>CM052707.1:76031745-76061493 GCA_028551405.1 Uromys caudimaculatus | reverse complement strand
TTTGTTAACTTTTAAATTATAAAAAAAAAAAAAAAAGAATATTCTCAATTTTTTCAAATTATTTTTAATGCTTCTTTCAAGATGCATAATCATACTCTAACTTAGTAACAAATAACCCACTGTTACTAATGTTATCTCTCTGTAAGTGTCTCTCTACCTTGCTCTCTCTTTCCCTTTCTCCTTCTTCCATAACTCCCACCCTCCCTTCTCTAGTTCCATAAGTTTACACACTAAGCAAGCATATTGTACTCAGTCCTACGTTATAAGTTCTTTATTCTAACGTATCTTGTGGTATTCACTTGTTTTCAGTACTTATATGCCATAAGACTATTTCAAATAATTTATATACACTCTTGAGATCTCTTGTAAAAATTAAAAATGTCCACTATGAATATGAAGCTGTCTAAAGAGTTACCTGGTCATCTGTCTGTGATCTCATACTCACCACAGAATGAGATGTGAGCTCTGAAATCAATGGGCACACCGCGTTGACCACACAGGTAGGCATAATGGGCAAGAGCATTGCACAGGCAGGAGCTTCCGCACTTGCATGCGTCATGGCGACACAGCTGGTAGTACAGCCCTGGACTGACGTAGACATGACAAGGAGCAAAGAGCTCTTGGTGGATGACATCACAGTGCGCTGCATACCCAACTAACAGACAAAGAAGCCATGAGTCTTTCCTATACCAGGCCAGAGATTACCCTAAGAATGGGGTACCAAAACTACTTGAGTATCGCCCTTTTCTAGAAAGGTATCATTTAAATGAGTCCCAGTCAGTTCAGTAACTTACACAGGAAACAGCATTGAATCCACACGCAATCATCTTTAAGCCAAAAAAAAAAAAAAAAAAAAAAAAAAAAAAAAAAAAAAAAAAAAAAAAAAAAAAAAAAAAAAAAAAAAAAAAAAAAAAAATCTAGTGTACCTCAATAACATAAGCAACAGAAGGGTTGGCAGAAGTGTTAACCACAGTGAGCCCATGCCTGAGAATCACCTCAGGAAACCTGCTGTGAGAAACTGGAGCTTATCATCTCCAGGTCTCCGTGTGCATAACAAAAGTGGTTCCTGATAATGGATGTAATGACAAGTTTGTAAAAAATGTCATCCCAGGACAGGCAATCACTGCATTCCAGTGGAGTCTCATGGGTGAAAGACAATGGGGCAGATGCCACAGAGTCACTCAGCACAATGTACAGTGTCCAATGTCTGGCAAACATGAGCAGCTCAGCTGCATTTGATCAATAAATTTATGTGTGAAAAAGAAATGAGAGAATAATGAATAGAAATTAGGGACTGGAATCCACTCTGACATCTGTGAGATGTAATTATCACTATATTATTTAAAGCAGCTTCCTATAATAGCACCTTCAAGTTGGTGCTGAGCAAATACAACCGTGCTTGGAACTGGCCAAACAGGTGTGACAAGCTCGGGATGATACTGTCTTTCAGAGAAAGGAGACGGGGTGAGGTATTTGGTTCCGTGATGTAAGTGGACCTTGCTTGAACTGATTCCCTTGGAGACAAAAATCAGTCAGTCTTCGTATTGTCATTGTCACTGAAAGACCGATGGACACCAGGTCCTTTTCACTTTCAAGGAACAATACTGAATGTGTTTTGTTGAGAACGTCAGGCATGTTCATTTGTAATATAACATTTTCATTAATTCTTTAAGAATGTTATACAATGTATTTAGATCATATTCACCATCCCACTCCTCCCAGATCCAAGGCACATTTATTAATAATAAATGACTTGGTAGTTACCCAAGTACTGTTTTATTGCATCAAATTAGTGTACATATGGGAAACAAATGACTGTACACTGTTAGTAGACAAATTCCTCACCCCAAGAATCCTGAAAGAGGAAAATAATGCACTGGTAAGGCCATTCTATTGTGCTCTAAGAATCTGTAGATCAAAATGTATTTCCACTGGCATTAAATAAAGAGTAACTAAAAAAATTTCTTGTAAGAAAATATCCAGAGTCCTGTTGAGAGTTGTTGGCTTTTGTCTATTTTCTTTTCTTTTGCTGTCTTTGTGAATTTACCGGTTTAGGATTTTTATGAAATCACAGTTCACAGCAAAAGTAAAAGAGAAAACCGCTAAAGCAAATACCCCAGAAAACGTAGAGTGTGGGATTAAAGGGGTAGAAAATACGGTAAAGTGGTGCATAGTGACAGTAATAAAATAAAGGCCCAGTCAGAATAGACAGTTTATCAAGTGAACTCCACCGAAACCTTTACATAGTAACTTAATAAATAACAAAGCCACTGCAGAAGCAAATGGGAATCATCAAAGTTCGAAACAAATAAAGTAGGAGAAACCGAGTAAGATTAGCTGAAGAAGTAAATTTGTTTATAAAATACCGGGATAGAATGGAGGGGAAACAGAAATGGATTTAAAAGTAGTAAAGCATAAAAGCCAAGACACTAGTCTACTCTTGAGATTAGAGAGAGACAGAGACAGCGAGAGATACAGACAGAGACAGAAAGAGACCGAGAGACATAGAGAACAAGACAGAGACAGGGAGAATAACAACCCTCACTGGGATAAAAAGATTGCTGTCTTTTTTTACCTGTTGGATGCAAGATTATCTGTTCTTCCCTGTACACTTGAACTAAGCTTAAAATAGAAGCTATTAAACAGGCAGCATAGTCCTCACACACAACCAGTACACAATGTGGAGACTGAACATGGATTCTCAGCCAGTGTTAGTAACATATAAAAATTAACTCCATGAAAGTGGTAAACTAGGCAAAATAATAATAATAAATAATAATAACAAAATACCTAACTAAGTACATTAGATTTTGTCCAGAGAGACTCCTTTTATTGGGAAGCAAACTAGCCTTTGATTTGGTTTATTGTGGCTTTAGTTTAGAATGTATTGGGAGTAACATGCAAACACAAAGGCGTGTGCGTGCACACGTGTTATGTGTGTGTGTGTGTGTGTGTGTGTGTGTGTGTGTGTGTGTGTGTGTGTGTGGTGTATGTGTAATTCTAGGCATATGAGTTGTGTTGTTCCTGCAACTTGCAAAGCTGAGGCATGACTATCTCAGACTGTTGTCCACTTAATAGCACAAGCCAGTCTTTGGGTTGTGGGCTCCCTGCTTACAGAGCGATAACAGATGCTGTGAGTAGGAATAAAGACGAGATACGCTTGAGTTATCACACTATGAAACTGAAGCTGAGCATCCTGAAACTATAACCACAGTCTTCGAGCGTTTCGTGCATCTGAAAACTCCAAAATGCAGCCTGTGTTTGAGAAGAAGAAAGCCATAAATACCCATGATGTGCACATTTTTAAAAATGTAAAAGAATAGGTTGTTTGCTGTTCTTTTCAATAGCCTTAATTGCTCTTAAAAATCGTGGATTTAGCATAGGTTTGACCAAAAGCACACAAGGAAGGGCAGTGCTCTTGTCGTAATGGATAAATCATAACTTAAAATCATAGCATAAGATTATAAAATTAGTGTAATATATGGAGCATCTCCCCGAAGTCTATATGTGGACTTACTGTTTTGTTGGTTAATATTGCAGGGATCCACCATCGGGACATGGACAGGCGCGAAACACGTGGAGGAGACTCTCCATGCATGCGCGTGAAGCTGCGGGGTTCCTTCGATCATGCCTGAGGGAGAACTACAAAGGCGAGAAAACGTTCACGGAGTCTCTCTCTCGTTCCTCTTATTTGCATATATCCTTCAAATATTTAAATAAGTAAATCCTCTTTTTCTTACTATTCAAACAAGTCTTAGAAATTCAAGTTCTCTAGTAGTTTTAGAGAAATATAAACGTGTCAGCTTCCTGTCCTTGAGATTTTTCAAGGGGCTAAATTATGAACATACGTAATGTTGTTGAGTC
The DNA here is from genome assembly GCA_028551405.1 of Uromys caudimaculatus. Classification (NCBI taxonomy): domain Eukaryota; kingdom Metazoa; phylum Chordata; class Mammalia; order Rodentia; family Muridae; genus Uromys; species Uromys caudimaculatus. Next base: position 76,057,629 of record CM052707.1, on the reverse strand, counting down.
TTCATTTCTGCCTTGTGAAGAAAAACACTCTTGTGTCGATTTTATAAAGAAACCCAAAAGCTCAGAGAAATGCTAATCAGCCTCATTAAGCTGGCGCTGGCCCAAGAAAGTGAAGGATCAGATTTGGCTCCGCTCTAATAACCAAGCACTACTCACACAACAAAAAATTCGATCTGAGTGTAGCTTAAGGTAAATGTGGAAACGTAGAGGTGCATAGTTCACGTGGTCGATTCAAGCTACTGACAAATAGTATGGAGTATAACAGTCTATATTCTTGGCTCGTTGTATCAATTTATATTGGAAGGCTTGAAATACTAAGCAAACATAGATTAAAATTGGAGTGAAAGTTAATACAAAATCCTCCTTGCTTCACGTTTATTCACCTGTTCAGTTACCTCAGCAGACCAGAAGAGAACCACCACCCTTTTAAAGTGAGACTACAGCGTTGAGGGACCAAATATGAAATTCTACCTTCAGTGGCCTTCAAAAGCCATTCATTCGACAGGCGACATTTATTAAATGATTTCACTATCAGACACTGTGCTAGACCCTGTAGAGACTACACAGATCAAGGCAGACCCAGGCTCCTAGAGGAATAAATTACCCATGACCTAAGGTCTGTGCTCATGGCTAAGTATGTCTGAACGGGAAGGGTGGGCTTGACCTCCACTCTCACAGTGTCCTTGAAGATGAGTGCTTAATTACCATCTAGCTGAGACTACTTCTTCAGGGACAGAGGAAGGAGATCATCTCCCCCAGCCCCACCTGCCTCTTCCTATTTCTCAGTGAATCCCCAGGATGCTAAAGAACTATAAAAAGCCAAATATAAAAGTCTCGTTTTGTTCAGACGGAGGCATTAAAACTCAAGAAATTTCATGACTTGTAATGACTTATTCCCCTTCTGTCCCCAGCCTTCCTTCTCCTGGCCGCCTCTCAGGGAAAGCAAAATATCTCAGGGTTCCCAGGAGGAGCTGCCCAGAGTCCTGCTCTCTTATTTCATTTAGTTGACTTAAAATAATAAATTTGTTAAAGATAGGAATCAGAATGTAGAGCTGTTTATTTATTGTATTTCACTTTATAAGATGGCCTTTCAGCTCACCAAACTTACTTGACTTGCTCTAACAGGGCATGTAAAATAAATTCTCAATTAATATTTTTTCCATTAAACTATGTTTGTAGCTTCACATTAACCTTTGTTAAGTAAAGAATTTTAACTACTTTACTTGGAAAGCTAAACAATGTTTGAGAGTTATCTGTGACTGAAATATTATCCTGTATTCTTATCGCACCCGAATGTTTATGCACCGAGGAGACTGGTGCCTGGAGACTGGCAGACAGATCTGCCATTTGTTAAACACTGACTGCTAACCCATTCTGACAAACAAGGCCAAGAAAGAGTACTTTAATGTCTTTTCTGTACATTTGAGTCAAGCCTCCTAGCATGGTTTCTGTTTTGAAAATATGATAGAGACGTTATTATTCTAACCTGAAGTAAACATTAAAAAAATAGCTAAACGCAAATAAATTACATGAGATGATGTAAAATAAATGTTGCTTTTTAAATTTTTAATTACAACATCAGCTCTCATTGCCCATTTATTGAGCTTCTTGGTGCACTATTAAAAGTTCTATTCAGTTCAGTTGACTATGCAGGATAGACAAGAATCCTATAACTCTAGGGACCAAGGATACGCTCCTAAATCTCATAACCTTGGCCATTTGGTGTGAACAACTGATAAATGATATTTTCTTCACAACTAATCTAAATGTGATTCTGGCTAGATGTGAACTAATTTTTAAAATCAAATAATGCTTGAGTTGGTTTGAACATAAAATCAAAATTAGAAAGAGAAGAACCACAGAGGGAAAGATTATATGTGAAGGTATTCAAAAAATCATGCTATTTGGAGAACCACTCTTCTATGACATGTTCCATGGATGTTCAGCCCAAAGAGACCTTTAAACGTATACTGTGTTTCTGGCTAGGACCACAAAGGGCAGCATTTATTATTTTGGAACTACCTCAATATATTATGTGCATAATATATTGAATATATATACTGAATATTTCTTCATTAGAATCTTTTATATAAATATTATGGCCCAGGTTAAATTTGTATGTATTTGAATATACAATACAATTCTTTAAAGTTACTTGTGTCTACCGTGGAATGGTTAAGCCAAGCTAACGAACAAACACATAGGGCACCTCATATTCTTGCCATTCTTGCATGAGAAAATGTGTTAGCATCTTGGCAACTTTCAAGTATCTATCACATTGGCTCTTGGTATCATGCTGAATGATAAAACTCTGCTCATCCAATGACAAACAAGTCCCTTCCATTAACCCTACCCTCAGCCAAGCTCAGCACCACTCCTGACAGCCTTGAGAGGGGTTATTTTTCAATTTCATGGTTAAATCCCTTCCTGATAATGCAACAGCAGTTCCTGGAGGATGGGCACAGTGTTATTCCACTTCACTGGTTCCCGGTGAGCCTCAGGCCAAATGACTAATCCTCACAACATGACCCTGGACCAGGAACTGCTGCTTCTCATGGGAGTGAAAGCACAATTTCCTATCAAGGGAGACTAGCTGACTTTATTGCCTTTCTCCCAATGCAACACCAACTTTCAGAAAATCTAATGAACTTAGATACCAAAATTTGTCTTATAACTAACCGTCGTACCAAATGACACAGCACAGTAATAGCTTACTGTCAATAATATAAACATTAAGATTTTCCAAAGAGGCTGCACATTTCTAAAAGCAGAGCACAGAACTTGAAAGGCAACAGAGGAGAGGCCAGGAGGCAGCAGTTTGCCCACATCCTGAGATATTGAATAAATTCAAGCCTCGCTCCAGGATGTGAACTAACTCTGTTTCTTAAACTGCGGTCATGACACCTATAGAATCATATAAATGAAATGGGCCTTGAAAAGTTTGGCAACATCCAAAGGTTTCTAAATATGTGATACCCAAAACCAAATTCTAAATGAGGTCACGTGTGGAGTACATACATGTAATACCAGCACTTGAGAGGTAGAAGCAAGAAGATCAGGAGTTCAAAGCCAACTTTAGCTATACTGCAGATTTGAATCCAACCTAGACTACGTGAGATATTTTCTTATCCCTAAAATGCATTTACAAATTGGTGGAACACGTTTATTATCCCAGCACTGGGAGGTAGAACCAGTTGGATCCTTGGTGCTTGATATCCTACCTTACCAGCCTATCCTAATCAGTGAGTTCCAGGGCAATAGAGGTCCTGACTCAAAAAAACCAAGGTGGGTGGCACCTGAGGGACAACACTCAAGGTTGACTTCTGGCTTGCATAACACACACACACACACACACACACACACCACACCACATCACATCAAATATGTTCTGAATCTAAGGCGTTTCTCTCAGCGATATCTCATGTAGCACTGCATGACTCCATCACAAACTTTGGATCTGATCACACAGCTCAGACTTTGTACTTCACATACTGTCACACCACACATCAACAAATGCTTCCTGGAAAACCTCATCTAGGATTTGAGGCTACTGTATGTAACGAATTGCAGTGTTTATACTGTACAAAGATTTTTACTCTTACATAAACATATGGCTTCATTTAAGGAAATAAATTTTTAATATTTTTATACAACCATTACACCCATGTAAATATCAAACTCATATATCTTTTGACTGTATTATGTTAGAATTTTTGCTTTTTAGGAATTACCATTTTACTTGTTGATGAGTTTTATTTGACAAGTCATTAAATTTTGGCTTGAGATTAGGTAAGAATTTTCAAAAATAGCTGCCATTTTACTCTATATATTTGTGTGAAAGAACATTCTCAGTGTTGATTATAAAATCAAAAAACTGAGTGGCCCTGAAGGATGTAGAAGAAGCTATATCTGTAGTATGGTATATTCAATTCAATTCTTTATTGAAAAATTAAAAAGCACGTTCATCTTCCTTTTACGCAAAATTGCTTTAATTTTTAATAAATGGTAAAATTATATGTATGGCAAAGAATTGTTTAAAATATGTTTCCTTATGGTTTATTACCTCTATATGTTTGATATATATATCTCTATTTTATGTATTTATATCCCTGAGACTGATAAAGTTTCATGGGTAACCAGGTCTTGAGTGTGAAAACTTCAAGCCATAAGATAAGTGATTGAATGCTTTGTTTGTTCCTGTGAAGTCTTAGTTTCTTCTCTAATTACTGAAACAAAGATACTAATCCAGGGATAACTATACACGTTAAATATGATGGTATATGTGAGGCACTTAGCCAGGGATTGCTGACCTTCTATCAGTTATGTAAACATTTTTGAAGAATCACTCTCCTCTAAACTGAGAGCCACTAAACCCAACAAGCCGCACATCAATTGTACTTACAGAAAGTCATCCCTGATGTTGCCATTAAAGGTGCCACACAGACCTAAGGTCCTTCTTTTCCAGGCACTGGAAAGCTGAATGTAAATCCTTTCTCCATCAATAGCGAACAAGATCTTTAAACCAAAGGTGGTCCTTAGGAGAATGAATAAGGATGACAGGGTTTGAATTTCAACAATGCCTGTAGGAAAAGGACATACATAAATTAGTGACGTCACAAGCGAGCAATGTTCTGAAATGGCAGAGGAGAGACAACACTGAGCCTCTCCTTCTCTGAGATCAGGAGGTGGCTAACTACTTGGTAGGTCTTGCTTATGTTCCAGGGCTAACTCTATCCTTAGTGGCTGATTGCTTTTCCCTTGTTTCTTTCCTTCTCATTCCCCCTAGTCTTCTGATAAGCTGCTGCTGTTGACGTGGAATCTCCATTGACAACTTGATATTATATATTTGAATTCTAATCATCCCTTTCATAGAGTATGTGTTCGTATGTGTGGTGTACATGAGGATGTATACGTGTGGTGGGAGTGAATGGTGTAGCCGAGGTATGGTGTGGGGGTTGTGAGGGGTATGATATGGAGGTTGTGGTATAGTATGTGGTGTGTGTCTGTATGGTGGGGGTGTATCATGTGGGGGTTGGGAGGACGTGTGAAGCAGTGTGGTGCATGATGTGTGTCTATGTATTTGTGTATCTGTGTGTATGTGTGGATTGCGTATGTTGTATGGGGGATATGGCATGTGTGTATGTCTGTGTATGAATGATGTGGTGTGGTGTGGTGTGGTATGTTACCCGAAAGTGGCCATGCTCCATTAGGAAACATCCATTTTTCTCAAAGCTTTTCCAAATTTTTGTGAATGACAAAAAAAAATGGAAAGCATATCTCTATCATTAATCATTATTTTATGAGACACATTTAGAGAGAAACTCATGCTCAAAACTAAGCTAGTGACACTGTCATCCAATCTTCTTTGTCCATGTCAAGTTGTATATATATAATATAATATATATTTATGTATATGATATGCATATATTGTTCTCCCATACAGCCACAACTGAATCCAGCAATAAGTGTAGGCCACTTGTGTTCTGACAGATCATCAGTCTGTCTTCTATCCATCTCTACTATCACACTGTCACTGCCTTGGAGTAGCAAGTCTACCCCAGGACCTCCCATGGATGAAGCCCTCTACATATTGTCTGTACTTCACTTACTTTCCTAATGTCAGCCCTGGGTAGTCTCTCTTGACCCTGTTCAATGTAGTGATGCCAATACAGTTATCTCCTAAACAAGCCCCACAGAGATCTACCCCTCCCTTTCTCACCGCCTTCATCCTAAGTTCAGATTCAAATGTTCAGGGACACATCGCCTCCTTCAGAAAACCCTACTGACTCTGCCATTCCTTTCCCTAGTGTGGCATGGGCTATACCTCAGAGGCTACACAGTAAACCCCTAGAGTCCTGCACAAATTATTGTGTCTATCTCATTTTATTGCAAGAATCTTTCTGCTTGTGCAAATTCTAGGCCACTTGAGAACGATAAGGATTGTATTCTCTGGTGTGTTTGGCAAAGTGGCACAACCACCCAGTAAATGTTACATCATCAACCAAGATGAAAATGGGCACCTTGGGTTGGGTTTGCTGTTGGTGCTAATGAATGCACAGCATTGCTTCTTACCGTTCAGAGTGAAGCCTTGGTTGGGACTGGTGAGGATTTGGCCTCCCCTACTGAGCGTCACTTGTTTGTTAAAGTCATCCTCCAGAATTAGAGTTATGGACTGAAGGCAGACCAAACCGAGGTTCTGCAGTAAAGTCAAAGTATTGGTGAGAGGAAGAAAGACAGAGACAAAGAAGGTGGGAGAAGAGAGGAAGAGAGAAGAAGAAGACAAAGAAAGGGTATGTACAAATAAGAATTTCTGGTATATATGAAGGCTTATTAATGATAGGTATTATGATATAACTGTTACATTTCATGTAGCCCCACCCCTAACAGTATATGGTTTGCTGTGATATATCTAATATAATATATATAATAACATAAAATGTTAAATAACATTTTCATGACGCACCAGTAATTGGTTTCCATAACACAGAGTTGCTCACTTAGCTAGTACAATTGACAAAGTTGTCAATAAAGAATATAGCCAAGTTACTTAGGACTAAGTATAAAGTTAAATCAGACATTAATAAATGTCAATAAAAGAATAGAGCTGAAGCCAATCATGGCAGCTCACAGTTAATAATCCCAGCATTCCAGATGCTGAGGAAGGAAGATTGCTACAAATTTAAGGCTAGCCTGTGCTGGACAGCAAGAATCTAACTCAAAACACAAACTAGCAAAGAAACTAATTTTTAATGTTTGCTGAAAAGGACCTTTTATTAGAATTAAATTTGATTATTAGAGATTTTGGAAATTCTTTGAAATTTTTTTTCCTTTTTAAACAAATTGGTGTGTTTATTTAAAGAAAAGATCTAACATCAATATTATAATATGTCAAAATTATATATTTATTATATATATTATTTAATTATATGTTATATATCCCTTTAGAAAGATATGAAACCTTCTGGATCATATCCAAAAATAATACCCTATGTAACAGATGGTTTGAGAGTAAATTAAGTAAATAAAAGCTTAGTCCTATTGTGAAATCATGCATTACTTTTCAAAAAGCAATGTATGCAAATAACCTTGAAAGTCAATCTGTATTGAATTTTATCTAGTAAAAATTATTTTTGTTTTTATATGTAAATATGTCAAAAATCAAGGTTCTATATGTCATGACCAATGTTGAGCATTATTCATTCTTTTGAGATATATTAATAATGATGACATCTTAATAATCAATACATTAAGAATAGCGAATAATTGTAAAAATATTGTCATGTAATCGGGATGTGAAGCTAGACTTTGTACTATGATAGCTCCCCTCCTGACTGTTTGGGCTATGCTTACCTGTTCACAGTGAGCTTTCTGTAAAGTGATTGTGAATCTATCTTTTCCAGTTCCTTTCACAAGGATGTACTGACACAAGCCAATAAAAGAGTAATGGCGTCCATCAAAGGTGGTGAAATGAGAATCACCCACAACAGAACACTGAACTATCAACGATAAACAAAGAAGGAGATGAAGACAGAGAGAGGAGGAATGAAAACATGTATTAATGCTTTAAAAAAAACAACAGGACAATTTAGCATAAATAAGCACACATCAAAAGAAAATCATTCATTTAGATTTAACAATCTGACAAATTGAGCTATTAAATTTCATCTAAAATTATTGAATTATAACTTTTCTGTATACTTTTAGGACTTATCTTTACCCATTTTAACAATATTTTCTCAAAGTTGCCTACTAGATGTTGCTAGGTATTCAATTTTTCCAATTACCCCCCCCTTGTAAGTTACATATTACTATATTTTATATATATGAGATCCATTAAAAAAATCAATGTCATTTTCCCATCCAAATTAAAAAGAAATATTCTTCAGATGCTAAATTTTGGTTTTTAACATTTTAGATTACCTGGACAGTCATGCTCCGTGCAGTTCCAAACTCCACCAACACATACACTAAACAAAATTAGAAAAACATTAGCCTGACAAAGAAAGTATGCTGACATTTGCCTCAATATATTGCTTAATATATGAAATATATTGTGAATAGGTTCTCTATTATCTGACTAGAAAAAACTCTCTAAAAAGTTGCACTAATAGTTACAATGTGGCTGGCTGGTAAATGAGTATCCATTATGTATCCATTTGCTGGCATAAGACACTAACAAGAAGCAAGAGCTCTCTTGGAGTGTAAGGCAAAAGCTTCTTCCCTTCACAAATTGAGGAGTTTCTGAGGAAAGCAAGAGTCTGATGATATCAGCTACTAAAAATATGGCTAGTTATAAACCTGCATGTCTTTTGAGAATGCTGAGAGCAAAGAGAACAGAGTCGTGGTCATGCAGGCTTCTGTTTTTGCCAGGGACTGTCCTGGAGGAATTTCATGCTTACTCAGAGTCTGAGCTAGTTTAATAAAGAGTTATAAATCTTTCTGATCTTACCCCGAAACTGCCAATAGACAGTCACTTTATAAAGTATTCAGTACATAAACCCAGGAAAGTCATCTAGCTCTAAGAATAAAACTATGTGTTAATTAACTATTATAAATAACAAAATGGGGTGGGCAGCTTATGGGCATGGGATTTTATGAAATTACCAAGGGAATTAATAAAAATACAAGCACATAAAGAGAACAGATTTGTGCAGATCAAGTAAAATACAAACTGTAATCTCAGAATATGCAGATGAAAACTAGCAACGAGTAGACTCTGCAAGATGCATGTCATGACCAAGTTATTAAATAGAAAAATACTCAGGAATTCTTCTCTACCCATGGACCACTTACCATTCAGTGCATTCTTGTTCAATTTTTGAACCAACTGAGTAAGCTAATCCATGAAAGCTACACGGGCAGCTCTCCAAAGAGATGCAAGTTCCATTGTCCATTATGAGGCCTGCTTAAGAAACATGTATGTCACATGTATCTCAGAAGAAATAATAAGAGTTATGCTCTTTGAATAGATAACAATTCAATCAAATGTTGAGAACATGCTTAGAGCAAGTTCCAGATGCAAAAATTCCTAGACTGTCAATGAGTATTCTAGAAACTTAGCTCTCAATGTTATGAAGTAGAAACCTAGCTCTCAGTTGGTGTCAATGTTATGAGGGTTTCTTTTAATGAGTTTCAACTTCCGTTTCCTATAACTTACCATCTAAATCTCAAAGTCTGCCAAGGAGAAGAATGGCAACTGAAAAGTACTTCCTTGAGTTTAATGAAAGAAGAGGAAAAAAAAAAAAAGAGAAGGTACATCCTTGGTTTATGTTCTGTTCAGTCAATAGAAAGAGATTTATACTACTGTCACCCAGCTATCAAAGAACTAGACAGTGCTACACAATGGTCCAATGTGGTGCATTCGTTACATCTTTGTGAAATTAAGTGAAGACAGAGCAGAATTTAAAACAGCTCTTCCATTCACTGGCTTTTTATAGGAAGAAATATTGACACACGGTAGTACATGGAGTTATGTTCTGAAATCAGCTCCTTATAGTATGTTTGGCTGTAAGTAAACACGTCAAGACTACCACTGGTTTACTGTAGTGTTAACTCAAAAGAGAGGCTGGGAAAATCACTGAACACCTCGATTTTTATTTATTTTTTTTGAGAACCTGGAGATTGAACCTATGTCTTTTGCATACTAGACAAGTACTTTGTCACCAGGCTGCATGCCCCAAAGCTCTATATCTAATCTTTTCTAGATTGTATTTTTAAAGGGTGGGGAACAGGTTGAGCTGAGGATGTGGCTCAGTAGGTAGAGTGCTTGCTGAGTTCACATAAAGCTTTGGGTTTGGATCTCTAGAATGCATAAAAGTGATGCACTCATTCAACCCCAGCACTGGACTAGTGAAAGGTATATCCCAGAACATGGTATAGCCAAAATGACAAGTTCTGCGGTTCAAAGAAACACCCTATTTCAAAAAATCAGATAGTCAGTAATAGAGAAATACACATAATGTCGGTCTCTGGCCTCTGCGTGCAGATAAATGCATGTTCAATACATCACGCATGCATAATCTCAAAGAAAGAGACACAGAGAAAGTTCTGAGTAGTTAGAGCCTCTTTATCGGCTTCTAGTCTTCCTTATAAATGTCTATCCATGCTGTAACTTTAAACTAAAATCTTTTTATCTTATTTTATTTTTTGATACTTTATTTACATTTCAAATGTTTCCCCCTTTCCAGGTCTCCCTTTTGGAAACCCCCTATCCCCCCCCCCCCTCTATGATGGTATTCCCCCACCCACGCACACACCCACTCTTCTCTTCCCTCCTTGACATTCCCCTATACTGAGGCATCTAACACCCTCAGGCCCAAGGGCCTCTCCTCCCCCTGATGGCCAACAAGGCCCTCCTCTGCCACATATGTGGCCCGAACCATGGGTCCCTCCATGTGTATTCTTTGGTTGGTGGTCCAGTCTCCGGGAGGACGGGGAGGGGGAGGGGGGTCAGGCCAGTTGACACTGTTGCTCCCTCCATTGGGCTGCAAACTCCCTCAGCTCCTTCAGTCCCTTCTCTAGCTCCTCCATCTGGGACCCCACGCTCAGTCCAATGGTTGCTGTGAAGTGAATCTTGGATATTCTGAACTTTTTTATCAATGAGTACATAAAATCTTATAATGGAAAAAATGTGAAGACTTTTTCCTAAACTCACTTTTATAGTCCAGAAAATAAAAACGTATAAAGTATTAACGATTATTAAATACTGGAAGAATACATTCAGCACCTTAGGAATTGAAAATACTAGAATCTCAGTTTCATGAAATTTTTATCAACAAAAAGAAAACCATGCCCCTTTTTATTAAAGACAAACAAACATTCCTCCCAGTCACTTCTTGAGCGCCACAAATTGCAATAGCTCTGATGTCTAGGGAATAGACCGCAAGACCAAGATGGGTGCTTCACATAACTGAGTACCGCGTTGGAGGATGGTAGGCGTGCTTTCTTCGTGGGGTGCTTACCGTCTGCGCAATAGCATCCATCAAGACAGTGAAGATCACTCCCAAGACACTGCTTATCAAACGTGCAGCTCGGTGGGCAACAACTGATACAATCCCGGTGGACAAAGCTGTCGTCACACTTATCAGCTGCAATGGCCAGACAGTGGGCTATCAGTCAATTTTATCCTCTCTTTTTCAAAAAAGAGTGTTTAGGAAATGTGTAAATTTACAAATATGTGAACAAGTTTTTTTTAAGAAATCTTGTAATATATTAATTTTGAGAAGCTGGGTAAACTGAATTCTGAATTCTAGGACAAAATTGATTGTTTTTGGTTTGGGTTTTTTGTTTGTTTGTTTTGTTCGTGGTGGGGTTTTTTTGTAAACTACATGGCTTGAAAAATGCAAACATACTGCATGCTGGGAAGTCATCCCTCCAGTCTTGAATGGGGAAGCCAGCATGGGAGCAGGCTCGAGCATACTCAGTGGCTGCTCGACAATAAGTTTCATCATCATCAGTTCTAGAAAGAAAGAAGAAAAAACAGAGCATGGTCACATGGGAATCTAGACAGAATTCTGCCTTGGAGCCAGTGAGTCTTAAAGGCAAGGGGGCTCTGGTGAATACATGGATATGAGCAGATGTCACAATGTGTGCCTTCCATGACATACCTCATAGGAGACAAAAATGTTCAAACACAATACAAGAGATCCTAGATGAACACACCTACCTAAATTTAGTACAATGTAATTTAGTACAACACCTTCATCATACCCTCTCCATAGTCTTAATATTTTCTCTAGGGGCCAAGTAAAAACTATAATGAAAAACATTTATATTTAAGTTTTAAAAATTTGTGTATGTATTTTTATTTCTACACAAAAGATCCAAGACCTTCTAGAATTTAATAATTGTTAAATTCAGATAAAAATTTAAATAAAGTTAAAACATAAATTTATATTTCTACAAAAAATATCAAGGATGAGCATTTTTTCCCAAACACCTCATACTGAATTGCCCGATAGTCTGTGGCCCTCCTAGGCATTACAGTCATTCTGTGGTTGTTCTTGCCATAACAGTCCAAAAGGTTTTTGAGAGACTTCATAAATAACATTCAACTTAAGATTTAAAAGGAGATTTTCGAGCTCTTTCACTGAAGCTAGACAGTTTTACAACATTGCCACAAGTAAATTATCTCTAATTATTTTTCTTGTAATCACTTTAGAAGCTCTCTAAACAATAATTTCTTGTGGGATCTGCCAGTTCCCAGAGCAGATTAACAAGGCGCTTTCAAAATAAACAGGTTTATAACAAGGTAGCTAGCTTGGTTTTCAACCCAATCCATAGTCAAAATTGGATAGTTAATCATCTTAAAAGATAATGACCTCAAGAATGTTTCATTTTGTGACTCTTAACATTTTGGGTCATTGTTATAAAAGCCACCGTCTCAAATTGCCCTTATTCTGTGCTACTGTAATTGGAACCCACTAGCTTATCTAGTCTAATTAACAGAGCTTTAGAAGGCAAAGGAGAAACCTGTCCCCATAAACTTCAGGAGCTCAGAAAATTCTAAAAGTACTCTCTGAAAAGAAGTGTGTGTTAAAAACTGCTGAGTTTCTGGGAGACATTAACCTTAAAACATGAATGTGTTTCCTACAATTAATATTGATTTTTGAAAATAATTTGGGCCTTGCCCAGTGATGCAACAAATACTTAAAAGATCTGTCATTTCCTGAGTGTCTACGTTACTCCAGGAACCATGCTAGGCACACGGTCTTATCTGATGAGGAGTGTCAGGATCAGGCAAACAGGAAATTATTAACCTTAAATACTGACAGAAAATGAATTTATTTTCCACTTGGATGTTATCTCTAATGAGGAAAAATAAGCATTAAGTACTAGTTGTTTCTAATTCAATTGACACTGACATGCAAAAAATTAAAATAATGTCTTTGCTGCCAAGTTCTTACAAGCAAATCCAGGAAGGTACAATTATAAGGATTGTACTGTTCCCATCCAAATGCTACCTCTTGTGTGGAGCCTCGTATGCAGTCCCGTGATCTCTGTGTTTCCCATCCAAAGCTGCAAGCAAACAAATGGGGCATTGCTGGAAACCTGCTTCTCTACCCCACTAGAATTTAGGTTTTCAGGGTAAAGACTATGTGGACATGGTTTCTATTTCCATGTGTGTCATCAGCACAAAGATGGGTGCCAAGTCAATCTCAATGTGTCATACTATAAGCAAGGAATGAATGTGTTTTCAAGCAGTTTGCCTTTTCATTGAACAGGATCCTTCTGAATCATTTCCATAATAGTGGAAAAGAAAAGAATCTTCATTTGCTACTTAAGAAAAAAAAAAAAAAGGACAGAAAGATGGTAAGAAGGCATGCCCCGGAATGTTAGGAGAAGTGGAAGCATATTCCGGAAGTGTTCTACTTCCATTTTGGCAGCCTCCACTAAATTCAAACATAATACCCCTCTTCTCATATGACCTGCCTGTCCTCCTGCCCCTAACCCTGTCTTTCCACCTCAAACATATGTCTGAAGGGTCAGCTAATTTAAACCACTACAAGGTAACTCTCTACCTCACTGTTCTGATCCATTTGTCCTGGAGAAGGGAAAATCAGAGCTTAAAAAACATATATTAATTTTTTCATTGAATGTTTATATGATACAGATATAGGGAAGAACTGTGTTAATCTCCAGTTTCCATTTCTCTTTAGAATGTTGCATATTTCCTGGATGTATGGATATTCGGCAAAAGACATTGCTAGCCTTCTATGCCTCTGGGTATAACCATGTTTCTACGTTGTGGTCAAAAAGGCTTAGAATGTGGGCTATAGGGATATGTATAACAATCTTCCAGGTTTAAAAAAAAAAAATGTCAGCCCTTTGTTTAACTTCTCCCTTTCTGACAGCTAACATGAAGATATAAGAACGAGGAGCCAGGTTGGGTCTTGAAATTGAAAATAATGCAGGGACATCATGTATCAACAAGACTGCGGAGTCACTGTGACGCTTGTGGAGCAGAGCCATGATGTTAATCCAAGAGCAATTACTGGCTTGAACTTTTACATGAGGCGAGTATAAACAGTCCATTTCATTTTATCCACTGTTACTTTGGCTATTGAAGCAACCAAATTAATAAATAGAGAATGACTTTCCTGAACCTACCAAAAGATACTTTATCTCGGCCTACAAAATGAAACGGGTGCTAGAGATGAGCACGACAAAGCCATTTAGGAAAGCTCCCAAAGAACAGGCACAAGCCACTGGGGAGAAAGAATACCTTTTCATTCTGTATAAACAGGGACATGCCTACCTTTGTGGATCTTGAAAAGCCAGTTTCAGTAAAAGAACAAAGATAAAACAAATAGTGCTTACTTTTTAAAAAGAGAAAGAAGAATGTTTCAAAAATGCATAGTGAGGTCACTGAGCACTGCTGGGGAAGAGAAGCTATTTGAGGGCTTTGTTCTCATTTAGGAACCTGGGAGTTGGAAACTGTCTACATTAGTCAAGATGTGAGTGCACTCAGCTCAAAGCCAACCCATAAAGCCAACCAGCTTACTTTAGTATTCGGAAAACATCAGTAAATTCAATATACTTTTATAATAAGGAATTGATCTAAACAAGAGTATTTACAGGTAATCTAGTTTCAGTACTATTTCTACTTTTTTTAGATGAAAGTAGAGATCATACCAAGCTACCAAAATTTCAACTGGCTTTACTTGACCAAAAAGTACTCAGCTGTTCTACAAAATATTCAAGCATACTATTTTTATTTCTTGGCATTCATTAAATATTCAAATATACAAAAATCCCTGATGACTAATCACATCTACTTGATAACTGAAAATAAAATTTAAAAAGGGTTCAACAGTGTATAATTTTTCATAATTTCTATGACGGACACACTACGATCAGTTTGTTGCCTAAGCAACTTTCTATTCCGGATATTGTTGATCTCGGTTAGCATATAGCAATCTGTGACCATGGATAGAAAAACATTAAAGGTTTATTTCTAGTCATCTCCAGTTGGAATTGAGCATTTCCTTCAATTGTGCATAAAGGCTTCAAGTCACAATGTTATTTACAATGTTATGTTATTTGCGACATGTGATTTTTTTTTTTCGTTTTTTTGGGTTTTTTTTTTTTTGGTTTTTTTTTTTGGTTTTTTTTTTTTTTTTTTTTTTTTTTTTTTTTTTTTTTTTTTTTTTTTTTTTTTTTTTTTTTTTTTTTTTTTGGTTTTTTTTGAAGCAGGGTTTCTCTGTATAGCCCTGGCTGTCCTGGAACTCACTCTGTAGACCAGGCTGGCCTCAAACTCAGAAATCCACCTGTCTCTGCCTCCCAAGTGCTGGGATTAAAGGCGTGCGCCACCACTGCCTGACTGCGACGTGTGATTTTTATCAGCAACATATCTCACTTATTTTTTTATGTGTTCTCATTTCACATTATAATTGGAGAATTATGAATTATTGTTTGCACCCCTCGTGGTGTCAAATTTCAGTACTTATTAAATATAAAATATATTTTCTTTTTTCTTATTATTTTTAATCTTTAATCTTTTTTACAGTCCAGTCGTTATCTCCCTCCTAAGTCTGCCCTCCGACAATTTCTCATCCCATTCCTCCTTTTCCCGCCCCCCCATCTCCAAGAGGATGTACCCACACCCCCACATCCCACCAGACTTCCCCCTTCCCTGGGACCTCAAGTCTCTCGAGGGTTAGGCGCATCTTCTCTCACTGAGGCCAGACCAGGAAGTCCTCTACTGTGTATGTGCTAGGGACCTCATATCAGCTAGTGTATGCTGCCTGGTTGGTGGCTCAGTGTCTGAGAGATCTCAGATGTCCCAGTTTGTTGAGACTGCTGGCCTTCCTATGGGGTTGCCCTCCAGAAATATGTCTGTTAGAAGTTGATTTCTTTAACTCTTTAGATGACTATTCCATTAGTTTCCTTTATAACATTGCTCTATTTTGAGGATTTTAAACATTATTGCACAGAAGTTTCTATACACATCTCTAGAATCTGAAAAAAGGGGGGGCAATGGCACAAAATATTTAAAAGCTATTAGATTTGGCATCTTCTATGTAAAACAGTTAACTACCTGTTAGAGCTTCTCACAGCTACTTGTTTGTGCAGTGTGGGCCTTACATTTAGCACTCTGTGGCTGCTGAAATGGTTATGTTACAAAAGTATATCTTCCTTTGTTTTTTGTTTTTTGTTTTTTTTTAGGGTGTGTGTGTGTGTGTGTGTGTGTGTGTGTGTGTATGTGTGTGTGTGTGTGAAGAAATCTATCACAAATACTAATCGTTTCACTTACTTGCACAGATCATTAACACAGCTGGCAATATATAAGTATGGATCAATGTATTCGTGGCAGCTCAGAAAGGGGAACTGTAACAATATCTGGCATTTGAAGAAGATTGCCTGTGCAAAAAACAGATGCCAATCATCAGAAACTTCACTGGCACACAAGCATATCCATTCAACTTGGTACTAATCTACTTTGGGAACTCTCTGCTCTCACTAGAGAAGAGCAGATAATTTCCACTTATAAAGTGCAATGAACAATTTTCATGCTATGTATTCTCCAATGCATTACTGTAATGATGAATCCCACGATGTCCCCTGCTTCCAAATTACTGTGAAGTCATTCCATATTGCAATTACATAATCTTTCAATAATTTAATTATACTGTATTTGCACTAAAATGCTTAATGCCAAATACGCGAAAATAGATTAGAATGAAGCCCAACGTGCTCAATTTTCTTGATAGCGAACTCACCTCAAACGCTGGCATTCCACTGGAACATGGATTTGGGAAGTCTGAGGGAGTGGGCACACATTTAGCATCCTCTGGAGTCAGCACCAGCCAGCTATTTGCAAACATAGCAATGTCTTCTGTGTAGTCCTCTATTGCATTCAGATATAGAGCTGCATTAGTGTGATTTTCTCAAATCCTATTAAAAGTATCCTTCCAGTTGGGTAAGATGGCTCAGCCAGTGTTTGCCACACAAACATGGGAAAGGGAGTTTGATCAGCAGAACCCATGTAAACATTCCAGGCATGGCAGTGTACACTTGTAACTCTCATGCTGGGGAGACCAAGAAAAACGAATCCCCGGGGCGCACTCACCAGAATGTCTGTCTTACTTGTTCCAGGACAGTGAGAGACCCAGTTTCAAGGGAGGTAGATGGTGTTCCTGAGACCAAACCCTGAGGTGGTCCTCTGATCTCCACACGTAAATGCACACATGTGCGCACACACCCATCTACATATGCATGAGCACACACACAAATGAGCACGCACACAAAACACATCCACACATTTTTACACGTTCTCTTCCATTAAAGTAAACAACAACAACAACAAAAATATATTGAAATCATAAAAACACTTCAGAAGACACACATAGGGCCGATGTGAGACTAGAGAAGAAGTCAACAAAAATAAATCTAAGAAGAGAATCTGTTTCATCTGAATACTATGAACAGTAGATTGAAACACGGTTTAAAGGGACCCCAGTATTAAGAAGCCTAACTGATCCCAGAATAATTAGGGGGAAGTATTTAAGAGTTACCCTGTAACAGATTGGTTTTAAGTTGCTTCACCACCTGGCCTTTAAATAAATTCAAGACAAGATATGGAAGTTAATCCTGCCCTAGATTCAGATAAGGCTGAATCTCAAATCTCTAAGACAAGGATTTCAGGTCGGAGCTTTGAATTTTCTGCCACCCAGACTTGATGTGGTGACACTGTGCTGATTAATCCGAATCTCAAGTGCAATGTTTCCCTGCTCTCCCTGAGCACATTTAAGATACAAAGGTAGGTTGATACAGTATCAACCAGCCACACACCCTAGAGCTCCCAGGGACTAAACCACCAACCAAAGAGTACACATAGAAGGACCCATGACTCCAACTGCGTATGTAGCAGAGGATGGCCTTATCTGGCATCAATTGGAGGGGAGGTCCTTGGTCCTGTGAAGGCAAGATGCCCAGTATAGGGGAATGCTAGGGCGGTGAGTCAGGAGTGGGTAGGTGAGTCAGGGAGCACCCTCATAGAAGCAGGGGGAGGGATGGGATAGGGGGTTGCGGAGAGGAAACTGGGAAGGGGGATAACATTTGAAATGTAAATAAATAAAATAACCAATTTTAAAAAAAACAGGAAAAAAAGAGAGAAGTAGTATGTGTGGGCTCCTACCAAATGCTGGTTAAATTCATTGTTTACAGGAACACTTTGCTCCTTGTTAATATTCCAAACTTCCCTATAGGCCGGAGAGTGGGCAGGGTGGGCACCTGCCATGCCCACCCCATGCCTCCCAACTCCTCCTCCTGATCTAGTTCTTGCACAGCCTTCTCCAGCCACCTTGGTTCTAGGAGATGCTTATCCCCAAATCAGGGCCCGGCCCGTGTCTTCTTGGGCCTCCTGCTCCTTCAAAACCACTCTTCTCAGATGTAAAGAAGGAAGCTCACAGCTCTCCTGGGCTACAAGTGAGTTCAGAGTCAGTCTGGGTAATTTAGCAAGACTCAACCTCAGAAGAATAAGAAGGCTGGGATGTGTTTAGTGACAGAGATCTTCCCTAGTAGAGGTTCAATTCCCCAGGTTCAATTCCTAGTATTTTAAAAGCAAACAGGTTTTCAAGAAGCACTCTTGAGTCAGTCAATTTCCTTTCTTCATTTAGGACTCCTTCAATGTAACTTTCTAAATATAATTTCCAGATCATTGCCGACATTGGCTATTCTATTGTTCTTACACTGTTTCCCACTTTCTGTCAAAGCTGTTTTTTTCTTCACAAAAATTATATTTCTCTCCGTATTTATTTCACCTTCTATTACAATAAATGAGAGACTGTTTTACTGTTTTATTCCTGTACCCTTTGTCTAATATCTTGCAGGTAGCCCATGCTCAAACTATATTTACCAAATAAATGAATGAAAAATGTAGCTGAATGTTCAGTATTTATTAAATTATATTCTTGATCTTGCAAGAATATCTTGCCTCCTTTGTGATCTCTGGAATTGTTGGATACATTACACATTGAACAAGACCTGCTCTAAAATACTTAGTTAAAAGTGAAAAAAACCCTAATGTTCTCCTTAAGTAGAGGTATAGCCATATTTCACTTCAAAGGTACATGCTATACTTGAAATGAATACTGTTTTTTTAAGTATTGAAGAAAAAATATTCCCCAAAGTCCCACTCATTTCAACAAAATAGCCTGGACAATGACTGGGGGCTGAGTTTCTCAACCTGTGGAGTTTCATATCAGATATGTTACATATCAGATATGTTACATATCAGATATTTACAGTTCATAACTGTGGCAAAATAACAGCTATGAAGTAGCAATGAAAGTAATTTTATGATTGGGGGTCATCACATGAGGAACTAACTATTTTAAAGGGTGGCAGGATTAGGGAGGTTGAGAACCACTGCACTAGAGTTTACATTAGCTTTTGATTCAAGTGTTTAACAAGTCCTACTACACTGTATTAGTAAAAGAGCTAAAAATGTAATTTATTGTAAGACTTTAAATCCATATCTATTAGTTCAGAAGCCCACTAAGCCTAAATTACAGTGCTTCCTGCGATAGATGCTATAAGCAGAGTAATGCATTGAGTGAGCATATTGAGATGCAATAGAGAAGGATTGCTATTAATTATCAAGTTGGGGAATATAGGAGGTAAAGCAGGACCTTTGTGTTGATGTGAAGCAAGACAAAGACATGAGCTAGGAACATGAAGTCCTCAGCTAGACACCAAATGAAGTTCTTGCTCCTGGCACAGATATTCTGAGAATATTCTCGTTGCTTTGTGGAGTCATCTTTGAAGGATATGTAGGAACGCAAGGAGAAATAGTAATTACTCTTGGGAAGCTGCATAATCAATAGTATTTCCTAAGACTTACAACACTTGATCCAATCAGCAGAGGATGTGCTGAGCTTTAAGCAAACACCAGCCACCTTAGAGCCAAAGACATCAAGCTTACTTCTGGAAACTATCCTGTATTTTTACAATATGGGAAGAAATAGAAGAGCGGGCTATTTTGTGTCCCTGCAACTTATTTTAAATGATTTTGCCTTGTGCAATCTACCAGATTGTGAAGGAGCCAATCACCTTTCTTTGGGCTTCTGTAGCAGACATCCAAGAGTCTGGTTCTCCCCTGAAAGCTCAGCTCTAATTCAGTTTGACTTCGATGGTCTTCTCAATTGCTCTTCACCTAATAGACTTTTGCCTGTTCCCTTCACGTATTTCACACCTAGAATCGTTCCCTGTTCCAGAACTCCTGAGTGGAAGGTCCCTGCACATGGGTGCACGGTCCATCTTCCCGACTCTAACAGGAGTAGATGCTGTTTTCCAACCTCACCTCCACAGCAAGTTCTCTGAATGTCCTGGCAGAAGTCACTGAAAGCAGTCTTGTCTAGCACTCACACTAAGAACTGGACTGCGAATTATGTTTTCCACAAAACTTTGATCAGAAGGGAAATTAAATCAAGAATAACCATTTGATTGATTTTGCATTAGTTCCAAATACTCCTTCCTAACTAACGTAGTCTCAGGGCTCCAAATTTGTAAGCTTTCTCATTTCCAGTACCCAATGGGTGCAAGTTCCATTTCACAGTGCTGCCGCTCCTGTGCATTTTATACTGTGCTCACGGACTTCCGCACTTCCATTTACATTTTCTCATTAGATATTCACGCACTGGGAGGCACTGAGGGCTGTGCTCATTATTTCTATTCTATATATGAGAAAATTGACTCATTGGAGCCAGGCTCTCTAATCTAGCTGTTAGTAAACAAATCCTGATGATAAATTATCCATGGGATACGAGTAAAATGTTTGCATTTTACTGAGGCTGTCTTAAAAATATACAAAGACATATTTCCACTCCTGTGGGATACCTGGAGACAATTACAAGGTAAATAACATGAACTGAGTATTATCTGTGTGATGGGCAATCTAGATGCTTAAGAGAAGCGTCTCACTTAATCCTTGACACTATGAAAATATATACTGTCACATCGCTAACATTAAAAAGTGTAATAAATAACAAAGCAAATTTTTTTCCCACATTCTGACTTGAGAAATGCATACTCAGGAATGTTCTTTTAACATCTATTAAAATACAACATACAGACAACTATCATTAAGTTTGAAATACAGAACAATATTCTGTAACAAACGAGTTTAAAGGCAATTGTTAGCAATTGTATCTAATTGTGCTTAAGTGTGATAACATCTAATCCAACTCTAATAGAATCAGCAGACAGCTGAAGTATATTGGGGTCTGTGCCTTTGCTGTAAAATTAAGAAAATACTAAACACTGTACAAGATGATATGAGGGTTAGCAACAGTGTTGCTAGGCCCTCGTAATAAACATTATGACAAACAACACGATACATTTTTACTATCACTGATTACTCAATTAGTCCAAAATTTCTATGTTTCTCTTTCACAGCAACAGAAAGATTCAATGACGCAACTCCAGAAATATGAAAGAGCAGAAGCATGGTCCCAGGCCAGGTCCACTAATACTAAGAACAATGCTCTTTTTTCTATATAACTTTGTTATGTGGACATGAATCATAGTTCGGCCCCGTGTTCTCTTACTCCTCAGTAGTCTCCAAACAGAAGTGGACTTTGTAACTAGTGACTCGCTAAGGTGAGTTTCATCCCATAGATTCAATAGGCAACCAGGAAATCATATAAAACTTTTCCCAGTTGCTTTGCCAAGTGGGTAATCCTTATTTCATTCCATCATCTCCACAAAACTATTATTTGGCAGTCATTTTAATTCATTGTTGTCAAGATTGGATGAGAAATATCTTTTCTCCTAAAGTAAGCACATTAGCCAAAAGGTTTAAATCACCAGACCATGAACTCCAAGGATGAACAATTGCTCATTTTGTTCAGTGTCATTCCCAAGACCCCATGGCAGTATGTATGTGTATGTGTGTGTGTGTGTATATATGTATATATATATATATATATATATATATATATATATATATATATACATATACATATATATACATGTATATATATATATATATATATTCCACGAAACACCTGTTATAAACTAAATGCTCAATTAACATTTGCTATGTGAGTAAGTATTGCATCTTAACTTAGCAAATGTTGGCAAGTAACCAGAAAATGTTTTCCATCTTGACCTCAACTTAAAATCACTTGACTGGACAAATGGCAGCCAAGTATTTTCCACCACCAGTCAGGTATTCTGGCTATTATCTGCTGTTGGCCAAAGAAAGATGACCGAAAGATCCACTCCTGTCTCATGTTCTAGCTCCTTACCTTGCAAGATCACAAAGTCGTCTGACTGAATGCCATTATAATTTGCACACAAGCCACATGATTTCCCTCTGTGCTCCTCAGATAGTTTGAGGTAAATTCCTGATATTCCATCCCAAGCCAAGGAAAATCCAAAGGTCGTTTTCACCAGAATGTAGTCAGCTAGCTTCTCAAAGTGCACCTGCCCAATTGTCTGAGGCAGAGATAAACTGGAAAACAGAGCAAGTGACTCAAGAACTATGACCAAGTTAAAGTTATACATGCCGTGTTCTCAAGATTACATGAGCAACGATGAATGGAAATCTTTTACACAGAATGAATGAGCTATGCAGTGAGAACCTCAAAGGTTTCATTCTACAGCAAATCTCAACATTCCTGACAAGTTTAATATATTTAAACAAGAAGCTAAAGAAAGTTCCGCTGACGTAGAGTTCATATTTACAACTTACTTGTTGTTTCAAAAACCAGAAATATACAGCCATGAAAATTATACATGACCTTTTCAATGTGGAGACTAGCTCTATATATTTGGAATGGTGAGGGTTAAAGGATACTTTTTATCCAGAGAGTTAAAGATAACCTAAAAATTCTGCTCCATAGTTCTGAAGTACATAAAAGTAATAGCCAAAATATGTGATGCCCTTGGGTTCTGGTTTGATTTCATTTTATCACCAACAAAAAAGAACTAACAAAATGGACATTGCAAAAGCATAGTGAGTCACAAAGACAACAAGAGAACACTGTGCCCCTTCCATTTACAAATGGGGCAGTAAAGAGCAGGCTCAGATCATAAAATAAATTTGAAAAGCTCACTTTTATTTATCAAGGTAGTCATATCAAAATAAAATTGTAAACCATGGTGTAAAATAGGTGCTTATAATGGGTATGGTTGTATCTATTATATATGTATAGATAAAATATCTGTAACCATGAGCACAAAGGTTTTTTAACATATAAATATTCATAGAAAATAGTTATAAGCAAAGTAACTATGAATTGCAATCAGATAATATAAGACTCGTTTAAAATGTTATGATTAAAAGCTAAATGTAAAGAGTTCATAGTAAAAGTCAGTATGAAATAACAATGAATGTTTTATGTTTTAGAGTTTGCAAGTTTATAAAAATATGTTTTTTAAGATAGTAGATGATATAATAATCATATTTTACATTAATGAGATATTATTTTGTGGGAAGTATAGCTCTGGTGAATGGCAATTTTGTTCTGCTTCTGTTAGTCATCTGTATCTGTCAGGACTCTTTCCCTACAAATTTAATTAAATACATAGTTTTAAGAGAAAATTGGGAATCTGTGATTACCTATTTATGACACAAAAGGGTGCTAACGAAGCTGGGGTGATACAAGGAGAATAGACTGCAATCAGCCTAATGCATGCTCTATGCAGAATGTATGTGGGGTTTCTGCTTTCAGATTGGAACTGGAAATAGTAAAATCGAAACAAACAAGAATGCTCATATTTATGCTAAGAAAGTAGCCAAGGCTTCTATATCAAAACTCCTTACTTCACAGTTCAAGTAACTGAAAGCCAGGGAAGGAAGTGCTACACACATTTGACCTCCTTGGACCTCTTGAGAGAGCAAAAAAGAAGGCAAAAGAGAAGAGGAAGAGGAGGAGGAGGAGGAGGAGGAGGAGGAGGAGGAGGAGGAGGAGGAGGAGGAGGAGGAGAAAATT
Source organism: Uromys caudimaculatus (assembly GCA_028551405.1). Taxonomy (NCBI): domain Eukaryota; kingdom Metazoa; phylum Chordata; class Mammalia; order Rodentia; family Muridae; genus Uromys; species Uromys caudimaculatus. Next base: position 76,033,687 of record CM052707.1, on the reverse strand, counting down.
AATGCAAGAAGCATTGCCTATTATACAGCTGGAATTCCTTGGAGAAATGCTTTCTTATTATTGAAACCAATTATGCCTTCCATTTAACAAATGATTGATATTCTTGAAATTTTTTCTGAAGAAAATCCATTTTATGAGACATGATCATTGTTAGTTCACATTATCTAAAAGCCCAAATGAAAATTCATCAAAACATGTAAATTCAGCTCTAGGAATTGCATGCATTTCTTCATATGCATTAAAGAATTATCTTTCCATTCAAATATTCAGCTTTCTTTTATAAGAAAATAACCAACTATACTCTCTCTTTGTCTCTTTGCCTCTCAGTCTCTCTCCATGTGTCACTCCTCTGTCTGTTTTCCCATGTGTTCTCTCTCTCTCTCTCTCTCTCTCTCTCTCTCTCTCTCTCTCTCTCTATCTATCTATCTATCTATCTATCTCTGTATGTGTGTGTGTGTGTGTGTGTGTGTGTGTGTGTGTATATGCTATTCTTGGCATATACTGCAGTCCTTCTCTCTTTCTCTGTTAAAATCCTTGCTTAAATCTGTACTGACAGCTAAAACTTTTAAAACAAACAACTTTGTTTTAAGAAAATAACAGAAAATGATAAGAAAACAATAAGCCCAGAAATCTGGGCCCTCTGGTACATGTTTGTTTCCCCAACTCTCAGAGGCTTAGACAAAGGGACTCCTGTGAGTTCTTAGCCAGCCTGGTCTACATAGCAAGTACCATGCCAGAAGAGAGGTATGGCAAGACTTTGTACCGAAACCAAGATTTGGCGTTGAAAAATAAATATTCCCCAAAGGGGGTAAGGGTTGCTCCTGGTTGCAGGACTGACATGACACTCCCTAGGCTTTGTTCAAAGCTCTTTTTACAACAATGCTCCTGCTCTGGGCTGACTCAACATGGAGGAAAAGCATCAGCATCAGTGTGCTGCATCTGAAGAAACGCCGTGGTTCACACCCCCAGCAGTGAGTTGAGCTGCATCTGAAGAAACGCTGTGGTTCACACCCCCAGCAGTGAGTTCTGAATGATGGATAAAACTGTTCCATCTCACTATTTACTTTTGCTGGCATAGCTCAGTTAGGAAATGTTTAAAACTGGGTGTCTTTGTAATTATTTAGATTAGAAAGGAAATTATTCCCCATGATTCCTAGTTGTAACTGTACAAAATCTCTGTCTAACATAAACATACCCTTACCCAAAACTCTCAGGTCATATCGTTGGCAGGCAGAAAGCCACAGTGGCTGCACTGATCTATCAACAAGGACAGCTATTTACTGGCTCAGAGTCTTTGTCAGGGCTTCAATAGAAACTTTCAAGTGACACCCAAGACTCATTCTCACAGCTTTGGAAGGACTTCAAGAATCCTTTGCAAAAGAAAATAAAGTCAATTTTTGTAAGCTGTGCTATAAAGGAAAATAGAAAATATTGAAGAAGCCAAAAGGAATTAGAGTTGAACTACATAAATATATCTCTTGATGATGCCCTCTGGAGAACATGACATTCCTGGGTGCAGCTCTGCAAAGCCACCTGCATCATATACACTAGGATGTGGCAGCTAAATTCCTTGCTGCCTGTGGGGCTTCAGGACACTGAAGGCATGATGTCTCTGTGATACTCCTGTAAAAGTAAGCTGAAGAGCAAGTCCTCTCTTCCTCTGCGCTGTAATTTACTTCTGGCCTGAGCCATCTAAATTTTCAGTTAATCTCTGGTGTCACGTTCGTAAACCACTTTCCCTTCATCTTACCTGAGCCCATTCTTTTTTATTTCATGTCCATAGATTCTAATTTCCTCTTGGTTTGAAAAAAATAAGCTGATGGAGCGAAAACAAGAATACACAGAACCAAGGCACTTTGGGCTGTTATGGACCTGTAAGAGAAAAAAGAAAGAAAGAAAGAAAGAAAGAAAGAAAGAAAGAAAGAAAGAAAGAAAGAAAGAA
>CM052707.1:76019221-76031645 GCA_028551405.1 Uromys caudimaculatus | reverse complement strand
TAATTAACTCAGGATATTTGTAAGCTCACAGTAACTTCTACATGTTAAGCGGTAATTTTCTGAAGCTATATGGTATATGCTGTGGAAAACAGAGGTTGGGCAGAAAAATCATAAGCATCTCAAAGAAACACATTTGTATTATTTATGTTCCTGTTAGGGTGTCTATAGACTATCATAAGAGATCTTTGAATGAAGCTCAATAGCACGCTATATTTATATGTTAAAGTGAACACGACTTTTCTTAAAATAAAATAGATTTTCTTTATTCCCAGATACTTTCAAAGAGAGAGAAACTAAATAATAAAGATAATAACGAATTATTTCTTCAGACATTATGAGGAATTCAGTTTACTAGGAAAACGATAACACAAGGAAAACGAGTAGAAGACTGGGTGAGAAGAGAAAATGAATCTTACATTCTCTTACTTTATCTCAAGATAAATTTCTGAAGCTCAGAAACTAAAATGTTAATCACAAACCCGCAAAGAAATGGAAAAGTAGGTAGCTAAGCAAATAGAAAAGCACATTCAAATATAAAAAGGATAAGAACATCACTAATAATAGGACACTAAAAATATAAAAGCAATGTGTAAGTAGTAAATGTTATTGATCACTTCTTATATATCTAACACTGTCCCACATCCTAGGGATACAGCCATCAGCAAAACAGACAGAATATCTGCCTTCCTTAAGTTTATATCCCATTGCAAGAAAATGGGCAAAATGTGCAAAATGGAAATAAAATACATAGTGTTGGATAACATTAAAAAAGGAATTGTAAACAAAGAAAAGACATGGAGTATACATGTCAAGATTTAGGGGGAATATTTTTTTATGCCAGACTAAGGAAAATTCTGGAAAGGATGGAATATGAGGGAAAATCATGAGAGACCTAGACAATAGACAAGAAATACAGAAGCCAGGGGGAGGAATTTGACTAAAATATTCTCAATTTCCAAGAACCCACCCTCCAGTCCCATTCAATTGTTGCAGAATTCCTCTTGGGAGGACAAAATGGGGGAAGGTTGACAGATATCAATACATGGGGGGCCGGTTCTAGGGAAACCAGACCATCCTGCTCAACTTCACATTAGCCAAACAAGCCCTCCCCAAATATCAGTAGTTCCTATACTGGACTTTAAACACTCGTTCTCAAATGTTAACAAACACTCATGAACCATTTATCACTTGAAGAAAGTCCATACTATGAAAGACAGAACCCAAGAAACAGTGAAAAGAGGAAATCAAAGGGATAGTACTAATTTTCTTAGTTTTGAATATATAATAAGTGATCTATATATTTAAATCCTAAATCTAAAATGACTTATAAAAGTTATATATACATTACACACACATAAAGACCAACTAGCATCAGACAAAAATGTGAGCATATAACATCTCTAAAAAATTTCAAGTAACAACAGCTAAACATTGACAACATGATAGGAGAAATAATGAGAAGGTGAGAAGATATATGAGTTTGAAAGAAAGCTGCCACAGTATAGAACCAAAAAAAAAGATGCAAAATAGGGGGAAAATCAATAAGAAAATGCAGAGATCCTTCAGTTCAGGAACTCCAAGGCATGAGCAGCAGAACTCTGAAAGAGGAATAGAAGAAATAAAGGAAAAAGTAGTGTTTCTACAGTGAAGGGTGTGAATCACGAATGTGTCCCTCATGCAGACAAGGACAAAAATACATGAGCCCCATGCATTCATGATATCTGAGACGACTGGGGATAAAGAAAAGATTGCCATATTTTTAAGAAGCAAGGAAAAGATTGAATGAAAAGTACTCAGAAATCAGCAAAGAAGTCAAATTTTCTACACATGCTCTTCAAGTTCATTCAAACTTGTCCTCCCATGCACCGTTTGCATGCAAGCATTTCTTCCCCTTTCAGGCATTGAGTTGGAAATCTAGCCGACTTCAAACACAGGACCAGCAACTCCACCAACCCAGACTATGAGCTCAAAGGGCTCAGGAGGTTTTTCAAAGTAAATCCTACAAGTAGACAAAATTCCCTGGCCATCAGTCCTATCCTTCCATCCAAGAAACAAGAAAAACCAATACAGGAAGTAAAAGAGAGTCATCTCCAGAAGTAGGGTGAGAAGAAACCCCAGGCTATGGACAGAAGGTCTGTGAAGCAGCTAGTGGAATAGGGGCACCAAAAGCAAGGGTTGAAAAGGGAGGCTTCATGAAAGAGGTGCTCTGTCAAGAAGAGACCTACATGGATAGAAAGAGTGCAGGAAAAGAACTATAGCTGAATTTTGAGATATTTCCTAGGAATTCACTGGACTTGGGGATTCTTTAAGAGCTGGTTGTAGGAGCTGAATCATGTAGCACGGATTTCCTGGCAATTACATAACCCATAGGGTCCCTTTCATAAACATCACTTTCCTCTTCACTCGAAAGGTTCCTTTCGCTTTGTTTCATATTTTTATTTACCTATCTATTTTTGGAGCCAAGGATCCAAACCAGGGCCTTATGCATGCCACAAAAAATGTGCTCTACCATTGAGCTATATTCCCTAGCCCAGGGGTAGTACTTTGAAAATGTTAAAGCAAGAAGGCAGCTCAGTCAAAATAGCAAGGAAGGTGGAAATATAAATGATAATACTAATATCTGACTCTACCCTCTTCCAAATTATCAAATAAAATCCAAATGTCAGGGATATTGATGAGAGTCGCTATAGTAGTAAACACATATTTCTCCACAGCCTGTAAGACATTCTCTCATAGATTCAATCCCTGTGGCTAAGATGCCAGTCATCATCTCAGTGGACTGATACTCATATGGCTACAGATTTGGACCATTCCATTAAGAGTAAAGCCTTAGGCTAGAGAGATGGCTCAGTGGTTAAGAGCACTGACTGCTCTTCCAGAGGTCCTGAGTTCAATTCCCAGCAACCACATGGTGGCTCACAACTATCTGCAATGGGATCTGATGCCCTCTTCTGGTATGTCTGAGAGCTACAGTGTACCCATATAAATAAAATAAATAATTCCTTTAAAAAAAAAAAAAAAAAGAGTCAAGACCTAGGTATTCTATGAGTACTATTTGTATTTTTGTCTATTGTATATTTGTCCGATATTCTCAAATACATTATTTTCTAGGAGTGTTTTTTTAATTGATTAAATTCAAATACCACCTACCCATACTGTGTACTGGGGCTCCAAATTACCACAATCCTTTGCAAAGATATAAGAACAGCTTCCTGGGAAGTAATAGTAGATTCCATCAAATGTTTCAAAGTGATACTGTCCCCAGGTTTTGCAAATCCCATCTCTGCCACTTCCCATGTTTGGGACTGAAAAGAAATAAAAGAATATTTACTAGTGTAAAATAAATCACATCGATCTCAAAAGTTAAGTCACGATAATTGTAACCTTCACTGAAATAAGTATTGTCCCCTTTTGAGTGGTCCATGGCACAGGAAGAAGCAAGTAGCATTGAACTATCAGCTACTCTTAAAAACTATCCAGTTCCTTAAAAAAAAAAAAAAAGTCTCTAGTTGTGATGAAGAAAGGATTTATGTTAAAAAAAAAAAAAAAAGTCCCCTAACTGTTGCTTCCAAGAGACGGATCCAGAAGACAGGAAGAGGAAGAAAGATGGTACAAGAAGACAGTAATGATGACACAGCAAATGAATGACTCAGAAAAGAAAGATAGAACACCATGGAATGTTCCAGAACAGCACGGGCAGCATGAGAGTGCTCCAGTCTCCATAATTTTTTTTAATCTCCTTATAATATTCAGAGAGAAAAATAAATGATGACACAAAAAATTAATAAATAAAATTATTAAAAAAATAAATAAATGATATGTATGTTTGCCTGAAAACGGAGCTGAAAGCATTAGTCGTTCAGTTTCTGGGAATCGCAAAATGATGACCTCAGACTGGGGAAATTTCAAGCAATATTTACTTTAAATCTAATGGCTTCATCTATTATGATCATGCCTCTCCTCTGGATAACCTTCTACTCTGTTCTACTTTTGTTTCTGTGGTGGATAATAATATTCATTATTGTGTTGGGTGTGGTGTGGGTGGATCACATTGTGTTACAGCAAGAAAGTATTTAAGGACAATTTCGTGGAGTTGTTTCTCTCCTTCTGCATAAGTAGGTTCTGGGGATAGAACTCCAATTTTGGCAATGAGGGCTTCTCCCTGCTACATCATCTCTCTACCACCACCACCACCACTACCGCCACCACCACCACCACCATCACCATCCCCAACCACCACCACCACCACCACCACCACTACCACCACCCCAAGTATCAATTTTTATATTTTAAATGTGTCACTTTATAATAATGTAAAAAACAGAAACATGTCACTAGGTGGGTTTTGATATATACCAGGGAAAACTGAAAAATAAGGAGTCTTAACTTTCTCTCTTTTTAAAACATTTACCTAAATTTATCAGCCCAGGCCAACTTCGGTCCGCTCAGGAAAAGACACAGAATGATCTGCTTTGCAGGCAGCCTTCCCCAACAGTGGGTCTTCCATCCTGCACTTTTCTTTAGAACACTCTTAAGTATTACTCATCTGTTATGCATCACTGGGTGCTGAAGCATGTCATATCATTTACAAATATACCCTGCCTTGTGCCTCACATATGGTCTTGCAAATGGCAAAATATTGGTTATTAGCCACTGATAATGATTAACCTAAGATCCTACCTTAGACACTGTGGATAAAAATACTTAAAAATGAAAACTTATCCCCAGTACCTAAAGAGTTCTCAGTACTATTTCTAATCTACATATTTAATGTCTAACTAATTGAACACGAAGAAAAACTGCTTCTAGTAGAATATACTAAGTAAAAGAGAGACATAAACGAAAAGACTGGGCTAATGCCAGAAAATAAGGGGAAAAAAATACTTAAGGAAACAGAGATCAGTGGGAAGGGCAAGTGCACACTTCTATTTTCTTTTACAGTGTTTTTACATTACTTCAAACTAATGAAAATAAATTTTGAACTCTCTCTCTCTAGTTAATGTCCCAAATCCCAGGGGATGAACACTTCCAACCAAATCATGGCTTAATGTTCTTTCTCATATCCCATAATTCTCTCATAAATATCTCTGAAACTTACCAATCTGGCACCTTGTCCCGAGAGCTTGGAATATTTGACAGTCACACGTACCCGCCTTAGAACAGAAAGCCCCGTTAAGGCATTCATGAGGACACGAACCTGAGGGACAAAATAATAATTTATCTTCTGGCACAGATCAGTTCACATAAACACAGGATGTCACGATCTAGTTTGGACTAACTGTAACACTGTTAACTTAAACAGAACCCGGGCCTTTTGCCTTGTGGTGTTAAAGAATTAAGCCATCAAATCTCTATCTATTCATTTCATTATGTGTGCTCTGAAGCAAGAAAGACAGACTTTCACATCTCAAAGTACTTTGAGAGAAAAGGTTAGCCTCCTTCGAGCAACTGAAAGGTCAAGTTCCCATGTAAGGAATCCCTGTCGGAGATGATGAGAACCAGAAATGCCCAAGCTGTAGATGATCCCTGCACCCGAGTTTGGACCACTTCCCACCAGCCCTTTCTCCAGGAGCAAGTGCTGTACTGAAGAATAACTCAGACCTCGCTCACTTCATGGAGGGCTCAAGCAAAGCACAAAACTCCCACCTTCGAAGAGATTGGTGACACATGTCAGTTGAAGTTTGCCCATTAATTCTGAGACTAGGTTATAAACGACCCAGTCTTTGGAAATCGGTGCTTAACAAAGATGAGGCAGAAGCAAAAGTCACATCTCCACCCCATCCCTACCCCCAAATACTTTACTCGTGGAAAGAAAACTTGCCCCAAATAAATACATTAAAAAGAAGTAGCAAATTGCTACAAATTTTCTCTAATCTCAATGGCATCTCCTCAGTGAGTTTGAGAAGGCAAAGGAATGCTAGGAAAATGTCTCTTCTGTTAAGAAGACAATGGCAACTGGCAAAGCCAGGACTGAAAGGACCCCAGTTACACATCAGGAGCAGAAAATATCTTTGAGTCACTGTAAAATATTACTAAAGAAGCTGGAGCTGTCTGGAAGATGTCACACTAGCGGAGACACTTGATTGACTGTAATAACAAACACAGACAAAGTCCTGTTATCATTTTCCCCTTAAATGTCCACTGACTTCTCTTTACATTTTAAAGCCTACAGATCTCTAGGTAAATTTTAGGGGGGGGCTGAGGGGGAGCAGGAAGGAACTTTTTAAACTTAAACCAAAATACAGGTGAAAACATTTTACATAAACTTTCAAGCAGTGTGTCTTTTCTTTAAGAAATAGGCCTATGTTACACTAGATAGGTGTCTAAATATTTAGATAAACAAGCACATTGTGTTTGAAAACATATTTACAAAGCTGCTTGCTCTACTGAAAGCAAACATCAAACTAAATCTAAAAAGAATCACAGTGACTTCAAACATGATGATAAGAATTACTTCTTCTGTGTCTTTCAATTTTAAGCTACCACCAGCTTTCTGCTTAACAGAAATATTATACTGCTAAGACAAAAGACAGACGGACAGTGAGGAGGGAAGGAACAGATCATTGACTGGGAACAAAAGAAAAAACTTCTGCTACCCTTCTGTGTTCTCTCCAGTCACACTGTCGGCAGCTTCATCTAAATGTTTAGTTCTGGCCAATCTAAAAATAAAATTTGGATTTGTATAGGACATGAGCTTAAATGTTTACTATTATTACCATCGTGGCTCTGTCCTTTCCAGTATATATGGAAGCAAACAAGCCCCACCCCCACCAAGAGACCATCTCCGAAAACACAGACTGAAGAATAGCGACCCACACTCACCTTTTATTTTACTCTCACCCCAATTAATAGCTTCATGAAAAAAATATCTCGGAGAGGTTGCTTCAAACTTTAAAAAAAAGAAATACAAATGCAAATTAGTTTGTTTTAACCTAAGGCAAACGTGCAAATGGAGAAATTCTGGAAAGCGTTTATAAATATAGAAATTCTAAAGCACTGACTTAATGTATCTTTCCATGATCAAGGCCATCTCAGGGAAGCAGAAAGGGTTCCCATGGGGGAATGGCTGGAAGAGTTGGCTCCAAACCTTCTCTTCCTTTTGTCTCTTTGGCTACTTACGCAAGACATTTGTCCTCTATGCCCTGGCTCCCTTGTGCCTACCCCACTCCATCATCCCTTTGTGAAAGGAGCTCTAAAAAGACATTGTTGTCTTAACTGATTCTTTGCAAACAAAGTAACAGTTCTCTGACCGTTTCAGATACAAGTGAGTTAAGGGGAGTTCAGGGGGTTGCTATAGTCAGTGCTGACCTGCCAGCGTACCAGACTGTGAAAACGCCACTCACAGAAACACCCTTTGACACTTTACTTCTATTTAGGCACATCTCCTATCAACATAATGCCTCCATCTGTACATCTCTAAAATGGGAACAGTAATGACACCTGCTTCACTGTGTGATATAACAATGGAGTAAAGCACTGTCCTGTAAGCTTTCGGAGTAGTACTTCTCACAGAAGGTTAGTACGTAAGAAACCAATACTGTCTTTAACAATCCATAGGAAGTGTTGTAATTTAAGAATTATTGTAAATAATTATGTATTGCTAAAGCTAATCACTTATATATTATCAGCCCAACTCAATTCCAATTGCATGTATAGTTCAGGATCATTTCCTTACCAATGGTCCTTTATATTCACCTGAAGACATACACTCAGACTCTGCCACATGATTATCAAATTGAGTAGCTGGGGATGTTAGGGAAACTGGAGCAGGGTAAGACTAATGGGGGGTGTAACGTAAGGACCAAGATCTTTGACTGCTAATTCTGATAATTATTCTCATACATGAGATGTTTGATTTGAGCGTGTGTGTGTGTGTGTGTGTGTGTGTGTGTGTGTGTGTGTGTGTGTGTGTGTGGTGTGTGTATGAGAGAGATACAAGTATGAACTTGCTCATGTGTGTACACATAAGGATGTGAATTTTCCTATGGAGATCAGAGGTTGACATTGGCTGCCTTCTTCAATTATTCTCTACCTTATTTTTTGAGACAGGGTCTCTTGACATAGAGCGCAGGGATTCAGTTAAGTTGGCTAGCTAATCAGCTCCAAGGATCTTCCTGTCTCCCTCTCCCCACTCTGTAATTAGTGGCAAAGGGCCATACCTGGCTTTTTACTGAGAATCTAAAGCACAAGCAGGTCTTTGGCCTTTCATGGCAGGGACCCATTGGTCCATCTCCCTAGCCCCTCAGTATGTTCTTTAAATAGAACTCACCCCATGCTCCGTGATACTACTATTGTGTTCTCTCGTGTGTTGAGGACTCTTAAAGAGTCACTTCTAAACTCCTTTCCCCATACCAAGGCTCCATGTTCATACATTTATTATCTCCTCCTTGCAAATTGGTTCATGTTTTACCCTCACCTCTCAATACCTTCCATTTTTATTTGCCTTGTCCTCAAACAACTTAGCCTCAACAGTTCATGCCCACGATCCTACCATGATGCCATGTTTAATTTTCTCTTCCACCATACTGTTTCCAGCTGCCTAAATCAAATAGGCATTAACATTCCTGAGCACATACCATCTTCAAAGCTCTTTGCCTCCAAAATAATTTATGCCAATCCTCGCAATGGAAACCAATCCTTCATCTCTGATATTTGACAAATGTATAATATCTTCAACTCTGCCTCACACTGGCCTAAGTACCTGAACAAATTACCTAGTCCGTGTAGCCTCAGTTTCCAATAAATAAAAAAGAAACCATCTCTCCCTTACAGAATTGGGAAGATAAAATGAAACAAACAATGATTTAATAATACTCCATGCATATAAGAAGGATGGGCTTGCTGCTTCTAACTATCACTAAATGAAAATGGAATTTAGGGGTATGAAAATAGCTCAGCAGGTATAGCCTAATAACTTGAGTTGGATTTCCAGGACCTCATGATGGAAAGAGAAAGAGACCCCCAAATACATCCATATACATGCCATGGTATAAAAATACACACATGCTACACACACACACACACCACATACTCATGCAGACACACACAGAGACACATACATACAAAATGAATGAATGAATGAATGAATGAATGAATGAATGAATGAATATACACTGGGCTAAGGGAAATACATATATTTATTTCTTATTCCGCTCAACTTTGACCTCCTCTAAAGGAAGCCAGTGACCACTTAACACACCAGCTTCCTGACAATTCAGCAGCCCTCCTGTTTTTCTAGCACCATAGTGCATTTCACAAGTGTAAAGTTCCACACTCAGTTTTAGCTTTGGAACATTTCTGAACTCAGAACATTATGCTACTTTAATAAGTGAGGCCTTTTCATTTTTATGTTATGTATATCACAACAAATAATTCACGGTGACTCAGATTCAATGAGCCATTTGAACGGAAATAATTTCTTTACAGATCCCTGGAGACATAAAGTTTCTAAATTTACAAGCATGGCTATTCTGCATGACGTGACTCCTGGCAAGCCAGCAGCAAGTACCAACTGAACTGGGAAAAAAGATATAGTTCAAATGGGAAACTGCCTCTCGTGGTATTTAGAGCTATGACTAAAGCAAGCTCCAGCAATGCTTTTTCAGCCCATATCGTATTCACTTGGGTTTCTGTGGGAATGCAGAACCTCCAACTCCAAGTCCAGCCTTCTTTCTATCTCTGCCTGAAGACAGAGTCCAAGCAGGGCTTTTAGGCTATTTCAGATACATTAGCTCCTCTCTTTGATCAGTAGGAAAACAGGAATTGATGGGTGATAAATATTCCAGTTTCCCCATCCCTTGTGGAAACAAGAATGAGAAGCTACTTACCGTGTTCCCAATAAGACTGAGCCCTAGATGCCTACATCAGAAAGCCCCCCATTCATATGCCCTGAGTTGTGTTTTCTTCTTTCTTCTCTCACTCTTGTCTGACCTCCCTTTGTATATTTTCCAGAGGCTGTTCATCTAAGCCTTAGTCTCAGTGCCTGCTTCAGAAGAATCACTGAACGCAATGCAAAGAATGTTTCTCCTTCCTGATTACACCTCCACAGGAGGATGGTCATTACCACAGAGACATGGCCTATCTAGAGAAATCACAATAACAATCACATGTATGCCATTTATAGAAGTCTGTGCCTAGGCTTTACTTGCTTACGTCACTGCCAGCATATTTCTGAGGACAGCTATCCATCCATCAGCACTGTTTGCTTACAGCAGAGGAATGAGCTGAGTATGAGTGGCCTTGAAGCCTATTTCTAAGCAGTGAACTGCCTCACTGTGACCTCATTGCTCCCTGTCACATTTCTCCTTTGAAAACTTAATCGACATTAAATGATCTTGACACATGTCCACTGGCTACAGGAAACAGAAGTGCAAGCCTCCTGCTCTTCATCCTGCCTAAAATGGGCACAAAGACAAAGCAAGTTCATCTCTACTTAGTAGCAGAGGAGAGGCACTAACCTAACTCCTAGTAGGTACACTGCACAGATCCTGATGATATGTAAATGTACAGGGTTCAGTCTCATCCACAGAGCTCTTTATTTGCAATGTTAGGGGATGGATGGTTCACACAAGTTTTTCAATAGAGAGTGTGCACCAGAATGGCAGTTTTCTTTTTCATCAACAGATTTTCTTCTGAGTTATACAGATGGATTTTTGTGGTTAATATGCTCCATTGACAATCACAGATCCTTCTTATCACAGAAAATTCATCTTAACTACTTCACATGATATATGAGATTTTTGTTGTTGTCTCCTCACACAGGGTCTCACTCTATAGCCCAGACTAATCCCAAACTTACAATCCTCCTACTGCAGTTAATCAAATACAAAATGCTTCCTAAACTGAAATATTGTCTCCACTGCCTATCTTAGTTATAAGAAAACATGACAAGGAAGATGATTCAGTGGATAAAGTGGTTGCTATGGAAACATAAATTTGCATCTCCAACATCCACATAAAAAGCCAAAGTCATGTACAATAAACTTTGGTCACAGGACATGAAGAAATCAAATTGGTATTGAGCAGGAAGCTTCTTCCCTGATGTCTGGCTTTCATAGTACCAAAAGGTACCAAGTAGCCTGTAGGGAATACAGGAAGCTATCTAGTGATAATTTGTCTAGTTGTGACCTCTGTGAACCACAGGAGTGGTCTGAGTGGCATCATATGCCTATGGATACAATAGTGGCACAGATGTTATATGGTCAACCAAGTACTTTCTGACTGGCTTTAAGGCCAGTGTGAGGATACACATACCTGGTACTGTAAATCTGGCCAATAACCTATGGTTGGGCAGCTCACAGGCCCCAGAAGTGAACCAAATACTATTATTTTGCTAAATAAGTATAGCATCAAACTGCCCTCTAAATTCCTATCTCTATGTTATAGATTAGTTCAGTCCTAAGAGAAGTTTCTTTATGATGTGGATGATAGTTAACACAGAAATGCACAAACACGCAAAGAATGAAGGTGGAGTGTTAAGCCACAAATGAATCAATTATATGACTCCACAACCAAGACTCGGGGACCATTGAGGAAGAATGTACTGAAAGATTGTAAGAGACGGAGGTCAGGGTGACTGGACTAAAACAGTATCTTCTAAATGTGACAGAATGGCTGCACTCATGGACCCATAGTAGCTGTGGTTGTCTCAGTAAGATCTGCACAAGATGAAGCCAGTCAATAGTCTGACATGAAATGAGGAGGAGACCATGCCACCATGAGGAGATACTAACAGCCCATGACTCTAGAAGAGGCAGACTCAGATTTATGTACAGCACTGGCTCCTGGTAAGTCAACCATTCTCCAGGGGATGGCTCAGCAACCGTGAGTATATGGGCAACACAAACTGGACTGGGCAGGGAATTATAAACAAACGAAAGGAGCACGTTAATTTGGGAGGAGCATGGGAAGGTAGGGGGTACCTCTGGGTTATGCTGGGAGAGGAGATAAGGCAAGCATGATTACAATATGTTATATGAAGTTCTCAAAGTATTAATAAGAACATCCTATTTTTAAAAGTCAGGTACAGTGCCACATGCCTGGAATACTAGCACTAAAGAGAGAGAGTCCTCCAGCTCACTGACCAGAAAACTCTAGGTTTAGTAAAAGGTTCTGTGTAAAGCAATAGAAAAAGATGCCTACCATCAAGCTCTGGCCTCCACGGTGCAAATACAGCACACTCACTTGCACATGTACAAATAAATAACATATAAACATATACACAAGAATCCCTAGTCTTAAGAGAAAGAAAAGGGGGCTGGAGAGATGGCTCGTGGTAAAGAGCACACACTGCTCTTCCAAAGGTCCTGAGTTCAATTCCCACCAACCACATGGTGGCTCACAACCATCTGTAATGGGATCCGATGCCCTCTTCTGGTGTGTCTGAAGACAGTGACAGTGTACTCATATACAAAATAAATAAATT
>CM052707.1:75994810-76013485 GCA_028551405.1 Uromys caudimaculatus | reverse complement strand
GCTGCGAAATCCCTCAACTCCTTCAGACCCTTCTCCAACTCCTCCATCTGGGACCTCACTCTCAGTCCAGTGGTTACTGTTAAGTGAAACTTGGGCATTCTGAACTTTTGGGCTAATATCCGCTTATCAGTGAGTACATACCATGTTCCTTCTTTTGTGACTGAGTTACCTCGCTCAGGATGATATTTTCAAGTTCCATCCATTTGCCTGCAAATTTCATGAAGTCATTATTTTTAATAGCTGCGTAGTACTCCATTGTGTAGATGTACCACATATTCTGTATCCATTCCTCTAATGAGGGACATCTGGGTTGTTTCCAGCTTCTGGCTATTATAAATATGACTGCTATGAACATAGTGGAGCACATGTCTTTATTACATGTTGGAGCATCCTCTGGGTATATGCCCAGGAGAGGTATAGCTGGGTCCTCAGGTAGTATTATGTCCATTTTTCTGAGGGTCCGCCACACTGATTTCCAGAGTGGTTGTACCAACTTGCAGTCCCACCAACAGTGGAGGAGTGTTCCTATTTCTCCACATCCTTGCCAGCATCTGCTGTCACCTGAGTTTTTGATCTTAGCCATTCTGACTGGTGTGAAGTGGAATCTCAGACTTGTTTTGATTTGCATTTCCCTGATGACTAGGGATGTGTGTAAAGTGTTTTAAATCAACATACATTGCTAAGTCTTTTCTCCTATGCTCCTGGCTAATTTGCAACTTGACTTTCCACATAAATAACATATACTATGACAGATGTATGACTCATGCTTGAGAATTGTTTTTCTCTGTCTACTAATATCTTGAATCTTTCCTGAAACTTAATTTTTTTCACAAATGATGCACAGACAGAAAAATCTTGTGTTGAAATCAAAGTAAAACTTTGTGATTCAATAGTTTGACTACAAACCTGGTTATTTTTAATGCGCCTGAAAACTGCCCAGAATGACTTAGAAAACAATAAAGTTACGTGAGCCGCATGTTTGTCATATAAACTTTGGTAGCATGTGAAATTAATTAAATGTAATAACTTAATTCTTACCTCAAATTTCATATGAATCTTTTAATTCAAAAGCATCACTTCAAGTTTTCACTGAATAAAATTGAAAATTCCAAGGCTGTTATCATCTTAATTTTTCTATGTTTCTGTTTTTAAACTATGTGTTCAGAACCTGGAAGGTGTTTTGTCTAATAAAGAAAGCAGTCAAAATCACCACACTAAAAAAAAAAATTAAATTAAATAAAAAATAAAAAATAAAAGCCAATCCTCAATTTGGCCTTTCTTTTCTAAGTAGAGGCTTACTGTGTGCCTGGCTTCTGCCCCTCTACATAAAGGCTTCTCATAGGGAAGAAATTACAAAGAATGCAATAATTAAATGCCAAGTTCTTACCCAACGAACTCCATCATGAACTTGTCACCTGAAATGGTAGTCAGCATGAAAATAAGCAAAATAGACTTCCATGAATAGTTACAACCGAACAGAGAGTCCAGATGAAGATTAGACCCAGAGACACAAAAAAGGGAATTCATGACTATTGCTATGTTTGATTATTACTGTCAAAATGACAGCTTTTATTTCTTTCTACCCTGACAAAGGAACTTAGACAAAACGTGAGTCATCCACCAGCTTATGAAGAGATACTAGGTTCATAAGAACCCTCAGGCAAGTCAAGAATGCAAACAATAAGCAGCTCCCTTTCTGTACTGTGCATTTTCCCACACGGAATATGACCTTCGGAAAGTTGACACCTAACAATCTGCGGGCCTCAACACAGCACATTCAAAACAATTGGCAAGAATGGGAAATCTCTGACCTTTCAGTATATATGTCATTGATAAAAGGATGCTGTAATAAAACATGTTGTCTTTGAGAATCATTCATTTCCCTACATATTTATATAAGGTTCATTTGTATGAATTGAGACCAAATCTAATGTAGCTAACATTCGACTCCCACGATATCACCATCTACTAGTGAAATTCAGCTATTCCTCATTTGCTTTGCTAAACCCAACACGCTGTAGGTTCCATGATTTTATCCAGAATTTGTTAATCATCGAGAAACTAAAAAGACTCCGTCTCTAAGATGAATTTTAGCTCTCTGAGTTTCATGCTCTCATTACAATAAGGTAGTTTGTAGAATGATACATATACTTTCAAGTTGTGTGCTGTGTGTGCTGTGTGGCTTTTTCTTTGGTGTTTCACATAATTTAACTTAGATGTGATCCATCTTAGCTTTGCCATATAAGGATATGTAATACTTCATAAGTCATTCTGTATTGGTCACAATTTCAATATAAAGTTTAGTCCTAAAAGTCCATCGCTCTAGATTTTATAAGGACACTAATTTTCCAGGTTGCCATGGAGTGATTGGTTTGCACTATCCAATGGGGAAAGAAGAAATGTTCCTCCAATTAACTTCTTCTTATCAAGCTCTTACTTCACCTCTTGTGTTTGCTACAGTACTACCACATGCTGCATTTACATTACCTAGAGCATTGTGTGAGGGAGTTAGCATCTTGTGCCTGTGCTCTCTGCTTGTATCATCAACATTTGTGTGCACCTACCTTTAAAACTGCTGAGAGAAAGTATTTTCATGTCCTGAAGAACAGTGGTGATGGTTTCAATCCTCCCAATTATAGAGTTTGTTTCCTTCTAGGTGGACTTCTTTAAGGGCTTTACAGTTGTGTGTTGTATATATGGCTGGCATTTTCTGTGAGAATCCTTTGAGTACCAGAGTGTGAATTCAAATCCCGAATTCAAATCAGAGGAAATCAATTATGTTCTTGCTTTGTCTTTGGCTTCTGATAATGTCACTTACAACTACATGGAAGCATAACCATTTTACCAAGTCCAACTAATAAATTCTAATGTCATATAAACTACCATATTACCAAAACCAAAACACCAATCATCAGAGACACGTTTTTTTCTTTGCATGTATTGTAAATATTTGTTTTCTTTATCAGCTTAATTACAGCTTTCCTTCTCAGCTTAATAAATGAAAACAACTGCAAAATTGTTTTTTTAAGGGAGCACATCAAAACAACTCCTCTTTAGATCATATTACATAAATTATAAAACCAAGCTCTTCAGAGTCCCCAGTGCCATGATTGAATGGTTTCCTATCATACTAAGATTCCAATTCAAGCACCAACAACCTGGCTTATCATGGTTGCCAATGTAACAACTGGTGTCAGATGTCAGTTTGATCACAAAGTTGCCCTGAATTGGAAAGGTTGTTAGTGAATTGTCTTTGGAGATATGATATTGTCAAGATTTTCAGCAGACCACAAATCAGTATGAAAATGACAGAGGAGGCCAAGTTCTCCCTTGTGACTTAAGAATCAAATAACAGTTGATCAAACCCCCAAGAATGTACCCCTTATCTTGACATGATCTCTTCTCTACTCCAGGCCTGAATTAGACTCTTACTAAGTTACATACAAAATTGTTATCATTATCTCCCAAAAACCGCAGTGAGAATGCTCTAGTTCCCTTAGAAGCTTTTCTTCGGTATTCTCTTCTAACAAGATAAGTTTATCAACTTTACTTAGAACACAGTGGCAGCTCTTTAACTAGTATGTACAGGAATTCCCTAGGGAGCATATCAGATACACAGATTCCCAAATCTATCTCCCCTATAGTTCATGTTTTCTGATTGAGTCTAAGGACATTAGGCATTTATATTTTGATATTGAGTAAATCTGGCTTTATGAAAACAGAATACAAGACAAGTAGGGGGAAAGGAATGTAGGAAAATGGTAAATACAGTAAATTAATTCCTCTGGAAAACCAAGAAGTAGAATGTGAAGAAAACTAAGTGGGGGGTTAGAGGTGGGCACCCCTGTCCACTGCAAAGAAGCTGATTGTTTGGGAAGACGACGTGGACATGTTATTTAGTTTTCCTACTCTTTCTAGGTTCCTTATACAGAGCAATTCCTCCCCCTTACTCGCAGCTTCTGATCCATCAGCAACATACCTACAAAACCCCCAACTGGGTAGATGTGATGTGCTGTTTTCTCATTAAACCATGGGAAAAGATGTCTGTGCCCTAATTCAAAGAACCTTGGAAATGAATCACACATGAAAGGTATGGTTGTGCTTTCTAGATGGGAAGATTATTCTACAGAATGCTGTGAGCCCAGTGTAGAGATGATAAGTACTGAGAGTCAGAGTTAAGTGCTGATGAAGGAAGAAGACAGCATCCAGAAACTATAAAGAGCAAAGGAATGGATTTTCTTCTGGAGCTTCAGGGAAGAAAGCAGCCCTGCCCATGTTTTATTGTTAGCCAAGTGAAACAATCTCAGATTTCTGATATTCAGACTCATCAGTTATATGTGTGTTAAGTCACTAAGTCAGTGGTGACTTGTTAAAGTAACAAAAGAGAACTCATGTTCTCTGTCCACCAATACAGGCACTTGGTTCTCAATCAAATGAACACATGTCTCCCAGAGAGACAAAAGTTATTTGTTGTCCTAAGGTTGTGAGCCCTGCCTTTGTAGTCCCAAACAGAATTGAAATGGCAGCTATTATTATCCACATTTATGCTATTAAATGAGAAAACATAATCAGATATTTTGCAGAGAGAAATAGAATGAGGCAGTTGCTCAGAAAGAAGCAAAGAAACAAATAATTTCATGACATCTATCCAATAACTTCTATTTAACTTGAAATAACCTGATTAGTATTTTTGTTGCTGTTGACAACATAGCTGTTGTATAGCACAGTTCTTAGGAAGACATGAGTAAATGTCTGTTCATCCCAGATAGGAAATCAACAACAGGAAAGAACTCAACCAAAGTCCAACTTGGTAAACCAATAATCTTACTAAGATTACTTAGAAAAATATGGGTAATAGGTTACTTTCACAAAGAGAAATGACTCGAAGACATCACCAAAAGCCCACCTCAGCATCAGTGGGAGCTCATGAAAGATGGATCTCTGAAGCTTATTGCACAGCTTGCAGACAACCCAACAAGTCAGAGAGGTAATTCAGTTGGTCTGAACCTATCCCAAACAACTGAACTGGTTTGTTTTCCAGGCAACTTGGCTGGTCCAAACCTCTTCTAAGCATCTGAACTTGTTTGAAAATGTTGCTTGATAACCCTAACTATTTATACAAGTCTTTTGGAAAAGGAGGGAGCTAGTAAATCTGGTTGGTTTCAGGGACTTCCTGGGTCTTTTGAGTTGTTTACTTCCCAAGTTTTAGGAATGCTTTATCTTTCTAAATGAAGGTATTCTGAGTCTTAACCAGCTTCTTTCAAGATGGAATGTTTTATCTTGGGGGAAATTGCTACACAATAATAGCCTATAGAAAGAAGCATATTTATGATGATTGATTTTATGTCAGTTCTATGGGATAACAAAGTGTCTATGTATTAGAACAAAGTGTTCTGGGTTTTCAGTGAAGTTGTTTCTGGGTGACATTAGCATTAAATCAGTGGATTGAGCAAAGCACCCTCCCTACCCAATACAGGTAGGCCTCATCTAATCCACTGAGGGCCTAAAGAACTTTTTTTAAAAAAATCAAATAAGAGAAAACTTGTTCTTTATATATAGTTACATTAAAACAAAGGCAAAGAGGTTTCTCCTTCCTTCAGGTTCAGTTTTATCTAGGCTTAACTATTGTCTTTCTTGGATCTCCAGCTTGTTAACTGTAGATTATAGATTTCTCAGATTCCATGAGCCAATTTCATACATAGATGTTCATTTTATACATTGTTTGTGTGCATGAGTGTGTGTGTCCTAGTAACTGTATTTCTCTGTGAAAGTTCTACCTAATAAAATGGCCCACTCCTAAGGAGTATACACCTTAGTCCATTTTTTATTGCTATAACAAATATTATTAAATAATATTAAAATTAAAATTAAAAGATGAGGGAAGAATTGCTGTCTGGTGCCACTGTGCTCTGTGTTTCATAATCTAACACATAGCTTACTTACTGGTGAAGTAAGCTAAATTACTTTGCTCTTCATATACACATGAAAGAACAAAAGTTCCTAGAAACAGATGGATGGGAAAAGCCAACCAGTCACAAAAATGATCAATAATTACTAATATAAGTTCTCAGATTATTACTATGGCTTAAAACATTATGTTAGATGACATGAAATATGAAACATATAAATCACTCAAAGAATAAAATATATAAATAACTTGTAAAGCTAATACAATGGGCACTACAATACTAGACAAAGAAAATAAGCAAAAGAATAAAATAACCCCTTCCCCAAAAATCATGCTATAATAGAAGCTCCATTAAAAATCATTCTCAAAATAATTACTGAAGTGCAACTGTGGGGGTTTGATTAAGGGAAGTGGGGGGTGCCCTGAAACAGCTGGGTGGAAAAGGAGGGTCTGGAAGGTGAATTTTAAATTAAACTCAGGTCTATCAAGAAGGAAAAATTGCTTATGTAGCAGACTGAAAATAAAGGGGTACAAAAAGCCTTGGGGAACTGAAAGATTTCGTGTGGCTGGTGCAGCAGGGGTGAGGGGCAGCCTGGAGCAAGGCTGCAATGTGAACATGGCAATGCAAGGCTATGCGAAGAATTCTAGACTTCATCTCAAAAAGACACTGAAGCTAGTGGAGACTACGAAGCAAAGAACAACATAGGACTATGTACGTGTACACACCTCTACAAGGATAAACATACAGAGAAATTTTCACACCTACACCTATCTCTCTCAGCTTTAATAGTCAGTCTGTGTACTGGCTGGTTTTGTGTGTCAACTTGACACAAGCTGGAGTTATCACAGAGAAAGGAGTTTCAGTTGAGAAAATGCCTCCTTGAGGTCCAGCGGTAAGGCATTTTCTCAATTAGTGATAAAGTGGGGAGGGCCCCTTGTGGGTGGTACCATCTGTGGGCTCTTAGTCTTGGGCTCTATAAGAAAGCAGGCTGAGCAAGCCAGGAGAAGCAAGCCAGTAAGTAACATCCCTCCATGGCCTCTGCATCAGCTCATGCTTCCTGACCTGCTTGAGTTCCAGTCCTGACTTCCTTTAGTGATGAACAGCAGTGTGGAAATGTAAGACGAATAAATCCTTTCCTCCCCAACTTGCTTCTTGGTCATGATGTTTGTGCAGGAATAGAAACCCTGTCTAAGACAGACTGGATTTCAGGAGAACACACGTGGATGAAAGAAAACAGGTTCAATAAAAAAAAAAAGTCTACAAAAGATGAGAGCGATTTGGTCTAAGATAGACGATGTGCAACCTGAGGAAAGATACTACTCAGGAAATACTTAGAAATCAAGGAGCAGCATTTGCTATTTAAACAAATGCAGTTCTTAGTGGGGAGAAAGGGAGAAGGGTGAGGTTTTCTGGGATGACCAATTGAATGGGCAGTCATGTCCTTCATTGCCATAGACCTTGGATAAAATGCAGGTTTGGGTAGCGAGAAATACAGTGCAAGTTATTTTACTCACGTAAAGTGGTGGTTCTCAACCCGGGGATCAAACAGTCTTTCCACAGGGGTCACCTAAGACCATTAGAAATATTAGGCATTTACATTATGATTCAGAACAGTAGCAAAATTACAGTTATGAAGTCGTAACAAAAATAATTTTATGGTTAGGGCTCACCACAACCTGAGGAAAGGTCATGGCATTAGGAAGGTTGAGAAACACTGATGTAAAAGAAGTACAGGTATTCTTTGTTGTCTGTTTTCGGTTGGTTGGTTGCTTGGTTGGTTAGTTGGTTGGTTGGTTATTTGGTTTTGGTTTGGTTGGCTGGTCAGGTGGTTTTCTTTGTTTACTTATTTGTTTGGGGGCAGGGCAGAGGCACCTCATTATATGACAAGGCTAGCCTGAAACTCATTATGTAGACACTCTGGCCTTGATAATGAAATCCTCTTGTCTCCTCTTCCAGAGTACTGACACTTTGTACACCATTCCAAGTAACTTCACATAGTTATTTTAAAGCCAAAAGAAATTGCTCATAAAGAGTAAGGTGCTGAAGATATAGGAGAAGATGCTCATGAGGGAATCATTTTGAGGAGGCAGGAATCTTCTCTTAAAAGCAGTAAAGCCAGTGTGTGTGGAAAGGCAAGTACCCATAATGGGAAGGCTGTTTCAATGGTGCTGGTGTATCACCTGTGGGATCCCGATTATAGTCAACTTCAAACATAGAAAACTGGATTGTTGGTTTATTTTCAAAAAGCCAATAAGCCAAGCATTTAGCTCACTCTTCTTTTTATGGTAGTGATGTTTTTCAAGACAGACATTCTCTCTGTAGCCCTGGATATGCTCAAACTCACTCTGTAATCCAGGCTGGCCTCTGCCTCCAGAGTGCTAGGATTAAAGGTGTGTGCCATCATCGCCAGGGCACACTTCTAATCCTAGTATTTGAGAGGCTGAGTAGCAGGAATTCAAGACCAGCCTGGGCTACTTAGTGAATTCGAGAGAAGCCTAGGCTACATAAGGCTCTGTCTCTAATTAATTAATTTATTTATTAATTAATATTAAATTATATTGACAAGCTTTTCTAAGACCAAAGGAATTTCCTTTGCTTTTTGTCTCCCCCTTTCACATAGTTAGAGGCAAAGGTAAGGAATGAGAATATAGAGTAATATACAAGCAAGTTTCAATTGAGGCCCGTAAAGGGAGTTAAAGTCCATCACTCACAGTCAAGGCTATGGGAAAGAGCCAGAGGCAAACAAGATCGTGCAAGAGCAAATGTGCTGAAGGTGAAAACAAAAAAAGTGTGGGTAAGCAAAGAAAGGGTATGAGGGCCCCCCTCCCCAGCTCTCAGGTCCGCTTGAAAGATGACACCACTGGCTCTAAGACAAACTCCTGTGAAACTGAGTAGAGAGCAATGGTTCTCAGCCTGTGGGTCCTGACCCCATTGCCAAGCAAACAACTCTTTCACTGGGGTCACATATCAGTTTTCCTGTATAACACATATTTACATGAGAATGCATGACAATCGCAAACTTACAGTTATGAAGTAATGACAAAAATAACTTTATGGTTGGGGTTCACCACAAAATGAGGAACTGTGTTAAAGGGTCAAGTCATCAGGAAGATTGAGACCCACTGGTTGACAGTTTGGCTTCGAGGCTGGAAGAGGGTTACCATGTGTAGAAAGAATAATCATCTCAACAGAAGTCTACAGACTGACCACCTGAGTAGAAGTTTACAGACTTGAAGAGGCCCTCAAACCCAGGAAAGCAAATACAGAACCCTGAATCGTCACTGAAGATAACCAGTATAAAGCAAGAGCAACAGTCACATTCATTTACAGCTGCTGACATCAGAGGCACAATAGGGAAAGACCAACTATGTAGCAGAGATCACTAGCTCAAGCAAAGTCTCCAACCAACTGTTGGCTGGCACACCTGCAGAGAAGGACACACCCAACCCTAAGATTCTACCTCTTAGGTAAGACAAAAACAAGTAAGCTGTCTCCAACCTCCACATCTCCATGCGGCCACCTCCAACCCTCATATCTACAACAGCAAGGAAAGGGACTGGAATGCTAAAAGTCATTAAATAGAACAGAGTACAGTGCTCTAAGATCAAATACACAAAAATCATTATTTATTACATGCCTGGGTGTGGTGTTAATAAGTCTGAAGTCCCATCACGTTTATAAATAACAGTATTACTACATCCATCATGTCAGATGCCATATGAAGTGTTTCACTGAAAGGTGGTAGCGTTTTAAAACATAGTACTGAAATGCGAGTTAACCTGGGAAAAGGCCATTTACCACATCGTAAAAATGACCAGAGAGGACTAAAAAGGACCAGAGAGGAAAACTGCCGAGAGAGACAGCAATTGTAGACTTGTGCTCACAGCCACACTGATATCTCTTTACTCATGACTTTATGACTCCAGCTTGCCCTGTGCATGAGACCAGGGCTATGTCTAACCTCCAGCTCCCTTAGCAGGGAAGAGTCAACTAGATCCATGAAGATGTGAAGGTCTGTAGTCAATTTTCCAGGGCAACTGTGCTGACATCTAGTCTGGGCAGGACATCCATGAACAGTCAGAGAACATACTTGTGATGTGAGATGTCAAAAGAATCTCCCCTTGCCTTCTTTTAAGTATGGACCATCTTCAGGTTCCCATGATACAAATCTTCACACTCCTGACAGCTTTGAGCTACAGCATCATTGCAACTGGCTCGTAGATTCTTGCAAATTTAGTAATCAGCATTCATGAGCCAGTAAAAGCAGGATCCAGCACACCACTGTAAACCAGTTCAAGAGCCTCAGTTGATCACTGTATATATCAAAATCTAATTTGAGTGGCCCTCACCAACTGTTAAAATTTTACCTATGCTTTCCTCTAAGTAATAAACATCATGCTCTTCAAAAACAAAGTCCATTAGTAAGTCAAGTATTAAACTTTACAAGGTCATAAAAACTTTGTTCATCGAACCAATATTTTTGTTCTATTTCTGTTCAACAAGTCTAGAAAACTGGTTTTCCCATAAACTGAGTTGATATTTAATAAAGTATTTTTTCAGTTGTGTAAGGTATTGCCTATTAAAGTCATTTGTTGCAAGAACAAAGAAGCCCTCTGCTGGGCATTTTTGGAAGTCAATGTCTATGTTGGGGTTGTGTACTTCTCTGGCCATGCTTTGGCAAGCTGGGCCAAATTGCAAATTCTGTCTTAAAATGCCATTAAGAATGAATGACTTGACAGCCTCCAGGAGAGTTCATGGTCAATAAGGGAGACCCATCAGTTCACAGATCACAGTGCTGTGTTAGGCCACAGACTGGTTACAATATAGCCACAGAAACATAAAAATATCAATCTTATTTTTAAATGTTGCATTCTTAGTTCAAAGTGAGGAGAAATCCACTTGCTGGATACACAAAAAGGAATTGAACTAAAAAGAAAATATGAGGTTTTGTAACTTATTTCCTAAATAGCAGAGTTCATCCAGATGTTTGCAAGAATGATTTTAGAGCAGAAAAATAATGTCCCATGCCTCAAATTTCTCATGCTTTCAATCTGACTCAGCTATCATATTTTTCTATGACTTCTATGACTTCTTGCTTGTAGTATTTTGCCAGCTTGGAGTTTGTTTTTCCCTTCTTTGTAACAGGAAAACATATTAAAGTTTATTCATTTCACATAGTTTTTAAGACACGAGTGGAAACTGGCATATATATATATGTATATATATATATCTTTATAATCATAAAAGAATCGATATAAAAGTTATTTTGAGATATGATTTTAGCATATTTTATGGTATGATAGAAAATGTTTTTCACTTACTTAATGAATACTATAACTATGTTGTCAGCTAGCTTTAACTATAATTAAAACTCATAGCTAAAATGATGCAGAACATAATACCGTAGTTATGTTTCCGGTTAGAGTTACTGGAAGAGAAAGTTCCAATTTTTCTGTGTGGCTCAGTCTTGGATTATTCTTGGTGACTTACAGGGACTTTTCTTAATTCTTTAGAATTATAATATTAGGATCTTCATGGTTGGAGAATGTGGTACATATGGGAAATACTTGAGTATTCTGGTTACAAAAATACCAGACATTGACTTTGGCTGGTTTAAGAACAAGGGAAATTGTTCAAAAAAAAAAAGTTATTAGAGGATCCCCCAGAACAATGAGGACAATTGGCTTGCATGCTAGTTGTCACCTAAGACAAAGAATTACAATGGCTTCATTTTCCTTACAAACTACTGAAGACTTAAAATCTCCAAATGACTAATGGTCACATGCCTAATGTTTGTTTATACATAGAAGTTTCCCGGGACTCCTTGGTTTCCTTTATTAGCTTTCCAAGACTCCATGTACTTGGAGGAACAGAATTTTTAAAAAATTCAATGATGTCAGGGAGGGACAACTAGAGCAACAAAGACTCACCATACTGCTACCTTTTTTTATCATTTTATTTATTTACATTCCAGTCTTTGCCCCCCTCCATCAGGTCCTCTCTTCCACAGTTCCTCATCCCATTTCTCCTTCTTGCCTCCTAGAAAGTGCTTCCCCCTGGCCTCCCCCCTTTCCTGGTACCTCAAGTCTCTCAAGTATTAAGAGTATCTTCTCCCACTGAGGCCACACCGGGCAGTCTTCTGCTATATATGAGCCAGGGGCCTGAGAACAGCCCGTGTGTGCTTCTGGTTGGTGGCTCAGTCTCTGGGAACTCTCTGGGGTCTTGGGGAAGTTGAGACTGCTGGTCTTCTTATGGGGTCTCTCTCCCTTTCAGCTTCTTCAATCCTTCCCCTAATTCAACCATAGCGATCTCTGATTTCAGTCCAATGGTTGGGTGTAAGTATCTGCTTCTGTCTCAGTCAGAGAACAGCCATAATAGGCTCCTGTCTGTAAGCACATCATAGTATCAGTAGTAGTGTCAGGCCTTGGTTCACCACCACCCCCATGTGATGGATCCCAAGTTGGGATGGTCTTTGGCCTACCTTTGCTTCAGTCTCTTCTCCATTTTTGTCCCTGCAGTTCTAGGGTTACTAACTCACAGTCAACATTTCTGACACAGAATTGTTCCTGTCTAAAAGTACTGCTACTTTTATTATGCTCTACACTACCAACTGTATCCATGAGCCTGCAAAAGTCATGATGCCCTCATTCTTAATAGCTGAGTAGTATTCCATTGGGTAAATTTACCACATTTTCTGTATCCATTTTTCAGTTGAGGGACATCTGAGTTGTTTCCAGCTTCTGACTATTACAAATAAGGCTGCTATGAACTTAGTGTAACACGTGCCCCTGTGGCATAGTAAGGCATCTTTTAGGTATATGCCCAGGAGTGGTATAGCTGGGTCTTCAGGTAGATATATTTCCAATTTTCTGAGGAACTGCCAGACTGATTTCCAGAGTGGTTGTACCAGCTTGCAATCCCACCAGCAATGGAGGAGTGTTCCTCTTTCTCCACATCCTCGCCAGCATCTGCTGTCACCTGAGTGTTTGATCTTAGTCATTCTGATTGGTGTGAGGTGGAATCTCAGGGTCTTTTTGGGTTGCATTTCCCTGATAATTAAGGATGTTGAACATTTCTTTAGGTGTTTCTCGGCCATTCGAGATTACTCAGTTAAGAATTTTTTAATTGGGTTATTTGGTTTTCTGGATTCTAACTTCTTGAGTTCTTTGTAAGTCCAAGTGTGGATGCTTCAGTCCCACTTAGAAGGGGAAAAAAATAAGCACAGAAGGCAGAGGGAGAGAGGGACCTGGGTGGGTGAGGGGAGGGGGAGAGAAAAGGGGGGCAGGATCAGCTATGGGAGGGATACAGAAGAGAAGCCCAGAGGGCTAGGAGAATGAATAGAAATATGTAGCAGTGGATGGTGGGGAATGGGAGAATCACTAGAAAGTCCCAACACCAGGGATGAAAGAGACTCCCAGGACCCAATGGGGATGACATTAACTGAAAGGTCCAACAGTGGGGAGACAGAACCTGAAAAGACCACCTCCAGTAGATAGACATGGCCCCAAGATGAGGGATGAGGCCACATACCCATCTCAAAATTTTTAACCCAGAATTGTTCCTGTCTAAAGGAAATGCAGGGACAAAAAAAAATGGAGCAGAGACTGAAAGAAAGGCCATCCAGAGACCACCCCACCTTGGAATCCATTCCATGTGCAGACACCAAACCCTGACACTATTGCTGATGCCAAGATGTGCTTGCAAACAGGAGCCTAGTGTGGCTATCCTCTGAGAGGCTGTGCCAACACCTGACTAAGACAGTCGCAGATACTCTCAGCCAACCATTGAACTAGCCTGGAGACCCCAATGGAAGAGTTAGAGGAAGGACTGAAGGAGCTGAAGGGGATTGTAACCCCATAGGAAGAACAACAATATCAACTAACAGACCCCTCAGAGTTCCCAGGGACTAAACCACCAACCAAAAAGCATACATGGACCAGTCCATAGTCCCCACCTCATACATACCAGAGGACTGCCTTGTCTGGTCTTAGTGGGAGAGGATGAGCTTGGTCCTGTGGAGGCTTGATCCCCCAAAGAAAGGGGGGATGTTAGAGGGGTGAGGTGGGAGTGGGTGAGTGAGTATGGGAGCACCCTCTTGGAGGCCAAAGGGAGGGGGGAGGGGACTAATAAAAGGAGGGACCAGAAAGGGGGATAATATTTGAAATGTAAATGAATAATATAATTAATAAAAATACATAAATAAATAACAAAAAAGAATAGAATAAATAACAAAAAAGAATACATAAATAAATAACAAAAAATTGCATTTTTCTCATTAAAAGATAGAATTTACAGCAATATGAGTCATGGTAAAAAAATGCAGTACTTTACATTGTTTTCTGTTTAAAATGAAGTTTTGAGGTTACTTTTACAAAAATAGGAGTATTTATCCTCACAAAGCAAAGCCTGGTGCACCACCTAGAGGGCATTTTTGAGTTCTTCCGTTTAAAGGGGTTGAGGGGGCTTCTCAAAGATGCCTAGAGCCCTCCAATTCTTGTTGTAATTGTTATACTGCTTTTCTAGATATCATCTCATTTTTAAAAATATTGTGAATATGCCTATTCTATCTAAGATTGGAGAACTGTTCATTGTCTGGGTGATAGCTTTTTTCTTTAGTCATAAAATATATACTCTGTGCTTACTTCTCAGAGGTTTTATGGGTTAACATTTTAAATAGGAAGGGCTGGAGATGTGGAAAGCACTTACCACACGAGCATCGGAACCTGAGTTTTGATCCCCCAAACAGCCATGTAAAAATCAGAGTGTGGGAGTGAGGGCCTCCAGTCCCAGCTCAGGGAGGTAGAAACGGGGGCATGCAGGAACTCAGTGGGCAGCTGGACAACCTGAACTGCGATACTCACATTCAGGAAGAGACTCTGTCTCAGGAAATGAGGTGGGGAGCCCTTGAACAGCTAACATCAGGCTCTGGCCTCTGTGCAAAGCAGTGCACACATCTAACCACATATAATACATACACACAAAAAGGAAATACGGCTTTTAAAAACCACTTTCTACTTTTTAACCAACTTCATCAACTACCGAAAGTTTTTCTTTGTGACAGATATTTGACCTTATTAAACATAAAATGAAACATTAGACAAAAATATGCATCTTCTTTTTTCACTTCATTTAACACAGTGTTTTTTTTAAAAATGTTCTGCTTCTTAAAAACATGTGAGATATATATACATATACATGTACATGTACATATACATATACATATATATATATAAACCAGGGTTGCAATGGAGTGATCTCTCACCAGCCCCTTGGAGAAACGTACTTTAAAAAAAAGTACAATGGCGTATTCTACTGAAAGCGATGTCTCCAAATGAAAATGCACATTTAATCTAATGGAGTACACCTCTATTTTTCCACTAAACCCACAAGAAAGAAGCATCCTATGGTGAGAGGAAAGGAGGAAGTGTTTGAAATAAGATGAGGAAAGATTCTGTGGGAAGGAAGGGGCTTCCTGGTAGAGCTTGGGCTGCAGCTAGGTTGGTTGGTACTATGCAGTCAGCTCTGGCCAGACAAAAGGGGCAGAGCCTTTCTCGTACTGCTCAGGTTCTGTAGGAGGTAGAAAACCATCATTAGATCATGGCATATGTGAAAATGGAGGCTGTAGATGAGCAGGAAGTTTTCCTCTGGGCTCATCCCGCTCATGCAATAATGACAAATAGTGTGTCCAGATCTCTAAGATCCAGATGCTGGTTTCCATAAAAAGAAATAGTGAGAGATGAAGGGGGAAATAAAGGGGAAAAAATGATCAGGGCCAGCACTGATGTGTCTTTCACAATTTGCTAAATACTGTATTCTTGAGAAGAATCTTTGAGTCCTCTAACAGATGACTGATGGAGCAACTCACATTCAGATGCCGTGTTCTTGAATGCAAGTCTGAATGAGATTTCACATAGCTGCCAATAAAAAGTAAATGTCACCAGATGCAGCACAATAAAGCTGCTGTAGTGGTTCTGAATCTTCTTCCCATGTGCCTTGACCATTAAGATTGTTTGTGCAAAGTCACAGAGCTCTTATGACGAAGTTGGGACCAGAACTCACTCACTCTTGCTGATCTCCATTGCTTTCCATTGCACCATTAAACTAGGTAATGTCAAAGCCTGTAAATACTAGATGCCAATAAAAACTTGGTATCCTAACTTGGGAGGTCAACTGTTCAATCGTTACATTTTTAAAAGGATAAATAACAAACAGAATGAAACTTTATAAAATATAATATAACCATATTTGGTTCTTTTGAGTTGATATGAATATATTAAGAAACGTGTGTGTGTGTGTGTGTGTGTGTGTGTGTGTGTGTGTGTGTGTGTGTATGTGTGTGTGTGTGTTAATTCATTGAGATCTTCCTGTCTTGTTCCAAAATAATTTCTGGGCACTATCCAATCATTTTAGACAACAATATAAAAACAAACTTCAAGATGTCTTTTAGCAAAGTTTGTCCAACTCTGGAAGATAAAAAGAAAATAGCACTCCAAGGCCTGTGGACTGTATAACCCAAGCCTCCTGCACACTTTCTTGCAATAGTGGATAGCCTGCTGAATAGGAGACCCAGCCTCCTTGAATGGACAGGCTGGCTTCCCTATTAGCTGCAGACTTACCAAGGCTCACTCTACCAGCCTGGGAAAAGCATGAACTACACAGTAAAGGAAAAACTATTTCTAAAAAGGAACCACTAAGAATACTACTACTAAACAAACCTTGGAT
Source organism: Uromys caudimaculatus (assembly GCA_028551405.1). NCBI lineage: Eukaryota > Metazoa > Chordata > Mammalia > Rodentia > Muridae > Uromys > Uromys caudimaculatus. Next base: position 75,996,854 of record CM052707.1, on the reverse strand, counting down.
TCGCTCTCAAGCTGAGAGTCAATGACCTACCCTGCCTATGGTTTCGGTAAAAACTAAGTTATGAATAGATTCTTACCAAGCTGCCCATACTTGCTACATAATGGTGAAGACTGAACTCTCAGAAACAAAAGGCAGACATTAGCTTTAAGTATTTCTTGAGCTTCTTTGTATCTTTTTATTACTTTAAAGCATTACAGTTTTTAACCTTGTAACTAGTCTGTCTTTTTCTAGACTGGGGGAGGCTTTTAGGCAGGTCCACTAAGGTCCAGGGCATATACTGTTCCCAAACAAATGACTCAGCAAGCATCAGTGTATGCATAAAGCAGTGAAGATAATTGCCACACATCTGCCAACATAAAACATACTAATAACAACACTGCTGTATGTCCAGATTAAAAAGAAAGAATCTATAATATTTTAATCAAAAAAATTTGTTAATGCCTGAGGTTCCATGGCCAGTTCTTTCTGAAGCTGAGACAGGGAATCTCTATAACATACTTTACTCCCTAAGGCTACATAGACCATCTGGCCAACCTCAGAAAACTGTAGAAACCAGGTTGGAGAAAATTTTCCCATTATTTAAACCATTCTCTCTCTCACCTGAATTCCTTTTCTCATCAATACCTGATGTCTTAGGTTCACTTCAAATTATTGCTGAACAAAGAAGATGTCCTAGGATAAAGATAAGAATCCCTATCCACACTGTCCCCATGAATGACCATTCCAGGTGCTGCAGTTATTCACTAACATAGCCTAAACATTTAGAAATAACTTAGGGAGCTGTGATGGTTTACATATGTTCAGCCCGGGGAGAGGCACTATTACAAGGTATGGCCCTGTTGGAGTAGGTGTGTCACTGTGGGTGTGGGCCTTAAGACCCTTATCCTAGCTACCTAAAAGCCAGTATTCTGCTGGCAGCCTTCAGATAAAGATGTAGAACTCTCAGCTTCTCCTGCACCATGCCTGCCTGGATGCTGCCATGTTTCCACCTTGATGATAATGGACTGAACCTCTGAACCTGTAAGGCAGCCTCAATTAAATGTTGTCCTTATGAGAGTTGCCTTGGTCGTGGTGTCTTCACAGCAGTAAAACCCTAAGACAGGAGACCTGCTTGTACCAGTGAGATCTGTCCTCTACACATAGGATCCAATCCTTTGCCCTCCATTCCCAAAGCTTCCTGGGTACTTTTTTGTTCAGCTTTCTGGATGTGGGTATTCCTTTAATCTGCCTTCAATAATGTGACTTTTGCAAACAGTCTATTTCTGTCTTCCAAACAAATATATTCTAGTTTCAGAACTCATTTCCTAAAATGTAGACCGATACTGAATGTTTTCCCTAATGAAAGGCAGGAGAGATTAAAGAAAAAGAAAAGAAATCTAACCTCCTGAAACTTAACCAATGGTTCTAGGTGTTAGATCTTACCTAGTCCACTGGTCAGAGACTGGATTGTCTATATTTAATTCAGAGACGTGCCTGCTAACCATGCTTAAATGAAAATAAACATGAAATTAAAGTCACTGTGAGAAAAAAAAAGATTATTCAACTGGGATTCACAAAATCTGGATCATGTTTAGAAGCTAATAGTTATGGGACATGGGACCTTGAACTTGTCACTGTGTCTCTTTTTCCCATCAGAAAACTGGAATGAAATTTTTCCTCTTTGAAATGTTCTATTAATCTGCCTGAGTGTATGTTAAATGAAAGCTCGTTCATCAACACACCTGAAAGGATGCATTGTTCTTCTGTCATGTTGCCAAAATAATGGGGTAGACTTTCCCCCTAAAATACAAAAACACCAGATTGGAAAAGTCAATGTATAAAAAAATCTTTTGAAAATTAAGAAGACCAGAACGATTAGAGCAAAGCTGTGGGAAAGCCTCACTCAAACTGAAACCCTGACCAGCCTGTGGAGGATCGATTGTTTATGATCTTGTTCTCTAGAGACTGAAATTCTTGGATACACCAGATGGTTTTATTTATACAGCAGAAGTTCAGCTTTAGTGAGGTGCTGCTTGCAAATTCACACGCAAATAAAAGAAACTGT
>CM052707.1:75974385-75994310 GCA_028551405.1 Uromys caudimaculatus | reverse complement strand
CACAGAGCCTTACATGGATCTCCAGCTTGCTGTTAATCTATGTGTTTTAAATAAACCATTCAACTTCTTCCCCTTTTGTCTCCTCATTTATAACATCGGGATTAGAATTAAACTTGCCAGATATTTTTTCAGCATTAATTATTGTTTGGAATGTAGATGAAGTCCTAAGTGCTCAGTTTGACATCAATGCTCTGCTCTGTTTTGGGTCATCTATCTAATTTGGCAAGAGATTTCAGTCAATTCTGTTTCTAAACCAGTTCATCGAAGGACAGTCCAAGCAGTTAAAGTCATCCTTTTGAAACTTGCTACCAATGACCTTTGTTATGTAAACGAAAAAGGAGCAATTATTCACAAAGAATTATTCTAGAAGCATCTGTAGCTAAGCAGCAATTGGGTGTTTAGTAAAACATCAATTCAGTGGCATTTTTCTCCTGCTAACCTAGAAGTCATTAACGATATGAAATTATATTAGCCACTAGCATTTCTTTAGAGATACCACCTAGGACTTTTGAATGACTACAACTGACTTAATAGAATAAAATTTAAAATATTTTCTATTGATTGTATTCAGATTGACCACCTCATTTTAAGCTAAATGGAAGGGAAGGTGGGGGAAATCTCAGAGGGGTTGGGGAAGGGAAACCATGATCAGAACACATTATATGAAAAAAATCTATTTTCAGTAAAAGAGAGACAATAGTCTTTCTAAATTAGTAAATCCTCATTTACAAAACTGATAAAAATGCCTAATTCTATGTGAATGAGAACATTAATCTTAGCCAACAAATAATTATGTAATACTGTTGTGTGCCAAGCATAATTCTAGTTTCTGGCAATACAGATAGATAAAATTTTTACCGTGGTAGATCTTACCTTCTAGGGGCATGGAAGGAGAGAAAAATGTAAGAAATAAACATAAATAAATGAACATATCAAACGCCTAAAGAATCCATTATAGGGAAAAAAGGGAAGAGAAATAACAGAGAATGACAACATAACTGGAAAGGTTAAAGTGGAGTGAAAATAGTCATTTTAAACAGGATGGGCCAGAAAGGCCTTTCTGGTAGGGGTCATTTGAATGGGGACCTATATAGCCTTGTCTGTAATTGTTTGGAGAAAATACATTCCACATAGAGAAAAGAGTAAATGCTAAAGCCTGAACATACTTAAAATATTTGAAAGTGGAAAAAATCAATGAGAGTAAGAATTCATTAGTACAAGGATTAAAAATACAGAGTCTGGGGCTGGAGAGATGGCTCAGCGGTTAAGAGCACTGGCTGCTTTGCTCTTCCAGAGGTCCTGAGTTCAATTCCCAGCAACCACATGGTGGCTCACAGCCATCTGCAATGGGATCTGATGCCCTCTTCTGGTCTGTCTGAAGAGAGCTACAGTGTAGTCAAACAAATAAAATAAATAAATCATTAAAAAAAAAAAAATACAAAGTCTGATTCCCAGCATCCACATGACAGCTCACAACAACAAAATCCAGTCCAAGAAGAACTGACACATTCTTTTGGCATCTGAGGGCACCAGGCACATGTGTGGTACATGCAGACAGACATTCAGGCAAAATGTCCATACATATACAAAAATATGGTAAAATACAAATAAATAAATAATGATATACAAAAGCATACAATAATTACATAGTAGGCCTTCAGGGAGCTTCATGAATGTGTGAAGCCATATGAGGATCCTTGTTAGAGGCAGAATATCAGTTTGCAGTTCTCAGACATTAATTCATTCTGGAATCAACTAGAGAATGTGCAGAAACACAGATTTATTGGCCCCACCTCCACAGTTGCTGGTGAGGTAGAGGCCCAGAGAATTTGCATGTCAATCTAAGTAACCCTGAGAAACTGAAGGAGTTAGTCATCAAACAGAAGAAAGCTTTCCCTGAGCTGTTCTTGCTTCCCCAGCAATATACTGAAGAGGCTTTGGATTCCAGTTCTTTATGAAACTTTGAGAAAATTACTAAGGTTCTCTTACCAACAATATCCATTTCACTTGTGAAAGAAAATATTTTTTCAAATATTTATTTATTCCTTTTTTCTTTTACTTATTCACTTTACATCCTGCTCATTGCCCGTCCCAGTCACATACTCCCTCCCACAATTCTTCCCCCCAGCTCCCTCCCCTTCTCCTCTGAGCAGGTGGGCCCTCCCTGGGTGTCCCCCCACCTTGGCATGAAGCCAGACAAGGTATCCCACATGAAGACTGTCTTAGTTAGGGTTTTACTACTGTGAACAGACACCATGACCAAGGCAACTCTTATAAGGACAACATTTAATTGGAGCTGGCTTACAGGTTCAGAGGTTCAGTCCATTGTCATTAAGGTGGGAGCAGGGCATCCAGGCAGGCATGGCGCAGAAGGAGCTGAGAGTTCTATATCTTCACCTGAAGGCTGCTAGCAGAATACTAACTTCCAGGCAGCCAGTAGGAAAGTCTTAAAGCCCACCCCCACAGTAACACACCTACTCCAGCAAGGCCACATCTACTCCAACAGGGTCACACCTTCTAATATTGCCACTCCCTGGGCCGAGCACATACAACCCATCGTAAAGACCAAACTGCACATCTGCTATGTATGTGTGGGAAGGCCGAGGTCCAGCTCGTGCATGTTCTTGTTGGTGGTTCAGTCTCTGAAAGTCCCAAGAGTTTAAGTTAGTTGACTCTATTGGTCTTCCTGTGGAGTTACTATCTCCTTCGGAGTCCTCAATCCATCCATATGTGTTCATGTGTCTACCACAAGTGTGAAGTTACCTTCAAAACCCAGAAGAGGCTGCCAGACACCTTGTAGCGTTACAAGCTACTGTGAGCCATCCATTATGGGTGACAGGAATTGAACTTGGGACTTCTGGAAGAACAGCAAATGTTAAACTTCTGAACCACCTCTCTAGAACCTAATGATATCGATTTCTATAAAAGGACCAAAATATAGGACCTACCTTAACTGGTTGTGAATGTAATCATTCATTATCAGTGTTATACATGGCTCATAATAACTACGTAGATCCCAGATGTTTTTGTTTTCACTCTTGTTATAAATAGAATATTCTCTCCATTGTTCCTAGAAAAAATAGTATGTGACAAATGCCATTTGCCTTCCTTTGGTTCATTCAACATGAAAATAAATAAAACCCACCATGAATTCTCATGGGGCACCAACCCCTTAAAACAAAGCATATGATCAATGTAAAATTTTGAAAATGTATTTAGTACATGCAATGTGGAAATTCCTTTTCTGAGTGTAGGGATACCAAAATAAAGTTACTACCCCCAAGGTCTTTCCATATTCTTGAGCATAAATAACACTGAGAATCAACATTAAATGTTGGTGGCAATAGACAAAATTAGTAGTCAAGAATAAAACTTTAAAGAGCAGGGCAGTCATTAAAAGTTTGGGTATAGAGAAATGGCTTAGTGAAGAGGTGGCTAGTAGAAATTTGTCATTTTGAATCCACCTGATGATTCTTTTCTAAGCAGTCTCCTCCTTGGGAAAGCCTCCAACTTGAGAACTCAGTTACACCTACTGTTCGTCAAATAATATAGGAACAGAGGTTCTAGCCACAAATGGAAACATGCTTCATGGGCAGGTGATGGGTGTCTAACTGAATGTTCTATGGTGTTTTGAGGGAGATAAAAGGACAAAGCATAGTTTGACATCAAGCTCACGGCATCAGTTGTGACAGTGACATAGTCCTCAGCAGGCTTATCTTTCCATGTCACTTGTGTATCTTGCTTCTTTTGGGGTTTCCTTGGTGCCTGCATGCGTTTCCTGGCCAAGAGGGAGTTCTACGAGCATCCCAGTATGCTCTGACACTTGAATTCCTTGGGAGCATATGTGAGCGATAGAGAGCTAAGTTAACTGATGCGACAGCTAAGATAGCTCCTGTGTCTTCTAATCAAGAACTAATTGGTCATAGTTAGTATGTCAAATAGGTATGGAAGAAAAGATAGAAATCATGTCATCTGAGTAGACAAATCACATAATAGTTTAATCCATAAGTAATGTCGCAGAGGTGGGAATACACTGTAAAACAGGTACTTGATTGAGATAGTTAAAACAACAAATTCCTAGAAAGGAATTCATGGAGAAATGATGCAGCCTAGGAAACTTTAACCTCACTGTTTGATCTTCCTAAAGCTAGCCAGCCTATCTGTTTTGCCTGCACGTGTATGGATGTGTGTACGAGTGCCAGATGTACGCTCTGTGGTTGCACAGTTCAGAAGGGAGTGTCAGATCTCCTGGAACTGGTGTTGTGGATGGTTGTGAGGCATGATGTGTGCTGGGGGACTGAAGCTGGATCTTCTGCATGAGCAAGTGTTCTTAACCCAGTGAGTCAGTTCTCCAGCTTTCTAGCTTTACTCTCAAGAACCAAAACAGAAATGATCAAATCCAGACTGAACACACCCCTGGTCATCCCCACACTATCCCTAGGAGTGTATCAACCAGAACTTGCTTGTCCTCCTCTACTGATGAGCCATCACCTGCATAGCATCTGCTTTCGGACTCCTTTGGTTTTCTGCATTAGTGTCTGTCTTAATCAGGGTTTCTATTCCTGCACAAACATCATGACCAAGAAGCAAGTTGGGGAGGAAAGGATTTATTCAGCTTACACTTCCACATTGCTGTTCATCACCAAAGGAAGTCAGGACTGGAACTCAAGCAGGTCAGGAAGCAGGAACTGATGCAGAGGCCATGGAGGGATGTAACTTACTGGCTTCCTTGCTTCTCCTGGCTTGCTCAGCCTGCTTTCTTATAGAACCCAAGACTACCAGCCCACAGATGGTACCAACCACAAGGGGCCCTCCCCCCTTGATCACTAATTGAGAAAATGCCTTACAGCTGGATCTCATGGCGGCATTTCCTCAACTGAAGCTCCCTTCTCTGTGATAACTCCAGCTTGTGTCAAGTTGACACACAAAACTAGCCAGACTAGACTATTACAAAGGAAATATAGGCAAGACTCAGGAATAAACAGGTGGAGATGCATCAAAAATAACTTTGTGGTTTTCAGCACTACCCTTAAGAACATGCTGGTTTTGAGAATCAGTCTCATAGCATAGCTTCATGGAATTTAGAGAACAAGGAAGAGTTTTAGTGTGGATGACCAACATGGCAAGTGCTATGGGGAGGTCAGAACAGTGAATCAGCCTTTAAAGGTCTTTACATTCTCTTCCTAAAACGTCACTGGTGACTGTCAACATTTCCAGAAAGCGATGAGGCAGAATTCAGACATCAGGAAGTAATGTCCGTGACAAAGTGAGTTTACATATACAAAATGATTTAGGTAAGTTTGGTAACAAAGACAAAGTTAAAAACAAGAAACAGGGATTCCAGATGCTGATGTTGAGAAAGCAGCATCCTGCCCTAATTAAAGAGCAATGACTGACCTTAAAAATGACGTCTTCCTGGCATTATGAAAAACATTTCAACACCTGATAACTGGACAAAACAAGGGGTCTCTCGCAGCATTTCTGTACTTGCATATGTGTGGGTCAGTCCCTTCACCCCCTTTGTTAGCTTTCCTTGTCCCTCCTTCCCCCTCATATCCATCATAATACCATTTTTACATTCACAACCTCCTTGCCTTTGGAGTCAACATTTGAGAGAAAGTATGCAATGTTTGACTTTGTAAGATGATCTTTGATTCTATTCATTTTCCTTCAAAGACCATGTCATTCTTCTCTATAAATAATGTTATATATTTTTTTCATTATTATCCATCTGTGTCGTAGCTACCTTTCTATTGCTCTGATAAAACATTATGACCAAAAGCAACTTGAAAAGGAAAGGGTCTATTTCGTCTTACAGTTTATAATCCATCGTCTGGGGAAGTCAGGCAAGGAATTCAAGACAGGAACCTGGAGACGGGAACTAATGGAAAAATCTGGATACATGCTGCTTACTGCCTTGCTCCTAAAGGCTTGTGCAGCCTACATTCTTACACACCCCAGGACTCTCAGCCTAGGTATCCACATTGGACCTGACTCTCGCACATCAATCACTAAATAAATAAATAAATAAATAAATAAATAAACAAACAAACAAACAAATAAATGTCCCACAGGCTTGCCTACAAGCCAATCTTAGGAAGGCAATTTCTCAGTTTTGGTTCCCTCGTCTCAAATAATCTCAGCTTGTGCCATGTGGACAAAACACAGACTGTTGATTGGCATCTAAGCTGATTTCACAGTTTGAATACTGTGAGGCAAGGAAAATGGATATTCAGTCATCTCTATAGTAAGTTCACTTTGATCTCTTGAAGGCATGCCCACAAATTTATCGATCATATATCTCATGTAGATTTTTAATTTTTGAGAAATAGCCCACACTGATTTCCAAGTTGCTGAGCTAATTGTTCTCATTGTTGACAAAGGTGCCCAAAGCGTACATCGGTGTCCTAGTTAGATTTCTAATTACTGTGCTAAACACCATGACCAGAAGCTTACTTGGACCACATTCCATCACTGAGGGAGGAGGTCAAGGAAGAAACTCGAGGGAAGAATCTAAAGACCAGAGCTGACGTGGTTACGGAGAAATGTTTCTTTCACTGGCTTGCTCCTCATGCCTTGTTCAGTCTACTTTCTTAAACCTGTATTTTTCTGTCCAAGATTGGCACCCTCTGCAGTGAGCTGGGCTCTCCCATGTCATTCATTAATCAAGAAAATGCTTGACAGACTTGCCTATAGGTCAATCAACTGACTGCTTCCCAGTGACACTATCTTGCGTCAAGTAGATCTACAACTAGTCTACACAAATGGGAAGAAAATGCCCTTTCAAAAAATAGTGCTAGAAAAACTGGGCATCTCCAAGTACAAACAAGAAACTAGATCCTCATCTCCCACTCCATATAAAACTGAACTCAGAATAGATAAAGACTTTAATGTAAGACCTAAAACTTTGAATGCATGTCAAGATATACACATAAGCAAGAACTCTCTAAATAAGGTTCCAGGAGGACAACAGTAACAACAAATCAATAGAAAAAACATCCCTTAGTATAAGAGAGAAAAAAACCTATAACAAATAGTCACCCCATAGAGGATAAGGATCTAAAATATGGAAAGAAATTTAAAAATTGAAAAGCAAAAAGACAAATAATCCAGTTTATAAATGGACAAGTTAGTTGACGCATTTATTAAATTCAATGTATTCTAGAAGGCACTGGCTCAACTCATTTCAGAACACTTGGCTTCATGGGTTATGACACAGTACTTGATGGCATAAATGCAGTCACAGGAAAAAATGCTCAAAGCAAAGCCCAGCCAAAGTAATGACAAGTGTTCTCTACACCTCTCTATTCTCTAAACAAACTTGGTTTTGTCTGATATAAATGCAAGACGCAGAAAGGGGAGTTTTAATTCAAAGCCCACACTCTTCCAAACGCATTTTTTTAACCTACTTGCTTTACAAAGTCCAGAGTGCAAGCTAGGACTCAAGTTGCAGAGCCATTACATGGATTTCTGCATTTGGAAATGAAAACAAAGCGTATATGAAAAATGACTGTCCTGCTGTTCCGTGAGTGTTTGCATGCTGTTTCCCAGCAGAGACCCAGCCTCAGACTTGTGCACTCTCAGAAAGGTAAAAGTCCGCATCTGGGGAACGGGCCTGGAGGGATGGAACTCATCTCTTTCGTTCCTTGCCAAGCTTACCTTGACATTTACTTTTATAAACACAATCAGCAAAGACTATGCAAAGAAATTATCCTTTGAATCTACATCTGGAGTTTTTCTTGGCTGCCACATTTTAAGCCAGCTATGAGAGTCATTCTCTTCCATTCAGCAGTAATAATTAGCAATGCACTGTGCCTCGCATTGCGTCTCACGCCTTACTTCCTTTTGGATTAGGGATACCATCTTCTCTTTTTCACAGCAGGGTGAAATGAAACCTTTTGTGTCACCTTCGTATTCCACTAACCATCCCGATGTATGTTGATGGCTAGGCAAAGGGATCATGGAAGCACTGAAAATCATTTTGTTGCTAGGGTTACAGCTCATTTTTTCTTTCTTTCGCTCATAGGTTAGAATGTTATCCTAGAACAAAAAACCAAAATAAAAGAAAGAAAAAAAGAAAGAAGGGAGAGGTGTACAGGTATTTCAATCTAAATGTTGTCTCAACTATGTTTAACCTGCCTGAACAATTCAAAGGAAGAGAACAGATTCAGCCAATGATTCCTGGGATTTTGTTGTTGCTCGTTTTAAAACTTAACCACCACAACCCTTCAAAAAATATTCAGATGAGATGGTCTGAGCCTAAGAGGGATTGGGGCTCTAACTATTTATACAAGTCACACAATGACGTTGTATTCTTTCCTATGTCATGTTTACAGAACAGTGTTCTGAGACTAAATTCACATTCTAAGCAGGTATCGTTCTGGATTCTCTCTGTGTGATTTTTTGCATTCTTACCCGTCAGTAATTCAGGCACAGCTTCAGTTACTGGACCTCAATACAAATTGTTCCCGTTTAATATTACTCCATCCCACCTGCAGACACCAAACCCAGACACTATTGCTGATGCCATGAAATGACTGCTGACAGGAGCCTGGTATAGCTGTCCCCTGAGAGGCTCTGCCAGAGCCTGACCAATACAGATGCAGATGCAGAGACCCCAATAGAGGAGTTAGGGGAAGGACAGAAGGAGCAGAAGGGGTTTGCAACTCCATAGGAAGAACAACAATATCAACCAACCAGACCCCCCCCAGAGCTCCCAGGGTCTCAACCACCAACCAATGAGTACACATGGAGGGAGCCATGGCTCCAGTGGCATATGTAGCAGAGGACTAGGATCTCTATCTGACATCAATGGGAGGGGAGGCCCTTGGTCCTGTGGAGGCTTGATGCTCCAGCATAGGGGATGCTGGGGCAGTGAGGCTTGAGTTGGGGGGGGAGCACCTTTATAGAAGCAGGGGGCAGGAGGGATGTGATAGGGAATTTTCGGAGGGGAAAACCGGGAAGGGGAACAACATTCAAAATGTAAATAAATTAACCAATTTAAAAAAAAAAAAAAAAAGATTACTAAAGGATAAAAGGATCGGCCACTAGCCACACATAAACCCATAGAGACAATTCCATTCCTGACCTGTACTGTATTGTCATGCTCATAAGGTCAACGGAGCTCTGTTAGCTTAAATACTATATTATAATTGTGGATCCCCGACATGATACAGAGTGAAGAGTTGTGATCGTTTTTCCGTTTACGTGACCAACTTAGAAACCCAAACAAGATCGTTTGAACTGATCCTATAGGTCTTTCTGGTTGTGCCCAAATTGGTTGAATCTACCCTGTTGTGCAAATCCTCCCACATAGAGAAAACTACAAGGCTTCCGTGAAACCAGGCCTCAGAATGAAGAGGTTGTCACAGATCTGTGACATCTATACTCCATGTGTTAATGTGAAGAATTTCCTTTCCAGAATATGTGAAGGATGAGCTTACAAAATGACAGCCGACTGAGAAGCAGGCCCACATGTCCTGTCTTAGGCTAAACACACCTAGAAATCATTCTCTCTTATTTGGATTAAGTGTTTCCTTGACTTGACTATTTGTCTTGAATGGACTCCTGAGACAGATATTCTCATACAGATGAATGTACGGGAGATGTTTACATCAGTTACACTTCCAAGGATTTGAAGCAAATAGGATGGACATGAGGAAAGTTGGAATGGAACTGCAGTCTCAGCACAAGCCTCGGTGTGTCCCCATAGAGTCCTCGGAAGGACTGTCCCCTCGCAATCTGAGCTGAACTGAAGCAAGGAGCCAGACCTCTGTGTCTGCTTTTATCTCATGTCTCCACCCATAGAAACTATGCCGCTTCCAAGAAGGAAATGAGGAGGGAATCAGGAACAAGCTCTCTGTGCCCAGCACTTCTGATCCCCAAGGGAACAAGGTCACCACTGTGACAGCAGGTTCTGCTATAAAGTATGGAGCACAGAGCGGACTATGGAGGTGGAAAATGGAGAATGCAGGGACACAAGCCATTTCCCTTGTCTTGCCCCAAAGTGCTCATCGGTCCTGGTACTGCCTTAAAGGACCAAGCAAGCGTGCAAGCGCGCACACACACGTTTTAAAAATAAAAAAGATTTTAAAGTTGATATGTCATGTTGATGGAATCATTTAATAATTATCTTATTCCTTTATGAATCTACAATTCTTCATATTGATGACACTTCATATTGAAAAGAATTTTCATAGAATAAAATCTTATTTTCTTACATCAGTCTTTCTCAAACTGGAGAGAAAAGATACTTAGGTTGTGTGTGTGTGTGTGTGTGTGTGTGTGTATGTATGAATATGTGTGTAAACATGTATATGTTCGTGCCTGTGTATGTAAATTTTCATATATATATATATATATATATATATATATATATATATATATACATGTATATGTATATATATGCCCGTGTGTATGTGTGTGTATATATGTATATATTTATGCATATCTCCAAGGAGTTTGTACATGTTTCAAATTTAAAACATACTAAAAATGGAGAAAACATTTGTACTCAAGAATGAGAGACACTAGGATTTAAATCTTTCCTGTATTGCTCCTTGCAAACTGCTCCTCCAGAAAAAAAAAGAATAAACATATGAAAAGTTTAATTTTAAGATAAAAGAATCTCAAGGCTTGCTTTCTAAGAGACTGTTTTTAAAGGGAAAAAACAAACAAAACTCCTTACGGTTCTAAAGACCATCAATGAAATCAGTTTGTGACATCTAGATCTTAGAGACGTATAGATAAATAATAAACGTCAATATTTCTCAAGTTGAATGATACCTTCTGAAGTCAGTAAACACAGTTGTGTAACAATAAATAGTGCCTTTAATTGCCAAAATGTGATGAATACCTGCTATAGTAGTGAGTTTCCACGGTTGTAAAGAATCCCTGAGATGACCAACTTAAAAGGAGGAAAGGTTTACTCTGGTTCATAGCTTTGGAAGTGTTAGTTCATGGTCACTTGGCCTCTGTGCCTTCTTGTCTGTGGCAAGAGACAACGCTTCACAGTTGGGAGCCTATGGAGAGGCAGTTTCCAGCCTGAAAGCAGCCATCATGCAGAGAGACAGGCCCCCAATATCATGGCAACGGCCTGCCCCATCACTTAACTTACTCTATAAAACCTTACCTCTGAGAAGGTCCATCACCTCTCAACAATGCTGTGCTGGGAACCATGCCTTTAACACAATGGTCCTCAACCTTCCTAAGGCTGCGACCCTTGAATACAGTACCCCATGCCATGGTGACCCCCCCAACCATAAAATTATTTTCATTGCGACTCCATAGCTGTAATTTTACCAGTTATGAATTGTAATGTAAATATTTGATACACAGGATATCTGATATGTGAACGGCGTGAAAGGATCATTAGACCCCCAAAGAGGTCACGACCCACAGGTTGAGAACCACTGCTTTAACACACGAGTCCTTCAAGGATACTGCAGATGCAAACCATAGCACCTACCATGTAGAGAGCATACAGACACCAAAGAGGTGACAAAGATGATAGAGTCCCAGCTACATAAGCATGGGGGGCTCAGCTCAATCCCTGTCTCCCATGTAAAAGACGAAGCTGGGAAGTCACCCCAGAGGTGTGGATGCAGTGACAAAAGAATCCCTGAGCTTTCTGACAAGGGAGTCTCCCTGAACTGGTGAGCGCTGGGTTGAGCAAGAGACACTGTTACAAAGAAACGGGATGTCAAGCAACTGAGGACATTGATGACGCTGACCTCTGGCCATCACATGCACATGCTCACACAGGCATGCACACCTACGCTTACCTGTTCAGATACAAAAATACGTATTGAGGATTAAATGTCCGTAGATGTATATATGGAACTTGCTGGCTGAGTATGAAGGCACATGTCCACAAATCAGGACGGTGCAATGACAACATAGACAATGACTACTAACTTCTAGGAATGGTCACTGTAAGGGGACTAGACATTTTATTATTCTAACCAAGAGCAAACCAACAGAAGTGTACAAACGTAGGGGATTTCGAATTTGCTACTTTAGAAAATCCATTCATTTTACATCTTAAATATAAAAACCTCTTTATCATTTATTGCCAGCTATCACATTGGTGAGAAAAACAAATCTCTTCTTCCATGATGACCCCACTGTCTGATTGCACACTGAACTGAGGCCAGACTGACTCTGGTGGCTCAGCTAGCCCCTGATGGATCAATCCTAAAAGACAGTTATGATGGCTACAGATTCAAGACAAAAGGGTCCTGTGTCCACAGAACTCACATTCGTGTTTTTGATTTGATGCTGCACTGCCCCCAATTGCCCTACAATCCTAATTCTAAAAGCTTGAGTTCTGTGGCTGTTGCCTAGTTAAAAAGAGCACTCTCTAATTCCACTGTGTCTCTTCTTCCCACTGCCTTTTCTCAAGAATGTACAGTCAAGCTTCTTGGATTCCCATCAGATAGGAAACTGTGACTCTAGGGAAATGAGCCAAAATTAGCCAGTTTTCTCCTTAGGAGAAACTTCTTCCCCATAGGCACAATTCTATTTTCCTTAAAACCATAAACTATTTAATATGCAATATCAACCTTTCCTCATTGCTGAAGCTGACTAAAAAGGAAAAACAGACCTCATATGTAAGACAAGAGTTCGAGGACCTTTCTCAGTCGAATCAGCCTGATAAAAATGGCTTTTCCAGGTTGCTATTTTTAGCCCTCATCTTTTCCCTACCAAAATATGTTCTCACTAGTACAAAATGTTAGCTTACATGCACTAAGACTCATTTCTCCCCAATAGTGTGATTATTAAAAATAACTCCACCCAAGTAAAGCAAATGGCATCTGAGTGTTTGAAATGATGTCAATGGAAGCCAGATTTCATGTGACTCTAACAGATAACTATGACAGATGACTGTGTGGACATTAATTGTTTCAGCTATTTTTACTGCATTTTATATGCTTATTGAGTTTATTGTCAGCCTATATTGCTCACTATGGACATAGGAGATTCAAAGGTCCTATTATATAGGAAAAACCCTTGTAGTCTTCTCTTCCCATTCCTGTTTGACCAGATGATCCACATCAGCAAATCCTGGACATTGTCTTTAAAAAAAAAAACACCAGTCAGCACCCCCTGGCAATGGGCAAAGAGACTCCTTTTAGTGGTGATGTTCTTCTATCAGTCAGGGGGAGAGCAGATGGTAGTCCTATGTTCATCCTAGCTTCATACCTGACTTGGTGGCCAAAGCTGTCTTATGCCTAGGACACATGAAAATCAAACCAAATCAAATCTAGGCAGCACAGAGTGGGAGGAGGAAGACAGAACTGCATTCCTCCATGCCACCCAGTGCAGGTGAAGAAAGATGCCCACAGACCTGCCCTCTACCTCCACAGCATGGGCAGGCCATAGACACACAGAGCCCAGCCTACCACTATGTAGCACAGCATGGGAAGAAGAAGACATAGACCTGTAGACCACCATGCCACCCACAAACCTGCCCCCCAGCACAGAGCATAGGCAGGCCATAGACACTCGCTTGCCAGAGGATGTCACCCAGGAACTGCCAGCTGCATGGCTAGCCTTCAGCAGGAGCCACCACAGTGTGTAAGTATGGGATGGTCAGATGGGAGAGAAAGAGAAGTGGAGCAGCTTGAGCATCATGAAGAGAGATGGGACTGGAGACTCAAGGGTGGAGAGGAATAGCCTGCTATAAGTGGCCAACTCTGCCACCTACAGTCATGCTGAGGTCCCAGCCCAAGCTGCTGCTGAGAGCCATGTTTGGGACTGTGGCTATGTATCAGCAGGGGTCAGTGTCGGGGGCCACGTGGATGTCCAGGGGATGTGCAGAACTGCCCCTGCCCCTCGCTGACTCTGGAGAGCCTCATTGGTGGCAACACTCAGCTGTCATTGCCCAGTGGGCCCTGCACCTAGCCAGGCAGCACACTGGAGCTGGCCCTGGTGATGGGGAAGTGGGGAAGCAGGTCCCAACATGTGAATGTGAGAGAATTGGCCCATTTGTCTGCTTAGAAGGACATGGACACAGAGGAGATGTTTCCCACCACCACCACCTCTAGCAATCACGAAAGCTGCCCACAGGGTCTTGAGCACAAGAGAATTAGCTCTGCTCCTCTTCAGCTGAAGCACTTGGGAGAGCAGGCCCTGCACCTCACCTAGACAGCATAGCAGAGCTGACACTGGTAATGGGGTCCAGGTAAGCTGGCCCTGGGACAAGACCATGGGAGAGCTGGTCCAGCCACTCATCTGTCATGAGGTAATGTGGACACGAGTGATGCTCTCCTTGCTCACCACGTGTGGTAGTCAGTAGTAGAGAGAGCTGGCCCTGAAAGCCTGAGAGCAGGAGAGCTAGACCCTCTCTGTGGCTACCCCCTCACTGGCAGTAGCACTTGGGAAATTGGAAACCTCACTTGGGAAGCACAGTGGAGCCCACCCCGATGGTAAAAGCACAGGTGAGCCCCAAGGATAAGAGAGCAAGAGAGCTGGTTTAGCCCCTGGCAGACTGCAGTGCTTGGGAGACAGGGTCTGACTGGACAGCACAGTGGACCGGCCCAGGAGGCATATGTACAGATGAAGCAATTCCGAGGGCATTACAGAAGAGAGCTGACCCTGCCTCCTGCCAATGGTGGGATTGGGTGGCCTAGCCAAAGCTGTGCTGGAAAGCAAGCCATGGTGGCATGGTTAAAGAAGAGCCAGTTGGATGCCCAGATCAGCTACCACCCAATCTCAGATCCAAAATCTGTATCATCTGCTAATGCTTGGGACCTGTGAAAGGGCCAGTCCTGCTAATCCAAAGCTGCAGGATCTCCATGACACAGGGCAGTAACAGGATAACTGGGAAGAGGCCAGGGGAGGATTCAATACTGTTGGTGTCAGTACAGAAGCCAGAGATCTTAAACCAGACTAATGGCACATTGCAATGAATATTTGCAAGGGACAATGTATGGACAGAGGATTATACTGTGGGACACACTGTGACACACTACAGCTTCCATGATGTTTTCAGTGCTTTGTTTTTATTGTTGGGGGGGGGTTGGTAGTGGGGTGTGGTTGTTTTGAGGAGGAAGGAATTTGCACATGCAAAGAGTGGAGATGAGGGACAGGGAGATGAATAGGACTGAGGTACATGATGGGAAACTCACAAAGAATCAATAAAAAGTTTTTTTAAAAAAATCAGTCAGTATCTGTCTCCATCATGCAATACAGCTTTCTCATCACAGAAGGGAAAGACCTTTCTGTGGATGTCTATGAAAGAGAATGATCAATCTAGGAACACAAAACATGAGCATCTTTGCAGAATAATTTTTTCTAATCCCACTATCAGAGAGCCTGCTGGATTTATCTCTCCCCAGCCTTAAACCTAAGTTCTGAACTAGAGATCTACTTGAAATATTCCTGTAGCTCTGTTAACAGAGAAGCTGGATAACCCTCCACCTTGTTAGAGAGAGCTACTAACAACAATAATAAATAATGGCCTACACAATAGCAAGGAATATCATGAAAACCAATTCAGCACCAGTCACGATGAAACCAGTTTTGACCAAGATACCCAAGCTTCCTGAAAAAGTTAGTTTCAAAACGAAAAACAAATGAAAACCCCCCAAAAAACAAAACAACAACAACAAAACCCAGGAATTATTTTAAAGGTGATTGCAGGAAAGGCACTTGAGACCATGGAAGAGTAAGGGTGAAGAATGACTTTAAGTACAGTATATGTCTGAGAAAACTAGAAATCTAGTTTGGTGGCTGCAACTAAGTACATGTACACTACTAAAACGGAAGGAACTAGAAAAGGCAGCTTTCATTAATTCCAAAAACTCTGTAAGCCCTTTCAGAAGGAGGCTTAATATAATTTAGTAGACTTTTGAAAGCAACTGATGTTCTGAAGAAGAAACAATATGCTCAGATGCTTCAAGAAGATTATTCTGGCAGAAGAAAGATGAGGCAAGAGGAGAGAGAAACATCAGGTGGTTGTTTCAAGCAAAATGAACTCAGAGCATGAAGGAAAAGGATAGCCCAGGAGAAGGAGGACCAGATAAAAAATTCATTGAGCATCGTGCCATTATGGAGACTGGGTCAGAATGACAAGACTCCTAATGTAACTGCTGAGCCATTAGTAGAAGTTAGGTTTTTCCAACATCTTAAACACCCCTCCCCCCAAAAAAACAAATAACTTATGAACCACAGTGATATCAAAACAGGAAAAAACATGTCTTATTTATGGAATATGTCTTATTTTATATTTTAACAAATCATAGATAGCGATTGCGTCTCTACTTTGTAGATGAAAATTAAGAGGATGACTAAGATGCCGAAGTAAAGGTGACTATATCAGGCACTCATCCCACCATAGATGTTCTGGACAACTTTTGTCTTGGTCCAATTCCATGACAAAGTCTGTACAAGCTTCAATAGACTTCTCCAATTGCCCAGATTTGATACTAACAGATTATCCTTCACCTCCTATACTGTTGAGTTTCCTATTGCCACTGAGGCAGATGATCCCACCTTAAGTGCTCAGATTACACACAAGCACACCTGTAACTCATGGAAGTAAAAAATTACAGAGGAATCCTTTGAGCAATGTGACATGAAAGTTCAAATTAAAATTTTTCTTCCAGAGGTGGAACAATTTTAGCTTGTCCCTAAGAAGTTTAATACAGCCTCTTGGAAGGATATTCTCCAAGATTGAGCAAGCAGTCATATTTCAAAAGCCAACCCAGGTGGCGGGAGAACTCTGCCTGGACCACCAGGTTTCTATAGCCAAGTAACACCGGGAGAAAGTTACTCTCCCAGGAGTGTGGAAAAGCCAGAGTGGGGATAAGACAAACACCGCTGCTCACCGGAACCCGCCTGGAACCCGTGGGACACAGGCACTGAGGTAAAGTCGGGCACAGGAAACTTCTGGTTTCCATCTTTGGCGGGAGACCTCTGCCTGGACCACCAGGGTTCCATACCCAAGTAGCGCCAGGAGAAAGCTACACTCCCAGGCCCTCAGGACACAGAGACTGAGGAGGAAAAGTCAGGGACAAGAACCTTCTGGTTTCCATCTGTGACAGGAGACCTCTGCCTGGACCACCAGGGTTCCATAGCCAAGTAACACCGGGAGAAAAATACCCTCCCAGGAGCGTGAAAAAAGCCATGAGTGGGGTTAAGATAAGCACCACTGCTCACCAGGACCTGGGGACCTCAGCCTGGGACACAGGGTTCCAGGAGAGAGCTGGTATCCCAGGTGTGCTGACACACCTTCCAGCACAGGCAAAACCACCACTTCTGTTCAAACTCACTGGATCAAGAGGGACCCTGACAGAGCCATCAGGACACAGGAACCAAGGGACAGCTGGGGACAAGATCCTTCTGCTTTCTGTCTGCACCCCAGAGCTGACACTGTGCCACAGCTCTCCAAACCCAAATACTTCTCAGAGAGAGCTAGTCTTCAAGGAGTATTGATACAGAGCCCTGAAAAAGCGGCAAGCCACAACCAGACAGAGTAAGCCCAAATAACATCAGAGTTAACAAGATGGCAAAAGGCAAGGGCAAGAACATAAGGAAGAGAAACCAAGGCTACTTGGCATCATCAGAACCCAGCTCTCCCACCACAGCAAGCCCTGGATACCCCAACACACCAGAAAAGCAAGACTCAGATTTAAAAGCATTTCTCATGATGATGATAGAAGACTTTAAGAAAGAAAGAAATAACACCATTAAAGAGATACAAGAGAACAGAGGTAAACAAGTAGAAGCCCTTAAAGAGGAAACACAAAAATCCATTAAAAAATTACAGGAAAACACAATCAAACAGGCAGAATTACAGGAAAACATAAACAAACAGACAAAGGATATGCACAAAACTATCCAGGAACTAAAAATAGAAATAGAAACAATAAAGAAATCAAAAAGGGAGACAACCCTGGAGTTAGAAAATCTAGGAAAAAGATCAGGAGTCATTGATGCAAGCATGACCAACAGAATACAAGAGATAGAAGAGAGAATCTCAGGAGCAGAAGATACCATAGATAACATTGACACAACAGTAAAAGAAAATGCAAAATGAAAAAGCCCCTAACCCAAAACATCCATGAAATCCAGGACACAATGAGAAGACAAAACCTAAGGATAATAGGTATAGAAGAAAGTAAAAATTCCCAACTAAAAGGACCAGTAATATCTTCAACAAAATTATAGAAGAAAACTTCCCTAAACCAAAGAAAGAGATGAACATAAATACACAAGAAGCTTACAGAACTCCAAATAGACTGGACCAGAAAAGAAATTCATCCCTGCACATTATAGCGAAAACACCAAATACACAAAACAAAGAAAGAATATTAAAAGCAGTAAGGGAAAAAGATCAAGTAACATATAAAGGCAGATCTATCAGAATTACATCAGACTTCACACCAGAGACTATGAAAGCTAGAAGATCCTAGGCAGAACTCACACAGACTCTAAGAGAACACAACTGCCAGCCCAGGCTGCAATACCCAGAAAAACTCTCAATTACCATAGATGGTGAAATCAAAATATTCTATGACAAAACCACATTTACACAATATGTTTCCACAAACCCAGCCCTACAAAGGATAATAGATGGTAAGCATCAACTCAAGGAGGGAAACTACACCCTAGAAAAAGCAAGAAAGTAATCTTTCAACAAACTCAAAAGAAGACAGCCACACAAACGTAAAAGTAACATCGAAAATAACAGGAACCAACAATCACTATTCCTTAATATCTCTTAACATCAATGGACTCAATTCCCCAATAAAAAGACATAGACTGACAGACTGGATCCCTAAAGAGGACCCAGCATTTTGCTACATTCAGGAAACACACCTCCATGATAAAGACAAACACTACCTCAGAGTATAGGGCTGGAAAACAAGTTTCCAGGCAAATGGTCCCAAGAAACAGGCTGCAGTATACATTCTAATATCGGATAAAATTGACTTTCACCCAAAAGTCATCAAAAAAGATAAGGAAGGACACTTCATCCTCATCAAAGGAAAAATCTACCTAGAATAACTCTTAATTCTGAACATCTATGCTCCAAATGCAAGGGCAACCACATTCATAAAAGAAACCTTACTAAAGCTCAAAGCACACATAGCACCTAACACAATGCTAGTAGGAGACTTCAGCACCCATTATTATCAAAGGACAGATCTTGGAAACACAAATTAAACAGAGACATAGTGAAACTAACAGATGTTATGGACGAAATGGATTTAACAGATAATTATGGAACATTTCATCCTAAATCAAAAGAATATACCTTGATCTCAGCACCTCATGGTACCTTCTCCAAAATTGACCATACAATCAGTTACAAAACAAACCTCAACAGATACAAGAAGACTGAAATAATCCCATGCCTCCTATCAGATCACTACGGATTAAGACTGGTCTTCAATGGCAACAATAACAACAGAAAGCCCAGAGACACATGGAAGCTGAACAATGCTCTACTCAATGATAACTTGGTCAAGGAAGAAATAAAGAAAGAAATTAAAGACTTCCTTGAATTTAATGAAAATGAAAGCAAAACATACCCAAACTTATAGGACACAATGAAAGCAGTGTTAAGAGGAAAACTCATAGATTTGAGGGCCTCCAAAAAGAAACTGGAGAGAGCATACACTAGCAGCTTAACAGCACACCTGAATGCTCTAGAACAAAAAGAAGCTAAGGCACCCAAGAGGAGTAGAAGGTAAGAAATAATCAAACTCAGGGCTGAAATCAACCAAGTAAAAACAAAAAGAACTATACAAAGAATCAACAGAACCAGGAGTTGGTTCTTTGAGAAAATCAACAAGATAGATAAACCCTTAGCCAGACTAACCAGAGGGCACAGAGACAGGATGCAAATTAACAAAATTAGAAATGAAAAGGGAAACATAACAACAGATACTGAGGAAATTCAAAAAATCATCAGA
>CM052707.1:75952151-75973885 GCA_028551405.1 Uromys caudimaculatus | reverse complement strand
GGGGCAGTACCTGGTGAGCTGTGGGGCGTGTCTTTGGCCCTCTGCTGGGTCTTGCGATGTCCTGAGAGGGATCTTTGTCCCGGCGCTGATTAGCTGTGGGGCCCTGTGGCTGAGGTTTCCAGCCGTCCGAGTTCTACATCTTGATTTGCAGGCAGAAGGAGATTGTGTCACGGATCATAACTTGAGCATATATAGGCTCGAAGCCTGCCTCTGCAGAGACACACTTTCTCAACCTGGTCACATCTTCTACAACAAGGCCACACCTTATAATAGTGCCACTCCCTATGGGCCAAGCATTCAAATACATGAGTCTCTGGGGGCCAAACCTATTTAAAGCCCCACAATGGGTCAAAATATTAACTTAGTAACTCTTTACAAAAATGAAATCCTAGATTTCTCTACTTCTCAGACAGAAGTTTATCTTAGATATGGAGAAAGGTTGAATACTATTTATTCTATATATTAGATGCCTTTTGGGTTTTGTTATAAAACTCCTTCTGCAATAAGCTGTGAAATTCAAGAATCCAGCTTGAGGGCATCATGGAGTACTAGAGTAAGGAGGGGATTTGTGATCAGAACTTGGAGAATGTGCACAGGAGCCCATCTCAGCCATCATTACCATCTTCATTGCTAAGATCCATCTGCCTTCAAATTTACTTCCTCAATGAAGCCCTCTGGGTTTACAACACACAGCCTATCTTCCTTATTCATGGATTTAGTATGTTTTAAAACTTATCAGGATCACCTGCCACCACCATGACCACTATCACTATCACCACCTACTACCACAATCACCAAATCAATATCCATTAAACTTTTGAGGTCATGTAAAGAAATATATGAAATAGTATGTCCTCAGTTGAATAGAACAGCCTTACCTGATGCAAACAAGTCTCATTTCACTGCCTACTCAATACCATGTGTTTTGCATTCCTCTACTTTAATTCATAATTTTGCTGTGTAAACTGACCCCCAAGTATAGTTTTAACCTGCTATTGAGACTGTACTGACTGGTTTTGTATGTCAACTTGACACAACCTGGAGTTATCACAGAGAAAGGAGCCTCCCTTGAGGAAATGCCTCCATGAGATTCAGCTGTAAGGCATTTTCTCAATTAGGGATCAATGGTGGGAGGGCCCCTTGTGGGTGGTGTCATCCATGGGCTGGTAGTCTTGGGTTCTATAAGAAAGCAAGCTGAGCAAGCCAGTAAGAAACATCCCTCCATGGCCTCTGCATCAGCTCCTGCTTCCTGACCTGCTTGAGTTCCAGTCCTGACTTCCATTAGTGATGAACAGCAGTGTGGAAACATAAGCTGAATAAACCCTTTCCTCCCCAACTTGCTTCTTGGTCATGATGTATGTGCAGGAAGAGAAACCCTGACTAAGACAAGACATAAGCACAAGAAATCTGGCTGAGCTTTATAAAGAAAATGTTTATATTCAGTATCACTCAAACATTGGGTACAGTGTTGTTGGCCGTGAGTTTAATATTACCAAATCAAAATGTTTTGTATTCATTAAGGTTTAAATATAATGGAGACTGAGAGATATCTCAGCAATGACAGGAGTTCAATTCCCAGAATCTAAAGAAATGCCAGATAAAAATGGCAACAACGTATGTAATGTCAGCCCTCAGGAGGCAGAGACAGGGGATCCTGGAAGCAAGTTGGCTAGCTAGACTTACCAAATTGATGAAGTCTAAGTTCAGCTAGAGACTCTAATTCAATATATAAATCAAAAGGCAAACAAGGAAGACACTTGACTTTAGCTTCTGGCCTCCACATGCACCCCCTAACATATGGCTATGCACTGACTCACACACACTGAAAAACATGCACTCTAGGAGAGGGAGGAGAAAAGGGGGGCCGGCTCAAATATGGCAGGAGATGGGGGAGAAGTACAGAGGGTCAGGAATTTGAAAGTAGGTGTGTAGCACTGGGGGAGAGGGAACTGGGGGTAGCCACTAGAAAAGTCCCAGATGCCAGGGACCCAAGAGGTTCCCAAGACCCAACAGGGAGGACATTGGCCAAAATACCCAACAAAGAGGAGATAGAACCTGTAGAGACCATATCGAGTGGATAGGCACGGCCCCTGACTGAGGGAATGGGGCCACCCACCCACCTCAAAAATATTAATCCAGAATTCCTCCTGTCAAAAGGAAATACAGGGACAAAAAATGAAGCAGAAACTGAAGAAAAGGCCATCCAGAGACTGCCCCACCTAGGGATCCATCCCATCTGCGGACACTAAACCCAGACACTATTGCTGATGCCAAGAAGCACTTGCTGACAGGAGCCTCGTATAGTTGTCCCCTGAGATGCTCTGCCAGAGCCTGACCAATACAGATGCTGATGCATGAAGCCAAACATTGAACTGAGCGCAGGGACCATAATGGAGATGCTAGGGCAAGGACTGAAGGAGCTGAAGGGGTTTACAGCCTCATAAGAACAACAATATCAACCAACCAGACCCCCCAAAGCTCCCAGGGACTAAACCACCAACCAAAGAGTGAGTACAGCTGGAGGGACCCATGGCTCCAGCTGGTTATGTAGCAAAGATCTGCCTTATTGGGCATCACTGGGAGGGGAGCCCCTTGGTCCTGTGGAGGCTGGATGATCCAGAGTAGGGAATGGGTGGGCGGGTGGGGGAGCACCCTCATAGAGGTAGGCGGGGGGGGGGGAGATAGGGGATTTGTGGAGGGGAAATTGGGAAGGTAGATAACATTTGAAATGTCAATAAATAAAATAACCAATTTTTTAAAAAGTAAAAGAAAAACAGGCACTCACAGGTGAATATGCACAAACATAAGCACAACACACACACACACACACACACACACACACACACACACACACACTTGCATGCAAATAAATAAAGCAAAATATAAACAGATATGTGTCCATATATATTGATGGCTGAGGAAGATGTTTTACCCAAAGGCTCAAAGGAAGCTGTGCACTGCCCCGTGCCCTTCTGTGCTGTGGTGACTTCACAGCTATGGGTAACAGCAGTCAACGCTCATAAACTTATACTTACTCTTCTCATTTGAAACTACAGGCTTTCTCCTGTTTAACCATTCACGATTCCAACTACTGCTGGAATAGCATTACTTAGTCCTTTGCCAAGTGAATTTTTATTAAAAATGAAGTCATTACAAGCATCAGCTCTCAGAGCTTGTGTTACTGCTATGGAAGCAATCAGTTTTGAGAGCTTTATGAGCAATCTCCCCCGTGCGGGTGATTCATCTCCCACCTTAAACGGCAAGCTCTGCTTAGTCCAGAACTTCATCACCTCTAAATGTATAATGTTGTCTAGTTCCAAGACAGGCCCATAAAACTTGTCAATAATTAAACTGATTTTGCTCTCCTCATTCTTGTCACGCATTTTATTAGCTGACCAGTTTTGGAGAGTGATGTCATCTATGTACATTTCTATTATGATAATCTGATAGTCAGATAGCTCATCCCTCTTAGATATTGGGTAGCTATGATTTTTCAAATACTGTTTAGTCCTTTACATATAGTACCTCCCTCTAATCATTAAAAGTATTCTATTAGAAAACATATAGAAAGGAAATGTAAATAACTTTCTAAAATCATAGATCCTAAGGACAAAATTGGACTTGAATGTAAACATTCTTAGCAGTTTCATGTGGTATTACTTCTTATCACAGGTAAAGACACTGATATTTGAAAATATATATAGATAACAAAGAAATGGATATATGTGTGTGTGTGTATATATATATATATATATATATATATATATATATATATATATACACACACACACACACACACACTGTCTCCTCCATCATGAGATCTTGCCTAGCAGGTCAGCACTATATAGCAGGTAGATCTCACTGCTGAGTAAGACTATTTTAATAACTTTCCTTCCATGAAGCCTGCATAGCATGCTCTGGCATTATGAAAATTAGCCAGCAAGAGGCCAACTGCAGTTTCCTACCTCTGTACCCTACAACCAAAGTGTATAGTGTTTTCAGCAATAGGATCTTTACCATCTAGTTGTGGTGGGCAACCAGGAACAAGGCAATAACTTGTATCATTAAAGCCTCTATGGCCTCCCTAAGCAGCAACTTATAAGGAAGAATCCCAAGTCTGGCACTAGAGATTTTCCCTTAGAAGCCCATGGCTCCTGGGAGCAGCATTGTCCACCCAGTATATAAGGTACCTCTGTTCAATTTTCTCTTGGTTTTTTTAAGGTGAGAACTGATAAGGAAAGAGATGAAGATGTGACATACTACTTAGATAAGTATCTTCTGCCACTTCTAATGTTGGAGAAAAGGAAGACAAAAGACAGGGGAACTATTTCGAACAAGGAAAAGTAAAACACTTCCCCAGGGCCATGAGTTTCAGGAAAATCTGGAATTTCAAGACTTTCAGGTCCATAGCATAGCTGTCTCTGTTTTAAGTCTCAGGGGGGTCCCGTTCCTGCTCAGGCAAAATCCTGAGTCTAGTACAACAGACTCCCTAAAATTCACACATCTCTCTGGATCTTTGCCGACTGTACTGCTGCAGTTCCTAAGTCTCAATGCACTGCAGAGGTACTCCTTTTTGGTTTCCAGGTTTTACCTTTAGTTTCTAGTTTGGTCCTCTGAGATATCTTCCTCTAATTCATCAATGTCACTCGATTCTCTTTCCACACAATGTGTACAACCTCTGAAAAATCATGAGATATGACACCCAAGAAACAGGTATTCCACTCCAGTCCACCCAGTGTAAAGTTCTGGCAACTGTATCCCAGAGCACACCAGTGCTTGAATCCTCTCTCTCAGCCTTAGTGCCAACTGACTAGCAAGAGAAACGACTTTCATCTTCAGAATACCATTTGCTTCTTTTTTCTTCCTCTTACTAATATGCCAAGAAACCAAATTTAAAAAAAAATAGACTCTGCCTCAGAGGTTCGATGTGGACATACCTTTGATGATGTGTTTGAAATTGGCATATATAAGTATACATGGCATGGTCAACATTCACTCAGTGCTAACCTTCACAGAGGGTGGTTTCACAGAACAGAAATTTAAAATGCAAAGAGCATTAAGGCTCTCACTAAAAGTCACAGGACTGGACGCACAGTCATAAACCTTCATAATTACACCTTTAGCTATACAGTGCCACCCATCCGTTCAGTGGACACTTCCTTTCGTTCCAAGTATCCTCATCAAAGTCAATGGCTTCTGGAACTATGCCACAGCCATTAGGCTATAGGGCTTTCCCCATGCTATGCTAGAAACTGTATGAGTCTTCCCGCCTATCAGGGTATTAACGTTTCCTCTCAAGCCTCCCCTAACTTGTCCTACTTTGCTGCTGTCAGTGTAAAGTTCAACATTTAGGCTCTTCTGTACATTGTCTCCCCTTAGTTAATATTTTTCATTGCTGATTTCTAATTATTTTCTCTTATCATGCCGTAGCTTGTTTCCTCTACATTTAAGTGTGATACTGATCAAGGTTTCCTGAAAAGAACAATCTATATACTTGGAAGTATTCTTGTCTTTCCTTAATTTTGTGAAGTCTGGATATTATGTCTTTTGCTTTCTCTCTTCAAGGCCTCTCTAACCTCTTGCTCACCAAATCTACTGGGGTTTTGTTTTGTTTTCCGAGGTTTTTTTCTCCCCTTCTTTCTAGCTTGAGCCCAGCATACATTTCCTTTCTTTTTTGTGTTTTGGCATTTTCTGAAACCTCGAAATAGATTTGTGTATTTTTCTACTTAGTGAATACTCACTCACTAGGGACTGTATTAATAAACATCAGAGTGGGCTGCTTAAAAGAACTGTATGAATTCTGTTATCGTCACAGAAAACGAACTAAGACAGCTCCATTGGTTAAAGAACAGTTTTAGCAGAGACTGGAAGGATGCATTCCCATCTTTCATAGGAGCAATGGTGGGCACAGCCTTCACAGCAGGGGAATGAAATTTGCAGAATCAGAGATGGGAGGGAGAGAGGAGAAGCAGATGGACAAACAGCCAAGACAGGCTGTTTTGGATGGCCAAGACACATTGTGTTGTGAGTTTATAAAGCCAATGTAGATTGTGACCCAACTACTAATATCCTTGTAGATCATTAACACAGTAATTTTTTTTCTCAGATCTAAAGTCAATAGAAAAGCATTTGAAGCATTTGAAGCCCTGGGTGTGTATGAATTATTCATTCTGACTACAAGCCTACAGTATGGTTAATATGGGTAATAATTTAGAAGTAGCCCATGTGGCTGCACCTAGACCAATTACAAAATGTTAACATACAGGAATAGGATTCCAGCTAGAGCTAGGCTGATGATGGTGGGGTAGAGAAATTAATGGAGGATTGAAGAGGAATTACCAGGTAGAATTTCGGGAGCTGATGAGACTCCATCACAGGAGCAAGAAAGGAACTGGGCACCAAGATTTCTGAAGTGGCTGACTCCATGGAAAAGGGGACATTTAGGACAACAACCAATTCTACTCAAACAGACGAACAATACAAATGAATACACAGTGAAGTGTGCAACAACTGTATAATATTTTTAACTTTTTAAAGATGGTTGCTTTTTAAAAATAATAAAAATTATTCTGGATTTGGTTTCTATAATAATCATTCTAGATTTAGATTCTAGAAGTAGAAAATACACGATGGATGTGCTCATAAACTCAGAAGCAAGGCAGTAATGGTGTTGTCATACATCACACAGATTTTATATCTCTGACCATAGGTCATATCCTGGAACCTTATATTATTTTCCAAAGCCAATTGCAAGGCTAGAGTTTTAGTGGTCATCAACTATGGGTTTCCCAGTCCTCTTCTCCAACCATTTGATCTGACACCAGAACATCATATTCTCCTTATTCCTGACAACTCCTTGCCCACTAAACTGAGACTACAACTTCTCCTTCAACACTATCCCTCTTTTTTTCCTCTAGTTGGAAATTCCCTGTCACACTGCTTGCCAGGGACATTCTTCCAGTGTCAAGAGCTTATATTATTTCTCGTTCCATTTCTTCCTGAAGCCTTTGTCCTATCTTAGTTAACTGATCATTCCCAGATGAAGCCTAGGATTTAATTAACGACATCCCTCTGCTTTCTTAAGCTTACAGCCTCTGTGTTATCTTGAACTCTCCTATTTTCCATAATCTCTGAATCAGGCTCTGTGTGTCAGAACTGAGACTTCCTGTACTTCTGGGCCAAAGAACATCCTGACTTCATGAAGGTAAGCACTACTATTTTATTATCTTAGGTCTGTAATGTAGTAGCAAAGGTATCTTTTCCAGGACACTATGCTTGTCACTACTTGGCTTTCCAGTTCATGGTGATGATAAAAAATATTTGCTGATATAGGTAAGATGTAGATCAAAGTGTCCCATAATTCAATCAGGACAATTATTCTGATGAGTTACCTAAACCTGCTAAGAGCTTTACATGAGTAAGACATTAATTTATTTAATCATAACCTTTCATAAAGCAAAACTTAATTTATTCTGACTGACATAGTCACCAAGTTTGACATAATTGAAAATATACAATAGTGATTGTATCTGTCGTTCCTGACAGAAAACTGTAATCAATTCCAAAGTCATAAATAAAGAATTAATTAAACTAATCATGACACGATGGAATAGAGGCAGCCATTGGGGGAATACAACATTTCAATATAAAGTCATTGAAAGGTATCTAAGATATATTATTAGGAAAGAAGCGGCAGGAAAGCAAAGAAGCTACATTTCAGTATAAGGTCATTGAAAGATACCCAACAAGTACTGCTCAGAAAGGGGATGAAAGGAAGCAGGCAGGCTGATAGCAGATCTTCATCTCTCCCCTTGGTCCTCCATTCTCATCCCTAGCTCTGCAAAAGGACACTTGCTGCAGCCTTCCCTTCCACTGCCACCCACACATTCCCCATGGACCCCACAGATCTTCTCATCCTTCCCTCCCTCCCCCCTACTCATTTCATCCCAGCCCCCAACTCTAGCAGACACTCTCTCTGACCCAACAGGTTACTCCTGTCAGGGAAATAAGCAGTCTTTCTGCAGATCTTCACCTCCCCCTCCATTTCTCTAGATCCAATCCCCCAGTCTCATCCCCAGCTCTACAGCAGGTGTTCTGGGACAACTTGTCTTCATTCTCTACCTCCAATAAAAGGGGATTAAATGATCAGATTTCAGTGGAACACTCTGCTTTCCTCCCTCCTGTGAACTGCCTTAGACCCCTAGCCTATCCCAGCCCTAAGAGTCAGCTTCCAATGCCCAGAAACACATTTTACCTGGTACCTCCAGTGGTCATGACTCTCAGATCCAAAATTTTCTACCAGGTAACACACAGTCATCTGATTTTAGTCTACTAGTTTACTAAAAACAAAAGGAAAACAGAAACCAAGGGGGAAAATACCCATCCTACAAAGACAAAACCAGGTATCTTCTCAATCCCAGTGTAGAGGCCAGCATAAAAAAAAAATCAATAAAAGACAGGATACTATGGCTCCACTATAGCCCAGCTAGCCATGAATGGTCCAACATAGCTAAAACAGAAGAAAATGGATAATTTTCTTGATAGATATCACTTACAAAACTTAAATCAAGATGAGATAAACAATTTAAATAGACCTATAACCCCAGTGAAGCAGAAGCAGTCATTACAAGATGCCCAATGAAAAGAATCCTAGGACCAGATAGTAATTCTACCAGACTTTCAATGAAGAGTTAGCACCATACTTCTCAAATTATTCTACAAAACAGAAATTGAAGAAACATTGCCCAATTCATTTTATGTAGCCATACTTACCTTGATACCCAAACCATATAAAGACCCAGCAAAGAAAGAGAATTTCAGACAATTTCATCTTATTATAAACATAAATGCAAAAACACCCTATAAAATACTTGCAAATTGAATTTAAAAAAAAAAAAAAAACACCACAAAGATTATCAACCATGATCAAATAGGCTTCATCCCAGAGATTCAGGGATGGTTCAAGACACAAAGATCAATACATGTAATCCACCATATAAATATATTGAAAGAATATAAACATATTGAAAGAAATTACATGACCATCTCATCCAATGCAGAAAAGGTCTTTGACAGAATCCAACCCCCCTTCATAATAAAAGTCTAGGAGAGATTAAGAATACAAGGCACATACCTAGACAAAATAAAGGCAATATACTGCAAGCCAATAACAAACATCAACAGCTGAGCAATAAGACAACTGAAGGAGATCAAGTGGATACAAACTGGAAGGGAAGAAGTCAAAGTATCATTATTTGCAGATGACATGATAATTTACATTAGCTACCCTAAATATTCCACCAGAGATTCCTACAGCTGATAAACACTTTCAGCAAAGTGGCTAGAAACAAAATTAAGTCAAATTCAGTAGCCAAACAGACTGAGAATAAAATCAGGGAAAGAATACCTTTCACAATAGCCTCAAATGACATGCAAGTGAAAGACCTGTATAATAAACATTTTCATTAGCTGAAGTCTATAAAGTTAACCAAGGTGTGGCGATTAATGTTGCCAGTTTGACAAGAGCAAGAGTTATTTAGCAGATAACCCTCTGGTATGTCTGTAAGGAAGTTTTAGGTTAGTTAAATTGGGCAAATACACCTTAACTGTGGGTGATGCCAATCCATAAGTTGGGGTCGGAGACTGAAATAAAGGGAAAACAAGTGAGCACCAGCATTCACCACTCGCTGGCTGACCGTGTACACAATATGACCAGCTGCCTCAACTCCATCCACCATGCCTTCTTTACCGTGATGGGCTATGTGTTCAAACTGTGAACCAAAATAAATCCTTTCTCCTTTAAGCTACTCTTTTAGTTGTGAAGAGACCAAGGTAACTTATAAAAGGAAACATTTAACTGGGGCTTGCATACAGTTGCACAGAGTTTGTTCATTTCCATCATAGACGGAAACATGGCAAGAAGCAGGTAGGCACAGTGCTGGAGAAGTACCAGAGAGCTTACATCGGATCCACAAGCACACAGCAGAAAGATGAAGGTCAGGCCTGGAATATGCCTTTGAAACCTCATAATACACTGCCAGTGTCACTCCTCCTCCAACAAGGCCATATCTCTTGGTTCTTCCTAAAAAGTCCACCATCTGGGAACCAAACATTCAACTATAAGAGCCTAGGGAAGGCTGGGCAGTGGTGGCGCACGTCTTTAATCCCAGCACTCGGGAGGCAGAGGCAGATGGATTTCTGAGTTCGACGCCAGCCTGGTCTACAGAGTGAGTTCCAGGACAGCCAGGGCTACATAGAGAAACCCTGTCTAGAAAAAAAAAAACAAAAACAAAAAAAAAAAAAGCCTAGGGAACTGTTCTTATTCAAACCACCACAGTAGCTTTTGTCATATATCTGGTTACAGAAACAAGAAGAGTAACTAATACACAATCTGTTCAAACACAGACGAACAGATAATGGCATTGTGGTATGTAACAATAAAATATATTTCAATATGGGAATAAAAATAAAATCCTCTTATTTGCATCAAACATGGATGGAAGTGTCGATCATGTTAACTGAAGTAAGCTAAGTACAAAGAGTCGTGTATCACATGTTCTCACATGCAGGGATTTTTTAAAGTTGATTTTTAGAGAGTAGACAAATTATCACTAGAAGTTAGGTAGGAGAGAGATAGGTTAGGAATAGAAGTTGGACAATGGATATCAAAACACAATTCTATATGTAGAGTAAGTTCTAGTGTTACAACACAGTAGGCTAACTATAAGTTACAACTTATCACATATTTTATAAAGCAATAAGGGAGATGTCTAGGACCTGAGGAGAAGGTTCAGTCCGAAAAGCATCTAACATGCAAGCATGACTTTGATCTCTAGCATCCATGCAAAAAGTTGAGTCTAGTGCCACATGTTTGTAATACCAATTCTTAGGAGGTAGAGACATGAGGATTCCTGAGGAGCTCTAGCCAGTCTTCCCACAGGTCCACTGAAGAAACTGTTGAGAAACCCAAACCCCTGTATCAAGAAGCAAGACAGACAGCTTTAAGGAACAGCACCCAAGGTTGACCTCTGGCCTCCACTTTCATGAGCACACATATGCATGCTTACCCACATACATGTACACACACACACACACACACACACACACACACACACACACACACACACCAGATAGAGAAATAAAGATTTCTATCATTGTACATAATAATTCCACTGACTTGATCATTACACATTTCATATATACATCAAATTAGCACATAGCCCTTAGTAATGTATAAATTGTTATATGTAGATAAAATGTGTTCCCGTCTTCTTTGGACATCTATTTATAATCACCTGAATCAATTTATAAAACAGAAAATCACATAACAGTTTAATATGAAATTTGCATCTTGCTCTCTTCTTTATGCCATGATGTTCAAGAATTAATGTATCTCCCAAAAATGAAAGATAAAACTAAATTCAAATTCCAAGTAAGAATGTAAAGGGTTTGGTTCATCTTTTTCCTTTTTCCATTTGTTTAGATATATCTATCACATCAAAGAATGGCCATAACATTACACTGTTTATTTCTACCCTTGAATTCCAGCCAATTAAAAATTGCTTTGCTGATGTATTATAGCCAATGCTTTCAATGCCACATTACTTACTTGTTTGTTTGGTTATGTTGAGCATTCTTCTCTACTAGACCTTGTGAAAGATGCCTTCCACGCTTGCTTTTAGCATCTGACATTGCAATATAGCTGGTTAATGTTTTCATCAAGAAATGGGCAATTCAGACAATGGAAGAATTTACTATTTGGCTGAGAGTTCAAAAGGCCAAAAGTCATTTTTCAATGTAAATTTTTAACAAATATTTGTTGTAGAGTAATTGTTTCATCTTAAATCTCTTTACAACTTTGATTTCCTGAGTTTATGGTGTAGTTTGATTGAGAATAAATTGTCTAAATTGTTTCAGTTACTGTGAATTTAGAATGCAGGAACAATGAATGTCATTTTAAATGTTCCAGCAACAATGACATTTTTAGCAGTACAATCACATATGTAAGGAGACCTTTCTTAATGTCTAAGAGATATTTGGTTTGCTATCCTGATTTACCTATTATACAGCTTTTGAATACTAAATAAGTGGTAACGCATTTCTTGGATCAATTATAAAATTGCATTTGCTGTAAGATACCAGATCCAACACACATTCCCCAAAATCCATTTTGCACTGGTTTTTTTCTTCAAACAATCCTTTCTTTACCTATATCATCATCCTTTCAAAATCATATTATCCCTTTCCTGTAAGATGTGCTTTCCTAAAAAAAAAAAAATTAATTTTTTTCAATTTAGTGATATCTCCAGTCTTTTAGGGGGAAAAAAAATCAATGAGCTATTATTTCTCAAATGTCCTTGGAAAGGCCTGTGAAGGATTAAGTGTTCTCTACCAGCTTTTAAAAACAGCATATTTTGACTTTGGTGTTAGGATAATGCATTTAGAAGACAACAAGGGTATTTTGCTTTGATGACCACATGCTTCCACTCAGCTTTGATGCCTACCTGTGACTGGTTTGAAGACTGTGCTGCCAACACAGATCTCTGAAGATCTCTGACATACTCGTCACTACCTAATGAGAAGGAACTGGGATGGACCGAATACTTAGGTGATGAGACGATGGCACATGAAGACAAAGTGACATCATTAAAGTCTGTACAAAGGTTTCCTTCTATGTGAACTTTTCTTAAGGTGGCAAAAGTGAGTCATGTATAAAATACTACGGCAGCCAGACTCAAATGACCCAAGGCTAGAAAAATGAGCTTTTATAAGTAGCAATTTCCTGTCAACCAAACCTCATCTACCACATTAAATTCATATCTCTAATTTATATTTTATTGTTTTTGTAGTTTCCTACATTTGTTTCAATTTTATTGTCATGTAAAAACTAAAGGCCCTGGGAATTTAAGATGAGTGTAATGTTTATGTATATTGAAATAATGTTTTAACCAAAAATTGTCCACATTGAGCAGTTTTTTTAAAAATATTTAAAATGCTGCTGTAAAGCCATCTAACTTCTGTAGCTATAGAGGTTTGCATCTGAACTTGGATGGAACTTTCACATTTAACATGTGATGCCTTGTATTGAGCTAATTAATTTGCATTGATTGGCACTGAAAGAAAGTGTCTTTATTAAATTTATTTTTCTTGTTATTTATTGTATGTGAAGCACCATTCTAATTGACTTTATCATTTGCTCATTACAATGGTATTTTCAGGTAAGTTATTCCCATCCTTAGGTAAATAAACAGATACATAGAGTGATTGTAATTTTTCAGTAGTACTTTTTTCAGGCCATCCAGCATTGAACAAGCAATAGAAGAGGCACTCAACATGAGACAGTTTGCCTTCTGGGCCCAATGTCTCACTTCCAAACTATATACCTCTGTAATTTACATATCATGTAAGATCTATGCTCACCTGAACTTATTCAGATCCTAAAAATAAGGTCTTCAAAATTCTCATTGAGGGAAGGGAACACAGTTGATGATTCCTTTAAAAATTCCATTCTTGCTTCTGGTCTTGGCCAGTGCCCTAGGCAGACCTTGGGTGCAAACTCCTCAGGCAATCCCACAACACCCAGAGGAAGCTCCACTCTCTGGTGCTCTAATATGTCCAGGATAATAGGATCAGAGATGACGAGGACACAACATCTGTCCCAACACCGGGAGTAACTGGGACCAGTGGGATCTAGAGACACAGAAACCCCTCCAGACCAGTGGCAAGGGTTCCTTCTGGTCTGGGCCATTGCCCTGAGCAGACCTTGGGTGCAAACTCATCAGCCAGTCCCACAACACCCAGAGGAAGCTCAACTCCCAGGTGCTTTAACATGCCCAGGATTATAGGATCCGAGGAGCTTGATCACACCAGGAACTCAGGGTCGGAGAGGCAACTTGACTTCCAGGAGCTCTCTCACACCCACGATCTCAGGATCACAGGATCCCAGAATCACAGGATCCCAGAGACAGTTGGTCTCTGAGGAGTTCTGACACAAGCAGGATCACAGGAAGGATACGCTCCAGTCAGATAAAGGGAGAGCAGATAGCACTAGAGATAACCAGATGATGGGAGGCAAGCGCAAGAACACAAGCAACAGTAACCAAGGTTACCCAGCATCATCAGAACCCAGTTCTCCCACCATAGCAAGTCTTGGATACACCATCACACTGGAAAAGCAAGATTCAGATCTAAAATTACTTTTCATGATGATAGAAGACTTTTAAAAGGACACAAATAACTCCCTTAGAGGAAGACAGGAGAACACAGTAAACAGCTAGAAGCCCTTAAATAGGAAACACAAAATCCCTTAAAGAATTACAGGAAAATACAACCAAACAGGTGAAGGAATTGAACAAAACCATCCAGGATCTAAAAATGGAAACCGAAACAATAAAGAAATCACAATGGACGACAACCCGGGACTTAAAATCCTAGGAAAGAGATCAGGAGTCATAGATGCAAGCATCACCAACAGAATACAAGAGATAGAAGAGAGAATCTCAGGTGCAGAAGATACCACAGAAAACATTGACACAACAGTCAAAGAAAATGCAAAATGCAAAAGGCTAACACAAAACATCCAGGAAATCCAGGACACAATGAGAAGACCAAACCTAAGAATAATAGGTATAGAAGAGAGTAAATATTCCCAACTTAGAGGGCCAGTAAATATCTTCAACAAAATTATAGAAAAACGTTCTTAACCTAAAGAAAGAGATGCCCATGAACTTACAAGAAGCCTACAGAACTCCAAATAGACTGAACCAGAAAAGAAATTCCTCCTGTGACATAATAATCAAAACACCAAATGCACCAAACAAAGAAAGAATATTAAAAGCAGTAAAGGAAAATGGTCAAGTAACATATAAAGGCAGACCTATCAGATTACACCAGAGGCCGACTTCTCACCAGAGACTATGAAAGCCAGAAGATCCTGAGCAGATGTCATACAGACCCTAAGAGAACACAAGTGCCAGACCAGGCTGCTATACCCAGCAAAACTCTCAATTACCATAGATGGTGAAACCAAGATATTCTATGACAAAACCAAATTTACACAATGTCTTTCCACAAATCTAGCTCTACAAAGGATAATAGATGGAAAACACCAACATAAGGAGGGAAACTACACCCTAGATAAAGGAAGAAAGTAATCTTTCAACAAACCCAAAAGAAGATAGCCACACAAACATAATACCACCTCTAACAAAAATAAGAGGAAGTAACAATCACTTTTCCTTAATATCTCTTAACATCAATGGACTCAATTCCCCAATAAAAAGCCAAAGACTAACAGACTGGATACGTAAACGGGACCCAGCATTTTGCTGCATACAGAAAATGCATCTCAGTTACAAAGACAGACGCTACCTCAG
The DNA here is from genome assembly GCA_028551405.1 of Uromys caudimaculatus. Lineage (NCBI taxonomy): Eukaryota > Metazoa > Chordata > Mammalia > Rodentia > Muridae > Uromys > Uromys caudimaculatus. Next base: position 75,958,511 of record CM052707.1, on the reverse strand, counting down.
AGTAAAAGGTTGGAAAACAATTTTCCAAGCAAATGGTCCCAAGAAACAAGCTGGAGAAATCATTCTAATATCAAATAAAATCAACTTTCAACCAAAAGTTATCAAAAAAAGATAAGGAAAGACACTTCATACCATCAAATAGGAATATTTAAGGGGTAACTTCAACAAGTGTTCTAGGTATCTGATGAATCTCAGTGTAATGGCCTTGGGAAATGCAAAGGAATGTTGTGCTTTGTTCAGAGTGAAACTCACATATCTTCAAGGGAGGACATTGGAAGTATTTGAATTTTATGTTCACATTAGGGAGGTGAGTCCTGTATATTTTAGAATACTAGTATTTATTTTCTCTGAATTTAGTCAGGACTTGTCAATTTATTTCAAGTTGAGTGTGACAGTAGTAAAGTTTTCAAAACCTAATGAAAACAAGTAACATTTAACGTGTGATGTATGAGATTAGGTTGTGTGCTATTTTGACTGAAGTCAACTTTACTTTGTCATTTCAAAGGAGAAAAAAATGAATGACCTATAAAACTTTAAGAGTTGATCTGTCAGAAACAATTTTCAATTGCATAGTGTTCTTACAAAGTGATTTAATTTATTCTAATTATATTTATAATGTAAAAGTATAAGATGATGATAATATTGGCTTCTAAAATTTTAGCCAAAAAAATAGCATTTTTATTATTATAGAAATGTCCATAAGTAATTTCATAATTTATTAATTCTGTATTTAATTTTGACATGTTTCTCATAATTCACCATTGTATATAATACTGTGATAGATATCCCACAGTACATACATATTTTTGCCAACATAAATTCCTAGAAATAAGTTTACTAGATAAAATTTTATGCACAATTTATACTTTGGTACTTGTTGGTAAACTGTTCATTAGAAGTATTGTATTGATTTGTATTGCTATATAGAATATGTCTCTAAAATTCTCTAACAATTAAATTTTATTATAAAAAAAAATTCCATTCTTACTTTCCAGGAACAAATTGTCTTCAACTTCCTAGCACTTCAGAAACTGTTTCCTGTGAGTCAGACGCTGCTTATTTTTGAAAGGACTGCTTATTTGAGTACTTCTTGTTTTAACAATGGTTTTCCACAGTAACCTGGGATTGTGCCCAAACCACTCTGAGGGTAAAGAAGTTTAAAGTTAAATGATGTTAGAGTCCATTTTATATAGTTGTCTTGAAGGAAGATGGAGGGAAGGAGTTCATGCTAAATGCATTGGACACCTGACTGGGTATGCGCTTTAATATATCCCATGGCTTTAGAGGTTTTATAATGATAAACAAGTTTAGGGAAGGATTGGAGGACTATATAGTTAATGTGTTTACCATGCTTTTCAGGACTACAGTCAAAAGTGCAAATAACTCAAGTTGGGTAATCTGTAGAGAGTTTAATGGAAATACTTTCCAACGTATAAGAGATCACAAGGGTGGTCTAGGGCCCGTTGTAAGAAGACGTTACCCACTTAGTCTGAAGACAGGAGAGTGTAACAGAGAGAGCTACCTGACTGAAATCATAAATTTTGGTGAAAGGAAAATTAGGCTGGTGCCTAATAAACATGCACAACACACACACACACACACACACACACACACACACACACACACACACACACCTCTGATCCTGCCCCTAAGTTCTTGCTGAGACTCCCACTTGCCAAGCTGAAGTAGCAGCCAAAGGACAAAAGAGTTCAGGAAACAGCTTACAGTCACCGGGAGAGATGATGAATCGTAGCAAGGGATCTGGCCAAGCAAAGAGAACAATTCAGTATCAAAATTGGACAGTGTTAACATTTTCCCAAGCCAGATTGCAACCAAATAGTTGTCTTCCAAAGGACTCCATACCTGGAAATGTTTCTTGATTTCGTAAAACAGAGTTGTTTTTCATCAATACCTTCTTGATTTATTGACCTCCCCGTGAAAATTTTTCTACCCACAATTGCAAATTCCTGATACTTTTTCTTCTTTTCTGTTTTATTCAAGTATGTTCCTTTAGTGCTTAGGCTAGACGAAGCACAGACTTCCCCAGAAGTTTGTTTGCTGTATGGTCTTGTAAAAGGTATTCAACCTTTTTTGTACATCAATTTTTTCACATCTTAAAATAGGATTTTTTTAAATGCCAGTGTGGAATTGGGATGAGTCCTGAGACTCCAGGTCTAGTTGAATGTGGGAACAAGCCTGGTGAGGTGGGATGAAGCCCCACGTGTCTGTCCCAGGCGCTACAGCTCTGGGTGGGATAGCAGACACTCAGGAAGGGCAGGTGGGAGCTGTGGGAAGCCTTTGCAGGCCCTGCCCGTGGGTAGGGGAGGGGGCCATTCTTTGGGAATACACGTGAGTTCTCTAGCCAGCTGACTCAGTGGGTTCTCTAGCCCGGGGCACCGCAGTCACCACAGTAGGGTGCTGCAGAAAGGCTTGCTGGAGCACAGCTGGGGTTCCTGCTGAGACTGGGTTTCAGTAGCTTGGGGTGCTGGGCTAGCTACTTAGGCTTGGGTGAATGGGTACCATCTGGGAGCACCAGGAAGCCCTCAGTGAGAGATTAGATGAGGCTCTTTAATCAACGGCCTGATCCCACAGCGGGGCCAGATGAAGAGACAGTCCATAATTCTAAGACGTTTATTTTCATCGTGTGGAGTGGCTTGGATGGAATTGTACCCCCGCCTTTCTGGGAGAGGCGAGGCATATACAGTAACTGGGAAGGGGTGTGGCTAAGCCTCTAGGTGTCTCCTTAACATGGGGATGGCTTGGGGCTGTGTGGTCACACCTCTACCTGAGGAAGGGTGGTACATGACCATGACTGGAGCCAAAAGCCTCCCGGAAGTGTTGGCATAAAGTTTTCCAGTCCCTTGTGCATTGTTCCACTGGGTTGCCCAGATTTTATGCCTGTGCTCAACCGGGTGCCAGATTGCCTGTCACAGGTCACTGACCCACAGTTGAGGTCCTCCAGGCAGTTATTTAATGGCTGACAAAGGGGGGAAACATCATTTTCTTTAGTCATGTGATCACTGGTAGGCTCCTCATGCCCCACTGGATGACCCTATGTCCAGCATTATGTGGACTCAGGAAATAAATAAATGAATAAATAAATCCATGAAGTTGAGGGGGAGATATGGAGTTCCTTGAGCAAATTGAGGTGAGAGTATGAGAACTGGGTATGATGAAGACCTACTGTATGCAAATGTATTTTTTTCAAAAACTAAAAAAAAATTCAAAAATAAAAGATAACAAATAACTACTCCATAAGTTTCCAATGTATATCAACTGAGTTATATGGACAGTGCCTGACATATAACTGTATGAGTGTTAGCCATTCTGTTATTAAAAATATTAAATTGCCATCATTGTTGTTGTTGTTGGTGGTGGTGGTGGTGGTGGTGTTTGAGTATATTTAAAACACTCCTGGTTAATTTATCTCAAAGAAAATAACAAAAACTTAAATTTTTATTCTAATATCTTTTCACTTTTTTTCCCCCTCATTCCTTCACCTCTGTATTCCTTCACCCTTTCTTTCTCTTATTAGTAAAGAACAGGCTTCTAAGAGGTAGCAACCGAACATTATCAAAATAAAATATAATAAGGTGAAGCAAAAACCATCATATCAAAGTTGGACATGGTAACCCAACAGGAGAAAAAGAGTCCTAAGAACTGGCAAAAGAATCAGAGACCCACTAGATCTCACAGTATATTAGATATACACAGAGGTCCTGGTGCAGACCCATATAGTCTGCTTGCTGCTTCAGTCTGTGTCTCATTTGTGCCTTGCTTAGTAGATTCAAAGAGCCTTGTTTTCCTCATTTCCTCCATCACCTCTGGCTCTTAAAATCTCTACAAGATTCTCTGAGGTCTTACAGGAGGGATTTGATGGAAACTCTCATTTAGACTCTTTCTCCACATGCCTGGCTGTGGGTCTCTGTGTCTGTTCCCATCGTGTTGCCGGAGGAAACCTCTCTGATGAATGACTGGGTAATGCACTGATCTATGAGTAAAACAGAATATCATCTTATATATACAATTTTTTAAGCTATAGTATTTGGTTTTACCCTAGGACTATGGGTTATCTAGTCTCTAGTTCTTGGTTATCCCAGCAATGTTGGGTATAGGTTTTCTTCTTGTGGAATGGGCCTTAGGTCAAATCAGATATTGGTTGGCTACTCCTAAAAGTTCTAGGTCACCATTATCCTAGCATATATTGTAGGCAAGATTAAGATAGATTGTAGGTCAAATGTTTTGTGGCTGTAATGGTATCCACATTTCTCTTTTGGTAGTCTGCAGAGTAGCTTCCTGCACAAAAGAGACTAGAATATAGAGGCAAAAGCTCCATGCAAGCACCAGCTGAATTTCCCCATGTTCAATGAGTTGTGTGGGTATGGTCCTGAGCAATGGGTTCCCACTGTCAGTTTGCAAAGAGCCACCCATTGTCACAGCAATAGCCTGGGTTGTTGGGAGATTTCCATGGGACCCCCTTGGCCAACCACTCAAGTGAATGCAACCCATTCCGACCACTAGAAGCCTTGCCTGGCAACAAGAGATGGTCAGTTAAGACTCCATATCCCCCATTACTAGGGGTCCTCATTGGGATCACCCTTGTAAATTCCAGGCAATTTCCCCTTCACCAGGTTTCTACTCCCTGCCAAAATCCCACCAATTTCACTTGTCTCTTCCCACTAACTGATACCACCCCCGGCTTCCATCGTCCCACTGTTTTGTCTTATAAGGTAAATATCTGTTTTACAATGGTCTTGGGCAATTCCTATGACAGGGTCGTTCGACCCCAAAGAGAACATGACCCAAAAAATGAGAACCACTTCCTTAGTTAGAGTTTCCATAGCTGTGAAGATACACCATAACTCTTACAAGGACAACAATTAATTGAGTCTGGCTTAAAGGTTCAGAGGTTATCATCAAGGTGGGAAGAGGGCAGTGTCCAGGCAGAAACAGTGCTAGAGAAGGAGCTGAGAGTTCTACCACTTGTTCCAAAGGCAAACAGAAAAAAGACTGGCTTCCAGGCAGCTAAGACGTCTCAAAGCCCACATCCACAGGGACAAACTTCCTCCAATAAGACCACACCTACTTCAACAAGGCCACAACTCCTAATTGTGCCACTCCCTGGGCCAGGCATATTCAAACCACTACAACCACTAATCTCTAAATAGAGATTGAGAATTCTCTGTTTAAATCTATACCCCATTTTAAAATTAGATTATTTGGGTTTTTATATCTAATTTATTGAATTCTTTGTATATTTTGGTTATTAGTCCTCTATCAGATGTGGAGTTGGTAAAAAACTTTTCCCATTCTGTAGGCTTCCTCTTTGTTCAATTGATGGTGTCCTTTTCCTTACAGAAGCCTTTTAGTTTCATATATATTTATTATATATATTTATTAATTGTTGTTCTTAGTGCCTATGCCTATACCATAGTTGTACTGTTTAGAAAGCTGTCTCCTGAGTCAATTTGGTAAAGGCTATCCCCCACTTTCTTTTCTATCAGGTTCAGTATGTATAGTTTTATATTGACTTCTTTAATCCACCTGAACTTGAGTTTTGTCCACAGTGATAGATATGGATCTATTTCCATTCTCTCACATGCAAGCATCCAGTTTGACCCGCACCTTTTGTTGAACATGCAGTCTTTGTTTCAGTGTGCATTTCTAGCTTTTTTTTTTTTAATTTTTTTTTTTGATACTTTATTTACGTTTCCAATGATTCCCCTTTTCTGGGTCTCCTCTTTGGAAACCCCCTATCCCTTCTCCATCCCCGCCTCTATGAGGGAATTCCACCTCCCACCTACCCGACCACCCATCCCCATATTCCCACCTTGACATTCCCCTTTACTGGGGCCTCTAACACCCTCAGGTCCAAGGGCTTCTCCTCTCTCCCTGATGGCCATTCAGGCCATCCTCTGCCACATATGTGGTCCGAACCATTGGTCCATAGATGTGTATTCTTTGGTTGGTGGTCCAAACACTAGGACGACCTGGGGGGAGGGGGGTTCAGGCACATTGACACTCTTGCTCCCTTCATGGGGCTGCAAATTCCCTCAGCTCCTTCAAACCTTTCTCCAACTCCTCCATCTGGGACCTCACTCTCAGTCCAGCGGTTACTGTTAAGTGAAACTTGGGCATTCTAAACTTTGGGCTAATATCCACTTATCAGTGAGTACATACCATGTTCCTTCTTTTGTGACTGAGTTACCTCGCTCAGGATGATGTTTTCAAGTTCCATCCATTTGCCTGCAAATTTCATTAAGTCATTGTTTTTAATAGCTGAGTAGTACTCCATTGTGTAGATGTACCACATTTTCTGTATCCATTCCTCTGATGAGGGACATCTGGGTTGTTTCCAGC
>CM052707.1:75914504-75942962 GCA_028551405.1 Uromys caudimaculatus | reverse complement strand
TTATGTTTGAGGCCAGCTCTGAACTTCCTAGTGAGTTCCAGACTATATGCGACCCTGCATCTCAAAGAAAGACAGAGAGACGGGGGGGGGGGGGAGAAGAAGAAGAAGAAGAAGAGGAGGAGGAGGAGGAGGAGGAGGAGGAGGAGGAGGAGGAGGAGGAGGAGGCGGCAGAGGAGGGAGAGAGGAGGAGGAAGAGGAAAGAGAAGAGAGAAAAGAAAAAGAGAAGAGAAGAGAAGAGAAGAGAAGAGAAGAGAAAAGAAAAGAAAAGAAAAGAAAAGAAAAGAAAAGAAAAGAAAAGAAAAGAAAAGAAAAGAAAAGAAAAGAAAAGAAAAGAGAAAAACAAAAAAGAGGAACTTCAATTCATATAAGCAGAATCGAATGATGGAAGCCAGGGTTAAAGCCAGGGATTGAGATAGCAGTAGTCAGTTGGGAAATGTTGGTCAAAGGGCATAAGCTTTCAGTTGAATAGAAAGAATAGGTTAAAGAGATTCGTGGAACAACATAATGGGTATGTTTACAGTTAACACCAATGTACTGTACTTCTTTATTAGCATATAGTTACTAGATAATGAGGAGTTGCACTGAGGCATTCTTACACAGGTATCATGTACTTTGGTCATCTTCTCCTTCATTAGACTGCTATCACTCTTCCCCCTCTCTCCAGGTTCCTGTCAGCTCTCACATACCTTACATTTTTAAAAAATTTTACTCTGTGCTTGAGAGGAAATATGTGATATATATGTTTGCTTTGAGTCTGGCTAATTTCACTAAACCTGTTATCTCTGCTTCCATAAATTTTCCAGCAAATGACAAAATCTTTGTCTCTCAATTTCCCCTCTCCCTCCTCCCTCCTCCCTCTCCCTTTCCCTCCCTTCCCTCCCCCTCCCCCGCTTTCTCTCTCATATCTATGTGTGTCTGCCTGTCTGTATATGTATCTGTGTGTCTGTGTGCACCACATTTGTCTGTGAGTGGCCATCTAGGCTGATCCTGTAACTGATTGTTAATAGTGCCGCATATAGCACTCTGGAGAGTGGGCCCCGTACCTCAACGGAGCAGCACAGTAGAGCTGACCCTGGTGGCCTAGGTGCTAGACAGCCAGCCCCAAGGACAGGCGATCAGAAGAGTTGGCCCGGAGCATTGCCAGGCAGCATCTCTCCCTGGTGGTGTGGGCGTGAGAGATCTATCAATCAGGCTGACCAACTGAGCTACGACCTAGGCTCAGATCTAGGGCTTTCAGTTGGCCCATCCTAACATCTACCTCATCTATGAACTCCTAAAATGTGTGAAAGAGCGGGTCCTGCATATCCAAAGCTGCAGGATCTCCATGACAACAGGGCAAGAACAGAATACCAGAGAGGAGACCCAGTGAAGATCCAGTATTGATGGTTGGGGTGGTTTGAATAGGTATGACCCCCATAGATCCATGTGTTTGAATGTCTGGCCCATAGAGAGTGCTACTATTAGGAGGTGTGGCTTTCTTGCATGGGCGTGGCCTTTTGGAGGAAGTGTGGCAAGGTGAGGGTGAGCTTTGAGGTCTGCTGTGCTCAAGCTCTGCCCAACGTAGAATCCAGTCTCCTTCTGTAGCCTTCAGATCAAGGTGTAAAACTCTCAGCTCCTCCAGCACCAAGACTGCTTGCACACGCCATGCTTCCCACCATGATGATAACAGACTAAACCTTTGAAATTATACGCTAGCCCCAATTAAATCTTTTCCTTTATAAGAGTTGCCTTGCTCATAGTGTCACTTCACAGAAATACAACCCAAACTGAGACAGTTGTGTAGCAGAAGTCAGAGGTCTCAAACCAGACCAATAACTCATTGTAATGAACATTTGCAAGTAATGATAATGCAGACAAATGTGTATACTGCAGGACGCACTAAAGTGGGGTTTTTTTTTCATTATTTTATTTTTTGTTTGCTTTTGGGGAGAGGTTGCAAGAGCAAGGGTGGTTATAAGGGAATAAGGGAATGAATGGGATGGGGGTGCATGATGTGAAACAAAAATAACAATAAAAAGGTTTCTTTTTTAAAAAAGAAAGAAAGAAAGAAAGAAAGAAAGAAAGAAAGAAAGAAAGAAAGAAAGAAAGAAAGAAAGAAAGAAAGAAAAGTACAATAGTCAAGCATGTTCAAGTACCTCTAGGCTAAGCTGTCTTGGATTCCTTGGCATATATTCCTAAGAGATAGTATAAGTGGAAAATACAGAAATTCCAACTTTAGTTCATTTTTTAAAGATTTTATGGCTATGGATTCCTTTCGCCTGTGTCTAAGTGTACAATGTGCATACAATGCCTTTGAGAACCAAAGGATGCTCAGGAACTGGAGTTTCAGATGATTGGGAGCTGCCATGTGGATTCTGGGAACAGAGCCCAGGTCCTCTGAAAGAGCACCAAGCGCTGAGCCATTTCTTTAGACACCAATTTTAGGTTTTTAAGACAGCTCCATGCTGATTTCCATGGTGAGCACACAATAATTTACATTGCCATCAGCAGTTTGATGAAAAATGCTTCTCTTCTTATCACACCAGCCCCTGCACACACTGCTGCCTACTTGTTTTACATTAGTCACTGTGACTGGACTGAGATGAAATCCAAGTTTACTTTCAATTTGCATCGCCATTCAGTTCACTCCCAGATTTATTGATTGAAATGCTAGTGGAATTTGGGCGTTGAATCTGCTAGTTAATTAATATGTTGTTAATGTGTTCTTTACGTATTCTAGATATTAGCACCTTGTGAGGTATACAGCAGTCTAAGATTTTCTCTACCTACACTTCTGTAGTCTGTCTCTTCACTTAGTTGTTGATGAGGATGAAGCTTTTAACATCATGAGTCTACCTGTTAATCCTTGCTATTATTTCCTACAGCATTAAGCCTTTTTTATTTAGAATTTTTTCTTTTTCTTTTTTCCTTTTTTTTTTTTTTTTTTTTTTGTCTTTTTTTTCTTTTATTGGATATTTTATTTACATTTCAAATGTTATCCCCTTTCCCGATTTCTCCTCTGGAAACCTTCTATCCCATCCTCCCCCGCTACTTTGAGAGAGCTCCCTCACACACTCACCCACTCCCTCCTCCCTGCCCTGGCATTCCCCTACACTGGGGCATCGAGCCTTCACAGGACCAAGGGCCTCTCCTTCCACTGATATATGACAAGGCCATCCTCTGCTACATATGCGGCTGGAGCCATGGGTCACTCCATGTGTAACTTTTCAAAGAATGTATTTTGAGTATATTCTTTCTGCTCCTCCAACTCCTCCCAGATTCTCCTTACCTACCTACCCAATTTCATGTTCTCGACATCTCTCTTTTTAAAAAAAAAAAAAAAAGCAAAATAAAACAATACCCGTATCCATGGCTCCATGTGCCTAGCCATTGTCCTGGCCATTTTCTTCTCTGTTTCTTGACTCTTCTTTCTTTTGTGTCATCTAATTATTCAGGAAATTTCTTCCTTTATGGCAAAGAAGCATAACTGAATCTTTTTTTTTTTTTTTTGATACTTTATTTACATTTCCAATGTTTCCCCTTTTCTAGGTCTCCTCTTTGGAAATCCCCCATCCCTTCCCCCTTCCAGCCTCTATGAGGGAATTCCACCTCCCACCCACCCACCCACCCATTCCCATATTCCCACCTTGACATTCCCCTTTACTGGGGCCTCTAACGCCCTCAGGCCCAATGGCCTCTCCTCTCTCCCTGATGGCCAATGAGGCCATCCTCTGCCACCTATGTGGTCTGAACCATGGGTCCCTCCACGTGTATTCTTTGGTTGGTGGTCCAAACTCCAAGATGACCGGGGAGGGGGGGGAGGTCAGGCCTGTTGACACTGTTGCTCCCTCCATGGGGCTGCAAACTCCCTCAGCTCCTTCAGACCTTTCTCCAACTCCTCCATCTGGGACCTCACTCTCAGTCCAGCGGTTACTGTAAAGTGAAACTTGGGCATTCTGAACTTTTGGGCTAATATCCGCTTATCAATGAGTACATACCTGTACCAGCATCATCTTGCCATCATCCCCTAAGAAATATGTGTTTTGTATTCAGTTCAGAAATGATTCCAAAAAAGACTCCCATTGGACTCACTAGGCCCTGAGTCAATCATTGTAGTGCAAGAAATGAAGTTCTCTGACCAGCTACTCCAGGAACTGAGAAGTGTGATCAGTCCTTAGCAGCAATGGGGCCTAGCATGGGTTTGGTTTTTCTTCGTGCTATAGGATGAAGATATACAGGACTGACAAAACAAAAGGGGAGGGGGGATTTCAAGAATTTAAGACCTAAAACTTATCTTCATTTTATTTCATTTTATTTCTAAGTATTTCCTTGGAATTCAAACTAAATATATATATATATATACATATATATATATATATGTATATATGACATATATATAGAATATCCAAACTTTATAACTTTACGTTATACTTTTTACTCTCTCCTCTACATATTCCATTCTTCTGCTCCTGGGAACATGCTTTTATTCATCTGTATTGAAAACATTTAAAATATTTCAAGTATGAGATGGCTATAGGTGCTGCGTACCTGTAGTCCTAGTACTGGGATGATCAAAGTAGGATTGTGAGGATAAGGCCAGCTTGAGCTACAAGTAAGATCCTAGAAGTAGCCAAGGCTGACCCTCAAATACAAGGATGTAAATGAAGCAAAATATTAAGATAACGTTGGAGTAAATTAATATACTTAGACTCAGTTACCCTTGAGAAGTTAGCTCAGGAACTTTGGGATATTCCACCAGGGCCCCCAGCACATGGGCACCCCTCCCCTCCTGGAAGAAACAGGTTAGAGAGCATGCATGCTGGAAGGGAGGGGCTGATTAAGCCCCTGCTACCTCATTCCCTAAAGACCAATCAGTTTAAAAGTCACACTGTTCTGCCAATCACATTGTACCTAATGGCTGCTGCTCTAAAAACCATATAAAAGCTAAGTGAACAGACTGCGCATGGTCGTTCTCTCCGCCTTGGTGTGCAGGACGACCCCAGCATGCTGGATCAATAAATTTCTCTTGCATTTTGCATCGATCCCCAACTCCATGGTGTTCACTTGGGAAGGGGTCTCTGGTAAACTAAGACTCCCCAGAGTCTAACACCCTCTAATCGGACCCCTTGACATTTTCTGTTTCTCTAAAAAGGGAAACCAAATACATGAACATGTCACTCACAGCATTTCTAACTGTTGCTGACCTAACTCATGGCTGACCTCAGTGTGTTGCTGCTGCTGTAACATCACTGGCCTTCCATCTGCTCTTCCCCACTAATAGGGTGAGCTCTCCCTCCAGACCCACCATAATATGAGCTCATATCTCCCTGTCAAAAGTTGTTTTCATCCTGTGTAAACTTCCCATTTACAAATGAGCCCTTCCTGATCTCTTTAACCATATCCAACCTATTCAGTTAATTTTCACTATAATGCAACTGTTTTGGGTGCATCTCGTTGACATGCCTTTCAGTACCTATGGCTTTTCAGTTCTTTGTGCATTTGTTCTGCCGTGGTATTTGCATCATAAACTCCAGGAGTTTAGGAACTGGGCTTAAGGTTGTATAGCCAACACCGAATATGTTGCTAGTACCTAAAAAATGTGACTCCATACTGAAGGAATCAATCAATTTACATTTTAGCTTATTTTTGTTCTGCTTTTGGTTTTGGAGACAGGTTGTCATATAGTCCAGGCCAGCCTTGAACTTGTTAGGTAGCTAAGGTTGACCTTGAACTCCTGATCCTTCTATCTCCACTTCCACTTCCCAAATCCTGATATTACAGACCTATGCCACTAGGTCCAGCAATTTATTATTTCTTCAAATAAAATAATAATTTCTATTTCAGTTGCCTTTTTGGTTTTCCAAGAGAAAAAAAAAGAATATGATATAAAGGGAAAGAATTCTCATCTGATTCAGGATTTCGCTTTAAGGATAAGAAACATTTTAAGTATATATTTATTAATACTTACTTCTTAAACATAAGTTATAGGTTTGACTTTTCATTTTTCAAAGCATTTGGGAGACAGCCTGCTGAGTGATGTGATTATCATCTGTCTACTCTCATCAAGGTGTTATTCAAAATACAAAAATAAAAACTCATTCATAAGGAAAATTGACCTTGGCCAATGCTTTAACACTGTTTAATTATATGCAGCATAATTATCTGCTTGCTAACAGATATTATATGTACCTTGGCATCAACATTATTTGTTTATATATTAGTGATTCTCCATGAAAAATATCTCCTCACTTTGTACCCTGGAGGACTCATTATCTCTCCAGAGGCAGATGGAGATTTATATGTAAAAATTGATAATATCCCTCTTTGCAAAATTAAAGATGTTGGCCAATTTCTTCTTTGGCAGCTGTCCTATTTACATAATTGCATTTGGCTTTCTCAATTTCCCCTGAAGCTGCAGATGAATAAGGTACTTCTTTGCATTTGCATTTTGAAAGCTTTATTGTACTGCCTTAAACAGCTATCCCCAGCTACAGCCTTAGACCTTGCTGGCTGGGTGAATGTTCTGAGTGCAGGCAAAGCACACTGAGTGTCTTTCAATCAAACAAACCCATCAGTTGCCAGAGGCTGATATGAACAAAATGTTGTAGTGTTTCTGCAGTCTTCAGCTACAATGAGCATCTCTAAGGTAACTTCCCTCCAACTCTACTCAGTGGTAGTTAACAGTAGGTTAGGAAGGGTTTGCTTGCTAAGAATTGTGCCTAGAATGTCATTGTACCCAACCAGGGAAACAATGTGAGTAGGTCTTATTCCTCATATATTCACCAGAGACTGATGGGGACATTTAGTCAATACACATACCAGTCAGAGGTCTAAAGCAGAGAAGAGCCTCTCTTTCTTTTAAGACCCACTAGGCCACCCTTCTGAGAAACAAATCACACCTACCTTCTAAACCAAGATTGGCATGGGTTGAGTTTATTCAGATACAAATCAATCTCTTTCATGGATAGGCTGAATCAAGAGCCTGTTAAATAGCCTAGGATAGTTTTACACACTAAACTCCATATTGAATGGTAGAAAACAAACCTATCAGGTGCTCTAGGTTAGAAGATTTCATTAATTTAATAAATGTATATATCGAGAGACATTCTGGGACAGTGTCAAACATTGAGAATGCTTTTAAAATGGAAGTGGTTTTCTATACTCAGGAGGAACACTTATATGAAGTCAAACATTAACTTAAATGGTTGTGGGTGTGTATACACGCGCATCGTAACATATGTGCTAGGAATGAATAAAGCAAAATGCTTTAAGAGTCCAGCTAAAATTGTTATCTGAGAAATGAGGCCTAAGGCAAGAAATGGAGATGAAAAAGCTCTCAAGCTGGAGAAGGGAGGCCATTATTTCTAACAAAGGAAATAGTATTGTGAGACCCTGTGAGACCCTTAGAGAATTCTCCCTTTCTAGGGGTGGGGGGAAGGGCAGAGAACATTGTCACCAGACTATAGGAATTGAGCAAAAGAGGAGTCAAATTAGAATGGTCTGGGAACACAGACAGAAAATCCCTTCAAAGTTACGTTAGTCTCTATCCCAAAACAATTATGGTAAGTCACTGAAGGGATTTTAGGAGCAAAAGAAATCTGTGTGCTCTAACTTGCATTGGAAAGCATTGTGCTGGCCACAGGAGGATAAATTGTAGGAAAGGGAAAGAGGTGACCTTGGAAAAAACAAATAGAATAACTTTGCATGAGCCCAGGCTAGAGAAAGTAGTAGTGTGTGCTAGGATGGTGGCAATGGGAAAAAGAAAAGTAAATGACTTCACAGAATTGTAAGAGAGCAATCTGGCAAGCTTTGTTGATTGATGTGGCTTGGACATGCTGATTCTGGGGTCTTTCGAGATGTCCAGATAGTGATTTCGAGTAGACTTTTGAGGTATAAGAGTCAAGAACACAAAAGTCTAGGTGTAAGTTCAGGACTTATCAGACAACTGATAAAAACTGAATCATAGATATCTTTTTAAAATCTATATAAAATAGAATATGTGTTCTATAGAGAGATACAGCACACAGATCTCCTTCCAGTAGAAGATTTGATGCCTAAATTGACAAGAAGTAGATGAGTGGAGAGACGTCATCTCTGAGCTCTTTTACTGCCTGCCTTATCTAAGCGACTTCACAAGAAATTTCTCTCCTACACCCCACCTCCGGCAAACAAGTCAACAATGTAAAAGGTAAAGACCTTTCAGTCTAATGAAGAATGAACAGGTGACTCATAATCATAATACCTGCTGGTTTGACCAAAGCTTTGCAGGACCTCTTTCTTTCTTTCTTTCTTTCTTTCTTTTTTTTTTTTTTTTTTTTTTTGGTTTTTCGAAACAGGGTTTCTCTGTGTAGCCCTGGCTGTCCTGGAACTTGCTCTGTAGACCAGGATGGCCTCGAACTCAGAAATCCACCTGCCTCTGCCTCCCAAGTGCTGGGTTTAAAGGCGTGCGCCACAACTGCCCAGCAGGACCTGTTTCTAAATTCAACTTCTTTCTCCTTTATTTGTCTTCTTTCTACAGACATTGGGTTTTTTTTTTTAAAATACATGTGGTTATGTACATATTCATGTGTGAGAATGGGCACATGTTCACGTGAGAGTCAGTGCATGTGTGTATGCCAAAGAACATGTATGTGCACTAATGTGTACATAGAGGCTGGACCACAGCTTCAGGGGTTAGCCTCAGGAATACCACCCACCTCTTTTGAAACACAATCTCTCAGCAGCACAGCGTTCAACAATTACCTTAGACTCACTGGCCATTGAGCTCCAGGGATCCTAACATCTCCACATCCCTGGAAGTAGGATTACAAGGATGTACCATCACACCTGGCATTTTTAGGTGGATTCTGGGAATCAAACCCATCTCTGTAAGGCAAGTGCATTATGGACTGAACCATTCTCTACCAGCCCCTTTATTATAGTAAATCTAATGGATTTGAAACTTAATCTCAATCACAACCAATCTAGAGAAGTAAACTAATGAAGTACAGGACAGAAAGAGCAAAGTGATTACTATCATGGTTAGAGAAATGTAACTAACTGTAAAGAAGAAGAAAATACTAGAAAGCAAAAAGGCAAATCTGGATGGCATGGTGTCTTAGATGCTAAAATGAACACAACATATATTTCACATACACACACACACACACACACACACACACACACACACACACACATACAGGAGAATGGGCAAGAACGCTGGGAACCCAAAAAAAACCTGGAGTGTTCATTGTATTTAAATCATGGGGCTCACTGGTGACCTTGGCCGTTGTTACCAGCTAGGAGTAACAGCCAATGGATGAGGTTGAGAAATTAGAGGTGGGAAAAGAAATTCACTGTATAACGAGAACTCTTGGGAGAAAAACACAAAAGGGGTGGTTGAAAGGAATGTGGTTTTCAAGAAAAAGGTTGTTTTTGAGATGAGAGAAGAGCAAATAGGCTTCTGTGTAACTGAGAACAAACAAACCGTGAAGATATTTGGTAAACAGCAGGGTGGAGGACCACTGAGGGGAGGAGGGACTGAGTGGGAGTATATGATGAGGGAATGGGACACAGGTGATAAGATCAGCTGGTAACCATATGCTAGAACAGAGAGGGAAGAGAGCATGAGTCCGGACAGAAGATGGGCTTGGTAGCAAGAAGCCGAGGGAGCTCCATCTGATGCCTTCTATTTTTTTCAGGAAGTAGGAGGAAAATTCATCTGTTTAAAATGAGGAGTTAGGAAAAGATGATGTTTGAACAGAATGCAGAATTTTCACAAAACAGTTGCTGCAGAGAGAACGAGACTTGCCAGGAAAACAGAGACCCTAACAGCCTGGATGAGGTGAGTGCCTTGGCACCTGTGTGCTCCAATGAGTGACACTTGTGACTGTCCCGGGCTGCTTCAGTTATAGGCTGAGAAGACACACTCAGGCATCCTCAGGTGTTGGGAGTATCAGTGAGAGAGTTACTCACACAGTCAAGTGTGGGGTCTCCACCAGAGGATGATAAGCACATGACAAGAAAAGATGAGGGCTCACTTGGTCAGAGGCTTACATAACATGCATGAGGTCCCGGGTTCCATTCCCAGCACTTCATGGTACGTGCCTGTAATCCCAGCACCCAGGAGATAGAGACAAGGTGACCAGAAACCAAGATCATTCTCCACTCTAGAGAGAGTTCAAGATCAGTCTTGGCATGTGAGACCCTGTCCCAAAAATGGGAGAAAGGAAGAAAGAAGAGAAGAGAGGGGGAGAAGAAGAGAAAGGGGAGAAGAGAGAAGGAGATGTTGGGGTAGCATACTAGGGTTGTGCTTCTCAAGGATTGGGGTTTTTGATAATATCAAGACTATGATTTGAGTTGAGAGAGGGGCCTAAGAGTCTGCAGGTGTAACAAGTTCTTGAGAAATACTGATGGTGCTGGCTGCGTATCAAACTTAATAGGAGTAAGAAATTAGAAGTTCAAATAAGATCAAACACAGTGCTGAATTTGAAAAGAGAAGAAGAGGGAGATGAGGAGGTCTCTCTTGGATCCCTAGAGCTGTGGTAGATTAATTCTGAGCAGGGCTAAGTGAAATTCCACTAAGTACACAGTCCATCGCACCTCAAGCACATGAAGTGGCCTGAACAGGTCTGTTCTGGATACCTGAGAAAATCTAACCAAAGGATATGGCTTGCTATCTTGGTCAACTAAACTCAAATTCCGTAATAACAGCAGTAATCTACAATACAGAGAATAAGAACACACACACACACATAAAAAATAGCTGGACTTTTAAAAAATAACTATTGAAATTCGAATTTCATCATAAACTCCCAGTGCATCCCAGAAGCTCAGGAGGGCAAGCTAAGCTGATCTATAAAGTGATGGATGAGAAAAAATATCAGAGGGCTAGGACTTTAAACACACAAAAATAGTAAGGCGGGGAAATGAACACTGTCAGAACTTAAGAGAAGAAAGATGCTAAGTCAAGACGTAAGAGAAGCACAAGTCTACATGGCAAAAAAAAAAAAAAAGAAGAAGAGGAGGAGGAGGAGGAGGAGGAGGAGGAGGAGGAGGAGGAGGAGGAGGAGGAGGAGAAGGAGAAGGAGAAGGAGAAGGAGAAGGAGAAGGAGAAGGAGAAGGAGAAGGAGAAGGAGAAGGAGAAGGAGAAGGAGAAGGAGAAGGAGAAGGAGAAGGAGAAGGAGAAGAAAACATTCACTCGCCTCTGGATTAGGTGTTATAGAAGATAAAACAAGCAAACAAGCAAACACACAAACAAACAAAAACTAACATTTTTCTGTCAGCAAACCAAACTTCCTGAAAACATTGTAACTTGACTCTTAGATCCTAAAGAAGTAACTAAAGTGGGTTTTTTTTCTTTTCCTTTTACAGAGAGATCAAATACTGAATGAACCCCTGGAACTTGTATTGAACAGAACAAAAACAACAAATAAAAGCAACATTTATACTTCATGGTGAATTAAAAGTAGTATTTGGTGACAAGTTTAGTAGAAATGCAAAATCCAGTTCAAAAGTCGTGTTATTAGAGATACATGATGTTTTATGGTTCAACTTTAATTCTGCTTGATGTTTCATTTTCTTGAAACATCTCCCATACAGTGGGTGGTTCTTAGAAACAGGTAACTCCGTGGTGTGTTTCCCGTTTGGAGAAAGCATTTTAAATTTTATACAGAGGAAACTGCCATGAATTAGAACAACAGGTACAGCCACACCTTCAAACATATGGTTCCCATGTATAATGTATATGGGAATGTACTTAAGGAACACAGCACTGCGTACAATGACAATGCAGAATAAAATGAATGACATGGTCTTACCTATGTACAGGTAAGTGTAAAAAGCTACCCAAGCAGAAAGTCATGACAGAAGAAGGCTCCTAGTAAGGTACAGGACATGCTAAGCAGCACTGTGTAAACTCCCCATGCAGGCCTGACAGTTCTAACCAGAAAATACCACAAGCCTAAGAGTATGTCCTTGTTATTCAAAAATCGCTTCCTAACATTACACTGTATAAATGACGGACATGATCACTTCTGCCATCATGACATACCAGCAGGGTAAAAGAAAAAAACAAACAAACAGGGATTTCCTGATGCTACACACAACACACAAACTGACAGGTGTCTGCCTCTGGCTACTGTCTAATTCATCCTTACCCCTGCAAAAATGATAAGTTATTGGACAGAAGTCACTATTTACCATGAAGCATTCATAGTCAAGGTACAGAAAGAGCCATTTACCCATAGAGCCCTGAGTCTTAAAAACATCTGCTTGCCACAGTGCCGTTTAGGATGAGTCAGCTCTGTCTTGATGAGTTAGATTTACCTTGACAAGAAAAAGCACACATTGCAAACTCAGGGCCCAGCTCCTCTCTGTGCAAACACCTCACTCTATTCTGGGGTACCCTTGATATAAAGTTTCATATGACATTTTTATGAGGGAAACATTCTTTAATGGCATATTCTCGCCTAAAATGGGGGAAGTGCAGGTTTGGTAGGTAGAGGTTGAAGCTTTGTACTCATGAAGAGGAAAAAAAGTCATAGCACGATGATGAACAGAACATCATTCTCTCTCTCTCTCTCTCTCTCTCTCTCTCTCTCTCTCTCTCTCTCTCCACCTCCCTCCCTCCTGTTCAAAGTAAGGACTAAGCTTTTTGTTTCACAAGTTTTATTTTTAACCTTTTAATAAATTGCCTAATGCTTTAGCTCACGATGTACTCAAAATAGGGACCACAACTTAAAATACCTACAGGGGTCACACAGATAAGGCAGTGAAGTGAAGTCATCCTGTCAGGTTCGGGAAAGTATGCAGTGTGAGAGCTTGGCAAGTGGTGGAGGCCGTGACCCACTGCCTCTCTCAGAGCTAACTCACCTCCAAGCAGTTCTCACATACAGAAACGCAGGCCTCCTTTGCCAGATGTTACCGATTTTCAAGATAAACTGTAAATCTGAATTTTTATGCACTGTCTCCATATGGCAACCATTCAAACACTGCTTAGAAAATGCATGGTGACTTCTAACCAAACGAGCTCAGTGAGTTCATAAATTGCCACATCCTCTCTGTTCCAAGCCCTCTGCCATGATTAGAACTATAAAAAGGAGATAAAATTATTGTGACATTAGCGGGTACAAAATCAAGATAAATATCTCTATGAACCACAAACAGAACAAAGAGTCAAGGCAGTAAGAAGAGGCTAGTGGCCAGAACTAGGCAGCTGGATTGGCACTTCTGTAAACATAGAGGAAGCTTAAACAGTAATCCACTTGCTGCTAGGGATGTGGTTTATTAGGAAATTTTGGACCTGAGCAAGGAGGAAAAGAACAATACTACCATAAGACCAGGAGCTAACCCAGGGACCCTAGAGCACCATTAAGATATTGATTCTATATACAAATATGGAACAGGCGCTCCAAAGCCATTCTATAGTCTTAGTAGCTATTGTTTATAAAACTTACATTACTGTTTCTATTTTACTTTCTGTTGTTGCAGTACTAAGTTTCCAATACCTACTTGGGAGAGGAAAAGGGTTATTTCAACTCCTAAGTTATAGCCCATCATCAAATGGGAGCCAGAGCAGGGGTTCAAGCAGGAGGAGGAGGAGGGGAGGAAGGGAGGAGGGGAGGAGGAAGGGGAAGGGAGGAGGGGAGGAGGAGGGGGAGGGGGAGGAAGAGTAGGGGAGGAGGGGAGGAGGAGGAAGAGGAGGGGGAAGAAGAAGAAGAAGAAGAAGAAGAAGAAGAAGAAGAAGAAGAAGAAGAAGAAGAAGAAGAACAACAACAACAACAACAACAACAACAACAACAACAACAACAACAACAAATAAAAAGCCTCCTGGAGAGATTAAGTGACCCAAAACAAGAAGGTGAAGGATAGGATAAAGAAGAAACCGTGGGTGGGAGGAAAAGTGACCACGGCCTGAATATGAAGTTAAATTAACAAGATTGTTGTTGGATATGACAGTGTGAGAAGGAGGTGGGAGCCAAGAAGGACTCACCCTCCTAGCTGCCACACTGACACTGATACTTACAAAGACTGGAATGTATATGGACAGGTTAGGTTTGGAAGGTTTCTTAGTCAGGGTTCGTATTCCTGCACAAACATCATGACCAAGAAGCAAGCTAGGGGCGAAAGGGCTTATTCAGCTTACACTTCTACACTGCTGTTCATCACCAAAGGAAGTCAGGACTGGAACTCACACAGGGCAGAAACTTGGAGCCAGGAACTGATCCAGGGGCCAGGGAGGAATGCTGCTTACTAGATTGCTTAGCTTGCTTTCTTATAGAACCCAGGACTACCAGAGCAGGGATGGCACCGCCCACCATGGGCTTGGCCCTCCCCCCCTTGATCAACTAATTGAAATAACACCTTACAGCTGGATCTCATGGAGGCATTTCCTCAAGGGAGGCAGGCTCCTTCTTCTGTAGATAACTCTAGCTCATGTCAAGTTGACACACAAAACCAGCCAGTACAGAAGGGAAGTGAGAATTTGAGTTGAAGTTTTGAGACTTACTAAATATGAAGTAGATAGAAGATAATCCAGTGGAAACTTCTAGTAGGAATTCACGGAGAGGGACAAGGGTGTGGATACAAAGGTAAGATGGTAGAACAAGGTAGTTTAAATCCACCAGGCTAAATGATGTCAGAAAAAGGAGAGTATGCAGACTCATGAGTCAGTTAAGTAGCTGCTCCAGGCATGTGATTTGAGAATGTATAAAGTGCCTATTTAAAGAGTGTGGCAAAATTTAGAGTGATAATTAAGTAAAGCACTGTCCCCAAAGTGGACAGTTCAAAGGATTCAGGGGAAGAAGGAGTTACTAACAACAGAGAGAAGATCACTCATTGAGATTCTGCTTGTTTGGATCTACAGCCCTTAGTCATTGGAGGCAGCCTAAACTTTTCCAAGCTCTAGCTAGAATCCACGGGCAGAGGAACCTGTTGTTCTCAAATCCTATTAATGCAAAAATAAAGAAGAGATGAAGTACAAGCAAAGACAGGTTAACGGGACACATCTAACACAGTAGGCAAAGAAGAAAAAGCCAGAGTATAGAGTCCTAGAATTCAGGGATTAAAAGCCAAGAACAGAGGAGTATGAAAGGCAGAAGTATAAATGAACTCTGAGTCTTACTCTTCATAGTCTGTAAAATCCCACCCCTTGAATGTGAACAGGACTTGTCACTTACCTCTTACTCAATAGACTGTGTAGTAATCTTGGTATGTGGTTGAGGTGTGTGTGTGTGTATGTATGTATATATTCACTGTAGTAAGTCAAAAGGAGTACTATTCTGGCAAAGACTCCTAAAAAGACAGGGGGAGAAGTGAGACCACTAGCATTTCTTTAAATCAGAGGTTTTCCTCATGGTTTTGATGTAGAAGGCTATCATGTTTGAAGTCTTCGTGGCAAGAAACTGGACCCAAGAGTGACAATTAAAACAAGATTCATAGTCACACACCCACAAGAACATTTGGAAGAACACTTGGAAGTGGAATGGCCTCCATCTGAGCCTCCAGATGAGAGAGCAGCACAGCCCCATTCTTTGCTTGCATTCACTTGTGACCTCAAGTCAAAAGCCCACTAAATCCATACCCAGACTATGAGCGCACAGAGATCATGAGATCATATATGTGAGCTGTGCTAAGCTGATAAATGTGTAGCAGTATCTTACACTATAATAGAAAATTAATACAAGAGGAATTGGGGTCCAAAGGGGAGTGTAGCCATGATCCAGTAAGGAAGAAGAGCCAGGGTACCAGAGTCCTAAAACAAGAAAACTGAAGCAAGTATTTCAAGAAAAGAACTGTCAGCTGTGCCCAATGCCTCTCATAGTTCAAGTCAGATGACCACAGAGAACTGATCACAAGAACTTAATCACATACAGGTAACTGGTGACTTTAACAAGCAAATAAGGAAAAGCCTTAATTAAAGTATAGCCAAAGTAGAGTAGAAGGAAGACAGAGAGCCACTGATCATTAGTATTTTGTGCAACAAGTTTTGCTATGAGGAGCAAAGAAATGCAGCAATAGCTGAAGAAGAGTGAGAAGTCACAGGAGGAGACTTTATCCTAAAGAGACTTTACCATGTTTGAATATTCACTGGAGTTAATAAATAGAAGGAAACCGTAAAGAAGGAGGATTTTCTGGAGTTGTAGCCTTAAGTGAGGGGGGAAAATAGGGATTCATGCAAAACTGGAACTGGAACAAACAAGTCCTTTTCTATGTTTTATGTTCGACAGAACAAGGAAAGCCAGATTAGCTATTGGCATTGGACAGCCTAATGGCACACACAGTGCAAGGTGTGCAGTGTGTGCTCAGAGCCAAGGCTGCAATGGAGTCACACAAAGCAAAAGCTTCTGCCGCCATACATAGCTCAGATCTATTATGACTTTGATTTCAAAATATTTTAGGGAAGGGGAACTCCTTAGTGTCGATGAATTTTCCATACCCCCTGCTCTTTGAGCATTCTCTACACTGTGTTTTGCTCTCTTCCCCAACCCTTCCCAGATCTACTTGTCTTACCTAAACACTCAACTTCATGTTCTTAAACAAAAAAAAAAATCCTTCAAGATCGATTTGTGCTGTCTACGTACTCTTGGAGATGTGGTCTTGCATTGGAACATAGTCATCTTATCAGGTCATATACTCTTAGAAAACATTGGTACTCCATCTCCCAGCAGCTAACGATTGTCCGTAAGTCCACAGTTATGAATGAGATTGCATGTCCAGTTTCCTTGTGCATGCTGAGGTTTGATTGGCTTGGACTTACCCAGACCTTGTATATGCAGCCTCAATCACTCAACGTTGACTCATGCAGCTGCCCTGCTGTGTCCAGAAGACTCTGTCTCCTTAAAGTCACCTGCTGTCTCTTGCTCTTATATTCTTTCCACCTCTTCTTCCAAAATGAGCCCTGAGCCTTGAAGGGGTGGTGCAGGAAACATTTTCTCGTTAGGACTAAGCATTTACAGTCTTCCATTCTCTGTAGCTTAGACAATTAATTATAGGTCTCGGTGTTAATCACCTCACCATCTATTGTAAACAGAGGCTTTTCAGGTGAGGGTTGAAATATGCATTGCTCTATAGGTTTAACAATAAATCATTAGAAGCCAGTTTAATATCACGTTTGTTTAGCAACATAATAATAGGCTATCTCCTAGCGCCTATGACCTGTCTAGCCATAGGTTCTTAGCCCAGTAATGGTGCCTCGTATAGATTTCACCTTGTAGAGTAGAACTTGACTTCAATCTGAAAGTGCTTAGTTGTCCCCATGATGTTCATGCTACTGTTGCACCAGTGGGCACGCTGAACCCGACCAGTCATTATTGGAGCTCACAGCACTCACCCATATAATTGATGGTTACTTTTCCTCACCAGTAGCTTACCCAGCACCTTTCAGTGCTTTCAAAGCTAGCCAGGTGCATGCCAGCTTGACTTCATCATGTTCTGTGCCTCAGATATATGGTATCTTTCACCTAACATCTAAGATTCAAGACAAGATTTGATTAATTGTGATGCTTTTACTGAATATACGTCATCTATTTTATAGAAGTATAATAGTATAATTAGAAACATCATGCTATAACTAAGAAAAAAAGACTTTAAATATTTTCCTACCATCATTCTTCCTTATTTAAGTATCAAATTAGTGTCTTTTTATTGAATTATATTAAAATGTTTGCTTTTTGTTAAATATTCTTTGAGTATCTGACTTGAGTTTCATTAAAAAAAAGATTAAAGTAATATTGGCTTAGGTTTAAGGCAGAATTTCCAACAATTTCTCAAATGGACCTAAATATATTTCTGCCACCTTGTATCATGTATTTATGTGAGATGTGCTCCTTTGACTTGATGATTATAAAATCAGATCTCAATCTTGAAAAACATGAAGATTCTCTATGTTCTAGCATCAAATGTGAGATTCACATTTAATGCTTTATGGGAAAATCCATCTCATTAGCATGTAAATTTCCCTTCAGATTGTATAAATGGCAAAATCATACGTATACCATCAAATGTTTCTTAAAGTACATATACTTTCAAAGAAAGTCAGATTATCTGTGCTCTGCAATGAAACTAAAAATAGCATTAAAGTAGAAAAGTAAAGCTCAAGGTGGGCAAATGTGCAAATATGGGAAGAGAAGGCAACAAAGTTAAATTCATCCATGATCTTTCTTATCATTTTAAGGGAAATTCTACTCACAAACCGCAAAATTCATCATTTTAGAATGTAAAGTGGTTTTTTAATTGATTTGCAAAGCTGTTCAATTCATGCAATCTTGAGAGCACTTTGATCAGTCCAATAAAGCAACCCTTACCAGCTAGATTCCCAAGCTCCCCAAATCCCTAATCTACCTGCTGCCTATTTGAGTTTTTCCA
Source organism: Uromys caudimaculatus (assembly GCA_028551405.1). Lineage (NCBI taxonomy): Eukaryota > Metazoa > Chordata > Mammalia > Rodentia > Muridae > Uromys > Uromys caudimaculatus. The sequence continues at coordinate 75,924,638 of CM052707.1, read as the reverse complement.
TCCTGAAAATTTAATATAAATGTAATCATGAAATGTGTTTTACTTTGCTAATTTTGATGTACTGTAAATTGAGTTATTTTCTAACTTCCCTTCTGATTATTTAATGCTGGAGCACAATTGATTTCACATATTGATTCCTGAAGTCTTCAACATTGCAGAGTTTGCTGTTGACTTACTAACCCACTGGGTGTGTGTGGGTGTGGGTGTGTGTGTGTGAGAATTCCTTATCATTTCTGTATATAATATCATTACCTTGTATATAATTGTACCTCTTCCTTGCCAAGGAAGGATTTACAGTCCTTTCATTTACTCTTCTTGCTTGATTGTCTTAGAACTTTCATACAATACTGAATAAAAATTAACTAAATGTTTTGAAAAGTCATAATCATACATGACTTACTTCAAGAAATTAAAGGCTCAGATGTGGGGGGAACAGGGTGGAAAGAAAGAGTTTGGAGAGAGAATAGAAATCAGTGGGGGTCATCTCTGGGATGAACCTGAGACCTGGGATGGGGGAGGCTCCCAGGAGTTTATGGGGGTGAACCCTAGCTGAGACTCCTAACAGCAGGGTGATATGGAGCCTGAAGTGGGCATCTCCTATACCCAGACGGGACTTCTAGTAGAGGGAGGGGGACATCAACCCACCCACAAAACCTTAGACCCAAAATTTGTCCTGTCTACAGGATGTTTAGGAATAAAGCTAAAGCAGAGACTGAGGGAATGGCCAACCAATGACTGGCCCAACTTGAGACTCATCCCGTGGAAGAAAGTTAACCCATGACGCCATTAATGATACTCTGCTATGCTTGTAGACAGGAACCTAGCATCACTGTCTTCTGGGAGGCTTCATCCAGCAGCTGATGGAAACAGATGCAGAGACCTACAGCCAAATATTAGGCGGAGTCTTGAAAATCTTAGGAAGAGTAGAAGGAAGGATTAAGGGAGCTGGAGGGTCAAGGACACCACAAAACACTACAGAATCAACTAACCTGGGCCCAAGGGAGCTCATGGGGACTGAACCACTAACCAAAGAGCATGCAGGGGCTGGACCTAGGCCCCTTACACATAGTAGCAGATGTGTAGCTTAGTCTTCTTGTGATTCCTTAACAATTGGAGCAGGGACTAACTCTGACTTAGTTGCCTGCCTTAGGATCCCTTTCCCCTAGCTGGGCTGCCTTGTCTAGCTGGCATCAGTGGGAGAGAATGTGCCTAGTCCTCCCATGACTTGATGTGCCAGGGAGAGGTGGTACCCATGGAAGCCTCCCCCTTTCTGAGGAGGGGAGGGTGTGAAGGTGGGACTGGCAGTAGAGGAAGGAGGGAGGCTAGAATCAGGATGTTAAATGAATAACTAAAGTTTATAGCATAATATAATAATATCACAATATCAATAAAATGGTATATTTCAGAAGACATTTAATGTATGTGTATCAGTTTCTTTATATAGAAGAACACATACCATGCCTGTAGTACAACTGTTTGGCTTTTTGGTTGGTTGGTTGGTTGGTTGGTTGATTGTTGGTTTGTTTTGGTTTTTTTAGCATTTTATAAGCATTGACTCAATATTTCTACCAAAAGTCCATTATGTAAATGCTGTCATCCCTTATTACACATGAGGAAGCTGAGGCAGAGATTATTTGCCCATTGTACCACAGTGCGAGTGACAGAGCCAGGACTGAAAGCAAGACAGACTGACCCATTCCTAGGTCTTAACCCTTCTGAATGTTGACTCATGGGCATACATAACATAGTCCTGATGCTTGGGAGATAGAAAGGGGACCTCTGAAATCAACCAGTCTGAGATCTTGCCTGAACAACAGCAGCAGAGTCTCAAAGTAGTAATGTCCTATATGGATAAAGTTGTCACTAAGTGGCCTGGTGGTGAATTTGAGAAAGCATTCCTTTAACTGACAACCAGAAAGACAAGGATGACAGCAACTGCTTTTTATTGGAATTTTCAGTGTAACACAAATAAATTCAAGTCAATAATTTTTGCTATAAATATTAGAAACACTGACAGCCTTTTGTAGAAGTTAAAGTTGTCAACTCAGAAAACTCAAGAATCACTATATTCATCTATTAGAATTTTAAGAATCCAAAGATTTATGGATTAAGAAATGGTATATAAAACGTGATATATCATATTCCTAAGCCTCAATAATAATTCACTGGAAAATATAACATAGAAAATATTCAAATATATATTTAATTTTATACAGTGCTTTAAAAGACACAATGTTAAATGAAGTGACAGAAGGAAATAAAATAGGAGAGCCATAGGATATGATTTATAAGGACAATAGAGAAAAGGAGGGCTGGAGAGATTGCTCAGTGGTTAAGAGCCCTGGCTGCTCCTCCAAAGTACCCGGGTTCAATTCCCAGCACCCACATGGCAGTTCACAACTGTCTATAACTCCAGTTCCAGGGGTTCTGACACCTCACACCAATGCATATAAAAACAATAATGTCAAATAAATAAATAAATAAAAACAGAGGAAAAAGGAATGTGGCCAAATTAAAGACTGCTCAGTATGCTCTCCTTAGAAAGTTCATGAGCAGGAACATAGTAAAAATACTGTCATTAAATAAACTGGTTCTGAAATTAATTTATTGAAATCCACTTAGTCTAAAACACTCAGAAAATGGGATACAAAGACATAGTCCTTGGGGCATACCTGAGGCCTCTTTCATTAAGGTTCTGACATCACCCACGAGTGCTCTGCACTTGTGACCATCAAATCCCAGAGACCTCACCACTAGACCACTACTATTGCAGTGAGGAATCCAACACAGGTGTGTGGGTGGGAACAAACCATGGCAGGCAAGACAACTCTGTGCTGTCTTTGACATTTTCAGCAACATATGCCTGTTGTACAGAGAGAGTCTGTAGAGAAAATTATAGTTTAATAATGATCTACCTCATAGAGACACCCCTCTACTGACAGGATGAAGCCATGGCAATGAGCATGACAAGGTTGTTAAGATCACAGTCTTCGATGGTTCATACTCTAGTTATTATTTTCATTTTTGAGGTTATAATTACATCATTCCACCCTTCCCTTCCCCCTCCAAGACCTTCTATTCCTCCTTGCTCTTTTTAAAATTCATGGTGTGTTTATTTGCCAATGACTGGTGTGTGTGTGTGTGTGTGTGTGTGTGTGTGTGTGTGTGTGTGTGTGCGTGTGTGTATGCATGTGTGTTCCTAAATACATAAATACAATCTGTTCAGTCCATATAATGTTATTTGTATGTATATGTTTTTAGGGTATCTCTTTCTTAAACCAGTTTGAGGCTTGTTATACAAATCTAGTAAACTAGAAAATAAATACCAACTGTCTTAAATGGTTTTATGATAATTATATGCTATATTTGTAAGAACTAGATGGAACCACAGAATTACTTATACATCCATGTTTATTGCCTCTCTTTCACAGTAGCAAGAAAATAAAATGGATAATGAAAACTAAGTATATATATACTTAATTTTATATATAAAATTATAAAAAAAGTATTTATAATATATACTTTTATATAAAAGTATATATGCATATATGGATTATTCATCTGCAAAGAAAAATTAAAATATTAAATTTGCAGGAAATTGTTAGATTGAAATATATTATATTAATTATGTAACTCAAGATAAAAAAGACAAATACACTCGAATGTGTGGATCCTACCTTCTATCTTTTCTATATGTGCATCTATGCTAGAATTAGCAAGTAAAGCCTAGGGAAGTAAGTAGCGGTCTGTGGGGGAAAGGGGGGTTCTTTAAAGCAGGGGCGATGTAGGAGAGTGCATACATTATGAAACTGGCGAGAATCCATGGGGTAGGAAGACTTATGCAAAGAGGCAAGCGGAGAGATGAAGAAAAGAGGGAATGAGGGGCGGGACAACAAAAACTAATGAGGTGGGGAAACGCCATCAGCACTCTGACGCGTAGTGATCTAATCAAAAAAAAAATTAACAGAAAGACTGAATTGATATGCCCTTCTGGGGGAAGAAAGCTGCTCCCAGAAGTCCCGGTTCACTGAGTGAAAACCTCAGGGCTAGGACTGGGTTACCCCCTACAAGCCGTTGGTGGGGGGAGACATCTGAGCCCCCCCCCCATGTTACAGTCACATTGCTCCTGCTATTGGTTGTTTTCCAGGACAGTTGCTGAGCATGCCACATGCTTTGATTGCAGGACACAGAGTGGGGCTGGGCTGGAGACGTCTTCCCTGCTGGCTGGCTCTCACAGTGGGGGATGTTGCAGCTGGCTGGCTCTCACAGTGGGGGATGTTGCAGCTAGCTAGCTCTCACAGTGGGGGATGTTGAGATGCAGGCTTCTCCGGGAGACCAACTCTGAGCCCACTGCTGAATCAGTGGTAAGTCTGTTACAGGGGTAACAAGCCACTTCCCAATTGCTTTTGATGCCTAGGCCACAGGAGGAAATTCACATTTGGTACTATAAAGCTGGTCAAAAGCCTGTGGCTGAGAATGTCACAGGCCCTGGGTGACAGAGCTCCTGATATATTGCTAAATAGGCATGCTGTGTCTGTCAAATGGTCTTCTAAATACTACGTTTATGGTCCTAAATTAGCATTGCTGTCAGCTTTGATCAGAGAGCTTAAATGGTGATCAGTGATGATTGGAGAGACTCATAATTGGTCAAAGCATAGAAAATAAATGACAGCTAAATGCCCAGACATAAACAGTACATCTACAAAACCCCTTCCAAGGCTCTGGAAGCATCACAGCGGAAGGGGCTATGATGCAGTAAAAGTCGGAGGAAGGTGGTCTGTGGTGGACAGGACAGTGACTTGCAGGCACAGCATGGCTGTTGCACTCTTGAACTCCCAGCGTCTGTAATTACCTGCATGAGATCTCCGTAACATTGTGTCCATCACAGAGGACAAAAATAAAAGACTGTGGAGTGTTCAGCCCTAGTGGACCATTCTTATCACAGCCCTTCCCTCAAGGCTCGGAGGTCTGTACAGAAGAGGGGGTGGAAAGGCTGTAGAGCCCAAGGTACCTGATAACATCAAGGAAACCATGTTTTCCAGACAGAGCAAGGCAAGGACGCATGAACTCACAGTTACTGAGACAGCACGCCCAAGACCAGAGCAAACTCCAGGCTGACAAAAAGAGGTGGCAACAAAATCCTACCACTAACTTAAGAGCTATTGGCATTTGATGGCTGTTGTACACTGATGTGTCCCCTGATGAGTTGACCACATCCCAAAGCAGATAGTGCTCCCAGGAATAGCTGAACAACACAAACTGGACTCCGGGACAGAGGAGAAAAAAGTAATTTCCAAGTTGGGCACAAAGGGCTGAGAGGATGCAGAGTGGTAACAGAAGGAGTTAGGAAGACGGATGAATATGTAAAAATAGATAAAAAGGTTGGGCCCATCAACACTCTGTTATGGAAGAGGAGGAGCTAATGGAACCTCAACCCTCCCTGAGGGTTTATATAAATTTTATGACTAGTGGGGGAGGTGTTGTGTTTATAAAAATAGAGAGAGATATGTTATATGGGGTTATGGGGAGGTAGGCATGGGGGAAGGGTGTGCCTCAGTAGGCCGGAGCCCAGGCATCCCTTCCCCCTGAGGAACCAGCCACACACAAAGGTATAGTATAGAAACAGAGTTTATTTAGGGCATGGGAAGGGGAGTTAAGAGGGTAGTAGAGGCAGAGAAAGGCAGAGAGAGGGAGAGAGTAGAGAAGTAGAGGAGTGGAGGCCGGCCATGACTACGTGGAGAGAGGGGGAAGGGAATGGGGAGAGGTAAGAGAAGTAAGAGAGAGGCAAGAGAAAGAGATAAGAGAGAGAGGAGGGGGCAAGCAGCCCCTTTTATAGTGGGCCAGGCCCACCTGGCTGTTGCCAGGCAACTCTGGGGCGGAGCATACCTGGCTGTTGCCAGGTAACTGTGGGGTGGAGTTTAGACAGAATGCCAACAGGAGGGGGGAGATTTTCTTCAGTGAAGTACTTACTGATATGGTACACATGCTCCTGTAAACAAATTTCTACTCATGTTCCTGTGAGGCTAGAGAGATGGCTCAGTGATTGAAAGGACTGGTTCTTCCAGAGGACCACGGTTCAAGTCCCAGCACCCCCTAGAGTCTCAGGTGAGCTGACACCTTCATCTAGACTCCTCAGGCACCTGGCAAATACACGGTGCCCAGGCATACTTGTGAGCAGAGCACCAGTGTGCATCAAAAATAAAAATAAAATGATCATTTTTTAAAATGCATGTTCTGTGAGAGACCTTATTAATGAAAGTCATTGGCTTACCAAAAAAAAAAATTGTGAAGAGGAAGGGGATTTGTGGGAATGGGAGTGACAAAGAGGTAGGTAACAGATGGGTGAACATGACTGAAATATATTACTGCATATGAAAACATCACAAGGAAGTCCATTGCTGAGCATAATTACCATATGCTAATTGAAAACATTAAAAAAAATTAAATGAGGTCTCAGATGTCTTGCCCTCTCTATCATACAGTAAAAAGGCAATCAGGAATCAGGTTCATACTAGATACCAAGTCTAGTCCAAACCTTGATCTTAGACTTACTAGATGCCAAACTGAAGAACAGACTTTTGTAATTGATAAAATATCTAGTCTGTTTGGCCATTCCCTCAGTCTCTGCTCCTTCATTGTCCCTGCAATTCTTTAAGCACTATCAATTTTGGGTTGAAGGGCTAAGGTTTTGAGAGTGGGTTGGTGTCCTTAGCCCTCCACAGTGAGTCCTACCTGGCTTCAGGAGGTAGGCACTGCAGGCTCCATATTCCTTACTGCTGGGAGTCTCAGCTAGAGTCACCCTCACAGACTCCCAGGAGCCTCCCTCATCCCAGGTCTCTGACACACCCTAGAGATGCACCCTCCCACCCCCCCAGCTCACCACACACCACTGGAGTGGGGGCAGTCCCTGAATCTGTTACCTGCCTGTGGATCCGGTTCCCCTAGCTGGACCTCTTTGTCTGGCCTCAGTAGGAGAGGACTTGCCTGGACTGCAGAGGCTTGATGTGCCAGGGTGGGTTGGTATGGGGGTGGGAACCTCCCCTTTCTCAGAGGAGGAGAGTTGGGAGGGATTGTGGGGGACTGGGAAGAGAGGGTCAGATTCCACCAGCATGTAAAGTGAATAAATAGTTAATTAATGGAGAAAATACTTAGTTTGTGGTGTTTTGATACAGTATGATGAACCGACTAGGGTAGCATTCCAATTCTCAAATTCCTATGCTTTCTTGCTTTATAATATGTGTCTGTGTCGTCTTCAGTCTCACCTGATAGCAATCTCCAAAGAGGTCTCTCCCTTCTCAGTATTCAAAATATGATCTAAGAACATATAAATGTAAATGTAGCTTCTATCCTCAGATGAAGTGATGAGAGCCATGCCCAAACTTCACAAATGGGTAGCTCCAACTGAGCCTAGAGCATTTCCTTTTCTGTTCTAACTATCCCTACACCTAGGCCTGGAAGTGTCTAGCCTCCATACAATCTAATCTTCTACAAGCCTGGACTTGAGGGCTTTAGCTTCCAGCCTCCATCTGCTAACTTAGAATGTTTCAGCCTCCAAGACTGACTGTTGAATAAGCTCACTCTTTCTGGCTCTTTCTGAACTCTGGCTGGCTGGTTCAACTCAGCTATTTTGGCCCAAACTCCTCTCCAAACTAACTGATCCAAACTGGCTTCTCTCTGCTTCTGACTGGATTGCCCTGCTTGGGAAAACTGTCTCAGAACTTCATGAACTGAGCTCTTCAAACTGAACTAACTGGCTCTCTCTCCTTGTGCTGCTCTTAAATAGCCACTCCTTCCTATATGTTCTCATGAGAGTTAGGTGTATCTTATCTCTGACTCATTCTGTCATATCTTTATCCCATTCCTCACTTTGTCTATCCCTCAATTATATGTCACTTTCAAACACGGCTGCTTCTACAAACTAACTTTACCTCCATTGTTTGGGATTAAAGATGTATATTAAGTCCATGTCAGCATTCCTGCCAGATCACACAGAACTAGGACTTTGAATGTGACCCCTTGCCAGAGAAGCCATATTCCTCGATTAAAATTCCTCTACACATGGGATAGTATGTATTATTGACCTTTCATTGCACTGATATTTGTATTAATGATTCAAAGAGTAACTGTGGTGAGATTGCTGGCAAAATAGCACAAATACAGCAGCCACAAAAAACTATACTAAGTATTAAGTCTTTCAGCACTATGCACTTTCAGGTCAGAGGTTGAAAGGCCATTTTCAAAGACATAAAGACTACTCAGCCTAATCAATCAATATGATATGCCACATCAACACAATGAAGGGCTGAAACCATGATTGTCTCAGTTGACACAGAAAATGATTTGATGAAATTTAATATATTCTTAATAAACTGTAATTAGGTACAAAAAAATGTATGGGGGGAAATGCCTCAACATAATAAGTGCTATATATAATAAGGCAACTGCTAAAACATAATGAGTTGGAAAATACCAAAAGCTCTCTCACTAAGGTCTGGAAAAAAAGAGGATGCCCACTGTCACCACTCTTATTCAACACAGTACTGGAGTAATCAGTTGGAAGAAAATAAAGGAAGGAAGGAAGGAAGGAAGGAAGGAAGGAAGGAAGGAAGGAAGGAAGGAAGGAAGGAAGGAAGGAAGGAGAGAAGGAAGGAAAGATGGAAGGAAGGAAGGAAGACAAAAGGCAAACAGGTAGGCAGGCGGGCAAGAACAACTATCCAAAGAGGCAAAGAAGAATCAAACTGTCACATTTGGGAGATGGTAATTACAGATAAAGAAAACCTCAAAGACTCTGCCAAAAGACAATTACAATCAAAAACAAATGCAGTGATGCTGCAGGATACAGAACTCAGCATATAAAATTCAATAGCACAGAAAATTATCTGAAATCAAGACAGCATTTTCAATAGCTCTTAAAAATAAAATATCCAAGAACAATTTTAGGCAACAGGTAATATATTAATATTTGTATAATTAAAGCTATAAACATTGAAGAAATTCAAGATAGCCCCCTCCCAAATGAAAAGAGACCCTGTGTTCATATATCAACATTATTGGAATGATTACAGTATTGGAAGAGTTCTGCAGTTCAATGAAGCCCCAATGATATTGTGTTGTTACTATTTTGTATTTGGGGTATGTGTGTGTGTGTGTGTGTGTGTGTGTGTGTGTGTGTGTGTGTGTGTGTGTGTGTGTTTTACTCACTTCCCTCATCTACCTTTACAAAGACTCTAGGGATGAAACTTGGATCACCAAGCTCACACTCCAAACATCTTTATCCACTAAGCATTTGAACCAACCCCCAAAGATAATTTTAACAAAACTAGCCAGAAAAAAAATCTAAAATGTGTATGGAAACACACACACAACACCACCACCACCACCACCTCCACCACCACCACGGCATGGAGGTTTTCTCAAAAGGTTTAAAACAGAATTACCATATGTGTGATCCTTCACAGACGGGCAACCTAGAAAGAGGTTGTCCATCTCTATATCTCTAAAGCACTCTCTACTGCACAGATGGAGGAGCCCCTGCTGTGTACCCCTCTTTTACACAGATGGTAGATCCACTACCTTCTGAGTGCAGTGCTTTGCCGCACAAGGTTTGTCCTCATCATCTGGCAAAGAAGCAGACTTTCATTTCCTTCTCTTCTTATGAAAACATGAATCCCAACATTGGGACACCACACACATGTTCTCTAAACCTGTCACTCAAAGGGCCCCACCTCCTACATCTTCCCACTGAGTAGAAATTCCTCATGTGGAATCAGCGCCAGGACAAAGATCCCACTCAGATCGTAAGAGCCAGGAGTGGGCCAAAGACGCGCCCCACAGCTCACCAGGTACTGCCCTGAACCCGCAAGACACAGGGACGAGGTAGGCGGGCCTAGAAACCCCTCCGGATCCCAAAAGCGGGCGGCTGTGGCAGGAAACTTCTGCCCGGGACATTAGGATTCCATAGACCAGCAGCTCCGGGAGAAAATCCTCTCTCGCAGGCACGCAGAAAAGCCCCTAGCAGGGGCAAGGCGTCCCCAGAGCTCACTGACTCCTCCCGCTTTCCGCGGGCCACAGAGACTGTCGGTCAGCAGCTTCCGGTGACGGCCGGAAACCTCAGCTTGGGCCACAGGGCTCCAC
>CM052707.1:75884843-75914004 GCA_028551405.1 Uromys caudimaculatus | reverse complement strand
CCTAGAAAGGGGGAAACATTGGAAATGTAAATAAAGTATCAAAAAATTTTTAAAAAGAGAAAAATAAAAGATGCATTAATTAGTTTGAATACACCAGTCCTCTCACGACTTCATGTTGTACGCTCTAAGAATACACAGTTTTACCTAAGTAGAGCTAGGAAGCAAGAACTCTGGACTGAGTTCATAAACACATGGTATTTATAATATATCTCTGAGATCACCAGTTGGGCAATGTTTATGGCTCTAACTGGAAGTCAGACATGAGAAGGAGTATGACGAGAAAAGAAGAGAAGGGTTGGGAAGGGGAGGAGAGAGGAGCTTAGAAAATGGAAGGAAAAGACTTGGACCCCATGAGTCTGAAGGAGCCCCGGGATGGTACGACTCAAAACTATGTCCGGGGTGGGTCAAGAGATGGCAAATGATACCACTCGAGGCAGCAGGAAGAGTCTGAGCTTCTAGGGCTCCACAATGTGCAGAACCTATGGGTAAGTGCTGGATTTGGGGAAGGCAGAGAGAGGCTACAATAGAGAAGATCTCTAGCAACCAAACATTTCTTCCCCCAAACCAGCAGACGGCTTAATATAGCCTAAGAGGACTGCTAAACAGGACCAAGTAAGTTATAGCACCTTCCTGGATGAGTCAATTAAAACATCCCAAGCCAACTGTCACACTTCAGATCTCTCACACGCAGCATGGAGCCTCACAAATGGTGTTGGACATTGACCACAAGCTTGGATAAAGGCTTGGTGACACCAGAAATGCCACCTGAACCCTATATGTAACAAATGCTTAAAAATGGCTGTTAATTTCTGTAATGGAAAAGTTAGTTATATTTCTTAACATATTTATGGCTAAGCCATCTCTCCTCTCTCCTACACGTATTTCTGAGTACTATTATGATCTTGACATAACTCAGCCTCTGACTTTTTACCAGTATGAACTGGGATTTACTTTGGAACATGGTTCTTTTCATGCAACTCCTAGATTTGACTGCTTGGCCAATGCCATCTTGTCTTGCTATAGGACCACCCAGTGAGCCCTAGCTTTCTAACACGTGGGTCAGAAGCATCTATCTGGTGTGCAGTGGGTGATAAATTAAGCTTTAGACAATCCTCTGACTTTGGGGGACTGTTCCAGACACAGCTTTGAACAAGGATGTCCTAACCCCTTCAGGCTGTCCCAGGCATACCCATGTTCTGATTGCACTTTCTGTGCAATGAGATAAGATAACCTTTCCCAGAGCACTGTCTTAACCAATCCTTCTCCTACCACAAATTTACCACAAAGGTAAATCTTAAACGAAAAAATAAAAATAATAGCCTCACTGAAGGTTTTGACCTGTGTAATCACAGAAAATTTTGTAACCTGTGCATATTTTTTCCGTGTATACTTAAAATGCAAAAAAAACCCTATAGTCCAATGAAGCCAATACATGCAAGTATTGTTAACATTTTTATCATAAATGTCTTAGCTAGGGTTTACTGCTGTGAACAGACCCCATGACCAAGGCAGCCATTATAAGGACATTTAATTGGGGCTGACTTACAGGTTCTGAAGTTCAGTCCATTATTATCAAAGAAGGAACATGGCAGCATCCAGGCAGGCATGGAGCAGGAGGAGCTAAGAGTTCTGCATCTTCATCTGAAGACTGCTAGCAGAATACTGGCTTCCAGGCAGCTAGGATGAGGATCTTAAAGCCCACACCCACAGTGACACACCTACTCCAACAAGGCCACACCTACTCCAACAGGGTCACACCTACTCCAACAGGGCCACAACTTCCAACAGTATCACTCCCTGGGCTGAGCATATTCAAACCATCATAATAAACAACGGCCCGTTTTCCTTTAAGATGCTTTTTCTCCCTTGAGGTTGTGTCTGGCTGTGTAGCCCAGCCTGGCCTTGAACTGGTAAAGTGACTCAAGGTCAGTCTCAGAATACTGACCTATCTTCAGCCTCTCACTTGCTGGAATCAGAGGCATGGATCACCTGACATTTAAAACACAGGAACAGCATTGATGCTAGCATAGAATAAGTGGAATTTGGGAGCTAGACTCTCAGAAAGACTAATATTTAAATTTGAAGTATTGATTTTTTTCCCTTGTAATTATAGTAAAGATTGTTTTCTTTTTAAAAAATTGTTTACAGATTTTTTTTTAAAATTTTTGTGTGTGTATCTTTGGAGGTCAGGGGCATTGGATGGCCCTAGAGCTGGACATCCAGGTGGTTGTGAACCACCTAATAGGGGTGCTGGGAACTGAACCCGGGTCTTCTAGAACAGCGAGTACCCTGTACTACTGTATTATCCAGTCCCCAATTTTTTTTTAAATATGTTTGTATTAATTCTTTGAGAATGTCATACAATATATTTTATCCTACTCACTCTCTCCCCTCCCCCAATTCCTCCCAGATCCATGTGCACCTTCCTACACCCCCTGTGTCCTCTATTATTTTAATAACACACTGAGTCAAATTTATACTGTCTATATACTACTGGACTACTCATGGACTTCCTGAGGGTCACATCTTTAAAGAAAATTAACTTTTATTTCTGTAGAAACCATAAACTGTCCATAACTACTCAGGCTGAGGGCACCTGAGCCCCTTTCTTCCCTATGCTAGAATGGGAAGTGGCTGAATCTTATGCAGGTCTTGCGCAAACAATCACAGGTGCCCATGAGTTCCTGAGTACAGGGATCCTATCATGTCCAGAAGACACCATCTCACATGGGTGACTTATGGCTCTTACAATATTTCCACCTGTCTCTCATCATGGTCTCTGGGCCTTGGAAGGAGGTATAATATACAAGTCCCGTTTGTGACCTAGCGTTCCACTGACACTTACTCTCTGCATTTTGACCAATTGTGAGTCTCTGTTTATTACCATTCACTTCACAGAGAAACTTCTCTGATGAGGTCTAAGAGCTACACTAGTCTCTAAGTAGAAGGCCTCAAATTAAAGAACCATTTGACACTAGGTTCATTTAATAGAATAATAGTAATAGGCTCACCCCTGAGGCCCATGAACCCCCTGCTCATTGGTTTTTGGCCAGAGTCACAGTACCAGACATCTGTTCTCTCTTGTGGAGCAGGCCTTAAATAAATCAGACAGAGGTTGATTTCTTCTACACTATTCATGCCGCTATTTCACCCATGGGCATATTGTGCCACACTAGTTCTTGTTGGAGTTCACAGGGTTCAGGGCTAGGTGAGACAGTTGGTGACCTTCTAGCAGTTTGCAAGCTAGCAAGCTAGCAAGGAAGAAGCGTTTTGGTAAGTACCAACTTCATTTCTCCGTCTGTGTTCTCCGACCAATGTGTGTGGTGTCTCACGCAACGGGGTCTCACAATCAACTTTTTGTGGGCAGCCAAGAGCAATTGCGATAGTCTGGGGCAACTCTGATAAGCAATTTGATAGGAAGCAGTACAGACCTGCTGTTTAAAATGTTTGACCGCGTCTTACTTACATCCAAAGCCCTGTGAACACCCACCCACTCCCCTCTCCCCCCTGTTCATTCTCTTCCTCCCAACTACTTGGGAGCTGGTTTTTAATAAAGATGTGGCCTTAAGTGGATGGCCATACCCGGTAGTATACAGGCAGCACAAATTAAGCCCAGTGTGTCATTTTTAAAATTAGAGGACACAGGGTTGGGGGTGTAGGAACGTGCAAATGGATCCGGGAAGGATTGGAGGAGGGGTAGGGAGGGACTAGGATCAAAATATATTATATGACATTCTCCGCTGCTGTCCTGTGGGTTTTATGTGTACCCGTCTTGTACAGGAGTGCTTTTTTTTTTTTTTTTTTTTAACCTGACAGTCTTAAAATCTAGAAGCCTCATTTTAACACAATCACCTCTTTAAAGATTTAAATGACCCTCCTCCAACCTACACACTCTGAGGTTCCATGATTAGGGCTTTAATAGATCAATGGGGCCATGATTCAGCCAGAAGTAGAGACACAGCCACAGCAGAAGCAGGCAGGCTTTTAGGAAGCAGGTTTTTTTCAAGTTAGTCATTTGGAGACACTACCTGGAATCTTTCAGATCCGTGGTCTCCTGTGGAGAACGTGGAAGCAACGGAGCCTATTTATGGGCTCTAAGATCTACACAGCCTCCTAATTAGAGACATACTATCCCTTGCATCTTAAGAACATAAGCAAGATTTAAAACTCATATCTAATCAGAGTATAACCCAGTATGTAATCCAGCATGTGTTTTACAGAATTAAACCTTTATTGCTCTCTTTTGTCTCTCAGGCTGATTTGGTTTTTTTGTTCTGTTTCATTTTGTTTTGTTCAAATTCTTTCATTTGCTTTTGCCCTGGGCTCCAATTCCCAGGAGTGGGAACAACTTTCTCTAAAGCGTATATGATCTTCCCAGAGATTAATAAAGGTTGGGTGGTAGAGGAAAGCATAACTTTTCAGATTCTCTGCCTTCTCATCAAGTCAAGATTTCCTCAAAGCCAAATTCTTGTTGCTGACCTCTATCTAATAATGACTCACCACAGGGAGAGACTGCGTGGATGTAGTAATGTTATGACCAGATCATAGAATCCACATTGGCCTCTCCTTACTTAAGAATAATGCAACGTGTTTGTGAGATAGGGAGTCTGGATAGCCAAACCTTTGTTAGACAACAGACTCATTTCTGTATAAAACCATTCATGGGGGGGGATAACACTGAGGTTTTTTTCTCTTCAAAAACATTTTTCATTGTTCTGAAACAAAAATCAGCTATTTTTAAATCCTTATTTTCATGGCTATTTCATGTTACTGACTGACAATTGTTGCATCTGATTATATACTGGCCTTGCACAACGAACCCATATACTGAAGGGATTGTTGCTTAAATAAATAATTAAAAGATTTTCCCAGCAGTTGCTGAATTTCCTCATCTAAAAAAAAAAAAAAAAAAAAAACACAGAGATGATACTTGGAATTCTCTGAAATCTCTGAATTTGTATAAACGAACAGCTAATTATATATTTCTGTTTTTAATTGTGCATCATAAAGGTGGGCTTTGGAAATTTAATATTAATATATTTGGAGTTAGGGAGATGGCTCTGCCTTGCAAGTAAAGTCCTGGCCTTGTAAGCATGAACATGAGTTTATATCTCCACTATGCATGTACAGCCAAACATGGTGGTTCACATCTATAGCTTTAGCACTGGGAGTCTGGTGGTGGGAGCAGAGACAGGGAAGTACCAGTAGCTCATTGACAAGCCAATTTAACCAACTGTTGAGTTCCAGGCTCAATGAGAAACCATGGCCATAGATAGATAGATAGATAGATAGATAGATAGATAGATAGATAGATAGATAGATAGATAGATAGATAGATGATGGATGGATGGATAGATGATAGGATAAAGAGTGATAGAAAGGATACCTGAGGTTGACCTCTGACATCCACATGCATGCACACACACAAACATGCTTTCACACATACACTATATACTCACGCATTTAAAGTAAAATTATACACACACCCATATATGAGTATCTGTGTCCACTGCTGCAAAGGAATAACACAGGACACACATAAGGCCAGACTCCAAATTCTCTGGAAAGCTGAGCCACATAAATATAGAACAGCCGCACACTTCACCGAAGTCACGACATAGTTGGGAAACTATGCACCAGTTAAACAAAGAAACCAAACACATAGGGCCTGCTACATTTAAATATTTAAGTGCCACCTTCAAACAAATCATCCGTAGCCCAGAGGATTTCCAAGGCAAGAAGCAAAGGCTGAGCTTTTATTTCTTACAGAACACCTTTTCTTCCCCTGAGAGGCTGAACTGCTCACAATAATGCTTTTCATGGTTGTGCTTTCTCCAAATGTTTTCCACTTCTTAGAGCTTGCATTGTTTTGGAAGAATAAACTGTAAGTTTTCCAAAGAGCCTCCTTCTCCCACTCAGCTGCCCCGAGGGAGTTAGCGAGATTCTGCACACAACTTATTTTTGTTTCCCTTTACCCAGAAATGATCAAATAAGGACCGTTTCCCCACCAACATTTCTAGGGCAAGAGGCTCTCTGACCAGTGTGACTCTAGGCACCGCCATCTCTTCTCTTTCCTGCTCTGGCCCATCTAGGGAGTTGGGCGTGGGAAGGTTATTTAACAAATACCAACTGTGTACACATCAAGGCTCCAGCAGTTCCAGATACTCGGGATAACTGCACAGTCCTGAGCCCATCGGGAGGAGTACATTGCCTATCTCTCAATTCTGCCACTAACAAATAATAAAAAATAATAACGTGATATTCAACAAATGCTCTGGGATCAGACCAATCTCTCTTCAGCAATGGCCCTGTCTTGCTACCAAAATAGACACTTGCTGGGTGCGTGAGTGTCAGCATCCTGGTTCAGACAAGGATACGGCATATTGCATATTCTTTACTATTTTGGAGTTGCCATGGCAGAGAGAGAAGAGATATTTTTGTTGATGGAATGTCTTAACGGAGCTCCTTATTTTGGCCTTGCTGACTTTCTGACGCAGGTTGCAGATCTATGTTAATAAAATCCTGCCATAACTTTTTTTGTTCGCTATCAACATTCCAACGTCCTCAAAAGAGGAATAATTACGTTATTAACCATGTAAGTAGGTACATGCCCAGGATTTAAAGATAAAGATTTTCAATGAGAGAGACGAATGAAGTGTCAGAATTTTAATGAGCTCTCAAACTATCAGCCTCAACTCCTGGCCATTTCTCAGCTTCTCCCTTCCTTTCAACCCATTGACTTATGTCTTCTCATTATTTGTTACTGCCTTATCATTTTAAAGCAGAATTGATTGGTGTGTTAGATTGAACTGGGTTAGGGTGTAATTTAGAAAGCAACTGTAGTGGCTTAAAATAACAAGTTTTCCTTCCCCCCTACCCCAAACACCGGATATCCTTTGTGGGTCAGTCAGGGGCCTTGCTCCGTTTTACCTCCCTCTGGGAATCAGGTTTTTGAAGTGGCTTCCATCCGAAAAGGAATTGAAACTCTGGACTGCGGGACAAATTGGCCCATTGCCAGATTTTGTCTGACCTGGGAACTAAGACTACTTTTTTTTTTTTTTTTTTTTTTTTTTTTTTTTTTTTAATGCTTTTAAAGAGTCAAGACTTCTTCTGGAAGAATATTCTGTTGCATGAGTAAAGTACACGAAACTTGGATCTCTAGGTCCATAAAAGTAGACTCAGAGGACCACAGCAGTCATGTTTGCTCGTGCTTGCCAGCCGTTGTTTCTTCGCTAGAGCAGCAGTTACATTGTTGCAAGAGAGAGCATAAGGCCTGTAGAAGCCTAAAATACCTATGATCTGGTTCTTTAGAGGGAAAAAAGTTTTCTTGAATAGTTACCTTGGGAAACAATGGAAAGGAAGATGGTACATCAGATGCATTTTGGACTCTGGCCAGCAGCAGAGGTTTTGACTCAGTATTCGTCCTTCAAAAGTAGGTCCCACAACCACAATGATTCCAGAGGGTCCTGAATCCTGCAGTTGATTTTCTTCCTGCACTTGGAAATGTATTGCCTACCCTTTTTCAATTACACAAAATAAAAGAATGTGTATGAGCAACGATCACTACAACAGAGATTAGAAAATATTGAGAAAAAAAAGTATATGACAGTAAATCCTAAAATCTAGACATGAATAATAAATTTGGAATTAAAATATAAAACAGGAATATGTCATAACCATGGAGCAATTCGAAGCAAGTAAAAACTGTCTCAAGTTGAAATAAAGAAAAATGAAGAAAAAAAAAAAAAAACACCTACATACAAGTGGTTTGGCATGTGTGCTCCCAAAATTTCACAGAACAGGTAATTCCTTCCTTACACAAATTATTTCAAAACTAGAAAAGAATAAGTATGTTAACTGATTGTGTTCATACAAATCCATATCAGAAAAGGTATTGGGAGCTGCTGAGATAATACCTCAGTAGGCAAAGGCATTTGCTACCAAGTTTGATGCCCAAGACCCATACGGGAGGAGAGAACTGACTCTTATATCCTCTCTCCTCCACACACATTATGAGTATGTGTGAATATACACACCACACACACACACACACACACACACACACACACACACGTCGCAGTCCCATACACCTCTTTAAATGCAGCAAGCGTCTCCACTTCCTCCACCCACATCAAAGCCAAGTCCAGCCGTAGCCAGAGCAGGTGGGTCCCTTTACACAGTGCCTCTAGATCTTTGTGCACAGCAGGAATTGCATGCACGAGTTTTTATCATTTTTATCTTTTTTATTTCTAAAAGGTGCATTTATCTGGGTTATTGAGTGACCTACAAGCTAGTTTGAACAATTGAAAAGAAAAGAGAGATTCGATTTACAAACTTCTAATTTGTGTCCCAATAGGAATATTTTAAAAGTAAATATCACCAAGCAGAAGAGATGAAATAATAATAATTCACTTTGGGCTCTTTAGAATGGAAAAGAATAATGGTTGACTCGTTTAAAAGTATCTATCCTTTTTTTTTCTCGAAAGGTCCAAGCACCACACAACTGTCCATGTCCAGAGATTGTTCTAGAATAATGATGGTACAGAAGTGTTGACAAATAAACTCTATAATCACATGAGAAGTAATGTTGGAAACATTAAAACTCTGCACACTTCAGTATTCTACGATAGAATGGAAAGTGGCCTTTGAAAGATAAGTGGTAGATGGCCTTTTCCCTTTCTGCTAAGTGTAACTATAGGCCGGCACTGACTGCACACATAGGGACACCAAAGCTCATCTACCCACAGTCCTAGCATACAACTATCCTATGGGAGCTGAGGGCCACGCCTATGAAACCATCAGCCCTTGAGAGATGGGCTGAGGGAAGAGCGGAGGGGCAGTCCCGGAAAGACAGGATCCAGTAAGTGGAGAATTCCAAGGCCTCTAGAGCCAGGACACAGGTAGAAGGGGCTCTAGGCTCTAGAAAAACACATCTTTCTTCCATACACTTCTTGTCCTATGAGGAATGGTGCGGATAGGCCTGAGCAGGCAGCATCCTCTGAGGCACTCTTTCATACCTCTGTTATTTTCCTGAGCTACTATATTTTAAAATTATTTGTTTTTTGAGGTTATACTATAACTGCATAATTTCTCCATTCCTTTCCCTCCCACCAACCCCTCCTTGCTTCTTTTAAAATCATGGCCTCTTTTTTTTTTTTCACATTAATGTGCATGTACATGCACACACACACACACACACACACACACACACACCCCTCCCTTTTTCTATGGCTCCTACAATCTTTCAGCCCCTTCTTCTATCATGTTCCCTGAACCTCAGATGATGTAAGAGTTACATTGTAGACTCATCCTTTGGGACTGAACTCCATAACTCTGCATTTTGATTGCCTGTGGCTTTCTGTTACCGTCTCTGCCTATTGCAAAGAGAAGTTTCCTCAATGGTGGGTGAAGAGTGTACCTCTCTGTGGTTATAAAGATAAATATTTAGAATGTAATTAGAGATTGTGCTGGATTAGTAGAGTGGTAGTTGTTGGTTCTCCACTAAGATGCATGACTTCACTCTCCATGGGCAGTTGACTGGGTTTCCAATACCAGGCCTGATATGCCTCTTACTGAACAGGTCTTAAGTCCAATTAGGGAGCTATTGGTTACCACCAACACATGTGTGCCACTACTTGGGACTATCATGTAATGCTGGTCATTGTCATGGTTCGTGTGGTTCATAGGTGCCATAGCTGGGTAGGACTCTCAATTATTTTACTGATTTGGAAGCTTGCATGGCACCTTCTGATACCCCAACCCCCGAAAGGTTAGTTCTTGTGGAGGAGTTTTGTAATTATTTTTGAGCAAATACGATCCTTTTGGAATTTTCTTTATAGAGACTGTGAATGGCAGGGATCAGAGATCTCAAATGACAATGACTTTTGAATCGGTGATAAGCAACAGGTGCTAAGGCAGAGATGGTTTCTAAGTATAGACACGCAAGATGTAAAAGTCTCGGTCGCAGTTCAGTGGGAGGAGGGAAGTTATTGAATGACTGAGCAATGCAAAGATTCCTGTGAGTTTTAGGATTCCAGAAATAGCTGGTACTAGCTTTACTTATAAAACGAAAGTAAAGGTTGGACAGGGGAGCAGGGGACCTTCTGGTTTGGGAAATTTGCCTCCCTGAGCATGGACTTGTGACAGGTACACAGAGAATAAGTTCAGAGCCCTTTGGGTATCTCACAGAATGGTGGTGCTGATGTGTTCCTCAAGCCAACAAATATATCGGGGTTATTTGGAAAAAGATAAAGAATACTCACAATGATTTATTGTACCAGGGTAGATTCAAATTCCCCAGTAAAATAAATGCAAGTTTTGCAACTCTTATTTCAACAGGAATTTTTAAGAAATATCAAAATCAATATATCCACTAGGAGACAAATTGCACCATAGTTTATTAGTATTTTTTCATAGTAGGCTTTAATAGGAGTTAGTAGTTTGAATGATACTGAGGGTTCTTTTAGAGAAAAACTAGAGTTTTGTTCATATAAAACCCAATGCCCATCTTCATAAAATCAAGTTAAATTTTCGTCCTTGTTAGAAAAATCAAGATAAAATGTTTTCAAAACATTCCATTGGGCCTGTTTTTTCCAGTTACCTTTTGTTTAAAAAAAAAAAAAAAAAAAAAAAGTAACCCACCTAATAAGGTGTACCGTGCTCCACTGGGAATACCTTGCCAAGCCTTCTAGCTATGGCAGAATGAATACACTTCATAACTGGAACCTGCACAGTCCTATTTGAAGAATGCAAACTACTGGAAACTAGTATTTGCTTTGGATACAGGGGAATCGTGGAGTAACTTGGTATCCACAAGATTTTCTCCTTGTATTCACAGCAAATAGAGAAGAAATAACAAAGTATATTTTCAACCTTTTTCAAAAGGGAAAAGAAGACAAATATACATTGTTACTGCCTCCTGCATGGTTCTTTACCTCAAACCTAATGTTACATTTATATATAAGCTGAAGAGCAAGCACACCCCTCATACCCCAGTCCAAAGCTTAACCTCCCAACACTTCATGCAGACAACCTCTGCTGAGTTCTTTTTCGCTCACTAGACCATGTACAGCCTCCAGCGTTACCAGCAATTCTAAACACAGGCATTATTAGCTCCGGAGCAGTAGATGGCCCATAACTCTCAAACTAGGCATTGACACAAGGTAATCTACTTGCCATAACGTGAATGTGATCTTAAGATTTTTTTTGATGGAGCATACAATGAAAGAACACTAAGATGCTGTAAAGACTCTCTCAAATATTTTCCATCTAGTTATAAATTTGTTTTCACATAATTTAAATAGTAGCAGAAAAACTGCAAGTTCCAATGTGGAATAAATGGTGTGAAAGATGAGAGGAAAGAGTGTATTGAGAGATGAGGGAGCCAAGAGGAGTGGTGATGGGGGGTGGGGGGCACAATAGAGATTAAATATAAACAAAGTGTAAACATATCATAACTATACTCATGTTCTGCATACTAACTTTAAGAAATAAGTTTAAAACGAGGTGTCAGGCATGATGGTGCACACCTCCAATCCCGGCACTTGAAAGGCAGATGCCAGAGGATCTCTGTGAATTCAAGGACTGCCTCCTGGTTTACATGTGAGTTCCAGGACAGCCAATGCTGCATAGATGGAGCTTGTAGTAAGAACGACACGTTGACCACTTCTGTCACTTTTTAGTAACGTTTAAATTGTGATGAATGCGTCTTCCAACATTATCCTTTTCTGAGGCTCCTTCTTTCTTTTGAATTAATTTTTAAAATATCTCTAAACTACTGCTCTAGCTCAATGATACTGTGAGTATTACAGTACAAGGCTCTGGTTCAAATCCAAAGATGATGATGATGATGATGGTGATGATGATGATGATGATGATGATGATGATGATGATGATGATGATAGACATTGTGATTGTTTTGTTCCGCTTCTTTTTTTAAGCCGAAAGACAATTTTGTACAAGTTTAAAAAAAAAAAACAAAAAAAACTCCTGAGGTAGAAAACATGGCGCTGTCAGCACCTGTGAAGAAGGGAGGACAAAAGGAATCCAGCCATGTTGTTTAAGCCTGCGTGGAGGTCAGACTACTGGTGGACAGGAGGCACATGCTGCAGAGGCAGGTATTAGAGAAAGAGTAAGGAAGCACAACTATCAAAGAACCCTTCTTAGACTCCACCTCACTTCTCCACTAGGCTGCGTTGGCTCGGCTTTTAGAGACAAAAGCACACATTTGTTGACTATGGTGATACAAGTTATTATTTTTCCATCTATCCTTTAACAGATAAGGCCTTAGAACCTGTAAAATCCATAAAGAATAAATTTTTAACATACTATGGGACTGCGAATGTCGCTCAGTGGTAGGGTCCTTACCTGACATGAGAAAGGTCCTAGGTTCAGTCCCTAAAACCCCAAGACAAAAGCTAGAAGCATGTTGAACATTTTGACATTTAAAAAACAAGACATGCCTATCACTCAAATGGATCAAGAGAAATGTAGACAATACCGCCATTTGACATGAGGAGTGCACATTCTTTTCTTAATTAAAATTTTGTATTCTTTGGGAATTTCACATCATGCACCCCAATCCTACCCATTTCCCTGTCCTGTCACGACCATGCTCAGCCCCTGCAATCTCTACCCACAAAACAAAACAAACAAAATCTTGCTATAGAAGCTTCGGTATGTCATGGTGTCTCACCGTTTAGTAAACATTCTTTAAAATGTGAACAAAGTTTTACCAGCAGGACCCTTTACTCCCTGAATTCAAATTTCCTCTGCAGTTCGTTTACATGATTTTATGTTGAATAATATTAATCTTTCAGCATCATGCTGGTCACCTCCGTGGTGTAATTGTGTTTATTTGTAGTAGAACAATTCATAGCAGTTGCAATTCGATGACTCTTGCCTCTCGCCACAATGGTCTGTTTCATTCCAAGCCATCTAGTTCACATTATTATGGGTCTCTAATTACTGCAGACCTTCTAAGAATGATGCATAGGCTATCTGATAAAAGTTGGAGCTGAGGCTGAGACCTTTGACCTTCTGTAGTCGGACGGAAAGAGAAGAAGAGTGAAAGCACACACATCAGAAGGGAAGTCCAAGGCTCTTGACCACAGGATGTTCTTAGTAGCGTTTAGAAGGAATGAGTGGGCTGGAGAGATGGCTCAGCAGTTAAGAGCACTGACTGCTCTTCCAGAGGTCCTGAGTTCAATTCCCAGCAACCACAGGGTGGCTCACAACCATCTGTAATGGGATCTGATGCTCTCTTCTGATGTATCTAAAGACAGCTACAGTGTACTCATACATGTAAATGAATAAGTAATTCTTAAGAAAGAAAGAAAGAAAGAAAGAAAGAAAGAAAGAAAGAAAGAAAGAAAGAAAGAATAAGCATGAACAAACCTTTCTACTGACACCACCCAAATGTTATGTGTCCATGTACCTGCTGGGAAATCTTCATGTAACCCAGGGATGCTATATTTTGAAAATCTTTGGGTAGATGAGTCTACTTTAAAGCTACACTTTCAGAGTAAAAAAGTTTGTTTGGGGGCTGGAGAGATGGCTCAGCGGTAAAGAACACTGACTGCTCTTCCGAAGGTCCTGAGTTCAATTCCCAGCAACCACATGGTGGCTCACAACCATCTGTAATGGGATCTGATGCCCTCTTCTGGTGTGTAAAAGACAGCTACAGTGTACTCATATACATAAAGTATTTTTTTAAAAAAAGATCACTCAAAAATAAAAAGAAAGTTTGTTTTGTTTTATTTATATTATTCCAATGGTAATAACTTAGAACTTTCTAGCATGCTTTTATTGAACACTGAAGAAAATCTAAAACCATTATTATTATCACATGGCTGTGCTTGCAAAGGGGTCAGTAGACATTAGTGGGGAGCTCCAACAATCTTATCATCCTCGTGACTTCCAGCTGCGTGTTGTCATGACTGTGGTTTGGTCTGAAGAACCAGTTGATTCTTTCAACCCTCCAAAGGCCTGGAATTGCTGGCTTTATCAACTTAGATTGCTAGTTGTTGATAGAAAAGGTCTCTCTTAGGGAAACAGTGTCTTCCGACTTTCCGAGCGTAGTCACTGCAGCCCTTAGCAGTTTTGGAAAGTCTGGTGAAAGGAGCAGCAGCTGAAACAAGCCAACATTTCCTTTAACCTTTTCCCTTAAAGTTTCAGCCCTGAGCCATCAGCATTTAATTTGTTTTCCCAGTCATTGTGGAGAGTAATTTGTCACTGTATAATAATGACAGATAGCTTTCCACACGATGATAACGGTGTCCTCTTGCCCGATACCTGATACCTCAGCCAATGCCCACTTAAGCTACATAACAAAATCTGTGCTTTAGCTTGCAAACTCAGTTTCTATGTTAAAGCTTCAAGTAACCCTGATTTGTGTTACCTAACGATCCCGGGTAATGCAGAAGTGGGTTAACGCAGGTGGTCCATGACATGGGAAGCCAGGCTCCATCACTTTATTCCTCTGCTGGCCTAGGTCACTGCCCTTGTCAGAGAAGGTTGAGCATCACATCCACTAGGTAAAAAGAAGGAAGAAGAGATGCAGAAAATGATGGTCCCCTTGCCCTAAGGACATGACTCTAGGGTTCCATAACCTACTCGTGCAGAAAAGTGGACTTGGAAGTGCCACTTGTTGGATCGCCACTTGCTCCAACAACAAAAGACAACCACCTAGAAAAGTGGAGATAAACAGCAGGTTCTGTTTGCTACACCGTGTGTTGCAAATACAGGGCTTACTACATCACGCCAAAGGCATCACTCAGAGCAACCTCAAAGGTAACTGAAACTGCTGTTTACTTCATTAGGTCACGTGATGCTGTCTGTTCAGAGATCGTTTTCTGAGTAAAATCTCTGAAAGTCGATTTCAGGCCACACTGCAGGCACTGCTTTCGTTATTCAATACAGATCCATTTCATTCGTTATGCTAGAGTTTCCACTTTAGCTGAGCACAAAGTTACCCGGGTCTTTGCACCAAGCTATGGCCAATCTAAGAAGGATTTTCTGCATGACATTTAGAAAGTATCCTTACAAACAGGAGGCCTGATCTTTCTTGCCCACTTCTGCAATTTGTAGTATAAACGTGATGTCGGAAACTGTTCTGGGTTAAGCTTGTCATCGCACCCTAAAAGGCAAATAATGAAGTCCTAAGTGTTACTGTCTACCTGTGAATTTAGACATGGATTCTTTACAGATTTCTCCAAGTTTAGGGAAGGTCATTTTGATGAACCCTGGCTGAAAATAAGAGAGGAAAATGTATAGAGAAAACATGTCATTTGAAGACACATGGGCAGACACAAAGAGCAAGTAATGAGGAAACAGAACAAGATGACACAGGCAGAGATCTGAATGGCATATTTGCAAGCCAAGGGGCACAAAGCTATGCCAGTGAACAGCAAAGAAGGACTTCTACCAACAGGCTTCCAAGCAAGCATGGCCATCAGACACATGGATTTGAACTTCCAGCCTGCAGAACTGTGAGACAATAAATGACTGTTGCCAACCCTTCACTTTGTGTGGCTTTATTACTGCAGCGCTAGAGAAGAAAGCAGAGTGAGTCTACACGTGCTTCTTGGATCACAGATGACTTGATGTAGACACTAGAAGCCTGGGGGTCTTTATGGCTTCACAGAATAGAGTTCTGACCTACACATCTGTCTGGAGTTTTAGATCACAGAGACACAAGTTTGAATCTTCAAGCAAGAGATGCTTGGAATTCCTATAACATAAATAAACCTAATTCTTTTCATTCACTCATTCATTCTAGTACTTTTCACTTATTTAGTGTATGTGTTGCTTGTGTTGTTTTTGTGTGTGTTGTATATGCGTATGTTTTGTGTGTGTGTTGCATTATATATATATGTGTGTGTGTATATATATGTATATATACATATATATACATAGACATAGATATAGATATAGATATAGATATACACCTCTCCTCCTGTGAGAAGTTGCAAATGACTTTGAAGTAAACTGCATTGAATATTCAGGTCTGACACTCATCTGCTCAGTGAAAATTGTTGGTAATATAAAAACACTAATTATATGTCTTCATCGTGCCAAGGAAGTCAAAATTAGAATTGTTGGGAACTAGTGGCATATGCCTATAGGGCTGAAATCATAGAATATTAGCATGAAAATGATAGTCTAACAGTGTAGATGAAAGCACCGACCAGGGCATCAAATACCTGGAGTTCAGTTTCACATCTACCACTTTACAGCTGCCGGAGTGGTTGTGACAGGCTCCCGTGTACAAATCGGTGATAAAATGTGTGTGTTGATTGATGGCCTACTTAAATGTGGCACGACTGAAACGACAATGGCCTTTTGGGATTTTTGGGTGTATTACAGGTGAAACAAATAAAATGAATAGCAGCGGTCCCAGTGCATAAGAATAAACCCTTTCCCACTTCAGGGATACCCTCATGCCATTATGACAGTCCAGCAAAACACACTCATTGCTCCATTTACATTTATTTGTAATTAGTAACACCTGCCATTCAGGATCTGTTTCCTGGCCTTACAGACACTCAGGAGGCAGCTTTGGGGGTGAGCGTACATGATTGGCTGAGGCATACCCGCCACCCTGGCCCTAGCCAATGATGTACACTCACCCCACGAGCCCCTATCCAGCCCGCAAAGGTTTAAATAACCTTTGTTACCTCATTAAACAAGATGTCTCACTAAAGCTGCCTTTCTCCTTATAAGGTCGCGTCCAGCAACATCTGATAGTTTAAAGTGGCTACGGGGCTACGGGACCTTCTGGGGGTTCGGGGGCAAAGGTAGGGGCAAAGGTGGGGCAAAGGGTGACACGCTCTGGGACAGGGAGCCCTGGGTCAGGGGATTCACGATCCTACTAGATCCTACTCCTGCTCAAGACAAGATTTCCGGGGTTTGGACAGCTTTAACCTCACTCTTGTTCCAGGCCTGCCCTCCCTCCCCACAGCTCCGTGGCTCCCCGACCCCACAAATACCTTTATTACTATTGTTTATTGGGATGGGGTCACTTTTATAGTGCAAACGGGCTACAAATTTATAATATTCCACCTCAGCTTCCCAGTGAACTGGGACTACAAACCTATACACCTGGCTCCAGCTACGTCCACTCTTTAAACTAAGCTCAGAGTTCATTTCTTCAGAAAAATCTCATCTTGGTCACCCAACACCAAAGCCTTCCTTCACTTTAGCTCAACTCTTAATAATATTTGACAGAGAATTTTATTTGTGTTTTTATTTGATTGGCTTCTGTCATCGCCAATCAAAGTGTGGCATACTGGCCAATTCTGGTCTGCAAACTATCACTCACCCACCTGGAGATAAATACAGAAACTAAGACTGGGATTAGAAACTTTTACAACAGTTTGGCACTGTTATCTGGGCTCGTACTTTGAGTGTTTGAGACTTTGCCAGTAACTCATTTTCATTATCATCTATAAAAGTATCTGTCCATACTAGATGTTTTTAAACATTTTTAAAATAATCCTTCGTTACATATATTTCAAAAAGGACAGTTCTAGGCCAGGGAGATGGGATTTTTAAAAGGTAGAATAATGATTATTTGGGGCTTTTTAGGCTACACAGTCTTTGTTGTAAATGCATGGGCCTATCTTTATAGCATAAAATCAACCATAAGCAATACATAAATGAATAAATATAATGTGTTTCAATACAACTTCATATTAAAGGGCTCTGGTTCAGCTGAGTGATAGACTACATGCCTAGTAATGTGTAGTACCCTAGATTAATGTCCTAGGCACTGAAAACACACACACACACACACACACACACACACACACACACAGAGAGAGACAGAGACAGAGACAGAGACAGACAGAGACCGAAAGGCAGAGAGATGGAGAGAGAGAGGCTTTTACATTCAAAGTCAGATAATAAGCTGGATTTAGTACAAGTCATAGTTTACTAATACTTGTTCTAAGCCATAAATTGTCAACTGGGTATGTGTCTACTGAGATTCTTCCCAGAATCTAAGAGATCTCTCACATAATAGGTATTCAATAGTAAGTGCTGTATATTACTCTTTATTTATTATTATTCTGTATGAAAGTAAGGTAGACACATGAGCACCACTGTACATGTTTGGAGACTAGAGGACAATGTTCAAGGGTTCGTTCTCTCCTTCCATTATGAATTCTCAAAAATTAACTGTCCAACACGCTCTGGGACAGGGAGCCCTGGGGCAGGGGATTCGTGATCCTCAGAACTTCATGGTAAGCATTTTTACCTGCAGAGTGCTCTAACTGGCCCACATAATTGTTAAAAGACAGGTAGAGGTCTTGTTTGATGTGACAGAAAGGCCATATGTCCAAAGCCAACAAACCCATGGGTGACCATGAGAAAGGAATTGACCTCCTAGCCAGGTAAGACAAAAGGACACAGGCTTGCTCCAGGCATCACAGCGATGTGAGATGGCAAAGGCTATCACCAGTAGCTTAAAAGAAAGAAAGAGAGCTGCCAATCAGACAACTGTGAGGACGCTCCGCAAGTCTGGGAGGGGTGGTAATGGGAGCTAAAGGCAGCACCTAATGGATTGCTTAGCTAAGGTTACACAACATGCAAGACAGAATGGTCCAGAAGGCAACATTTTCCTCTCTAAAAACCTTGGTGTATAAGATGTCTAGCTGGAGCATGGTCTGCTCCATTGTTTGATGACTACACTTAAATTCCTTTCATGTATGTGTATGTTTTAGGACATACATGATAGGTGTTCCTATAGTTTTTCACAAGTGTTAGTTGTCTCTTCTGGCATTTCCTCCTTAACCCTGTCTCCCATCTCACTCACCAAGTAAAATCCCCCAGTGCCAGGAATAGGTTACATTTTGTGGAATAATTGGCCAAAGGAGTCACATGAACACCTCTCAAAATACTGTAGGCAAGGTTATTGGCTGCTCTCCACTCCCTGATAAGACCCTATTTCTGAGAATAACGCTTATGTCATTGAATATTGAGAAGTGGAGTTGGTGCCCTACTGACTAGCATTCATGGTGCTGGAAGGTACTCTATGCTACCAAAGAGTAGGGTAATCATCAATATCAGTGGGCTACAAACCCTACAAACTACAAAAGTGATCTGCCTGCAAGATACAGA
The DNA here is from genome assembly GCA_028551405.1 of Uromys caudimaculatus. Lineage (NCBI taxonomy): Eukaryota > Metazoa > Chordata > Mammalia > Rodentia > Muridae > Uromys > Uromys caudimaculatus. Next base: position 75,894,885 of record CM052707.1, on the reverse strand, counting down.
AGCACAATGGTGGTACAACTGTTGTGGGTGTAACCAACCACTTTTTCTTGGATTTCAGGACCACTCTATGAAATGAAACCCATGCCTGACACTGCTAAAGTCGCCAAGAGCCTGAGACAAGATATGGCATGGGCCTCAAGGAAAACCTGTTGTTATTAAGCTCTTACAGAACGTAGCAATAAAGTGACTCCAAATGTGACTATTGCTGTATAGACCAGTGTATCCCTAACCGTCATCAGAGAAGCTTCTGCATGCAGTAGATGGGGATGAACAGAGAGTCACAGTTGGACAGTGTGCAGAGAAGGAAAAACTTTGGAGCACTCAGTTCTAATCGGGATGTGTTGATAAGACCCTCTCTGTTCAAGGCTCAGGGATCTATGCTGAAGAGAATGGAGAAAAGTTGTGAGAGTCAGGGGTGGTAAATAACTCCAAAAAAAAAAAAATTGTCTCCAGATGAAACAGGACTGATACTCATGTGAACTCACAGAGAGTGTGACAATACACACGTGACCTTCACAGGTTCAAACCTGACAAAATCTAAGAGAGGAAAATGGGAAATAGACACAAAGTCCCTTCCCTAACCAAGAAGCTGTTTGCAATTGATACCTGGTGGGAAAGGGAAAATCCATTTTCTCCAGTGAATTGTGTGCTGGCTCCTTAATACTTTGCTTAATACAAGCTAGAGTTATCTGAAAGGAGGGAACCTCAGTCAAGGAATTACCTCCATAAGAACCAGCTGTAAGGCATTAGTGACTAATGCTCCACTGTGGACAGTGCCTCTCCTGGGTGGGTTGTTTCTATTAGTAAGCAGGGTGAGCTAGCCATAAGGAGTAAGACAATAAGCAGCACTCCTCCATGGCCTCTGCGTCAGCTCCTGCATACAGGATCCTGCCCTGTTTGAGTTCCTCCTCTGACTTCCCACAGTGATGGAATATTACCAGGAAGTGTAAGGTGAAATAAATTACTTTGGTCATGGTGTTTCATCACAGCAATAGCAATCCTAACAGGGACAGAATGACACTGGGTATATCAACCACACTTCAGCGCAGGTCCCATGCCCAGAAATAGTTAGTCAACAAAAAAAGAGATCCCATGGGGTTCTTTTGTGGGCTTTTGGTTTTATTTTAGCATTTTTCTGCCTTATTGGGTTTTATTTTAATTATTTTTCCTTTGAAAGAGAAAGGGCTTGAAACTAAGTGGGTTTGGAGGTGGGAGTGTAACTGCTTATATTATAAATGCTAAGTATGTTCCCCAAAAACCTGCAGGAGAAAGTCTGCACATACTTTCTAGGAACCTGCCCCCAGCTGGTTCTGACTGGTAAATAAAGATGCCAACAGCTAATAGCTGGGGAGGAGAGACACAGGTGGGATTTTAGGATTTCCCAGGCTTGGGACCAGAAAGAGGGAGAAGGAGGAGATCTGCCATGCTGGGAGAGTGGGGAAGCAAGGAGAGACGCCATGCCTGAGAATAGTGCAGGACAGAGAGACTTGGCCGCCATGAGAAGGAGCCAGGAGAGCGCAACCCAGAGGGCTGCCCCACTGGGCCTAGGGCAGCCAAGATAGCACATAGAATTAGTGACTAAGAACTCAGAATTAACCTCATAGAGGTTAAGCAGTGGCCCAGCTATTGTGCTGCTTAAGGTGTATTAAAATATAAAGGCTGTGTGTATCTTTCATTCAGGAACATAAACCATTGAGGCGGGTATCAAATCCACCTCTGGGATTTATTAATTATTTCAACAAGGAGGATCTGGAAGGAGTTTGGGGAGAGAAAAACGTGATTGAAATATCCTGTATGGAAACAATTTTTAAATAATTTTTAAAGTAAACAAACAGGAAGAAAACAAAATGCCATTCACAGCGCGGCATTTAAAGCAATTCAGTAGTAACTTGGCCTGCACTGTATCTTGTTTCAGTCTATGTTCAGCCCTCCACTGCTGATTCTTCTCTTAAGACCCAGACACAGAAGGAAACATTTGTGTGCAAGGTTACAAATGTTGCTAAGTTTACAGGTAAAGATGGGCCCAATACTGTCACCATACCTACAAAGAACTCAATGGCATGTGTCCTTTCAGGGAAAGGGAACTAGCATGCTTCTACTTGCCAGTACCAGTTTAACTATCAGTGTAAGGTAGGTTGAGGTATCATTCTCCAAATAGAATCAATTTCATTAAGAAGAAAACTATAACAGAGGGAGTGGTGGCTCCCTCTGTTCTGATGTTTTTGCCTGCTTTTGAGACCTTTGTTCTCCTACTGGTTTGCCTTATTCAGCCTTAATATGGGGGAGGGGTGTGAGCAATCTTATTGCAATTTGATATGCCATGTTTGGTTGATATCCCTAGGAGGCCTGGCCTATTCTGGAGGGAAACAGGAGGAATGGATAGAGAGGGGGGAGGTGGGGGTTGGGGGAAGGAGGGGAAGCTCCGATCGGGATCCAGTGTATGAGAGAATAGATTAATTTAACCTCTTTTTTTCTTCTGACAGAGTGTTTTGCCAAATGAAATTTGTCATATGTCAATATTAGTTAAATTGATTTCTAACTGCTTCAAAATTTGAATAAATAGCCTTCAGATTCCTTGGGTAGAGAACTCACTGGAAAAATATGAAGCATCTTCCTTCTTCCTCTCTTTTTTCCCTTTCTTTCCTTCTTACGTTTTGGTCTTTATTAAAAACCACTTCATGGCATAGGGTAAAATGTACATACCAAAAATGTGCAGGTTACTTGACTTCTGACCAAGATGAAACAGTTTCAGTGTTTCAACTAATAACAAAGCCTTCTCGAACTAAAATACCTGATGCTATTTCAAATTAAACTTTGAAGAGATAGAACCATTCTTCCCAATTTTTTTGGTCACTTAGAGAAGCCATAAAGGTACACGCTCTCGTTGTATAAATCAGTCTCTGACTCCATCACACAAAATGGCGACCGTGAAAACAACCGGAAGCTTTCAGATGAACACGATGATTCAGAATTATTTTCAGAACAAGATACCAGATTAGACACGAGAAAGGTAAAAATAGACTCAAGTCCCTTGGGAATCTTTCCTGAAAGTGTCAGGAGGCTGCAGAAAAGAGAGCCATGTAGTATTGATTGGAGATGAATTCAGGAGATAAATCCGGGAGATGAATCAGGGTCTCCTCATCCACAGACTAGGATAGTGTGACAAAAAATAAGGAGGAGCAGGAGTTGGACTTGCTTGAGCCCTTGTCAGAGAAATGGGGACACTGAGCTGTGGATTTGGTCCCATCTCCCTGAAGCTTACACCAACATAAAGAGAGTCAAAAATCAAGGTCAGAGATTGTGCAGTCAATGCGGTTAACTCCTCCAACACATCCCTATTGTCTCAGGCAAAATGACTTTGAGGAGGTAGTATTTCTTCTGAGAGATTTCAACAATAAATCCACTCCAATAATCAATTTCTGTACCTCGTGTGGACTTAATTTACTGGACAAGATTAGAACCGTCATAGTCCAGGAGGCTTGCAGTGAACTTTGGACTAATGGTTGAGTTTCGTGAGCAAATGTGGAAAGGAACTTTGCTCTCGCTTAATTCTCTCTTCTCTGTGGCCCTAGACTTGTGCAACTTAAGCAAAACCGTATATGGCTAGATAGCAGGTGCTTCAGGAACTTGTGACTCTTCTGGTTCTGCTAGGTGAATGTAGCTAATTAGTGGCACAGGAGTAAAGCCCTAGAAGGAAACATGGCATTTGTGGCCAGACCCAGGAAGGCTGCCCTCAGCCATCTAGCCTCGGAGTACAGAATGGAGCCATGGTAGGGATCTCCCTAGTTTAGAAAAATGACCCCCAAATAATCCCCAGCTTTCCTTTACAGCCATGCGCAACCCTTCACTGATGAACAGCTTATGTTTAGTTCTCAGTCCAAAAGAATGGTTTTTCAACACTGTGTTTCCTTTTTGAAATGCAGGTTGTGGCTTTAAAATGAGTGATAAAATCATCTCAATGGGTCAGGGTCATGCATTTTAATGAAACACAGAGAAATGAAATCATATGGAAGAACAGAGGAGACAAGGAAAAAAAGAAGGAAGACATATTATTTGGTCCTAAACATATGTCTGTAGGTGTACTGGGTCCCAAGACCTTGTCTGTTTCTTTAGAAATAGGTAGAGACATGGCATGATATATAAAACAAATGTCGAGCCAACTTTCCCAAAGTGCTATAACCCAATGTATGACATCTTTCTTCCATCACAATAATGTTTTAAAAATAGCTTTTTAAAGAGCAAGAATGACCAGAAGTTAAAAAGAAAGACTTGCCTAAATGTTCATGTAAAATTCAGAAGACAAACTTCAAACTTGACCAAAACTTTTCCAATTACATGTTTGTTTGTTTGTTTGTTTGTTTTAAAAAAAAGGGGGGGGTGTTAATTTCAAAGAATGTCCAAGTTCTCAAAATACTTGGTTTCATTCTACTCTAGTCTACTCTTCTTTTCTGCAAACCACAAGTCTAAGAGTGGTCATTCACTCTTTCATCCTACTCCAGAATCAGATGTTTTTCATAGAGAATTGTTATGGCGGCTGGGCAGTGGGGGTGCACCCCCTTTTATCCCAGCACTAGGGAGACAGAGGCACAAGCAGGCTCATCTCTATGAGTTCAAGGCCAGCCAGGATTACAGTGGTCTACAGAGCAAGTTCCAGGACAGGTCAAGGCTACATAGAAAACCCTGTCTCGAAAAATAAAAATTAAAAAAAAAGAAAGGAAGGAAGGAAGGAAGGAAAGGAGGAAGGAAGGAAGGAAGGAAGGAAGGAAGGAAGGAAGGAAGGAAGGAAGGAAGGAAGGAAGGAAGAAACACAGAAACAAAGAAACAAAAAACAAAGAAAGAATATGACATCTTCCACAAGAATCTGTTTGTTTGTTTTTCATGATAAAATATTTTTCCATTCAACAATGAAAATATAGGAAAGGGGGAAAAAAATCAACCATTAGGCCCATCCATCATTTAAATAGTGACTTTTTGCAGGAAATTTTACTTTAACATGCAGGAAAACGACATTACACAGTCATTACACAGTGTATTGTCACAATTATTCACCCTAACAGATAATTCCAATTCAAATAAAGAACGGAATCAAGGAAGCATCAAGGCATGTCAGCCTTTTTGCTGACAGAAACATCCCCTGATACCGTAAGGGGAGGGAGAAATGGTGGAATTCCTTTTAAACAAAGTATCAGCTGCATAATTCTGTGATCTCATACCCCTGTGTGCCAACCCTCCCTGTTCTCCATCTCGGCAGAAAGTGCTAAGAGAGCTGAAGGGAATTCTTACAGGGAGGCTGCATGACCCCACACTCCCCTTCTGTGCAGACTGCAGTGTAAAGACAGAACTGCAGTGTGAACAGGGCGTGGCTGCACTGTGGGATTCAGTTTAGCCAGAGCCTGAGCTCTGTTATCTCTACCTTACTCACCCTGGGCTCTCAAAGCCTATCTCTGATTCATTCCTTTTCTACCCTCTGGACCTTGAACACAAAGAGCTGGTGTTTTAGAAGGGTCAGAAGGGATTCACCATCTGATTCAGAGCCGTATCTGAGAGCTGGAAGAGCCTTCCCCCTGAGGCCTGTCCTGCAGTCCACCCCAGCAGCGAACTACTGACTGCCCTCCTGGGGACCCAGGCACATCTAACACATGCAGACTGCACTTGCTGTTAGCTAGCCATGCAAAGCTTGTCCTTGAGTTTTGTGCATGGGCTCATTCAGGTCCTTGCTCTACTTTGAGATGTAATACTTTTCTACTGCCCTCCCCTCAGTGCCCAGGGATCTATGCTAAAAAGGGGGAAGAAAAACTCTAAGAGCCAGGGATGGTGGCTCCCAAGGAAACAGCATCTTCTGGACATAATAGAGCTGATATCCTCACAGAGGCTGTATAGCATACACAAGACAGGCAAGAGTTGAAGCTACAGGATATCCCAGCACTGAGAAGGGGACATGGACACAAAGTTCCACTCCTAACCAAAAAACAAAACAAACAAACAACAACAACAAAAACTACTTGCAAGTGATGCCTACTGGGAAAGAGAAAATCATTTTTCTCTAATGGAGTGACACTGAGTATAGCAACTCATGTCAGTCAAAGGCAGGCCCCATCCCAAGGAGCAGCTGGCCAACACAAAATAGACTACATGTTTTTTCTGCATGTTTTGTTTTGCTTCGTTTTTTTTTTCTTTTCCATTTGTCTCACTGAGTTTTTTTGTTATTTGTTTGTTTTGATTTTTACTTTTGGAGTTTTTTTTTTTCAAGACAGAAAGAAAATGAGAGAGGGGGAGGGATAAGACAGAGAGGGGGCAGAAAGTTGGGTGCGTAGGGAAGATCTGGGAGGGGTTAGCATTGGCAGGGGAGAGAGAATAGAATCAAAATGTACTGTGTGAAAAAAATTAAGTTAAAAAGACAAAACTTTCCTCCTGTCTGTACCCTGCTTTAGCTCCCCCTCCGGGCGCTTCTCAGGACTCCTCAGGCTAAGGCTAGTCCCAGGCCCGAGCTCTGCTCCCTCCAACAGAATACAAGCCCTGAGAACTGAGGCTTTGTTTGCCGCTTCAACCCCAGCACCTCAAGCAGTGCTTGGTAGCTTCTTAGGAAATAGTTGTTGATTAAAGGGATAGGTATTGGGGCCAGGGTGTGGCCCAGTGGGTAAAGGCAATTATCACCCAGTCTGATCATCTAGGTTCAGTCAACTCCCAGGACCCACATGGTAGAAGGAGAGTACAGACTTCCACAGGTTATCCTCTGACTTCCACATGTATGATGTAGCACATGTACACCTATCCTTACACACATAGATAGATAGACAGACAGACAGACAGACAGATAGATTCATACACACATACATAGACAAATCGATAAATGAAGAAAGAAAGAAAGAAAGAAAGAAAGAAAGAAAGAAAGAAAGGAAGGAAGGAAGGAAGGAAGGAAGGAAGGAAGGAAGGAAGGAAGGAAGGAAAACAAGTAAAAGGAAGGAATCTAGTCAGAAAAACAAACAAACAAACAAACAAACAAACACCAAGCAACTAGGTTCTGAGTGCATGTGAATGTCAGCAAGGCAAACAAGGCAGACACTCCGAAGGTCAGGTGACAGTTCACAAATCAGCTCTCTTGCTCCTCCTTTTTGGTCCCTGAGTGCACTGAAATCAACGTGTCTACTGTGGGTCTTTGGAATCTGTCAGTGCACCAATCAGGACCCTTACTTGCAAACTCTTTTTTATGTGCTCCTTGTCTCCTTTATCTGCCTTTGAATTCAGACTCCCTCTCTTCACTTCTGTGCCTCAGCTGGGGCAGATCCCACAGTGATGCTTCCAGTAGTTAGTTCCGCTGGTCCCACCTCAGCTAATCCAGGCCTACATGCCTAGCTAGTCTCCACTGTCCTGGTTAGTTTTTATGGTCAACTCAACACAAGATAGAGTCACATGGGAAGAAGGAATCTCAACTGAAGAATTTTGCTTCAGTCAGACTAGCTTGTGGCTGTCTGCGAGAGGGGTCAGGACTGATGGTTGATGGGAGAGGGCCCAGTCTACCATGGGCGTCACTCTCCCTAGGCTGGTGGTTCTGAGCTGTCTAAGAAAGCTAGCTGAGCAAGTGAAAGAGGTACCCAGTACACAATGTTCTTCCATGGTTTCTGCTTCAGTTCCTGCCCTGATCTCCCCTCAGTGATGGAATGTGACCTAGAAATGTAAGCCAAATAATCTCTTTCCTCCCCAATTTTTTGGGAGAGATTAGTTTCAGAGTATTTTCCTAAAGCAAACTAAACAATCACCTTTAACCATAAAGCCATTCCTAAAGTGTTCCCACCTCCAGCGTCTACCCAGATAGATCTTTCATGATTACTAATATGCCTGGAAATTCACCTGCTTACCAGCAGGTTTGTGATCTGAACCAATAACCTTTTAAAAGCGAAATAATTTGAATTTCTTTGGTTTCAGCTGAAATGGTCCTGATCAATATAATGGCATATTTCATGGTTTTTATGTGGCTGAGGTCTAGGCCCAACCCAACGAGGATGCAGACTAATGACCTGGCAGGAATGTCTACTCATCTATATTAGGTCGCTTAGCAGATACTGGATGGTGTGGATGAAACTTCTTATTGAGCCAACAAACCAAGAAGATTAAAAATCAAGGTTAATCATCTGGGTGTGGAGGTACACACCTCTAATCTCAGCACTTGGAAAGTAGAGACAGGAGGACCAGCTATACAATATGATCTTTGCCTACATCATGAGTTTACAGTCTAGGCTACATAAGACATTAAGAAGAGAAGAATGAGATTAATTCTACAACTCTATTTCTGTCCCTTAGCTTCAACACATTGTCCTACTTCTGGCTGAAGATTACAACCTCAATATAAATGTACTGTTTGTATGGCCAGATCAGACTAAGAAATCTGACCTAATGCAGGAAGGTTGTCAATAGCATATCAGAATTGCTTCTGATATAGATACAAGTCACCAGCAGAAATCCCCAGCAAGCAGAGAAAGGAGCCTCCCTTGAGAAGGTGCCTCCATGAGATCCAGCTGTAAGGCATTTTCTCAATTAGTGATCAAGGGGGGAGGGCCTCTTGTGGGTGGTGCCATCCCTGGGCTGGTAGTCTTGGGTTCTATAAGAAAGCAGGCTGAGCAAGCCAGGGGAAGCAAGTCAGTAAGAAGCATCCCTCCATGGCCTCTGCATCAGCTCCTGCTTCCTGACCTGCTTGAGTTCCAGTCCTGACTTCCTTTGGTGATAAACAGCAACATGGAAGTGTAAGCTGAATAAACTCTTTCCTCTCCAACTTGCTTCTTGGCCATGATGTTTGTGCAAGAATAGAAACCCTGACTAAGGCATAGGGTATGTATGTGTGTGTGCACATGTGTATGTTTGTGTGTGGGCATATATAAAAATATATATGCACTATATATATATGCACATATATATATATATATATATATATATATATATATGTATACACATTGATCACTTTTACATTCTACTTATCAAATGATATACAATGCTCTGTGAGAACAACAGGCTTTTAAATTTTCTCCCAAAACACTATCTTAACGTTCACTCAGTGAACACTCCAACATTTGAAGTATCTTTTAAGATGTATTTACTTATTACATATGTATGAAAGCATGTCTGCCTGCATGTATGTACGTGCCCCACATGTTTGCTTAGTGCCTGCAGAGGTTGGAGGAAGCCATCAGATCCCCTGGAACTGTAGTCACCAGTGCTTGTGAACCACCATGTGTATTGAACCACTAACTCAACTCCCCAGCCCCTGACATATTTTTCTTCTCTAAATCTTCATCTCACTTGAAAACTGCCTGGGTTCTTTTTTATGGTTTCCAGCATTCTATTTCAGAATGTACTCAACTTTGTATTTAAAGGATCATCTACCAAATGTCATCCACTAGTTCACTCTGAACACTGTGTACCTCTGACCTATTCAATTTCTTCTCACATACACACACACACACACACACACACACACACACACACACACACAGAGGCTTAGCATCACATACACTGGCTCTTCTCTCAGCCCTTCCTGTGGTTTTGGAGAAGTTATGTAGCCAGGCCCACTCCTCATTCTTGATAGGCTTATTGAACTGTGAGGTTTAAAATGAAATTTTATCACATGTTGGAGCATCTTCTGGGTATATGCCCAGGAGTGGTATAGCTGGGTCCTCAGGTAGTATTATGTCCATTTTTCTGAGGGTCCACCAAACTGATTTCCAGAGTGGTTGTACCAGCTTGCAATCCTACCAACAATAAAGAAGTGTTCCTCTTTCTCCACATCCTTGACAGCATTTGCTGTCACCTGAGTTTTTGATCTTAGCCATTCTAACTGATGTGAGGTGGAATCTCAGACTTGTTTTGATTTGCATTTCCCTGATGACTAAGGATGTTGAGCATTTCTTTAGGTGCTTCTCAGCCCTGTGAATTTCCTCAGTTGAGAATTCTCTGTTTAGCTCTGTTCCCCATTTTTTGATGGGGTTATTTGGTTTTCTGGAGTCTAACTTCTTGAGTTCTTTGTGTATGTTGGATATTAGCCCTCTATCGG
>CM052707.1:75851913-75884343 GCA_028551405.1 Uromys caudimaculatus | reverse complement strand
AGTATATGCGCGCTTGGTGGTGGAAACTCTGGTAATGACCTGGCAAGCAAAGCCCAGAGTCAGAAGAAGGATTTGTCACTAAAGACTGAGCAAAGTCCTGGCAGGCATTAAGTGCTGTTAAGGAAATCTGACAATGTTGTCCCATCAATGTGAACTGCACAAGGGCAAAGACCTTTGCCTCCAATACATTCTCTTCCACATCAACAGCTCCTGGCCAATCCTGACATTGTATGCTCACTTTGTCAGTAAAAAGGCAACAAGAACTAGAAAAAAAATTCTTATACCAAAACAACTCAACTTGAAAACCCCAGCGGTTTAGATATGTATGCAGGGAGGATGTGGTCTCCCTGCCTTTTCCTGAAGATGACTTAATTTTCAGGTCAGTAGCACCTCCGCCCAAGTCACATACTTTTTCAACCAGAAGAAAAGAAGGGGGAAGACAGAAATGGGGAGGAATCTTTCAAAGCACATGAATTTTGGGAAGCATAAAGCACACTGCGTACTGCAAGGCTTCCACTTGAATGACATCATTTTTGAGCCGATAATCAGCACTGAGATGCTGAGGTTATATGAAGCACTGACTGTTGACAGCCTCTTGGAGAATGGACTGGCAGCTGCTTCAGAGCCACCAACGGTGCTGAGTGGGAAGAAGGGACCCACCAAAGGAAAATGTGTTGTGGTTATTTCCTAGAAGGAGTGTGAGCTCCAAGACACATAAACAGTAAACGTTCACTACAAAGAAGTAGTAGCCCAGGCTTGACCCAGCTTTGTCAAGTCGGGTCACTTCTGGGCAAGCCCCAAGTGTGTAATCCGAGAGCTCTGATGGGAGAAGGCAATGCAAGAGAGCTTGGGTACCAAGAAGTGTGAGCCAACGTGAGTAGAAACTGCTACTGAGAACAAGAAGTCAAAGCAGCTGCAGCTTTCAGGTGGAGAGTGAGTTCTTATACACTTCCCTGAATGCAAACATGGTTGACTTTGGTGAAACCAAAGATGAAGCAGCATTTGAAGCTAAATCAGAGAATGTAGGAGTATTCAAGGTGTTAGATGCAGTGGTTCAGAGAGTCATCATAGGAAAACATTCATTATCTATAAGAGGCATTTAACTTCTAATGAAAGTTCAGACTCTGTATTAAACTCTAGGATGAGGCCAGCAAGATGGCTCAGTGGATAAAACATTGACAGCGCAATCATAAGGATTTGTTTAAAAAACAAAAAAGCCAGACGCAGTGTCTGTAAATCCCTACCCCGGAGCAGTCCCACAGCTGAAAGGGGACATAGACAAGAGAATCCACCGCATTTGTAAAGCTTGAGAAATAACGAAAGAGACCTTGCCTTAGAAACAAGGTGGGGAGACAAGACTCTTCTGGTTTTCACATACACAGTGTAACATGTGCCCCACCCCAAGTTCCACACTAATACATAAACATAAGTAAATATTTTAAAATCGTGTGAAGATCTCTATAAAGATACACCCTGGGGACTCCACCTTCAGTCCTCTGTATGATGAACTGCTCACAAGTGAAGATAAACAGTACCTCCAATTAAGCCAGAAATCTATCACATATATACATATGTTTACATGTCATACATATTTGTTCCATCCACCCCTGCCTCTTATCTAGTCAATTACCTAATCTTGACTATTATACGTCCTACACATTGCCTGGCTCCTTCCCCTTCCCTCAATCTGTTGGCAGGATCCACGCATTCATTGTCTTTGTGCTCTTTAGTTGCCCTTACCTGAATTCTCTATATTAAAATGAATACTCCTATACAGAAAATGTGGTACAATTTACACAATGGAGTACTACTCAGCTATTAAAAACAACGACTTCATGAAATTCACAGGCAAATGGATGGAACTTGAAAATATCATCCTGAGTGAGGTAACTCAATCACAAAAGAATGAACATGGTATGTACTCACTGATAAGTGGATATTAGCCCAAAAGTCCGGAATACCCAAGATTCACTTCACAGTAACCGCTGGACTGAGAGTGAGGTCCCAGATGGAGGAGTTGGAGAAGGGACTGAAGGAGCTGAGAGAGTTTGCAGCCCCATGGAGGGAGCAACAGTGTCAACTGGCCTGACCCCCCACCCTGTCCTCCTGGAGGCTGGACCACCAACCAAAGAATACACATGGAGGGACCCATGGTTCGGACCACATATGTGGCAGAGGAGGGCCTTGTTGGCCATCAGGGAGAGGAGAGACCCTTGGGCCTGAGGGTGTTAGAGGCCCCAGTATAGGGGAATGCCAAGGTGGGAAGACGGGAGTGGGTGGGCGGGTGGGTGGGGGATAACCCTCATAGAGGCGGGGGAGGAGGAAGGGGATAGGGAGTTTCCAAAGTGGAGACCTGGAAAGGGGGAAACATTGGAAATGTAAATAAAGTATCAAAAAATAAAAAATTTTAAATAAATAAATAAATGACTACTCCTAAAACCCATAGTCTACATCAATCTGTATCCTGATAGTATTCTGTAACAACTTCTCATGTGATGTTTCAATATCATACTTGAATATTACTTTGTATGCTTGTCCCACTGTCTAGATACTGACCGAATCATACAGCTCGTATGCCCTTAGCACAGCAAGACTTGGTGACCACTTCCAACTCCTGGTTAATCACATACCATACTGAAAACACCCTTTCCTCTTTCTCACATTGGGACCATTGTGTGAACAGTTATACCTTGGTATGTACAGTGTGATCAATTAGAACCTATTCTGAATTAGAAATAAATGCGGGATATAATGAATCAGAATGTGGTAGAGAAATTTCAACTTTTCTGAGACCATTTTGCCTATAGTCCAGGCTAGCCTGGAACTCAAAATCCTCCTGCCTCAGTTTCCCAGAAGTTAGGATTCGTCATCACACCCGTCAAGAAAACTGTACTTTATTGAAATATTTTTGTTGAGTCTATATGACACACTTTGATCAGCAGTTTGAAGATACAATGACCTGTGATTCTGTAATGTGCATATTATATCTTTGAAGATGAAGGAACGCACTCCAAACTCAGGTGGTCTCCCTCCACTGTGATTACAGAGAACTTCTTCTATACCATCCTCATGCTGGAGGAAAGCCAGAGGATCTTTGGGTACCAAGGGCAAGCTATCGTAATAATCTAACCTGTGGAAGTAATCAATCGGAAGTCCCGAGTAAACACCACAGCATTCTGACCATGGGCAGGCAGCGAACTTTATTCTAAACTTATGGACAGATGGGCATACTCAGATGCAACCATTTTAGATCACCTACTTAAGTGCTTTGATTATGTAATGTAATGAAATTTTTAATCGTGTTTCTAGGTTACCATGCTTGTTTATCATTGTTTTGATTGTGATATATGACCTGCTTTAGCTCCTCAGACAAGAGGCATTACATAATGTGATTATAGGTGTATACACTGGAGTAAAATTGCTTACATGAGACTATGACAGACTCCAACTTTAATGAGCTTCATGTGTCACCTCTTTACCCTTCTTTGCAAGAACGTTCATTAGAAAATAAAGACATTTTATCACTTTTAAGAGGTAAAAGCAGCGATGTTGTTTATATATTTTAGGTACCATGACTAATACCCCTTTCAAAGTGACATTTTTATCTTCACAAGTTGTCATATTAGAGACTGTTCATCTTGTAACTCCCATGAATAATTTAGATGTAATCCTGATGACTTACTTAGGTGCTTGGTGCTGTGTGCTGAAAATGTTTAGGTGATGTATACGTTGCAGAAATGAGCGGTCTGAAGTTTCATCAGATGTGGGAGTAGGAAGAGTAAAAAAAAATTAAGTGTGAAAATTAGAGCTAATACCAGTTCATAGAAAGATTTTGTAAATACGCAAATACATCAAAGCAACCTAGTTGTTTCAAAAGACATTAAGCCTTGGGGGTCAGGAAGATGGTTCAGTAGGTAACTTGGATAGACCACCTATAATCCCAGCCCTTGGGAGGCAGAGACTAGAGATTCCTATAGCAAGTGGACTAGCTAGGCTAGTCACATGAGTGAGCTCTAGTTTCAAGTAAGACCCTATGTTACTTCATAAGATATAGAGAAGGACTTAAAAAATCACCCAACATCAACCTCTGACCACAAACATATGTACATTTATGTACTCACACACACACACACACACATGCACATGAGTGTGTGTTCACACACATATATACAGAAAGATGTTAAAGTCTTGTTAAAAAATAATGCACAATTTTCTTAACCAAAATCTATTATTTTATTTCATGATGCATTACACTTTAAAAGCCTTCTTTAGGAGCTAGAGAGATGGCTCTGGGGATAGCTATTGCCTGCTGTTCATCAAAAGGACCCACATTTATTTCCCAACACACATGCCAGTGGCTCACAACCACCTGTGACTCCAGCTCTAAGGGATCTGACAAACTCTCTGGCCTCTGAGGACACCCCCCCACACACACACACAGAGGACATAGAAACACACATACACCCCCCCCCTACACACACACACATACATACAGATAAGAAAGACAGAAGTCAACCTTTTTTTTTTTTTTTTTTTAAAGAGAGTTGTAAAAATTCTCAAGCTTTAAAACATTTAACAGGGACCCGAGAAGATGTCAAATCTAAACATCAACAGAGAAAAGTAAAGCTTGGGCTGTAGACATGGCTCGGTGAGTAAAGGGACCTACGGTTAGCCACACAAGGCTGATGACCAGAGTTAGATGCCAGGATCCCACAGTGTAAGGAGAGGAGAGAGCCAAGTCTTGACAGTTCTCCTCTGCCCTCCACTCTGTTCACATACATCTGGCATATATACACCGTAATAGCAAATAGGATTTGGAAAAAGAAAAGTAAAACAATCTTTACCTTTTCCTCAACATGAATTTCTGTAACTCATTAAAACCAACGCATTCAGACACAGCATGGACTATTACGATGATCCATATTGAATATTCCTGTAATAGAAGCTCAATGGGGATTAGGACAATAAGGGTATAATTTTACTCATTTTCAAATGACATAGTTTAATAAGCCCTGGAAACCATTTCATGTTTACATGTTGTTTCCTAGATATAAATACCAGATTATACCCATATTAGAACTAATCTGTAAAGATATGAACTATGGAGAAGCACAATTACACAGTGACTTTCTATTGACTCATGCTACCCAGTGAGAGATGGGGGAGGGGGAGGAGGAGAGGGAGAGGAAAGAGGAAGAGGAGAGAAAGGGGGAGATGGAGAGGAAAAGAGGAAGGGGAAGAGAGAGAGAGAGGAGGGAGAGGGAGAGAGGGAGGGAGAGGGAGGGAGGGAGGGGGGGAGAGAGAGAGAGAGAGAGAGAGAGAGAGAGAGAGAGAGAGAGAGAGAGAGAGAGAGAGAGAGAGACTCGTACCACTGATTCACTGGGTGTTGAGACAGTATATTAACACTCCTATCTCATTCATGTGACATGTGGAAACAGGTTCGCATGTCACATGCCAGTTGGCAAGTGCACTGGAGTCGCCTTCACCCATAAAGTGCATATTTTATTAGTCCATTCACCATGCTGAATAGAAGTGAGTTTTTCCTCACGGATTTGATACAATTCGTACAGTGATCTGTATCTGGCATTTAGCACTTTATGTTGTCAAGAAAGTCGAAAAGTACAGTTGGGATTACAAATGACCCCAGATGTATTTGGTTTGACAAACAGTGTTTTCAAGAAATTCCCAAGATTCCATAATGTGATGGTTTTCTGTTGTTGTTGTCGAGTCTAGATTTGGAGACTTCTATAGGCAGTCAAACTACCTAAAACTATAGGACTCCTGTAAATGTGTGGCTGAGCTGAGAGCCCTTGCTTCCCCCACCAGGAGGGATCCATACAGGTTAGGAAATATCTCCACAATATTCATACACTGCTTAGTCATTTGTATTACCTGCCAGGCTTCTGCAACTCCTGGATTTCATGGAGAAGATACTGTAAAAATCTAGTAAGCCAATTCTCTGTAGTTCCATTTTTTTTTTCCTTCTGTTGTAGTGGATATAAGACCTTAGAAAAGACATGCTTTCTTACTGCCTTCAAAAACATTCTTTGTCAGTGTCTTTTGACCCTTTAAATGAAAAGAAGAAAACTTCACTGTTACTTTAAAAGTAGAAAAGTGAAGTTCTTTTTTCAATGGATTATTATCCGTGTTTTAAAATATGATTTTGAAAACAGATTCCCTACAATGATTTGCTCCAGTATTAATACATCTGTTTTTTCTTTCTTTCTTTCTTTCTCTCTTTCTTTCTTTCTTTCTTTCTTTCTTTCTTTCTTTCTTTCTTTCTTTCTTTTTTGTTTTGTTCTGTTCTGTTTTTCAAGACAGGGTTTCTCTGTGGACCCCTGGCTGTCCTGGACCTTACTATGTAGATCAGGCTGGCCTCGAACTCAAGATCTGCCTGCCTCTGCCTCCTGAGTGCACCCCCACCATTCGGCTTAGTACAACATCTTAATGACAGCTGTTGAATGACATTATCCTCATATATAAGGCATCCACGGCAGTAGTGCAAGATCAAGGTGGTTGGCCATCTGTTTATAGAAGTTCACACATATATGTATTTTTTTTTCAGAAGAGATTCTATTATCATTGTTGTTGTTTTAGCGATCTTTTGAAGATTTCACTGAAGCAATGAGGAGACATTTTTAGTGTTAAAAGGTGATGAAATATAGCAAGAACATGCCTTCATGCCCACTGATATTTGGTGCTTTATATCTTCTATACACTTCTCTTATTTATTCAAACAGATCCAGGAGAGAAAATGGCCTGTGACGATTTTAGCACGTGTGCTTTCTAAATGATACCTTCACACTCAGGAACTGCATAAAACCTGCTGAAAGACTTCATGGACATTGTGGCATCCCCCATGAGTGTTAGTGGACACACCCTGCTATAGTCTAAAGGGCATTTAATTTGTATCTCCTCATGAGGATATAGCACATTAACCTCAAGGTTTTAAAAGTATCTTCCAGGCCTGTCTAATGTGGGTAGGAGAGCTATATGCATATATGTTGATATAAATATTTGACAAAGCAATTTTACCAAATGAAACATTCTGTGTGTTCTATTATAATCGTCATAAGTTATGCAAGTGTACACTATCAACTATGCTCAAGGAATTATGTTCTGAGGGTGGGGGATCGTAATTTTAATATCATCCTTAGCTACATGGTAAGATCAAGGTCATCCTAGGCTATAGGAGACTCTGTCTCAAAAATACGCAACAAGAAGAAAAATATATTACGTTCTTTCTCCAGACTGAGATTTTAAAATATCTCTGCCAATGGAAGATTTAGGGAAATGAACTATAGAAAAATTACCATTGATTATTTATTGTCCAGCAATAAAGATAAATGAGAAATGGTACCCAACCTTTTGCCTCCCTCCCATCCCATCTGGAACTGATGCAGTAGGTTGTGACACAGAGTACACACCGTGGCCATAGTACACAAGTAAGTACTCCATTCTCTGTAGGGAACTCAGTCTGTGACTTAGAATTTCACCCGGCTGAATCAAGAAGCTAAGGGCAGATGGTGCTGTTGACGCCAAGGGTGCATAACAAACTCCCTTCCAAAGATACCATCTTCCTCTCCTACCCTCTCTCGTATACCATTCCCCAATGTTCTTTATTAATTCTATATTTACTATAAAAATTAAAGGCTTCCTGTTTTATACTACGAGTGTAAAGACATGCTGTCTTCAACTTTACCAGGAGCTGCCCTTTTCTATAAACACGCGTCAATTCTGGCTCCTTTACTTCATGTGGTCCACACACTCTCTGTAATAAGTACTACTAATACATATTAGCTGTACGAGTTGTTGGGCTCACTGTGATATTACCATACATGTCTGTCTACCCTTCCAGCCTCCTTCCCTATCTGCGGCATCTTTCAGTCCCTAGTAACCTTTAAATTTCCACATAAAAAAGGGAGTAGGTGATGCTACTCTTTCTGTACGTGGCTTATTGCACTTCCCATCATTTGACTGCAAGTGACAAGGTACCATTCTCTGTAGCTGAATCATACCTTGCTGTGTATGTATACTACCTTTTCTTTATGCTCCTCCCATTGGTCGATGTCACAGTCTTTGATCTACAAACTTTAACACGGGCACTCACAGTAGCAGGGAAAACAGACTGCCAGAATGATAAAGGTGTTCTCTGTACTCTACTCTTCCTTGGCATTCTACATCTATCCTAATTGGCTGGGTATTTGATTTGTTTTGTGTTGTTTTGCTCTGTTCTGGTTTGGTTTGGTTTTACTACTTTGTGTATCATGGTACCCAGAAGTTTAATAAAAGAATTTGGGAACTCCTGGCGGGTAGTGTTTCCAGAGTATTAATGTGCAAAAGGAAGCACCTGGATGGTTTTTAAATTAGATGTCTAAGCTCCATTCCCAATTTTTTTAATTCAAAAAGTCAGTTGTCAGCATCGCCCCATTAGCATTGCTGACCAGTTTCCAAGGGATTCTTTGGTAGAAACAACACATGAAGAACCACTGGCCTAGAACAAAAGAGCAAGTTATTATGGGATTATAAAGTGTTCTATTCACCAAGACAAGAAACTTAACCACTTTTAAACCCTGCCTCTACCTGCTTCTACCCGGTACAAAGGGTGATTTACAAAGTGCCATAATGATGTAATAGCATCAACAACGCCACAGTTAGGAGTGTGGATAGGAACTCTTTTTTTCTTTTTTTAAACAGTGCTGGAGATAAGTTTACCTGCACTACAAAGAGGAAATCCATGGCGAGTTTAGTGCAGCCAGTGAAAAAAGAGATGAGAAGCATCAAGCAAGCAGAATGTACATATTTAATCAAGAACCATCTCTTCCTGTATTCATAAAAAGAGTGCCCAGTTCAAGGTCGGCCTCAGTGGTTCACAACTTTAAACTGCCTTTGCCGTTTCCTGTTGAAATCAGAGTGGCTCTCCTGCTGTCCCTCCTCATGTCATTTGGCTTGGTTTTGGGTTTGTTTGGGGGTTTTGGTTTTGATTTTTCATTTTTGTTTTGTTTTGTTTTGTTGTTTTTGGTTTTTGGTCTTTGGTTTTTGGTTTCATTTTGTTCTGTTTTGTTTTTAAATCCTCCTCCCTCCTGTAAACGCAGGATCAGATTTACGAGTCTGATTAGATTAGGTTAACTATTTTTGGCATGAACGGTACCACGGTGACACGGTAACTGAGTGACTGACTGTGCTAGCAGCCACAAGGTATTTGATTGTTTGCCAGTGACACTGGTTTTAATCTCTATCTTGAGTGGTGGCCTATCTCCATTGGAAAGGAAAGATTCCCGCCCCCCTTCACAATTGACAGATAATCTCTGAGATGAGGTTGAACACACTGTAGGAATACCCTTCCCCCATCAGTTTTCCCACCAAAAAGTTTGCCTCCTGATAATAATCTTTGCCAGAATCTGACTTCATCAGCTGAACCAACATGATGCTATTTCCTAATTCTTTGACCTCTTCCATAGTAATGAGCTGCAATCTTTTTGTTAAAAGAACAAAAGAGGAATTCTATACACTAACTGGTTTTAACAGTTGTTTCAAAGATGACATGATTAAAAGATGTTTTTTTTTATTTTCAGAATAAGTTATCGATATAAATTCATATTTCCTTTCCCTCTCCCTCTTTCCCTCTCCTTACCCTCTCCTTCCTTCAGAACCCGTGGAATTTTATTTAGCAAATGCTTTATGATCATTCATTTACTCTTTACAGATACTTAATTTGTTCCAAAACTGGTCAGTGGAAACTGCTTGAAGCTCGTTCCAATGTCTGCGGATTTTCTTGCTTTGCTTGTTGGCACAAGGTATCACAGGCACTCTTTTTACCTTAACTGCCTCACACTTGGAATTATCCATTTCATTAAAGAAACCTGGATCCTCTGGAGGGAGATTCAATCGCCATAATCGGGACACCAGGAAGTGCCATTGGTAAGATTTCTTTCATAAACTTTTTATTTCAGATTTTTAGCTCCTTTTCTGAGGAGCCATGAATATATAGGAGAGGCTCCTGAACTAATTTAAACAGTTGCACTTCTTGCATACAATGGTTTATCTTCTGGCTACTTCATAAAGTAACACTATGTCAATGGACAAATCCGTGAGGTTCTTAAGAAAGAAATATGTTTCTAGTTGCATCTCCAGAACCCACTGAAGTAGACACCTTTCACATTTCTTTGAAAATGAGTAAGTTATTGGGATGTTGAGGAAACTACACACACCTCCAGCTCTCTATCGAGAATGACCACCTTGGAATGGTAATTGTTATCACTGTCACTCAGATCAACTACATAACAAATTCAGTCCTCCCAAAACCAGCATCCTAATTACAAGCCAAGCTTCTTCCAAGTTGGATTTGTTGACTTTATATCGAGAACGCGTCTAGCTTTGTCTACCCAAGCCTCTGTGCCTGCGTGTGTGTGCGCATGCGTGCGTGCGTTGTCATCACCGGCTTTTCCTTAGAGTCCCAACTATCCTAATTCTTCAGCTGGCACCCTAGTAGCCTCCTATCCACCAAGACCTTCTTAGAGGGGAATACATGACATCAGCCACACCAGGGAGGTTTGAAGAACCTATGAATCTATGAAGTACTCAGTCTAATGGAAATAGGTACCCACCATTAAATAATCAAGCTTCAAAGGGAAATAGATACCCACCATCAAATAATCAACAGGAAATGGAAAGCTTTGGAGGAAAAAAAAAATAGCCAGATTTAAGGAATAACCGTACAACTTTGGACTTGGCTATAACAAACAAGAAGCCAGATGCCACCATGAAAATACCTTCAACATCCCCCGCGCCCCAAAATGGTTGTCAATAGAGAACGAAATACTCTGCCAAACTAACCAAGCGTGGCCACAGAATAAAGGTATTTTAAATAGGTAGTTTCAAAACTTTACTTTTGTGTACTCTATCTCAGGAAGCTATCAACAGGTGTAATTCACAATATCTCAGGAAGCTATCAGCCGGTGTAATTCACAAAAACTCGAGAGTAAACAGAGGACTGAGAGTCATTCAACATAAGAAGCAGGTCTCTATGACAACTGACACTGGAGGCTGTTATGGGAACAATACGAAGAGTTGCTCACCTCCAGAACTGCTCTTTCACCTAGGAGATACTGTGCTTCAGGGCCTGGAGAGATGTTTCATCCTTTAAGAGCTCCTTCTGCTCTTTGCAGAGGACCTGAATTCGATTCCCAGAACCCACATGGCATGACTCACAGCTGCCTGTAACTCTAGCTCCAAGAGGATCTGGTGCCTCTGGGCTCTACAGGTACCCGCATTCACATGCAGAAACCCCAAAAAACACATATACATACATGTATGGGGTGAGGTTGAACACACTGTATGAACACACTTCCCTTGTCAGTTTCATATATGAAAATAAAATGTTTTTAAATTATGTTTCCATTCTCTGTTCTCCTTTAGCGCTGTGGTCCTGTTGGTCTTCTGACATCCTTCAGTATGTTATCAGAGCTAACTAGTCCACCCACTCTTACACACTGTGAATTATAGGCAGCAGGAAAGGCATTAGGACTGTGTTTTTGCTGTCTTTGTGTTCCCAGCTCCTGGCATAGGGCCCAACACATAAAAGTACACAGTTGATTTGTAGAGAACTGAATGGAGTACCTACATCAGAAGATAAACTTTCCTAGCAGTTATAATCTGGAGGGGGTGACTAAATGTATTTTTTTTTTCATGAGAGAATAAAATGTTTTTTTTTTTTCATGGAACGACAATTAAAGTTTGACTTACAAAAACTTGCATACCCGGTGTCACTACACGTGATAAGCTAAACAAGCAAACACCATGTATTATGGACCGCTGAGATCACATTTATGGAAAGATAAGATTAAAGACCAAAGTTGGTGCTTTTTCCCGTATGTATGTTTCTTCATGAGATAGCCATCATGTTCTGTCAGGCTGTCTATTTTTTGTGTAATTCAGAGGCAAACAGGACAAATGAATTTTTAAAATAACAGTGAATTGGCAATAGACGTGAAGGTGAATATTCATGCAAAATCCTGTTTCCCTTCCCCTGACCCGTCTCAGGGTGAGTAAAGCTCTGCAGGGGTGGTCAGCATCTCTGTTGACCCCGAAGAGCCAGTTAAGAATGTACATCCTTTTTTACTGCATTTCTAAGGTTGGGCACAAATTCTTGAGCTGCCAATAACAGCTGTAGAACTTGTACTTAAAGTAATGATTTACTCCATTATTGAAAGCCTTCAACTTAACTCTGATTACATTAGAAAAGAAAAAATGATATAAACAAGGTTAAAGTTTGACCTTTTTTTCCCCCTCAGGAGTGTTATCAGGCATCAAGAAGGAAAAAGCATATTAGCACAGGATTAATGCCTAATGCAAGAGTACCAAAGTCAGGGCAGTGAGGATGAACTGCATATGTCTGCAATATGCCCTATTCAATGAGTGGGATTCCCACGTGCGACATCGTCAGAGGTCAGGACTCTCTCTTTCCTTCTCTTCCTTCCTGGCCATTGGAGAACTCTGACTGGAGTGAGTCCAGAATGACAAGCTGACAAATCAGCTAGCTCATTCATATTCTCTCCCCCCAACTCCCTCTCCCCCCAGCTCCCTCTTCCCCCCTTCTCACTTCCTTTTCTTCCATGGGACCAGATCTAAAAACCTCAAGGGTAAAGTTGGAGGTGAGCTGAGGCTTTTGTCTAAGGTCGTTTCAGCCTAAGTCAATGCAGAAATGGCTGCCATTCTACAGCTCTATGTAATATGTTCCTCTGCCCTGAGGTTTGGACTCGGAGCATTGAGTGTTGCTTCTCTTATCCAGTTTCCTTTGCTGATTCCAACCGCAGAGACTTCTTGAAGGAATATCGAATTTGAGTTTGGAAATTTTTACACACCGTTCAAAGCATTTTCAAATAAAAGGCAATTAACAAATAATGATTTTAAAAGGAGAATCAGAATGCATTTCCTCAAACACTGGCTGGAACTGTGTACCACTATGAAAATACTGCTTCCCCGGTTTATTTCCTCCACTAGATCATTGGTTTCTTAAGAATAAGAATTGTCTGTGATCTACTTTGTATTCCTAGGGTATAACACACAACCAGGCACATAGCAAGCACTCAAATGTGTGTTGAGAGGGACTACTGCCCATTGCCAGTTGTATAATTAGAATTTCTTTCATTCTTCCAGAGTTAGGAACAAAGCTGCAGTGACCAGCAGCTATTTTGAGATGCTGACTCTCATGGAAATGATTCCGACCTGCTTTGTTGGGATAGCCCAGGCACAAGAGCTCTAGCCAATGTGAAAACTGTATCTTTTGTAAAACTTTGGAGCAGGGAGTATTAAGCTATGCAAGGAATAGCAAACTAGAAATGCTCTCATCTTGGCTCTACTCCTTATCTGCTAACTGTGGGAAAGCTACTGCATCTCTCTGGGCTGTTCATTTCTGTCCCCATCTATGCGGGGACTCGTATTAAATTATACAAAACTCCCCCCAGCATCAACAGCCACATTAAATCCATCTTTGTGTTCCAACTCAATGCTGAACTCATAATATGTGGTTAATATTTATCAGTTGAGTTAGATTGAAGTTGCCCCAGGGTCTCTAAAACATTACTTTACAATGTTTTAGTTCAAATGTAAAACTGCTTTTCCGTATCAAATTTAAAATTAAAATGGAAGTGACCTCCAGGCCAGGGTTGATGTATTCTCACTTTTCTTTTATCCAGATTTTTATATAAAAATAATTTACATGGTGAGAAAGCCACAATGACACACTACACTTTTAAAATTTAGGCTGCCAAATTTTGTCTTTAATTTTGAGTAAAACACAGATCTTTGTAGAATGAGATTCAGGAGAACACTTTTTTTTTTTCCTTTTATTGGATATTTTCTTTATTTACATTTCAAACGTTATCCCCTTTCCAGGTCTCCCCTCTGGAAACCCCTTTCCTTCCCCCCTGCCTCTATGAGGGTGCTCCCCCACCCACCCACCCACTCCCTCCTTCCCGCCCTGGCATTACCCTACAACGGAGCATCGAACCCCCACAGGACCAAGGGCTGCTACTCCCACTGATGTCCAACAAAGGCCATCCTCTGCCACATACATGGCCTGAGCCATGGGTCCCTCCATGGGTCCAACTCTTTGGTTAGTGGTCCAGTCTCCCAGGAGCTCCAGTGGGTCAGGCCAGTTGACACTGTTGCTCCCCCCACGGGGCTGCAAACTCCCTCAGCTCCTTCAGTTCCTTCTTCGACTCCTTCATCTGGGACCCCGCACTCAGTTCAATGGTTGGCTGCGAGCATCTAGCATCCACCTCTGTATTTGTCAGGCTCTGGCAGGGCCTCTCAGGAGACACCTCTATCAGGCTCCTGTCAGCAAGAACTTCCAGGCATCCGAAACAGTGTCCAGGTTTGGTGACTGTATATGATATGTATCCCCAGGTGGGGCAGTCTCTGGATGGGCTCTCCTTCAGTCTCTGCTCCACACTTTGTCTCCATATTTCCTCCTGCAAGAAAATGTGGTACATTTACACAATGGAGTACTACTCAGCTATTAAAAACAATGACTTCACGAAATTCATAGGCAAATGGATGGAACTTGAAAATATCATACTGAGTGAGGTAACCCAGTCACTAAAGCACACACATGGGATGCACTCACTGATAAGTGGATATTAGCCCAAAAGTTCAGAATACCCAAGATTCAACTCACAGACCACATGAAGCTCAAGAAGAAGGAAGACCAAAGTGTGGATGCTTCAGTGCTTCTTAGAAGGGGGAACACAATACTCACAGGAGGAGAACACTTTTTAAGTTCCTTGAAAAAGTTATGCAAGAGAAGACGTAGCTGTATACAGTACCTGACTAGTAACAGACAGATGAAAAGGTACCATATTACTTATATAGCAAAGTACATTCCCTCAAAGGACATATTGCCAATTCTTACTTACAGTTACTAAACAGACTCATAGTTAATATAAACTATCCTCAGTTTTCCTTTTTTAAAATGATCTGATCTTTCTTCTAACAATCAGTAACACCAGTGTGACTTTATGTATTTATGAGATTAAACACAAAAGTGTTTAAAGTTTTAGCTTAATCTCGAGCAAAGCTAAAGAGATTTGTGAGAATTAATTTGTGCTGTCAACCTGACTGGATTTAGAATCACCTAAGAGACAGACCTTTAAGGTATTTCCAGAGATGTTTGACTGAATATAGCAGCACTGTACCATGGATTTAGTCCCAGACTAAATCAAAAGGAGGAAGAAGAAAGCTGATTAAAAGCAAGCATTCATCTCTCTCTCTCTCTCTCTCTCTCTCTCTCTCTCTCTCTCTCTCTCTCTCTCTCTCCTACATGACCTGCTGCAATGGGAGCAAGCGGTCTCGACTGCCATGCCTTCTCTGACTCGGCAGACTGCACCTTCAGACTGTGAGGCAGAACTAAACCCTTCTTTCTGTAATTCATTCTATTGGGTTGTGGTAATCCCAGGAAGGAAAGCATCTAATGAGATGGTCACTGCTAACACGTTGAGTTTGGGCATCTTGATATCTCCACAGCATGAATGTGGGCATGATGGGAGCAAGGCAGCATTATAATTACTAGGACGTTCTGGTTATTTTTGCTGCTTATCACTGAGAGGTACATTATATTTACTTAGTTAACCTTCAGAGCAACTCTGAGATTTTCTCAGTTTATAGTGAGAAAATAAAAGCTCTACGAAGTTGATACAGCAGAGAAAACAGTGAAACTCCATCTCCAGATGTCAAATAGCAAATGCTATGCATTCTCTGAGCCACTGTCCAAACTTGTTATATCGACTGATTTATTAAAAATAAAAAAAAATCTCAAAAACTCATGAATTTGTCTGAATATAAATTCACCAAAACTCCTTTCTCTTAAATTCAACTAGTCACTCAAGGGCAAAAAGGAAACTGCCTGCCTAGGAAGCTGCAGCTACAGAGCAAGCCTGAGCTACATAACAAACTCAAGGATAACCTAAACTCTAGAGCCAGATTCTGTCTTTAAAAGCAAGGGCTGGAATATAGCTCAATAGCAAAGTAATTGCCTTTCATGCTTAAAGCCTGAGTTCAATCCCCAGTACTTAAAATAGTTACAAACTGCATACATTAGTTGGGTATGGTGGCACATACCTTTAATCTCAAAGACAGAGGTAGGTGAATCTCTGTGAGTTCAAGTCCAGTCTAGTCTACTGATCAAGTGCTGAAACATCCAGTGCTGTACAGATGGATAACCCCTGTTGGTCAAAAAACCAATCAAACAAAACACAAATTGGATACCTCATGGGTTAAGATCTAAAATATATAAGAAATCCAATTTCCAAGAACCTAAACAACCCAAATTTCTAAAGATGGTTGCACAACTTAAAGATGACTGCACATTACTCCAAAAAATAATACTTGAATTGTCAACAAGTATATGGTCAAGTCATAAAAAAAAAAAAATCACTAATCATCAGGGAAATGCAAATGAAACCATAATATTATTTCACATCTATTAACATGCCTGGAATAAAAAAGATAAGATACCATGTTGGAGGAAAGGAGACACTTGGACATAAATTGTGGGAATAGAAATGGGGGCAGCCATTGGGGGAAATAGTATGAAATTTCTCCAGAACGTTAAACATGGAGCTGCCATAGGATCCAAAGAGTCACCCAGGTATACGCACAAATGAAATGAAGGAAGTATTTCCACACTCCTCCTATCATTATTCTCAAAGGAAAAGTGTGCAGACACCAAAATGTTCAAGAACAAAGTAAACAGATGAAAGAATGTGGCACGTGCCCACAGGATGAAATATTATCTAGACTCATATAAGAAGAGTATCCTGCCATTCATAAGTAAGCCCCACATTCTAAACGTAACAAATGGACATGGAAAATCAGTTCTGCATGACCTCATTGCAGTGTGGGAAAATAGCTGTAGTTACAGAAGCAGCAAACAGAGTGGTGGGTGGCAGGGTGAGAGCTGGAGAGTGAAGAGAGAAGTGGGTTAAGGGGAAAAGTTTGTAAGTGACTCTGCTGGTAGATGAGAAACTTGTAGAGGTCAAAGGAACAACATGGAGGTCACAGTTCACAACACTATTCTACATGCAAATTTTATTAAGCAGTCTCTTACCTAATACAGACTATGTAACTATGTGAGTTTGAGGAATATCTTAAGCAGCTTCATTGTCACTGATAAGCTGTCCAAGAATGCATATAACAAAGCGTCAAGTTATGAAATTAATTTTAGACAAGGAGTTTTTGTCAATTACGTACAAATGCTGAAAACTTTTAAATGATATGTGAATTCATAGGTATACTAAATATAATCTGAATATGATGTTAGCAGTTCTGAGTAGTACAATTACAAGAGACATTATTTTCTTCTTTTGTTATTATTTCATTACAATTTTGTAATGATATTAATTTATAACCAGAAAACAATAACGACAGTGGTAGGCATTTAGGGAATGGGATTGACTTACGGCCATTGCTCTGAGGTTTTTTGCAGTGAACATGGATGTTCCACATATGAAAGGGATGTCTGACAGTCTCCCAGATACAAAGTCAATTAATCATAAGCACTTGCCCAGCACATGAACTGTGAGGAATATGATGCTTCACTGTATAGGGGAAATTGAATCTGCCTTACATGATCTAGCAGAACAAAAACCCAGGGATCTATTACTATTAACCAGTACAGAGTGCAGTGCTGATGCAGAGAAAGAAGTTTGTCCTGACCTACTTGTTGCACAGTTCCATGACCATGTCTAGGATGTCGTTGGGACAGCCTTCCAATGCGATTTACATAGCTTGAAACACCAATAGTAAAGGCATCTGCCTTTAAATTTTTCATTAAAAACCATCTGACAGGGTGACATTCCTCGCATCTAAATTCTTTGTCTAGAGCTTACTTTTGAATGTTAAGATCTATCAGTGTGTGTGTGTGTATGTGTGTGTGTATGCATGCATGTGTTTTCCTGAGTGTATGTGTGTACACCATGCGTCTACAAGTGCCTGAAGAGGTCAGAAGAAGGGGTTAGATCCCCTGGAACTGGAGCTACAGGCAGTTGGTAGCTGCCTAATATGGTGCTGCAAAGCGAACCCAGGTCCTCTGCCTGAGTGTTCTTGACCACTAAGGCCTTCTCTCAAGCCCCTAGATATTACTCTTTAAAATACATTTTACTAAAATACTTATAAAATGTGTTCCTTTGTTGTTAAATATCTGAATACGATTTTATATTCTCTTCAAATGTACTATAATGAATATCCACTATGAGACTAATCTACAGTATGAAAAATTACCACTAAAGGGCATAAGAATATTTTGCTTGATGTAATCTGTGATTCTCTTGTTGCAAATTTATGACAGACACTTGACATTTGGAGAAGCATAGATTAAATCAAGAAAAACACATTTGCAAGCCAAACTCAGCTATGACATGCCAGTTTGTAAACCCATTAGAATCAAACCCAGTGAACTTTTAAGGTCAGTTCAGACTAGAGTTAAAATAGATGCCAGGTGGATTTGTTACTTTTCTTGTCGCTAGGACAAAATACAGGGAAGAAACCATCTTAAGACTTAATTTGGCTTACAATTATGTTTGTTCCATCATGATGGGGTGGGCCTGACACAGCCTAGTAATTCAAGTCATGGTAGGTCAAGACGAAAAGAAAGGGAAATGCAGACACTCCGTTGCCTAGCTCCTTTTGACCTTCTGTTCTGGTCAGAGCCCTGGTCCATGGGATGGAACCACCCACATTTGGGTTGAGTCCTTCCTCTCAGTTAATTCTCTAGGGAAATATCCTCACAGATTTATCTAGGGGTGTAAAATTACCGATTTCTTAGATTCAGTCAAGTTGAAGATAAAGATCATGCAAGGCCAGGATTAAAGTTGGGAGATAAAGGACATGAGAAGACCACGGGTAAATACGGAGATAGTTTAAAGAGGAGAGATGGCTGAGAAATAGTGATTTAAAAAAAAAAAGAAAGAAGAGAAAGGAGGTGTCTTGGGGTTTCTATTGCTGTGAAGAAACAATGTGACCATGGCAACTCTTATGAAGAAAGCATTCAATTAGGGTTGGGTTACAGTTCAGAGGTTTAGTCCATTATCATCATGGTGGGAAACATGGTGGCACAAAGTTAGACACAGTGCTGGGTAGGCAGTTGAGAGGTCTACATCTGGATCCAAAGGCTGCAGGAAGAGACAGTGACATACTGACCAGGTGAGCATCTGAGACCTTAAAGTCCACCTCCTAGTGACACACTTCCTCCAAAAGCCACACCTCCTAATAGTGCCACTTCCTATGGACCTGTGGGGACCATTTTTATTCAAACCATCATGGGGGGATAAAGTGAAAGGCAAATGGGGGAGGTCAAGAGAATGAAGGACAAGAAGAGAAATAGGAAGATGCTGAGAAAGATGAGGGACAGGGAAGGAGGGAAACGAATGCAGGAAAAGTGGACAGGAGTTAGGGTAGAGAAAAAGCAATACAGAAAGAGAGAGGGGCATAAAAGGTTACAGGGAGAAGGAGGACAGGACATAGAAGCATACAGATGTGTGTAGCAATATAGAAACAAAAATAAAGGGAAAGTATAGGGGGATATCACTTACCCCATGATTTGGATACAAAATGTTCCTCGAAGGCCGGAGTGTTGAAAGTTTAGTCTACATGTGGTGGTTTGAATATGCTTGACCCACAGAGACTGGTACTGTTAGAAGTGGCCTTGTTGGAGGAAGTGTGTCACTGTGGGGTGGGCTTTGTGACCCTCCTCCTAGTCACAAGGAAGACAGTCTTCTGATTGCTTTCAGAACAAGATGTAGAGCTCTCAGCTCCTCCTGCACCATGCTGCCACACTTCTTGTCTTGATAATGGACTGAACCTCTGGACCTGTAAGCTAGCCACAATTAAATGTTGTCCTTTTAAGAGTTGCCTTGGTCATTCTGTCTCTTCATAGAGATGGAAACCCTAAGACACTCTAGCTTGATTTATTTGGAAATAGTGTAACCCATAAGCAGTGAGCTGTCAATGGAGACTGATCACTGAGGGTCTGATCAAGGTGTTTTTGAGGGGTATGGTCCCACTGTCCCCTTCACAGACACCATACCTGTTCTTTCTTTCTTTACTCCCAGCCCCAGTCAGCTGAGCCATTTACTCTACCACACCCTTCTTGTCATGGTATATTGCCTTGCCCCAGACCCAAAGCAATAGGACAAATGGGTCATAAACTGAATATGCTAAAATGTAAGCCAAAATAAGCTTTTTAACTTTGTTAGGTGGTTGTCTCAAAATATTTTTGCTATAATAATAGCAAGCTAACATACCATTTTACAAATTTCTAATTCCTAAGGGCCTTGATAAAAATCTCTTGAATATGATCTCTATGAGGCTTTTATCTATTTTTATAATTGTTTTCCTCTGTATGTTTTGATTAAGACTTGGCTCTACAAATAAACAGGTTCTTATTTTGTAAATATTCCCAAGCTATCACACCAATTGACCACTTTCTATGTTCCAAGATGTATATTGTATATGATTTTACATATTTGCAATATGCTTACATATTGATCTTAAAATGCTGTCAATGTAGTATAATCTATAATATTTGAGCCTGAATGCATTTCAGGAAAACAAATAAATATTGGTAGATTGTTACATAACAATTACCCCCTTTAACACTTAGCATCTGAAAGCTAGGCTAAACATTTCTAATCCCATCATGTCTACAGATCAGAACTTTATGAACAAGACAGATAGATGACTCTAGCTCTAGTTCTGTTTGTGACAATACACAGGCACACAAAGACTTTTCTTGGACTATAAGATCTGTAAGAGTGTCCTCTAATGTGAAGCCATTCCTTGTTTTGTGGACATCTTCATAGGACTGCTTGAGAACAGTTACAGCATGACAATTGTCACCCAATATTAGTGGTTCTCACCCTGAAGGTTGTGACAATCAGGAAACTCATATTTCTGATGGTCTTAGAGACTGAGACACCATTCCTCTGTACAATCACAGTTATGAAGTAGCCACGAAAATAATTTTATAGTTGGGGCTCACCGCAACATGAGGAACTGTGTTAAAGGGTCACAGCATTAGGAAGCTTGAGAACCACCTGCCCTATAGCAATGATGAAATCCTGAAAGGGCAGAACAGAAACCATACTGCTTTTATGGCCTAGGCTAGGAAATAACTCTGTGTATCCTTGATTTTCTATTGTTTATACAGATAGGCTTTTTCATGACCATGAGTGATCTACAATGATACGAACACAAGGCGTTAAGAATCTTATGAGGGACCATGGAAGAAGGTGGTGGTTATCTACACTTTAAGTGTGAGTTATTTTTGTATCACTATGACCAAAAAAAAAAAAAAATCTGAAAACAATTCGGTGGGAGACTTAATTATTTTAACTCATGGTTTCAGAGGGTCTGCACAACACAAGAAAGATATGGTGGAACAGCGCAGCTTGTTCACAGCAATCAGGGAGCAGAGTGGAGACTTCAGTTTATGGTCGCTTGGCTCTGTGTTTCTAGGCCTGAAGGGAGGCAATAGATCATGGTAGTAGATAAGCTCACCTCATTGTAGGCAGGAAGCAGAGAACAAGAAGGGAGTCAGGGAACAATGTAGCCCTCAAGGGCGCACTATCAGTGACCTACTTGTTCCAGTCAGGCAATATCACTTCCCAATAATCTATTCAATGTTTGAATTCATCGTTGAACTAATCCCCTTGTTGGGTCAGAGGCCTCATGATCTGATCTCAGCAAATGGCTTCCCAAACAGACCCAGGAGTAGGTTTCACTCATACTTCCTCCACATGTCTTCTTCGTTTCCCAAAGTCTGATCATTTATTTGTCACGGTTAGAAATGTATTTTTGACTGGATGCAGACTTCAAAGTTGAAGCTCTCAGAGAGGACAGCTTCTACATAGATTTCTTGGCCACCTGTTCCTGGTGGTTTTCTCTGGCTTCCTTCATTCTCGGTCAAAAGTCTATAGCCTCCTTCTCATTTTTCACAGTGTGTTGCTTCCTTGGAGCAATGTATCTCAGTTTGTGCTACAGGACACATGGGATGACAAGATGCTGAATCTGGGCCAGATGTTGGCCCTGGGCCTCTTACCTTCTTAGTTTTAGGGCTTTCTGATAACACATTGATGAACATCATCTCCTTGTGAGAGACTGAGGTTTATTTACTCTGCTAGCTCTCTGGACCACAACTTCTGAGGCACAGTGGTGTCTGTCAGTCCAGGAATAGCCCTCTTTCCCACCACATCCCTGTTGCCCATCTCTTTCTCTCTCACACCAACCAAGTTGAGACAGACTGGAACCCACAATAGACCGCAAGCAGACTTGTATTTCTTCTCTCCATTTCTCCTTGGTCTATAAGACAAATGCCCCTAATTCAATATCTGGCACACTCTTCCATCTGCCAAGACCTGGCTTCATAAGAATACCGTGTTTGTCATTCTCAGAACACATAACCCTTCCATTCTTTACCCATATTTCAGCAGCAATGTCTGTGGCCATGAACTTTTCATAAAGCATACAACGTTTGTATTCATCATCTATTACGGTGAGTTTCTGACAGCCAGTGGCTGGGAAGGAGAGATTCAGCTTCATCTTGACTTGGAGGCATCGCAGAAAAAAGCTCCTCCATATTCTTAATCCAACCATGGTGACCACAAAAATTAAATACTGAACTTACTATGTAGCAGTTTGATCAAAATTTTGGGAAAGAGAATAAGCAAAACTGGGCTGTACTGAGGGTTGTTATTTATTATAATATATTTAACATAATAACAGGAAAGGTATCATTCATGCTTCCTGGTACATTGATGTCTTAGAACTTTAAGTGGTCTGTCCTTGCCTTGTTTGTTAAATAAGTACACTTTAATCACAGTACACTTAAGGTTTTTTTTTTACTTGTTTTATAAGCTTAGAAATTTCTACTACTGTCTTAGTGAATGTTCTAGTGCTATGAAGAGAGGTGACCACTGCAATTCTTATAAAAGAAAACATTTAATGGGGGCTGGCATATAGTTCAGAGGTCTAGATCATTACCAGCATGGTGGGAAGCATGCAGGCAGACATGGTGCTAAAGCGGGAGCTCAGAGTTCTACATCTGGATCTACAAGAAGCAGGGAGAGAGAGAGACACTGGGCCTGGCTTGAGCATTTGAACTTCCAAAGCCCACCTCTCTACCAAGGCCACACCTACCCCAAATAAGGCCATACCTGCTCCAGCAAGCCATACCTCCTAATCATTTCAAATAATGCCACTCCCTCAGTTCTCAAATACATGAGCCTATGAGGGCCATTCTTATTCAAAGCCACCATATTAATTACCATGATCAATATGTAAAACCACTGAAAAAATGATAGTTTATTCTTCATCCATTTTATTCTTATATTTCTCCTGTCCAAGCAACAGGAAATATTTGTCTTCAGCTTTAACTTGGGAACATGTGAGAAATCTTTCACAAATGAGAAAGCTACACTATATCAACAGCTGAACCTAGAAATGAAGTAGCGCTTAACTGTGATAGACGTTTGGAGATAAAACAACTCAAAAGAGTATCACAGTTTAGATGTAAAAAGGATGGCGGTAGAGATGCAGGAATTGTGCCGCAAGGACAGGTTTTCATGCTTTCCTTTCTGTCAGAACCAATTGTTCTGATGTCATGGTGACTGACATCTTGAGGGATTAGAGCATTGCCTGTGGTTTTCACAAAAGTGAAGAGATAAGTGGAGTCTTGGGAAGAAGCTCAGCCATTAAGAGCACATATTGCTCTTCTAGAAAGCTGGAATTTAGTTCCCAGCACCCATGTCAGGTAGCTCAAGACCCCACCTCCCACGTAATTCTAGATCCATGGGGTCTGATGCTTTCTTCCTGCCTTCTAGCACATGTGTGACATATGTTCATAGGCACACATACACATAGGAAAATAAGTAAATAAAAATCAATCTTCAGAAAGAGAGAGAGAGAGAGAAGAAAGCCAGGCATGGTGGTGTGTGCCTTTATCCTCTGGAGGCAGAGAGAGACCAAATTCTGTGAATTCGAGGCCAGCCTGGTTACATAGTGATCTTGTCTCAAAAGAGAGTTTTATCCATGCAAAGGTCTGTGCTTAACTATGGCAAAAAAAAAATTTAGAAATCAGTTACTTTGCATAAATATCTTGCCAGTCTACCTTAAAACTGGCCAGGGCTCCAGTGTGGGAGAGCTGGTCCTACCTCTTGTGGGTGAGGGATAAATGTCCCCCTTGCACCTCACCTGGGCAGCACAGCAGAAGTTGGTCCTGGCTGGGAAGGAGCCAGTGAGCACCCAGGGACATGAAAGCAGGCGAGATGACCCTGGCTTTGTCAACTGCTGTATGAGATGAGCTAGCTGGAGCGTGCTGGAGAGGTCTCCCTGGTGGTATGGGCCCAGGAGAGTTGGCAGTTACCTCAGTTACCTCCCAGGCCCAGATCCAGGGCTTGGAGTTGGCTGACCCCAGCATTTACCCCATCTAGGATCTGCTGGAGCATGTGAAAGGGGCCAGTCCTGCAGATCCAAAGCTGCAGGATCTCCATGACACAGGGTGACAACAGAATATCAGAGAGGAGTCCTTGTATAGGTAGTGTAGCAGAAGCCAGAGGCCTTGAAACAGACCAATGACTCATCGCAATGAACATTTGCAAGGAAAAGTGTGTGTCCAAGAGGGAATGTTTTGTTGTTGTTGTTGTTGTTAAATCCTACTTTACTTTATTCTCTTTTGCTGGGAGAGGAGGCAAGGGTGGAGGGCAGATAGGAAGTGACAGGACGATGAGGAGAACTGGGGTGGGGGGTGCATGATGTGAAATTCACAAAGAACCAATACACAGTTACAAAACGGTCATTCTCAGTTATAGCTTCAATTTTTCCTATTTTACATATCTATATACACGTGGCAAATATACTCTATACCCTTTTAGTATTTTTGCATTTTTTAAGTATTAATAAAACAGAGCTTTTTATCCTTTTAGACTCTAGGAGTGATACAATAGTCACTAAATAGACACGAAAAGAGTGACATGGCTATGTCATTTTACTTATGGTGACAAAAATAAGGTCAGTAAATGTGACATTCAAAGGGATTACTTTGAAAGTAAGTTTTAAAAATTAAAACAAAAACAAAGTCTTGTATAACTATAGGGTGTGTGTGTGTGTGTGTGTGTGTGTGTGTGTGTGTGAAATGAGCCATTATGAGTCAAAGGTAAGATATGTACATGTAATTGTGATAAAATTGAATATTTGAATGGATGCCATGTTGTTTTAGAAAACTGTAAGTGTCTAAAGCTTGGCAGGTAGAAGAAGAAAAGACAACTTACTCTGTTAGTGACTAAAACGCAAATGGAACAAGTTTTTAAATGAAAAAATAAAATGGAGGCTAGCAAACATGGAGAATGCTCAGGGAAAAAGAAAGCTTTTATAATTTGAAAATTGGATAGGCTGGAGAGATGGCTCAGCGGTTAAGGGCACTGAATGCTCTTACAGAGGTCCTGAGTTCAATTCCAGCAACCACATGGTGGCTCACAACCACCTGTAATGGGATTTGATGCACTCTTCTAGTGCGTGTCTGAAGACAGTTGCAGTGTATTCATATAAATAAATAAATCTTTAAAACAAAGAACAGGAAAGGAAGGAAGGAAGGAAGGAAGGAAGGAAGGAAGGAAGGAAGGAAGGAAGTTGGTGTGAATTAGTGAAAATCAGGTAACTCATCCTGGAGAAATTTCTCAAGTTGAGCCTCCTTCCCAGTTTCTGTCCTCATGATACATGCTCAGTCCATCATTCTTAAATCAAGCAGCATTGCCCAGCGCCGTGGCGCATGCCTTTAATCCCAGCATTTGGAAGGCAGACGCAGGCAGATCTCTGAGTTCAAGGCCAGCCTGGTCTACAGAGAGAGTTCCAGAACAGCCAGGGCTACACAGAGAAACCCTGTCTCAAAAGCATCAAAAAACAACAAACAAGTAAACAAGCAACGCAGCAGTTTCACAAGGCCCATTTTTCAAAATCTGTTCCCAGCAAACAGGAAAACCATGCTCCTAGCAAGCACAAACTTTTTTCTTAAACTTCCCTTTTACTTCTCAGTTAATTGGACCTTAAGGGTTTCTCAGGAACTATGGGTTTTAGTTACTAGCAAGTGTGAGAGTCTGCCTAATGACCTGTGACAAATACAGAAATGACCTGTTCAGAGGCGGTGTGAAAAATGAAGCTTTTCCATAAAGTCAGGGCCTGCCATCTATCATCCACTCAGAAACAATTACACAGCCTTTGTCATATTAGCAACCATCATCTGTTAAGCTTAATTGATTTCTTGCCTCTGTCCATCTCCACTGTCCTTGACTGAGTTAAGGCTGTCTTCCACTGTCATCCCAAGACAGCCACGGTCCTGCTGCACACGGTCCATCTGCCCAGTGGTGTAGTGGGGTAAACGGTGTCATGAACATCCTCCCCTTCCCAGCCACTGTCTGCTGTTGCTACGGAATTTCCAGATTCCTTTCTTTAGAGTATTTTTTTTCTCTTATTTCCCAGAATTTAACCTCTATTTTTCTTCCAGAGGGATATTTCTGAAGCAGATATCTGATGATATAGCTCTCCTGCTAAGAGGTCTTAAATGGCTAAAACCAAAACTGCCTAAAACCAAAATTGTAATTGCCAAAGCCCACTGCAGTGGCACAGGTGGTCTGAGTGATGGTGAAATAAAGCAGATTAAACAGGAGCAAAGAAGTCACATCAGAGGCTATAAAACATGGTCGAAGGACGTAGAACTCCCGGTCTTCAGGAGAGGCCAGAAGTTTTCCTTTCTTTCACTCTTTCTTTCTTCCTTTCTTTCTTTTTAAAATAATCCTTCTCTTTCTTTCTTTCTTTCTTTCTTTCTTTCTTTCTTTCTTTCTTTCTTTCTTTCTGAGAATTTCATGGACTCAGTACATGTGTGCATATGTATATACATGTAACAATGATAATTAAAGATGAGTTCATAAATTTGGGAGGGGTAGGAAAAACATTCTGATTTTTATGTGAGATTTTTGACTTTACACTTGATCCTAGCCAAAAGAAGTGAGTAAAATTTCTGATTGTAAGTGTTAATAATTAGTTCAATATTTTTAGCACAGTATGAGCCAAACAAAACACTCTTGTAGCCAGAACATAATCAACTGGTGAACTATGACTTGATAGAATTAAATTCAAATTACTAAACATGGCAAAAAAAAAAAAAAAAAACAAAACAAAACCAAGAATAAAAACGAAACCAACCAACCAAAAAATCCTCCACACAATCTATCTCCTGCCCACCTTTCTGAGCATCTTTCTTGCCAGTCCTTTCCCCCAAATACCATGTGTGTTGCTGTTCTCGGTTGTTTTCACTTCAAAGGGTGGTTTTATTGGATTTTGTGTTTTACTTTCATTTGTAGGCAGGCATTAGACATTCTCCAAACACCCCAGCCAATTCCCTCAGGATAAATCACCACACTAGGGTGCCATGCTCCCGCTGAAGTCCTATTCCTTCCCTACATGTCCTTCTCCATCCTTTCCGTGGAATAGACGTCTCTCCAGGGAGACTTGAAAGCACTCTCCCAAACGGAGGTGAGAAAAGGGAGAGTGTATGCCGGAGATCTAACTCACAGTCACATATATAAGTGCAGAACTTAAATGTTACATATAAACTTGAAGTGGGGAGCTGAGAAAACTACATAGCGAAGAAGAGGGTCAGACAGCTGGAATTAAAATCATGGAAGTAAGGAGTTGACAGAGAAAACCGAGTGCTATTAGAGGCATCCAAAGGCAAGGACAGAGTTGGGAGGAAAAACCAAAAGACTGGATTCTTCTCACTTCACGGGAGATGAACACGTCAAAAGAGGGACCATAGTCATGGCAAAATACTCACAAATATCCTTTACGTTTTGCAGGAAGATCTGCATTTATCCTGATAAGACCAGTCTCTATGATTGCTGTAGAGTTAAACTGGAGTGGAATGAGAAATACAGTTGGGGTTTTAGCTCAGTGGTAGAGCACTTGCGTAGCAAGCACAAGTCTCTGGGTTCAGTCCTCAGGTATAAAAAAAAAAAATGAGAAATACAGAAAATTAAGCAGCGGGGTCCATAAATCAGGGTAGCCACTGGCATTTGGAGAACGCTAATTCATGGTTGTTTGGAGAATCCCGGTACACTACACATTATTTAGCATCATTATTTAGCCTCCCTGCTATGTACTGCTATGTAACAGTGGTGTTCCACATTCAGTAATCACTTTAATTACTAAAAATAGCTTTACCTACATTTCAAATAGGTCTTAGGCCATGGCATGCACCATTGGGAAAGTATAGCATAGTCTCTTCACAAAATGTTCCTTTTTTTTTTTTTTCTCCTCCTCGATATTTTCATATTAAAATTTCATGCTGGGGCAGAGGGGCTGGAAACACAGCTTAGAGGCTTGCTTCAAAAACCAGGGGGCCAGAGTTAAAATCTATCAAACATGCGTGAATGCAGAGGGATGCAGCAGCTCACTTATAATGCCAACGTCTGATGGGAACAAGGAAGCCCCAGAGACAGCTGCTGAACTCTAGGATTGATTGAGAAACCTTGCCTCAAAAAACAAAGACCCCAAAACTGATGAGCGATGGGGAAAAACTCCCAGTGTTAACCTCAGCCCTCCACATAGGCTGTGGTGGTTTGGAGGAGGGATGGTTCCCATAGGCTAGTGTTTTGAATACTTGGTCGCAAGTGTGTGGTGGTGTCTGGGGGAGGTTCAGGAACCTTTAGGAGATTGTGTTTTGGTGGAGGAAGTATTACACTGGCTTTGAGATTTTATAGCTCCACCTCACTTCCTGTACCTTCTCTCTGCTTGTGACATGTGGATGAAAGCTGAGATCTGCCAGCATCATGCCTTCCCTGACATGATGGGCTCGCGTGCTCCTCCCCCCCCCCCCCCCGGAACTATGAACCAAAATAAGCCCTTTCTTCCTTGGTTTTTGTCAGAGTACTTTATAGCAGCAACAGGAAAGTTACTGGTGCAGAAATTGGTACCAAGTATAGGGTGTGCTGTGAAAAACTCTATCAAGTAGCTCTTATGCCTTCAGACTACTTTATGGGGTCGGGGGAGACTTTGAGATTTTGGGCAAGAAAAGGAGTTAGGTGCTAGAAGCAGCGCTTACTAGGCCATTCCAGTGGGAACTTGGAAGAGAAAAAAATGCTGAGGGAAACGTGGATAATAGATGCATGGTGTGTGAGGCTACAGAGGGGAACAGGATGAGGGCAACCCGTGGTATTTTGGCAAAGAACCTGGCTAGATTCTCTCCATGTTCCAAGAACTTACTTTGGCTGAATTAACAAGCAATGGCCCAATTTCTTTGGTGGGATGAATTCCTAGCAAGCATAACACTGAGTCAGTGGGACTCTTATTACTAGTTGCAGGGCTACAGTGAAAAGGAGCAATAGATAGTACAGGGGGGGGCGGGGGGGATACCAAACCTGTGAAGTTTGGAAAGGAAGAAAGCACCATGAAGCTTAAGATTGCAGTCCAGTCACGTGCTGGAGAAGAGGCCTGAATTGTTAAATGTTGGTATCATTAGAGAAGCCACTGGCTCTGCTCTAGAATGCTAGAACAGTTCCCTGGTGGCAAGACCACACCCCCAACCTTTGAAGAGAGAAAGCCTGGGAGCTATCCTGCTGCCATGTTTTCCTGGGCTGTTAATATGCCTTCTCCTCTCTTACAGTCTGTCTCTCTGAATGTGACAAACACCATGACCATAAGCAACATGGGGATGAAAGGGTCTGTGTCATCCCACACGTTATAGTCCATTATCAAGGGAAGTCAAGGCAGAAACTCAAGGCAGAAGCTTCAAGCAGAAATAATGGAGGAATGCTGCTTACTAGCTTGATTCTGGTCTCACTTTTTTTTTTTTTTTTTATGACCCAGGTCATCCTGACTAGGGATGGTACCACCCATAGTTGCTCGGGCCCTTCTAAATCAATTATGAATCAAGCAAATGCTCCACAGACATGCCCAGAGGCTAATCTGATAGACATACACCTCCCCCCCACCCTTGAAATTCACTCTGAAAACCCAGGCTGTGTCAACTTGACACCTCTTGGCAACTGAAAGAGCATCCATGGCTATCCATCTGGAACAATGAACCCTTTCACCCTTACCTTGCTCCACCCCCCTTTTGAGATGGGGTCTCATATGTGACTTTGGTCTGAAACTTGCTATGTAGACCAGGCTGGCCTTGAACTCATAATTCACAGAGATCTCTTGCCTCTTCCTCCCAAGTGCTGGGATCACAGGTGTGGGCCACCATTCCTAGCCCTTAACTTGATTTTTGTTTGATATTTTACCATAGCTTCAGAA
The DNA here is from genome assembly GCA_028551405.1 of Uromys caudimaculatus. Lineage (NCBI taxonomy): Eukaryota > Metazoa > Chordata > Mammalia > Rodentia > Muridae > Uromys > Uromys caudimaculatus. The sequence continues at coordinate 75,854,001 of CM052707.1, read as the reverse complement.
AAGGAAATAAGACCCACATGACACACGTGTATACAAGCACCTGCACACGCAAAAATGACTACACATATGCCGACACACACACACACACACACACACACACACAAAAGAAGGAAAAGAAAAACAAATTTTCAGGGGCTCAAAGATAGGCACTTCACCTACCATATATAAGACCTGCGGTTATCTTTTGTCCTGGAGATGGAGGAAGTTCAAACAGAGAAACCAAAAGAATGGTTAATATGTAAAAACCTGTTACCTACTCAGAAATTCAAACACTGCCAATTTTGCTTCATACTACTCAGGCATGTATTATTTATTTTTGACACCTGAAAAGAATTTGTCAACACCATTACAGAGCCGCTAAACCATCCAGTTAAATCCCTACACGATCACATTATTACCACGTCTTTGAACACAAATAACAAAATCTTTTATAGCATCATAGAATGCAATCAGTTTTCAACTTTCTTCAATAATCAGAACTAGTTTCATTCCAGAACCTATCAAAATTTACATGGGCAATTTTGTTATTTTTTTTTCTTTTAACCTAGGTTGTTTTTGTTATTAGCAATAATAATTATTATTGATCAGAGCTTGGGCCACAGGGCTCCATAGCAAATTAGCGCTGGGACAAAGATACCCTCCCAGCAGCTTGAAAAAGCCAGGAGTGGGCCGAAGACAACCTCCACAGCTCACCAGGAACTGCTCCAAACCTGGGAGACACAGGGACCGAGGTAGGCGGGCATAGAAACCCCCTGGATCCCAACAGTGGGTGGCTGAGGCAGGAGACTTCTGCTTGGGCCTCCAGGTTTCCATAGTCAAGCAGCGCCGGGAGAAAATTTCTCTCCCAGGAGCGTGGAAAAGCCCCGAGTGGGGGCAAAACGAGCCCCAGTGCTCACCGATTCCGCCTGGTTTCCGTGGGCCACAGAGATTGAGGGAAAGGAACTTCCGCTGGCAGCGGGGACCTCAGCTTGGGCCACAAGGCTCCATAGCAAATTAGCGCCGGGACAAAGATACCCTCCCAGCAGCTTGGAAAAGCCAGGAGTGGACCCAAGACAACCTCCACAGCTCACCAGGAACTGCTCCGAACCTGGGAGACACAGGGACTGAGGTAGGCGGGCATAGAAACCCCCTGGAGGCAGAGACCTCTGCCTGGGCCACCAGGAGTCCATAGCCAACTAGCGCCGGAAAAAGCTATCCTCCCAGGAGCTTGGGAAAGCAGTGAGTGGGGTTAAGGGGAGCAACACCTCTCACCCGGACCCGCCTGGATCTGCCGGGACCCAGGACCTGAGAAGCGGGGGACACAAAATCTCTGAACTTTCCGGTTTCCACCTGTGGGCGGAGACCTCTGCCTGGACCACCAGGAGTCCATAGCCAACGAACACCTGAAAAAGCTACCCTCCTAGGAGCTTGGGAAAGCTGTGAGTGGGATAAAGGGCAGCAACACCTCTCACCTGGACCCAACCGGATCCGCCGGGACCCAGCGCAAGAGAAGCCGTGGAACACAAAATCTCTGAACCTTCAGGTTCCCACCTGTGGGTGGAGACCTCTGCCTGGGCCACCAGGGGCCTGTGCCTGGGGACCCCAGCCTAGGCCACAAGGCTCCAGGAGAAAGCGGGTATCCCAGGAGTGCTGACACACCTTTGAGCACAGGCAAAACCACCACTTCTGCTCAAACCCATTGGACCAAGAGGGACCCTTGCAGAGCCATCAGGGCATAGGAACCAAGGGACAGCTGGGGACAGGATCTTTCCAATTTCCTTCTGCACCCCAGAGCAGACCCGGTGCCACAGCTCTCCAAACCCAAACACCTCTCAGAGAGAGCTGGTCTTCAAGGAGTACTGACACAGAGGCCTGCAGGAGGGGCAAGCCACAACCTGACAGAGTAAGATCAGCTAACATCAGAGTCAACAAGATGGCAAAAGGCAAGGGCAAGAACATAAAGAACAGAAACCAAGAGTACTCGGCACCATCAGAACCCAGCTCTCCCACCACAGCAAGCCCTGGATACCCCAACACACCAGAAAAGCAAGACTCAGATCTTAAATCATTTCTCATGAGGATGATAGAAGACTTTAAGAAAGAAATGAA
>CM052707.1:75776848-75851413 GCA_028551405.1 Uromys caudimaculatus | reverse complement strand
GGGGGAGGGGGAGGAAGAGGAGGAGGAGAAGGAAGAGGAGAAGGGAGAGGAGGAGGAGGGGGGAGGAAGGAGAAGAGGAGGAGGAAGAGGAGGAGGAAAGAGGAGAAAGAGGAGGAGGAGGGGAGGGGGAGGAGGGAGAAGAGAAGGAGGAAGAGGAGAGGAGGGAGGAGGAGGAAGAGGAGAGGAGGAGGGGGAGGGGGAGGAAGAAGAGGAGGAGGAGAAGGAAGAGGAGGAGGGAGAGGAGGGGGAGAGGGAGAAGGGAGAGGAGGAGGAAAAGGAGAGGGGGAGGGGGAGGAGGAAGAGGAGGAGGGAGAGGAGGAAGGGAGGGGTGGAGGGAGAGGAGGAGAAAGAGGAGGAGGAAGGAGAAAGGGAGAGGAGGAAGAGGGAAAGGAGGAGGAGACACAGCCATCATATATTAGCGCTCTGCAGGAACTCGTTACCATGCCAGACTTCCACACAGAAAAAAGCAGCACCCACTCAAGTATACAAGCATTATTGATGACTTCTCAGTCTTTAAGAGTTTTCTTTTAGAATGAGAGGGGTCATACCTTAAGCCTTATTAACGTATATCATACTCTCAGTTTATGCCAATAATTAATTTTACTAATAGCAAGGATGAGTCACTGAATGGATGCTTACCATGAAGTAAAGTGTTCCATAAATAAATGTCTTCTTTACATTCTACCCAGGGCTGTCTATATACACACACACACACACACACACACACACACACACACACACACACACACACACACCCTCAGTCATCACACACACATCCGGCTACTCTGCTTTGGATTCTGGGACAACTTTCTTATTGCTGTGTGCTCTGACTGACTGTTCTTTTCATGTTTTATGCGTGTGAGCCACTCCATGTCCTCTCTCCCCTCACACATACTCTCATGTTTGTGCTCGGCCAGTCTCTACTCCAGTGATTCGTTCATCATCATCACCTTCCCCCATTAGCTTCCTGTAGCGGCTACTCTGTCTACTCTGAATTGCTTCTCAGCCTGTGGCCAAGATAAAATGGAAACTGCTGAAGTCGGTGGTTCTATGGGAAGTGTGTTCATTTTCCCATGTTCTCTTCTGCAGTGTTAGCTTCTTCCTGGTGGCTCTGTAGTGCAAGGGGCACTGCTGTGGACTCCTCGAATGTAAGCTTACTGATGGCAGGGTACTTTATTTATTCCTGAATTCAGGAGCCTAGAACTGAAGACGATGGGTCAATCACAAGAGGCTGACCCTAATCCGCCAAACTGGCGCACTCCATATGTATCTATAGCACTAGAGTGTCTGGAGTCCCAGGCTTTGACATCCCAATCTCTCTGAGGAGAGCCATCTGCTTTGAGCCTGTAACAATCAGGAGGTACCTCCAGGTATGAACTAAATCTTTACAGTTTAAGAGACCCACCGGCTTCTTTCTCATTTTAATAGTCTAGACAAGAAATTTTATTCTCCATGAAAACGTGCCCTCACCATGACAACAACCAAGGATGGCTTAGATAAATCCCCTCTACTTGGTTTTTTCTTCTCCATCCTAACTAAAAATAACAACCCATAATATTTTGTAAGGCAAGGGAAACAAATTTAGAAAATGATATTTTGATTGAAATCTGATAGCACACAAATAGATTTCTTAACATCTCGAATGCTAATTGCAACCAGATTAATGGTCCAAAATTGTTATTAAATAGAAATTTGGAGGTGGCCACATCAAGCTAGGAAGGAAATAGTTTTGAAAGCCACTTCTGCATTCTCCCCAGCCACAAAAGTGCCCAGAGGCAAAGAAGCAGAGTTGCTGCTATCTGTTTGAGTGAAGCGAGCAAACCCAAGAAAACAAAACCCTGAGCCTTCCCCTTCTCCTCCGTGCTATCCCCTTAATCTTGAATGACAGAAAAATGTAGTGTTCCTCACACCCACCGGAACTGGGACTAGTGAGTATCCTTAAAGCAGATGCCGGGTTTGCTGTCACTGCATGGTTCTGATGTGCCCTGGGGGATTTAAAAGCTTTTCCTGGGATTTAATTAGAACAGCTCAAATCAGGCATAGAGGTTAACAACTTTAATCTGAGCACTTGGGAGGCACAGGCAGGTATCTCTGTGAATTAGAGGCCAGAGTGGTCTACATGGTGAGTCCCGAGACAGACAGAGCTACACAGTGAAACCATGTCTCAAAACCAACCAACCAAAACTAGAAAAGAACAATTGAATGGGTCCCTCAAGTAAATACTGGCATCTCCAGACAGAGCTTGTGCACTTAAATTCTCTTTGTAGATGTTAGTTGTGAAATGTGTTAGCTTTTCTCCCACAGCATTTAAGTACTTTCAGATAACTGTATCTTCCAGTGGCTGCTCCAATACTCTGAAACAGGCAGGTATGCATGATATGACATCCTTCCTGTAACCTTCTCTAATCAGTTATAAACGGTAGTTGAAGCCAGTTAGTTTCCCAAGGTACTGGGCAGGCATATGTTGGTATAGGAAGTAATTTTACCTAGATGCATCATTAAGTAATTCAGATTTATAAGAATAAAGTTACTCTTTCAAGATCCTTTAATTTTAATAATTATTCTAATTAGACAAATCTTAGCTGTATGCTAGCATCTCCAACCCTTAATAATTTTTTTATTTATAAATTAAGAGGAAGTATTGACTGTTGGAGCTCAAATTCTTGATAGGCAACCTCATTAGAATACTAGTTTCGCTTTCACAGTCTTCTTTCATTTATGACTGCAGGAAATGTTTTCTACTTACCAGAGCAGCATATTTCCTTTAAAACAATTCTATGTAAGTTCTAAAAGGGGTACATAAACCATTAATAGTATTTCTGACTCTTGAATCTGAAAAAAAGTGATAAAGTATTGTGAATCGATTAATTATTGATATTAAGGGCTACTTGCTTTCTAATCCTGGACATGAAACAGGTTGGAGGTCATACATGGCAGCAGCACGTTACCGTCTTGTCAGGGCTCTATCTATATTCTGTTAACTGCCAGAGCCTCCTTGGGTTCCAGGTTTGGGGGAACTGATGGAGTCGGTCCATAGAAATGGCAGTCACTACGTGTGGAGTGCTAAGATCAGAGGTTAGGTCTTTGGGATAAAGCCTGATGTAGCATAAACCTGGACCTGAAGAGTTAGAAGAAAGCTAATCATCACAGAGGGGTACAAGGAACCACGGGGCTGAGGAGAGAGACTGGCCTTGTTCAGAGGCAAAAGACTTGAGATGCTATGACCCAGAGCTACGGATGAGCTTAAGTGCAGTCCAAAGCACGGTCAGATGGTTCACGATTGACTCTGGCCAATTCTTCGGTTGGGACTAAATACTTAACTCTAGCCCATGTAAATGTTTCTTCAGGTTCTGAAACATGTACTTCCACCTAACAGGCCATCTGCCTTAAAGAAATTGAAATTCCCTCATTCTAACTTGCATACACGTCATTAGGAAATGAAAGTATTTGTAGTTCTTCAACTGCTGCTAAGACCAATCACTCGGTAATTAAGATAATATGAAATGGTTGCTTTTTATATAGAAACTCTAATAAAAACTTGTGCTTATTTTTGAATTAACTATAGGTCTTTAGTATATATAGTCTATATAATATTATATATACATATATATGTATGTGTGTGTGTGTATATATATATGTGTGTATATATATATATATATATATATGTATATATATACATGTCTCCTAAAAAGACAGAGCTGGTACAAGTGGCAACAGGAAGAGCTGCCTGATCTTAAGTTACAGAGAACAGAAAGCTAAAGTTTGGACAAGCTAACAGCCCAAGGTTTGAGATTTCCACTTTTTTTTTTAATTGATAGCTTTTGGGAATTGGACTTAATTATGTTTTCTTAATAAACTATTGTCTTCTTTTTGTATTATTTTTATGTCCTGAAAGAAGTGCTTGGGTCAGAAATGGCATACCTCCCATTGAAGTCCTCTTGCCCAAATGAAAACTTGAGATACCAATGAATGTGTATTTCAAGAGCACTTTTAAGAGCAAATAAATAGACCAGAACATTCTTGAAAAACAAGGAAAAGTCGGGTTTTTTGTTTTGTTTTTCTAGGTAGATAGAACTGACAAGGGTATCCTCAATTCTTTTCTTTTATTCTGAGGGCTGTATTCTGTGCATAAGCATTTTATAGTTTCACATTAAGAAAATTCATTAACCTGCCAGGTGGTGGTAGCACATGGATTTAATCCCAGTTCTCAGGAGGCAGAAGCAGGCAAATCTCTAAGTTCGAAGTCTACAAAGTGGGTTCCAGGACAGCCAGGGTTACACAGAGAAACTATATCTAGAGAAAGAAAAAAAAAAAGAATAAGAAAAAGAAAATTCAGCACCAAACACCACTGTTCTCGTTGTTGTGCAAAGGTCTGAGGGTATGGTCCTCTGCACATTTTATGAAGACATAATTATGTTTTTCATGTGTGGTACACTCATTTTGTCTTTCACAGGAAGTATTTTTATTCTAGTTTGGATTCTACTACTATTCCTAAAACTGAAATAGAATATTCAGTTCTATAAGGAAGGTGGTTTCCTAAGCAGATTTTACTCAATTATTCTAATATAATCTACTAGAAAGGCAACATTCTGAGAAAATAACTTTTCACTGTTGGATCCCCAGCATTGGGATGCGGTTAGGTCGAGGCTAAAGCAGAATTGCAACTATTTTCTTTTGGGGGGCTCACAGTCTAGAGGATTCCCCAAACTTCCATTCAGTGGTAGGGTTTTATGACATTATAGATCTAAAGTGTACGGGAGGGGAGAGTGTTTAGAAAAGGCAAAGTTAAAATCTCTTTATGATAATGTCTTTTACAGCACGAGAATTTAAGAAATGGACTCAAATAAATCATATTTACTGTATTTTCAGACCCTAGGAAATCATGACTTATTAGATATGTATCGGATAAATATCAGTCGAAATAACTGCCTTCATCCACATTCCTTTTGAATTCTAGACGCAGCCGGGTCTTTACTCCATAGAAAGCAATGGAGCTGGAACCATAAATCCCTTAAAAGGTCAGGACCAGTTAACAGGCTGAACTAACCTCCTGGGCAGTGCCACACAGGCTGAAAGCGATGAAGGAAGAAGAAATCAAAACAGGCTTAAGAGACAGGGAAAACAAAACAACAATACCGAGCAAGCCTAAGAGGAAAGACATTTCTGCAGTGGGTGTTAGCAGGAAGCCACCGCGATTACCGCAGGTCATCCCCTGCCAGTAGGCGATCACCTCGGTCACTGCCACCAGGGCCAGGGAGACGACTCCGACCCCACTTTTAAAACGCTCTCATCAGGATCGCCCGGGTTCACCCCAGTTCCTCGGGAAGAGCCCCCCCCAGCACCTAATGCACGACCTGTGTCCACGCCATTCAAATCACGCAGCCAATAGGAAAACCCTCCGCCCTGGGCAGCCGCCTCGCGCGGCCGGACGAGCCCCGGAGGCAGGTCAGCCTGGTACCGCCTCGCCGCCCAACCGGCAGCCTCCAGAGCTCTCGGTCCCGCTGGACAACCTTCCTTCCCGGCCTCCTCCCTTCCAGGAGCGGCCCAGCCCCCGCAGCCAGAGCCACACCCGCTTCCCTCCGGTAGCGCCCCCGCCGCACTCAGCCGCCGCGCTCTTCCTGGGCCGGGCCGAGGCGGGAGCGCGCATGCGCACTGGCCGCAGGGCGCCTCCCCGGCCGCGATCTCGCGAAGTTACGCTCAGCCGGGCCGCGGCTGACGGGCGGCCGTGCCGGGGGCGGGAGGGCGTCTGTGGTAGGAAGAGAGGCCCGCTCTGCCGGGCTCGCCCCAGTGCTCTGTGGGATACTGGAAGTCTCGAGCGTCTCCTCCCCGGCTCGCGGCCCCGCTCCGGCCCGCTCTCGCAGACACGGTCGCACACCCCCCGGCGTCCCCTCGCCGCCGCCCCCTTCCCCCGCTCGCGATAAGAAGAGCCGGCGGCAGGAGAGGGGATGAAGATGGCGGACGCGAAGCAGAAGCGGAACGAGCAGCTGAAGCGGTGGATCGGCTCCGAGACGGACCTCGAGCCTCCCGTGGTGAAGCGCCAGAAGACCAAGGTGAAGTTCGACGATGGCGCCGTCTTCCTCGCCGCCTGCTCCAGCGGCGACACGGACGAGGTCCTCAAGCTGCTGCACCGCGGCGCCGACATCAATTACGCCAATGTGGACGGACTCACCGCCCTGCACCAGGTCTGTGTGCCCGCCGCCCTCACCCGGACCCCCGGGCCCGCTGTCGTGCTCGCGCCCGGGCCTCTCCGGGCGCCGGTAGTGAGGCCGGGGGGTGGCGGGAGACTCCCTGCTGCGGGTGAGGGGGCGGCTCCGTCGGGGGAGGCTGGGCGCGGGGCTCCAGGCCCCCTTCAGAGCCGCTCGCTCGCTGCCTGTGCAGTTTGGGAGCCGGCTGGTTTTCCTGGGCGCGGAGTAAAATGGACTGTGGTCCTCTTGGGGCCCCAGGGCCATTTGTGGACATGTGTCTGGTACTCTAGGTCAAGCCGAGCAGGAGTGTAATGGGTTGTGCCGAGGCCCGGTGTCAGTGATAGACTGTGGGGGGGTGGGGGGGAGGGTTGTTGAAAATCCACTCGCAGGGAGCGGTAGGGACTCTTGGGGCAGATGGACCCCTTTGGCCTGTAGGTGGGCATTGGTCATGGTGTACTTTTTAGAACTTGATTACAAATGAGGATGATAATAATAGTGATCAAGAGCCCTAAAGCAGGGTGTCCTGAGCGAACGATTTCCTGTTTTCTTCTTTATTACTCTTGGTCACTGGGGAGGGGAAAACGGGGTGTAATTAGCTAATCTGTAGTCACTGAAAGAGAGGGGCTTGGTAGTGTATCTGATAAGGAAGCCTTCCCAAGTGGACTTGCCCACCTCATAACTAGAGTCTATGGATCCCTGTGCTCAAAGTTTGTCGCAGTCACAGATCCCTGAGCCCTGGTTCCTGGAGTGTACACCGGGCTAGGAAAGACAAGAATAAACACTGTGCACTCCTCAAAGACCGTTGCCAAACCTTGATTTTTTTTTTTTTTTTTTTTGGTGGGGGGAGAAAAAAAAAGAAAGCTAATCGCAATCTTTTCTCAAAATGGATGCTTTGTGCATGTTAAAGTTTTATAGTAGTCCGATTGGGATCTCTCGATGTTAGCCAAATAAGGAGAAACTATTGGCAATCCAGAGATAATGTTGCTTTGCCTTTAACAAGCCAAAAGCAACAAAACCCTTAGAGTTCTGCTTGAAAAGCAAGGTTTAGGTGCTGGTAATAGGTGCTGTGACATAGATTCTTTCTATTTTCATACGAAGAAATTTGGAATTACTAGGAAATTTACAGTGAAAAAGACTTCCTGTTCTCTCAGACGCCTCTTGGTTGTGTGGGAGAGCATAGCTCTATTTTGAATAATAGTGTGGTTAAAAACAGAGGTTGAAACCTAAGGCTTCGTTTGCACTTTGTACCTAAACTTTATTATTTTGTCCCTGTTAACTTTATACCTTTTAAAAAGACATGGTATGGAGGTATTTTCCTTTTATTGCTTCCTGCTTTAATAAGTGGTGGCCATTTAAAGTTTTATTTAATCAAATTCACATATCAAGCTTGGCATAGCCTTTGTTTACAAAGCTGACTGGAAGGATTGAAATGCCTGACAATCTGCAGGACAGATCTGGAATTTAGAATGGCACCGAGTGAAAATATAGGGTGGTTCTCTAGTGTAATGCAAAGTTCAGTCTTCAAGTATTCCTTCACAGGTCCCTGGCAAGTTTTAGTGAGAAATTGGTTCTGAGACACACTTACTGTATGTCAGAATAATTGGATAGTGGTTTATATCAGCATGTTTTCTTAAACTGCTAAGTAGAAATGTAAAGTTTCTTCCCTGTGGAGAATTGTATTGACTTGGAGGAAGAGGACAATGTCTAACATTTTTTAATGTTGCAATACTAGTTTAGAATTTGAAAAGACATGAAATTGGCTTTTACAGGCTTGTGCTTATCAGTTTTTACTTATTTAAAGAAGTCAGACTTAATATCATCTTAACTAATTCAGTAGGTATAATCTCTATGAATGCATATTGTGTTTGAGTTGACAAGCATGTAAGGAGATGTTTCTAAGTTTATGCCATTTTATACATGAATAAAGCCTTTTTATTTGCGGTTGGCATAGTGCGAGTTCCTTAAATCAATGAAGCCAAAGTCCTTAAAAAGATGAAGCATTGAGGGGCTGGAGAGATGGCTCAATGGTTAAGAGCGGCTGCCCTTCCAGAGGACCTGGGTTCCATTCCCAGCACCCACATGGCAGCTCACCTCTGTCTGTAACTCCAGTTGCAGAGGATACAGTCCCTCACACAGACATACATGCAGGCAGAACACCAATGTACATGAAGTAAATGATTTCTAAAAAGCAGCCTTGGAATGTTAATGTGTTTTCTCTGTTGCTCTTATTTATCTCATACTTGTTTCCCATTGTGCCTGTGAAGACAAGGACTTCACATTGGGCAAATTCGGGACACCAGTTAGTGAGAGGTGAGAAATGGAACCCCTCTCCTCCTGTTCATGGGATCTTAAGCTTTTCAGAAGTCTCTCGAATGACAAATGGCAATTGTCTTCATTAGCTAACAGTAAAATGACTGATTTGGTGATTGGTCCTTAAATATCTTAATACTCTCAAAAGATCATAAAATAGCTAAAATACTTTACCAGTCTAATTTGTCTTTGGTCTGTTTGCATGTTCACTCACCTTTTGTCCGGGTTTGGTCCACAGGACAAAAGCTTAGGTACTTCGCATCCCACAGATGCACTTAGCACCCTGCTCTTTCCTCAGGGTTGTAGTACAGTGGTCTGTACTTCAAGGGTTATCTGTTGGTTGAATGAGTGATCACTGAAAACCGTGAAAACCCAGCTACTGCTCTTCATCCCTTTGACACAGAAATGCCATCGATATGGAGAGACAGCACACTTCTGTCTTTGTCTCTGGACTACTCTTCCTCTTCTTCCAAGTGTACGATACCGTGCTCTGATTTTTCTAAACCTAAGGTCCGGAGTACAATTTCAGTTTTGCTAGTTGGCAGTTATTCACCTGCAGAGTTTTACTTATAGCATGTGATTATGCCTGTATTTTAGCATGCTTTGTAAACATTGTCAAGATTTTAGGGTTCTGGATAGAATGCCTCTGGCTGGTCCTTACTCATGCCTAAAATGCGAGAATGACAATTTGGAGTTTAGCTTTTTTATTTTAACCTCAGAATCTTAACTTTTTCCTCCGTGCCAATGGTTTTCAAGTCAGTTTTCAGTTCCCATTCTTCTACAGCATCCAACTTACTGATATAAAATGTAATACAATGATACCGTGTAATCTTGAGCTGAAAGTGTATATCTTTAAGTGTCATGTATATTCAGATCTAGTTCTTTTTGCCAAAAACATTTCTTTAAGGAATCTTTACTGTTCAGAAAATTTTTTGGTAATTGTAACTGAGTTTTATAATCTTTTTTAATCATTTATTTGTTAACTATTTCTCGTGTCTTGAGATTGAATAGAATCCTTTTTATGTAATCTGAATATTCAGCTTTAGTTTTAAATCGTCGTGAGTTTCACCCTAAAGTTCTGACGAAAACGTGTTCCTCACTGAGTGCTATCTTTTCATTGACACCTCTATTGTGTTAATAATGTCATCAATGTCAGGATGAAGTTAAACATTTCAGTTACTTCATTCATTGTCCCTGTGGATATATGTCCACTCAGTTACCTGACTTTTCTTCAGGATTATCTTTGTATTACTTCTTTTCTTTGCTACTGTGATTATCAACCTGTTCCAAGCAGTTATGATTTTATCCTGGTATTCTACTAATTGTCCTTCCATCTTTATATGTACATGTATGTATGCATGCATGCATGTATGTTCAGTCCGGGATACATACAGATTTTAGAAAAATCTTAGCAATCCTGTGTTGTGTCTCTCCTCGGTGTAGGTTTAAACCTCACTGTCATGAGCTTATGCTTCATAACTGTGGAATTGGTGACCTTACTTTGGTTGGAACCAGATTTTTACTTTTCCATTTCTAAGCTTTTAGTCTTTTCCTCCGCTGAAATACCCTTCCTTTCTTTACCAGCTCAGTTTTCTTTAAGGGTTCATCCCACTACCAACCGCTTTGAACCTGTGTAGCTGAGGTAGAAGAGGCACATGTGCTCCTCTTGGGTGCTCAGTGCTCCCTGTACTCGTGCTCTGGCTGTCTTTGTTTAAAAACACTTCTTACTAATGGTATCTAGAAGCTCAATCAGGACCCATTCTTCCATATATTTATGTTTCCAGGGCCTGACTCACTAAACATTTTTATTGAATTGTTTTATTTCCTTTTATAAATAAGTTTCATGATTATTTGTATACATATGTGAAGCCTGCATGTCCAGATATTTAGAATATTGGTCCAATATTATAGAACCTGTGATTTTATGAAATAAACGAAAAACTTGGAAGTAGATATTTAGTGTATTTTAGTTGTTATTTAAAATATTTCTAGCCGGCCAGTGGTGATGCACGCCTTTAATCCCAGCACTTGGGAAGCAGAGGCAGGCGGATTTCTGAGTTCCAGGCCAGCCTGGTCTACAGAGTGAGTTCCAGGACAGCCAGGGCTCCACAGAGAAACCCTGTCTCAAAAAAAAAAAAAACAAAACCACAAAACAAATATATATATATATACACATATATACATATATATTTCTAAGTAGCATCCCTTTCTATTAAAAAGTCCTAAACCAGCTTCAAGTTTTAGTTAAGTGATAAAAAATGCGTTCAGTTAACAACTTCATAAGAACCTGAGGTAGAGTCTATAGTGAAATCCAAGGTTAAATGGTCAGTGTTCTTTTGTAATTTACAATAATGCTCTCCCCTCTGTTTCCAGCTAGACAGACTTGTAGATAAGCGTAATATTAAGTCATTGTGCTCTTAAATACAAGTTGTATAAACTTGTAAGGGACCCATTGAAAGCTTCTTTGTGAAATGTAGGAATAGTGTAGTGTAGTTTTCCCTTAAGAAGCAAAGCACTAGAGACATCAGAAGCAGGTGATTTTGAGTTCCTTGTTGCAGAATGATTCAGGTGCTATATATATTTTAAACTGAATGCATTTTTAGTGTTTAATTTTTACCTCTTTTATTTTTATCATGAGATGTTACAGTTTTAGAAACACCTATTGGATTAGTTATAAAAGTATTAAAATTAGTGTTAAAAATGTACATGAAATTGTTTTTCTGTATACTTTCCTCTAGAAAAGCTGTTACTTCATGCTAATGGCTCCTAAAACTTTTATTGAAATCATCCAGAATCCATTTTTAAATTTATTAAACAACCCTCCAAGCCCAAGCTGATCCCTTACTTCCCACAGTAAATGGGTAATGTAGCCATATATGGGGTGTGCTGGTACAGCCCAGCGCCTACATGGCTGCTGTTAGAATGCCTTCTCTGCAGTTGCTCGCTTTGTGCTTCCTGGCAACAGTTTTGTGGTCTGACTTTGAAGTGTCATAACCAAGACTATCTTTCATGAGCTTTAGCTTCAGTGTGATGGCAAGCTGTGACTGAGCATTTTCTCGTGGAGCAGGTAGAAACAGCACTGGGTAGCCCAGAGGAAACTTGCACCATCCCTCTCTGACCATGTTTCTCATGCTCTATGCAGTAAGAGAAAAAATGTTTCAAAATCTAAATGATTTTGAAGGAACGGCTTTTAGAAACAACCTTTATTAGGCATAAGGACAAAACATTTTATTCCTGTTATGGAATGTTATTTCCTGACAAGTCCTAAAGGTGCTGCCTTCGTTGCTTTGGAGTCTGTTTGAAAGAGATAGCGATTCTTTTGAAAGTGTATCGCTTTCCATAATCACAGGGAAGAGAGGATGTTAACATGCTGATAGATAGACTCCTCACAGGATCCTAGACCTCTAACAGGTCCTTTGCGTTGGTTTTAAGTCAGCAGCCATGACTTAACCAGTGTTTGATTGAGAAGCAGTGCTTTGGAAACAGGATCACTTTAATTCTCACAGCTTCCTACACAGTAAATTACAGTGACCCGTAATCCTAAAGCAGGTCTGGGTTAAAGCCTGAGCTTCAGTTTAGGTCCCCAGCTCACCCCACCCGATGGTTTTCTTTTTTCTTTTTTCTTTCTTTTATTTTTTTGAGCTGACCTTGAGCTCACCATGTAGATTAGGCTGACCTCAAACTCAGAGACTCTCCTGCTTCTGCCTCCTGAGTGCTGGGAGTAAAGCCATGCCGCCATACCAGTTCCCTAATTCAAATCTGAAGAAGAAAACCATTTTTAAATACTTCAGTGATTGTATTCATGATTATTATTTGAATTTCCCCTGTAAATCACCTAAATGAAAAACGTGAACAGGTATTTTGTTTTCTTAATCTATTTTTGTTTTAACTGATGCTTGAGATCTTTTTTTGTTTGTTTGTTTTTGTTTTTTCGAAACAGGGTTTCTCTGTGGAGCCCTGGCTGTCCTGGAACTCACTCTGTAGACCAGGCTGGCCTCGAACTCAGAAATCCACCTGCCTCTGCCTCCCAAGTGCTGGGATTAAAGGCGTGTGCCACCACTGCCCGGCTGCTTGAGATCTTTTTAATGGTAATTAAAATGCAATAGTAGTATGTTTAAATTGATCTAGAATTCAAAATTATTCTAAATTTTAGGAAGTGCTAAGGTTGTTTTCTAACCATTCAAACCATAAAGAATACTTGAGTCTTTTTTTTTTAATTTACAAAGGAAATTACTATGATACTCCTTTTTTTCAGAATATAGAATTTAGTTTTCCTTTTCATTTTTCTAGTGACAGTTTATATCACTGCGTTTGCACTGCATTTATTTATAGTGATTTTTATAACTAAGTGTACATTTGGTTCTTGGGTATAAACTGTAGGAAGCTCATTTGAGATGTTAAAGAAGACAGTCTCAGCTGGGCATTGGCGCAGGCCTAGCTTTAAACTTAGCAGTCTGGGAGGCAGAGGCAGGTATGGATCTCTTGAGTTTCAGGACTACATAGTGAGATCCTGTGTCAAAAAATAATCTCAACTTGTCAGCACTCTGCAGCATAATTACTTCAGTTTGTTTTGTGTACAATGATAATTGATGTTTGTAATCAGTACATGGGATATTACACAAAATGCTAATAATGTTATCTAAAGCGGTTTCTGAGCTGGTAAAATGAGCTTGTAAGTTGTTAATCATTCTTGACTTTAGTTGGGAGCCTCTTATTAATAAGAATATCAAGCTGTATATGCATTCCACGAATTACAATGTGCAGCCGAGTTACAATTCTGGTCTTACTTTGAAAAGGAAGAAAGGATTTTTTTCATTTTGATAAAAATGTAAAATGTGATTTACTTATTGCTCATTGATTCTCTTATTTATATGAACATACTTATTTCAGTCACTAAAAGAGCAAAATCTTTATTTTTCTTTTGCTCCATCAGCAAATTTAAAACAAGTAGTTTGATTATCTGTCAATCTATAAAATTATCGAGAATAACAACAGATGCACTTTGTGCTCTGGTGAAAGTACCGTTGTAGCTAAGGATGAGCAGACCCATAAGACTGCCCTGTGGCCTACTTTTAGTAGAGCATGGTAGAGTGCAGATGGTGGCATTCTATTTCAGGGGTTAAGCACTGTGTCTCTTGGATTGTAACAGGAAACAAGTTTATCTGAAGGGATTCAGGGGCTGGTGAAAACCTTTGGAACCATTGGTTCCATATTTATGTTCCCATCAGTCTTTGTGCTTGTTGTTATCCTCTGGAAAGCATTTCCCAGATTATTTTTATTAAGGCACAGCTTGAAGCACAAAGTGTGAGCATTTTTGACCACTAAAGAACACTGATTCTTTGCACGTTCTAAATCATATGCTTAGCATTTATAGAGTAAGTATTAGAAGTATATCTTATCTTCAGACAAACTAGAAACTTCCTTAACATAGTTTCCTGAATTGATCCTTTCTCTTAATTTTTCTTTGTCTGCATTTTATTTCAGCAGGTGCACAGTGTCTTAATTTTAAAAAAATACTTGAATATTGTAATTTTTAACAGTAGAGTTGATAGAAAATGAACTGATAAGTTGTGTCGGCAACTATATCAGGATTTACAGCATTAAAAATGTAGCAGAGGCAGGATGTAGTGTCATACACCTTTAATTCCAGCACTTGGGAGGCAGAGGCAGGCCCAGCTCTGTGAGTTTGAGGCTAGCCTGGTCTACATGGTGAGTTCCAGGACAATTGGAGCTACAGTGTGAGCCCCTGCCTCAGAAAAGAAAAGAGAAAAGTATCAGAAAAGCATACGCCAACAACTTATGTTTAAGTATCCATTATTACAGTACAATATCTATATTTTGGATTTACTTTAAAAGTGGAATATATTACTGATTGCTAATACAAGTAGAATTTTACCAAGTTTATGTAATCTAGTTTAAAAATGAATATCTTTTTAACAAATTCTTTATATTCATTTAGGAAAGGATTTCTTGATAGCATAGCAATAAAAGTAATACATACATTGTAGTGATTCTAATTACAGAGTCTTTTCTGAATGTCTTCATTATGGATCTTCATATGGCAGACTTTTCTGACCTCACTAGTATTTTAGGTGCTGATCTTTTCATTGTAGAGCTGGCTAGCCATCAAAAGGCAGGCTTTGCTTCTGTATTACTGCCCTTGGTGCCTGCCTGACTCAAATGTTCTTTCATGGGTGGAGACATTCCACGTTGTCATGTGTCATATAGGCATTTCTGAAATGACATTCACTAGAAACCATGGAAAGCAGTGAAAGCATTTCTCAGCTGTCACCTTTTTAGTAATCTATTTCAGTGTGCTGTGTGCTTGAGAAAGTGAGTCTGTGGACGGAGCCTTACCTAACAGAAAGCTTTAGCTGGAATATTGCTCCATATTGATCTGGTTGCTCTTTGGTTTAACATGGTCTCCTAAAAGAATTTAAGATTGTACAAACCGTTAACTTTCTGCAGCATTGGATAATAAAAGGGGATTGGATTTGATGAGGAGTGAATTGATGCCTTCTGAAAGTTTGGTAGCCACGTAGGAAAGTACTTCTTCACAAACTAATGCAAAAGTCTGCATGCACATTACGGGTCACTTTTATGTTGAGATGACATACCTTTGCACACACATATATCCTTCAGTTGTTTCAGAGGGAATGTCTGTGCTTCAGACATGGAGCCTCAGCTCTAGGGCATGTTTGTGACTGTCCTCTGTATTGAAGTGTAGTCCGGAAGTTACATTGTGAAAATGTTGGTCATTTGGAGTTGCAGCTGGTGAATTAAAAAGATTGTGATAATAATGGTATCAGTAACTACGTATTTTCTACAAAGCTTATTTAAAAATTGTTATTGCTTGAGAATTTTATACATGCACATAGGGTGTTTTGATCAAATGCACCCCCATCCTCTTCCTTCCAGCTTCTCTCATCCTACTATCCCTGTCCCTCCCAATTTCATGTGTTTTGTTTTTTAAATCCAAGTCCACTTAGTGCTACCAGTATCCATGTAGGTGTGGGCCTCATCCCTAAAAAAACAAACAAACAAACAACCTGATTCAAGCAGCTATCAATTGTCGATAGCTCTTGACTAGAAGTGGGACCTGGTGACCCCTCTCTAGCTTCTGTGAGTTCATGTGTGCAACTGTGCTATCATGTCATGAAAACACCATTTTCTCTCTTCTGAGCTTGGGAGGAGGACGTCTGATACAGATGCCCTACCATAGTCTCTTATCCCTGCAAGGTGACTAGTTACGGGTTTCTATGTTGAATGCCATCATTGCAAAATGAAGAGTTGAGAGATGCACTAATCTGTTGCTATAAAGATAAGAACTTCGGGAGCTGTTTAATTCTGTGTCCATTTAGCAGGATAATATTATTGGGTTCTTCCCTCCGGCCTATGACCTATTATCTAGCTATGGATTCCTAGACCTGTTAGTGGAGCCAGGCCTGAGTTCCATCTTGTGGAGCAGACTACAAAGCTTATTTTTAATTAGAATAGGATCATAAAGAGGCCCTCAGAGAGACTTTAGTTAACTCTTTGCACACTTTTTCCCACCGGATATAAATTATTTCAGAATTTATAATGAATCTACTATACTGTCTGGTCTGTGTCCTAGGTTTTCAATGCAACAAGTCAGTATTGCACCTGACAGTTTGAATATTGGTGTATATATGGTTTTGTTCCTAAATAAAGTTTTGATGCTGGTGTACAAATTTGGATTTGGATGCTATATTTTGTTAAGGCATGATAATTAATCTGTATAGTTTTTCTTAACATTTTTAAACAGATCACATGTTTCTGTATCCTTCCAAAGTACAATGGGAAGTCTAAACAAAAATGTAGTTTCTGTCTTTTCCTTTAAAAATGTCTATTGCAACTTAATCTTTTCAATCGGCATTTTAACATTAAAATGTCTAAGCTCACTGTATTTATCTTGAACAAGAGAAGCTATAAGCCATCATTAAGATTTTAGTGCCTTCTATTCTTGGTTTTTTGTTTTGTTTTTGTTTTTATTTGCTTTTGGGACAAGGTTTTATGTAGTCCAGGCTTGTCTTGAAATAAATCCTGATCCTCCTGTCTCAGCCACTATCTCCTTTTTATCATCAACATGGTTTACCTTTGTACTTGTTGTTACATATGCATATCATTGCAAATAGAAACGTTTAGATAATAAACAGCATAGGAAAATAAAGATGTTTAGTGCTAGCCAAACATTCAGCCTCTTCACAGTCTAGTAAACTCACATTAATACAAATATCTGATTATAAATGGGATCATACTTAGCTTTTTGGTATGTAACCTATTTTAAAAATTATACACCTTTGTTAATCAGCATTGATACACAGTTTACCTTTAATGGCTATGTGGAATTTTGCTTTGTGCATCTGAATTTTTTCTAAATTGATGAATGTTTAGCATCATTTCCACTTTTTCATGGTATAGCATGAAAATATTAAACTTTGTTCATCTTAACTCTTATATTCGTTGGATTGTTTCCAGAAAAACATTATCAAAGTTTTATGTCTTGCGCAAAATGCTATTGCTTTTGTAGTTGTTTATAGAATAAATTTTTCAGTAAAGCTTCTAACATACGGAATATAGAAAGCTGACCTTGACCAGACTTCTGATGATGCATCTGTAAACTCATGGATGAGATCATCCTTCCTGAGTCACCAATAGGAAGATTATGTTATTGTTTTATTACTCTGTGAATGTGTAAAATTCATGGTATTCACTTAGAGAAGTAGTTGGAAGAGACAGGATAAAAGAATTCCTTCTTGCCCACTTTTCTTTTTGTTTTGTGTGTGTGTGTGTGTGTGTGTGTGTGTGTGTGTGTGTGTGTGTGTACACGCGCGCACACGCGCCCCCCACCCCCATGCCCAAATGTAGGTGTGGAAGTCATAGGACAGCTCTGGATATCAGTGCTTGCCTTCTACTTTGTTTGAGGTGGCAACTCTTGCTTTTCCACTAACGTGCCATGCTCACTAACCTGGCCTGTGAGTTTCCAGGGATTCTTGGCTTTGCCTGCCAGATCCTCTTAGGAGAATTGGTAGTTCAGAGGTTCATGTTACATATCTGGATTTTATATGGGTTCTGGGGATTCTGACTCAAAACCTCACATTTGCATGGCAAGTGCTTTTACCCACAACCACACGCCTGAGTCACTTCTTCTCATAGATTTAATTCTAGGGGACTGAGGCGACAGCTACTCCCCCAGAGCATCAGAGTGCAATTCTCAGGACCTAATGGCAAGGCACAGCTGTCTGTAACTCCAGTTCCAGGGTTCAGTGCCCTCTTCTGGCTTCTGCAGGCCCCAGGTCCACATGTGGGATTAATGATCCATTAATTTAAAAAGAGGTACATCACTTTTAAAAGATTTAACTGTAATGTTTTAGAAGTTTGAAATACATGTTATTAAAAATGTTAACATAACGCCATTACCCATCTAAATTAGAAGTTAACTCCATGCAACAAATATTTAGATCATCTTGTGTCTGACACTTTACTAATCTCTTATCCAGTGTCCAGTATGTTTTTGATTGATTTGTTAACAAGTGATAATAGTTTAGTAACTGAAAATATACAGGGTTAGATTTATAAAAAAAAAAAAAAAAGACTTAGCCCAGAATATCAAAAAAAACAATTTGAGTGATAAATAATCTATTAATTTATATCTTAACCATTTTTGAACCTGTTTCCTCTGGTTTGTTCTTAGCGTTCTTGTTCATTTTCTTTCTGATCTGCTTTTCTGCTTTTCTAAGGATGAATGTTTCTAAGACTATTTTGTCTGTTTTTCTTGTTGCATTCATTGCTATAGTTCCAACTATTTTCAGAAAATCTGTTCTCCTTTTTACATTATCCGTCTTTTTTTTTTTTTTTTTTTTTTTTTTTTTTTTTAATCGTCAGTGACAGCCAGGGCAGGAACCTGGAAGCAGTAACTGAAGCAGAAGCCACAGAGAAATAAATGCTGCTGCTTCTTTTTTTTTTTTTTTCCGAGACAGGGTTTATCTGTGTAGTAAATGCTGCTTCTGACTTGCTCAGTTGGCTTTCTTACAACTCCCAGGGCTACCTGCCCAGAGGTGGCACCACCCACCATGGCTTGGGCCCTCTCACATTTATCATTGATTAAGAAAGTGTACTATAGACTTGTCTATTGGTCAGTCTTATAGAGGCATTTCCTCAGTTAGGAGTTCTTCTTCCCAAACGACACTAGCTTGTGTTAAGTTGACATAAAATAGCTAGCACAGTTCCAGACACTATTAAGATTTCAGTAAAACAGATTCCAGCAGTACTCTATCTGTTCAATCAAATGGAAGTTATTTAGGCTCCAGGAAAATGCAAATTAAAACCACAGTGAGATAGATTCCCACTTCACAGCCTTTAGGATGACTGTCAGAAAGAAAGAACATGTTGCCTAGATATGTAAGCTGGAGCCCTGCTGCACTGTTGGCAGTAATGTCAGCCATGTAGCCACTTTTTAATTATTCAGTGTTTGTGTGTGTGTGTGTGTGTGTGTGTGTGTGTGTGTGTGTGTGTGTGTGAGAGAGAGAGAGAGAGAGAGAGAATGTATGCAGAGTGGAGCCAGTGTGATGGACAGGGGTGCGGTCAGTGTGACAGACAGTGAAGCAGTCAGCTCTTGCCTACTGGGGCGTGAGGGGGTCAGACTCGAGCCTTCAGACTTCATGGTTTCCCACTGAGCCATCTCATCAGCCCCTCCCTTGAAACAGCTCCACTTGTCTACATGGCCTAGCAGTCCTGCACTGCACGTGTATCTTTGGTTGAAAAGCCTACCTGTTAATATTTAGAGCAGTGTTACTCATAATAACCAAACGTACAATACAAATCTTTACCAGCTAGCAAGTGGATAAAGGGGTTTATTTTGTTACTAGAATCAGAAGCCTATTCTTCAGCAGTAAAATGAATAGGATACTGTTAAATTCTAAATAAATATCTAAAACTGCTGAATGAAAGAAACCAGTCATGGGAGACCACATGCTGTAAGATTTCATTTTGTGAAGTGTCTCCAGTGGACAGATCTATGGAGACAGATAGGTCAGCAACTGCTGGAAGCTAGACATGGTGAAGAAAGTATGGTGTTACTGCTAGTGAGTAGGACGAGGAAGATGCTTTAAGATTGTGATGGTGACTATTCTGAATACATCAGCAGCCTACGGCCATACCACCCTGAACGCGCCCGATCTCCGCTGAATACATCAGCCAGGCCGTGGTGGCTCACACCTTTAATCCCAGCACTTGGGAGGCAGAGGCAGGCACACGCATATGTCTGTGAGATTCAGACCAGCCTAGTCTATAGAGGTAGTTCCAGGACAGCCAAGGCTACACAGAGAAACCCTGTTTCAAAAAAACAAAACTGAATCCATCAAATCCCATTTCATTGTACACCTTAATTGGTTTTTTACACACACATGCGCGCACGCACACACATATATAAATTTATATATTATATAAATTATTTCCAAGTAAACAGATTTTTAGAGCAGAGATTGTTTATTTACTACCAGTTGAAGCATTGGCAATCCCAAACCTTACGGTAACCTTGGTATTACTCAGTGTAGCTTTCCTAGCAAACAAGATGGTCATTGTTGCTGTAGTAGAGCTTGCTGTCTGCTAGAGTGTATAGGCAAGCATACAGGCAGTCATAAGTCTCCATCCATTATGTCTAATGACCTGGAGTAGTAGTTCTACAGCCTTGTGGAAGCATGTCCACACACTGCTAGGTCTACCCCTGAAGTTATGCAAGTTGGGATGGATGGGAGAGGGGTTTGGGAGACTACTTTAGAGAGAGAATAACACATACAGAGACCTGGTGCTGAGCAGAAGTGTCGAAAGACTTTTATCTGTATAAATGAGACAATCACATTTTTTCATTTAAAAAAAAAATGCCTTGCTGCAGTGTGGACAGTGCACTGAGAAAAGAATAAGGCCGGAGGCAGGGGGATATAATTCAAAGCTGAGTAGTCTACAAGAACTGACTTGCTGGCAAGCTTAGTAGCAGTTGGGTTAGAAAACAGATTAGCCAAAGATAGAGTTAAGACAAGGAATTGGTGAGCATGAAAAGTAGAACAACCTGAAAGAGTAGAAGCAAAGACTTGTGTGCCGTGGATTCCTATGTGCTTTGTTTTGTAAACGAAAGGTCTATGCCTTGTGCTTACTGCTTAGCCAAGAGAGCAGTGACTGATGGGGGTTGACTCTGAAAGGTGTTCAGAGGATTTGTGGCTGCTGTGCATATGAACAGCATCCGTGTCCCTAATTTGGATGGGGAGCGGGGAGCTGAACTTAGTCTGTTCTGTGAGCTAAAGTTTGATGACCAAATAAAACAGTGTATGAAGTTACAGAAAAAACACAAGAGTTCATATGCCTGAAATAAATTGTCTGTCTGTCCGCCACCCCCCCCCCAATCAGTTTTCTTGTACATTTCAGTTTGGGGATATTTTGTGATTGCTGGGGGTGTTGGAGACAGGTGTTCTGAGGGGTGTGAGGAGTGACAGACTGAGTGTGGAAGAGTAGTGAGTGGGTGGAGTTACGGATCGCTGTACATGATCAGCTAAATGAACCAGGAAGTAGTTGCTATGTATTGAATTCTAATTCTAATATGTTTTCTCTTTTCCACCTATCTTGATGTTTAATCTTAGTTGGGAGATATTTGTGTGTGCGTGTGTGTCTGTATGTCTGTGTCTGTTTTACATGCGAATTGAACTGATGATTTGTAAAATACCCTTTCTCGAAATACTTTAGTATGAAAAGACTACTTAAAAGACAGTGTTATACATACACAGCAGAGGACTGCCTGGTCTGGCCTCAGTGAGAGAAGACGCACCTAAACCCTCAAGAGACTTGAGACCCCAGGGACTTTGGAGGTCTGGTAGGGTGGGGGTAGGGACATCTTCTTGGAGACAGGGAAGAGGTATGGGATGAGGAACAGTGAGAGGGCAGACTGGGAGGGGGATAATGACTAGACTGTAAAAAAACAATAACAACAAGAATAATAAGACAATAATAACAATAAAAAGACAGTGTTATGTTATACCATGTGGAGACAATGTATTTGTGTAGGTCAAAATGTGAAAATTATTTTAGCTGTTAACACTGACTGAAATAGACATTTCTAAAATTATGCCATCTTTGAAAGTTGTATAAGCAAAGTATTAAAATTCTGTTCAGACAAGGGGGAAAATGCCTAAATGGCTACTTCTGGTAGTATTTTAAGGGTTAAATATAGATACCTGGATACTATTGCTGAGTATCAGTTTGCTAGTTTGTTAGGGGCTGGTGTTGATGATGGTTATGTGCTTATTTCTGTATTATGTTTTCTTTTCACCCTTCTGTTTCGTGAGGAAAGGACTGGCAGTTTGATAGGCATGCCGGGAGCTTTGAAGGGATTTTTTTAAAGATAGCATTATGTATATTTGGAGCTATTAGCAGATGGACTCAGAAAGTTCAGGGACAAGTTAATACAAAAAAGGCAGATAGTTTTCAGAGGATACTGGATTTTAAAAGATATCATTTGATGGTAGAATTTTGGACAGTCCCAGCAGAAGAGAGGTAGACAAAAGAAAAAAGTCCATATGGCAGTTTTTATACCGTGAATCCTTTTGATTTGCAAACTATGAATATGAAAAGCATTTGGTAAGGAATATTCATTTTAAGAATTGATTAGGAAAATGGCCACAGGTCATATCATTGTTAGTGATATTAAAGCTGAGAATAATGTGAATTGTTGGAAAACATTTTTGAACCTGCCGAAAGAAAATGCTTGTTGAGTTCAGGTCCTGAGTTCAGATCCTTCGAGGCTACAGAAGAGGCTGTGAAAGGCTGGGTGTGGCAGCATGTGTGGCCCTAGCACAGGGGAGGCAGAGACAAGAGGATCCCTGGAGCTTTCTAGTCAGCAAGGTTCCCGGAAAAGATCGGGTCCCAAAAATAAAGCAGAGAGCTATTAACTATTGAAGAAAATCTTCTCTCTCATCCTGTGTGCACACACACCCAGACTGTGAAAGAATAATGTTGAAACTTACAAATTAGAAGACGTTTATGAGACCCCCACCCCTTCTCCAAGGTGACTGAGCAGTTAGTGGTTAATGGGCAAAGGGTGCCATTCTCTTTCCGGTGTAGTTCCTCCCAGATTGCCTGTACTGTAGTAGATAGACCCCATCTATGCTCGTGCAAGTAACCACTAATTAAACCTAGTGGGCCACACTAAAAAAAGATAGAAAACTGGGATCAAGGGCTCTGGGGAAGAAGGTTTTCAGCAGGAAGAGAGAGTGACCCAGGGTAATAAGGGTAAAAATGGTGAACTTCAATACGTGTATGTATAAAATTGCCAAGTAATTTTAAAAAGTTATAAATTAGAGCAAGAATAGGAAGAAGGCAATAGTATGACATTTGCATCTGCATTTTTGTATGTATATTTATCTTAGATGACTGGTAAAATTCAAGTATCTATCATGTCCCGGATCATTTTGGAGGAAATGGTATTGGTTACTAGATGCCCATTTGAGTTTCTTTTAAACAAGTTTGTTGACCTTTTCAAAAAGACTTTTAGTGTGTGTGTGTGTGTGTGTGTGTGTGTGTGAGAGAGAGAGAGAGAGAGAGAGAGAGAGAGAGAGAGAGAGAGAGAGAGAGAGAAACGTGCCCATACAGTGTATTTTTGGAGGTTAGAGGACAGGTTGTGGGAGTTGGTTTTCTTCCATTTTGTGAGTTACAGCTTAGGTGTAAGTGACTTTACCCCCTGAGCCAAATCACTGGTCTGCCCTCTTCCTTTTTTGACAGAGTTTGTAAATTCATATGAGAGAAATATTGCCAACGAAGTATGATTTCATATATAATATAGGACTTGAGTAAGTTCATATTGCCTTTGTTGTGAGCATGACACAGGCCTATCACAGGTTTCAGCCAGGACCAGATGGACTAGCACCTGAGTGACTCACTGCCAGTATGTTAGTCTTTTTGATAGATAGTTCTGTGTCAATCCAGACTCCCTGGTTTTTACTCTTCACCCTGAGTTAGCTAGCATTTTAGTCAACACAGTTCAGGAACACTTAAAGGCCTACAGAAGTGAGGTTTAAATAATGAGATGAAAGATGGTGGTGTGTTGTAAGATAACATTCCAGAGTTGCCACGTGGAAGTTGAGATCATTGGCAGACGGATGTGAGAAGCAAATGTGTACAGAAACAGAGGCTAACATTGGTTGCCTTTACTTAATTGCTTTCCATCTTATTTTTTGAGATACTCTTTCCTTAAGCCCAGAACTCACTGCTTAACTAAACTCGATCCCTAGTGATCTGAGTTCAGTCTTCTTAGACAACTCATATAGGCCCTTTTCCTATCCTGTGAAGTTTTCTCCTTAACATCAGCCATGATAAGTGCATTTAATAGTTTATAAAGGTATTATTCTTCCCTTCTTGTATTAATGAATATGACATTGAAGATGGTCTTTGTTTGGGTTGTCAAGTTTTCGATTATAGCAGGTTCTTACATTCTTGAATGTGAACTGAATAGCTGTATCTTTAGGTGTGTTTAACTGTAACAGCTTGTTTTAGGCTTGTGTAAGGAATATTTCATTATTTCAGTGAACAAAGTAAGGTACAGTTGTGACTACTGTGTTGCAGAGCTCAGAGATGAACTTGGACATAGTGATTAAACACTTTTGGACTTTTAAACACTTTCTCTAGGGAATTTCAACTATTTGAACCAGATTCTCTCATTGTAGTAGCCTCAGGAATCTCTGGGGCTTAATTATAGGACATCGATAGGCCAGAGAGGATCTAGTTGGCCCATTATCTCCTGACACTGAATCAAAGAGCCAACTGGTTCAAGAAACTGCTGAAGGAGCCAGAGGACTCAAAAGGCACAGCTTTGCCTCTGCTGGTCTAGAACTTCGTACTTAAGATATTAGGTGGCACTGGGTAAGAATCTGGATCATCTTGGTTTACAGTTAATTTTTATAACATTAGCTCTTGCTTCTCAATACCTTTACCCTGAAGAATGTCAACATACAATGAGTAAAGTACAACATAAAACTAACAAGTCACAGGTTTTAATGCTAGCACTCTACGGTCCTGTGATGTTCTTTTAAGATGCTTTTTATCAGGAAATATGTGAGCGTTGTTAAGCAAAAGCTCCTGTCTCAGTTTGTTTCAAATGTATGGGCTTAGATACCTGCTTTTCTGTGCTCTTATATTCTGTCAGTTTTTCCATTACTAAAAGCTTGTTTGTTTTTTTGGATAATCTGATTCCAAGTTTAGAACGTCTACATTTTACATGACTGGGGATGACAGGGAGATAAAAACAAAATCGAGCAAGAAAAGCAGTTCTGAGTTGCAGCAAAAAAAAAAATAGAAAATAAGTTTTTATTCTATTACTAACTGTTCTTTTCCTATTTTGGAATAAAGTGGAACTAAAGCCTAGTTTAGGTAAGGTGGTGATCAAAGATGCTTATAGCAGTACAAACAATATGCTCTTTAAAGATAGGAAATAATTATATAGCTTTAGCTATTACTTGCTGGAAGTAGAAATGGATTTTTAGGAAAGGCAATTTTTTTTAATTATTCTGAGAATATATTGTTTAGAGAAAGCCTTTTATTGGAAAAACCAATCATGGGTTAGTATTGTAACTATTGTAAAAGCTCATAATTTCACACTGAGACCTATTCAGATTGTTTAATTTTTATCTTATATTTATGAGCTTTCTGCTTATATGTATGTCTGTGCAGCACGAGAGTACCTGGTGCCTGCAGATGCCAGAAGAACTGGAGTTACAGATGGTTACAAGCTGCCATGCAGTGCTGGGAATCAAACCCAGTCTTCTGGAAGAGCAGCCAGTGCTCTTCACCACTGAGCATTTCTCCAGCCCTTTGGACATGTTTTTATGAAAAAATATTCTGTTCTTTCAGAAATTTACTGTAGCCAGTAGTAGTCTGGTTTCTTTTTAGGTTGATAATGGAGTTCACTTCATTAAAAATGCTATAAAAGTTGGATCAAGCCATACAACTCTGTTATATTAGTCTTCTAGCATTTTAAAGAATAAATATTTTTATGCACAGTAATATAATCAGGTGGAGTCTACATAGGATAAGGAGGTGTGCTCATCCTCTGCAGGCATGTGCTCTATTTATCAACGTCTTATTTTTTTATCTTCTCTAAAAAATAACAATATGCGATTTAATTTTTGTTTTATCTAATTCTCTGTGTGTGTGTGTGGGCGCGCACGTGCGCCCACACACACATGTACACCACACACGTGCACACATGCACAGCACATCAGATGTGCCTTTGGATGCCACAAGCGGATACAGATGCCCTGTAGCTGGAGTTGCAAGCATGTATGAGCCCACCTGACATGAGTATGGGGACTGAACTCAGGTTCTCTGGAAGGGCAACAAGCGTTCTTTTCCACTGAGCCAGCTCTCCAGCCCCTAACTTGATGTTAGTGTTGGCTAAATGCCTCTGGATATCTAAATCCCCCCCCCCCAACTTTGAAGGTAGCTCTAAAGTTCAATATTTTTTTTTTTTTTAGTTATATTACTGTTGAAAAAATATCACTAAAACTAAGGAAAGAATATGGCCTGATGTTAATGATCAAGGTAATTTTTTAAACTTTTAAAATTAGATCTTAAATTTTTTCCATATATGTAAAAATATCTTATATAACATACATATATACACACATGCATATATACATACATGTGAGTGTTTTTCCTATGTGTTTGTATGCGTACCGTGTGCATGCCTGGTACTAGGAGGTCAGAAGAAGCCTCAGATCTTTGGAACTGGAGTCAACAGATTGTTGTGAGTCTCCATATTGGTGCTGGGAATTGAACACATTTCCTCTATAAGAGTAAGTGCTCTTAACTGCTGAATTGTCTCTCCAGCCTCTGGTGTGGGGGTCTTAGTGGTGTCTTAGTCAGGGTTTCTATTCCTGCACAAACAAAATGACCAAGATGCAAGTTGGGGAGGAAAGGGGTTTATTCAGCTTACACTTCCACTCTGCTGTCCATCACTAAGGAAGTCAGGACTGGAACTCAAACAGGTCAGGAAGCAGGAGCTGATACAGAGGCCATGGAGGAATGCTGCTTACTGGCTTGCTTCCCCTGGCTTGCTCAGTCTGCTTTCTTATAGAACCCAAGACTACCAGCCCACAGATGGTACCACCCACAAGGGGCCCTCCCCCCTTGATCACTAGTTGAGAAAATGCCTTACAGCTGGATCTCATGGAGGCATTTTCTCACCTGAAACTCCTTTCTCTGTGATAACTCCAGCTTGTGTCAAGTTGACACACAAAACCAGCCAGTACAGGGGTAATTTTACCAAGAGACATTTTACTTATCTTTTGTATATTTTTGTGTCAGGGACTTTATTGTAGGTAACAGTTATCTTCTTCTATCCCTTCTTAGTCTGGCTACTCATCTATACAGATGTACAGATAGATAGCCAGAGGAGTAGAGAGACTAGGCAGACAGCCCTGTACTGTGGCATATGACATCTCTGATGTTTGAGCCTATTTAGTATGGCCTTGCTCGTTACTTAGAAATACTCGCCCTCTGTTAAAATTCAGAGTGTACTCACCCAGAAGCCATGTCCCTAAGGTGAATCATTACAGACTACGCAGATTCCTCTTGAAAACCATTTCTGAATCATGGGCAGAAAGAAACCCAATTTTCTGTGTAGGATAGATTTGTGAACATTTTGCTTAGGCCTTTTAAAAACTGTGCTTGTGGGCATATACCTAGAAGATGCTGCAACAGGTAATAAGGACACATGCTCCACTATGTTCATAGCAGCCATATTTATAATAGCTAGAAGCTGGAAACAACCCAGATGTCCCTCAGCAGAAGAATGGATACAGAAAATGTGGTACATTTACACTATTTAGCTAAAAACAATGACCTCATGAAATTTGCAGGCAAATGGATGGAACTTGAAAATATCATCCTGAGTGAGGTAACTCAGTCACAAAAGAACGAACACGTTATGTACTCACTGATAAGCGGATATTAGTCCAAAAGTTCGGAACACCCATGATTCAATTCACAGCAACTGTTGGACTGAGAGTGAGGTCCCAGATGGAGAAGTTGGAGAAGAGACTGAAAGAGCTGAGGGAGTTTGCAGCCTCATGGTGAGGGAGCAGCAATGTCAACTGATCAGGCCCCCCAGTGCTCCCAGAGACTGGACCACCAACCAAAGAATACACATGGAGGGACCCATGGTGCCGGCCACATATGTGGCAGAGGAGGGCCTTGTTGGCCATCAGTGGGAGAAGAGGCCCTTGGGCCTGAGGGTGTTAGATGCCCCAGAATAGGGGAATGCCAGGGAGAGAAGATGAGCGTGAGTGGGTGGGTGGGTGGGTGGGGGAGCACCCTCATAGAGGCAGGGAGAAGGGGATGGGATAGGGAGTTTCCGAAGGGGAGACCTGGAAAGGGGAAAACATTTGAAATGTAAATAAAGTATCAAAAATAAAATTTTAAAAAAATTAAAAACTGTGCTTGTAAGTGTATTATCCAGGATTTAAGTACACTGCCATCTGTTGACAATGCATTTTTGAAATTGTGCATGTTTACTCAAATTGTGGTAAGCATTTAGAGTCATCAATAACCAAAGCAGACAAAAATTCTGGACATTCTTGTGTACAACATATATTCTGTTTCCTTATGCTTTATTAGATAGATAGATAGATAGATAGATAGATAGATAGATAGATAGATAGATAGATAGATAGACAGACAGATAGATAGATAGATAGATAGATAGATAGATAGATGGTTGACATGACACCATTGTGAAAAATCATGTTCTTTTAGGGAAAGGGATCAGAAAAGAATAAGATAAATTTGCTAGGTAGTTGCTAATCCTTTATCATCTGTCGTCTTAGTTCATAGATACTTCTTATGGGAAACCCTAACCCCCCAGCTTACTCAGAAAGAGTAAAACCGTTTGACTAAATATTTCAGTTCAACTGACAATTTGCCTGATTTACAAAACTCTTCACTGTAAATGTAGGAAGAAATGACTAATGTGATCTATACATAAGTAACAGCACACAGAATGACGTGAGAGATGTAGCACAGTGCCAGCTATATCCACACGGGAAGAATGTAACCTACTCAAAAAGACCAATGTGACAAACCGCTGTCAGACATTGGTGAGTATGGAGAGCCGGAAGAATTCTGTGGATGAAGTTGTAAATTGGTCCAGTGACTTTGGGAAATGTCAGGGAGTTTCTTATGAAAGTCAGTGTGCACTGTGCAGAATTCAATTATTTATATTTACCCAAGACAGTAGGCTTATTTTAAGGATTTATTATTGTTATTTTCTGTGTATAAGTTTTTTGTCTGCATTTATCTGAATACCATTTGTGTGCCTGGTGCCAGTGGCATGCAGAAGAGGACATCATCCACCACCTACTCATAAACATGAACAATTAGAGGCATTCTTCACACCTTTTTTTCCTCTTAATTTCCAATTCAACATGTTTGTTTTACTAGTTGAGGTTTTGAGGAGGAAAATATATGAACACAGTTGGTCAGGTGGGCAAATATGCATTTGCTTTTCTTTGGAAATATTTAAGAATAGATTTACTGTAATAGACAAAGAAGGCCAAGAGTGCCTTTAAGTAAAACGTCATGTTTGTAGTAAGGAGGGTTGGTTCTCAGTAAAATCACCAGGATTCAGAGATCCCTGTATTTTATCATATTTGAAAGAAGTCTGTCGTGTAGACTAAATGGGGTTTTTTAGCATGGTTTATAAAGTGAATTACAACTTCCCTCTTGCCTTCTCTCTATATCTACTTAATTATTTCTAGTAATTTGCTATTTTTTCAACTCATGGTCATTTGACAATACTAAGTGTCCAGTACCTGACATGCTGCTATTCTCTTCCCCCTTTAAGGAGTTCTTTTAACCTTTGCTGTTTTATATTTTAAAGCTTTAAATTGCATTTCCTAGCTGCCCCATTACTGCATAAACTGTTGCCAGTTTTGTGAGCTCCTGCAAAGAAATGTGGCAGTTGCCACATTAAAGAAGGATTATCCTCCTTCCTGTTTGGAAACATCATTTACAATTTGTCTTTGTATGTTCACCATATAATACCTAAGGAAATAGTTGATGCCCAATGATTATTGAAAAGTTATAAATGATCGAGCAGTGTGGTAAAGTAAAAAGAGAAAAAAAGAAAAACTGATATTGGTATTTTAAAGAACTTTTCTGGGAAAAAAAATGCCTTATTACAAGATTTTATTTAAAAGCCTGTTCACCTGCGTATCTTGCATAAGCTCTCATATTAACATGAATAGCTGCATCTGATAGTTTCATTTGTGTTAGAGCTAACTTTGTTGAGTTGTATACCTAAGTTTTGTAAAATGGCCTTCTTTTACATCTCTTCCCCTCTTTTTGTCCTAGTATAAATGAAAAGTAAGTTACATGTAAATTTGTAAATAAGTTATAAATAATGCAGTTACTTAGAAGGGCATACATGCCTGTAATCCTAGTTCACATGTGTCCGAGGCAGGAGGAAGGTTAGCCTGGGCTACAGAGTAAGACCTGTCAGCCGGAGGGGGTGGGGGGAGTGGGAAGGTGCTCGTTTAGGGTCCTTGTGTGATTATTTCTCCCATAGGACTTCTGAAATCGACTGGAAAGATAGCTTCATGTGGGTTTCTAAGTCACTTTCTTGCAAAGAAAGGAAGGCTAACACCATTTATCAGTTTAATTTTTTTCAGAAGTCGGTTTTTATATTCCTTGCTAACCCTATCCATTTTATAGGCTGTAGTTCCTCGAATAACTTTCTTCCAGGGTTGGAAACATTGTGATCTAAAATATAAAATGAGGGGTGGGGAAGATTACTGTAGAACTGGAGAATTTCACACTGCTTAGGCACAAAGACTATTATATTATGAAGATGGCCTCACCTACTTCTATGTACTGTTACTTTAGGCTCTTTTTTTTTTTTTTTTTTTTTTTTAATGTTTGGTAGATTAAGAGCTATAAACTAGAACGGAAGGTAAGATGCTGTACAGTCACTAAAAAGGGAAGAGCTGACGGGTGACTAGAAAACAAACCCTTGTTAAAAGCAAGTATGCTTTCCAACAACATGGCCAGGGTCGTTTAAACTGTGGAAGTGCAAACTTTTGATTACTTACAGAATCATGCATCAGAGCTATATAACATCAGCAATGATCTGTGATGCCAGAGTAAATGAACAGAGAAAAGGTCAATTCACGTTTGTGCTTGATTAAAATGGGGGAGGTCTGTGTCATAGAAGAGGAAGATTTCCACCAGAGGAAATTGAACCTAATATGTATGTACTCGGCTTTAGACATCCATTGTGAATTTGTTTTGTTTGCTTGCTTGTTTTCAGTAACATTGCTGAGGTTGTGAGAAAATCCAGAGTAAAAACTCCGGGCTCTCTCATGGGAATTCGGTACCTATGTTCATGCATTAGAAGGCTTTCAAGTTTGACTTTAACCCCCTGAGTTTTCTGCCTTGGGAATCCCAGAACCTTATATGGTCAAGACTCAGCTTTCAGACTTTCAGTAAAATGCAAGGCACCACTCCAAAAAGAAAAAAAAAAAATGCAGGCTAGCTTTTACTTTGTCTTCAGTGTTCTCTTTTTGGCTGCCTTTATTACCACAGTAGCCGAATTACTAAGAACCTTATGTGCTGCATTAGTAGTCATCTTACTGGGGGAAGGAATTCCTTTTGTGGAAGTATTTTTATGCTAGAACACTAACATTAACAAATGGTACCTGACATTGGTTATATAATTTGATTTTAAAAATAAATTTGCAAAGCAGTTTAGGTTCTTTTGTCTTGTTGTAAACAAGGTGGATATATTGTATCTGTGTGTCTTATACCTAGGAAATACAGAATGTTTTGATAGCACAGTACTGACAGTGCTGAAAAATGAAGTTGCTGCCTGGGAGTCTTTCTGTAGTGATGTTGCTGCTTTCTGAATAGAGGACACATGAAAAGATGGGAGCATTCAGAAGCACAGCCAGCAAGCTATTGAATACGCTCTCTGAGTGATTCTTAGTATCACTCAATTATACCTTTAAGGCAAATTAATATTTTGAAAATTTTTAGTATCAGTTCACAGTTCCATTTAGGAAAAGGGAAGCTATTCTCTCAGTTAAACTAAAGACTTTATAATTAACCCATCTCTCATAGCAAGTCTATGACACACACAAATACCATTTCTGTGATCATGGTGAGTTACAAGTAGCAAAGATTGCCAGCGAATACAGCTACTGGTGACGCTGCATCATTCTGCAGGCTCCTCCTATTCAGTATTTGATGAAGGTCTAATATATTCTAGTGACAACTACTAACAAAGGGGAGAAAGAATAGAGAAGCAGATACAAGTAAATAAAACACTGTTGTCAGTGTTTTAGGATAGGTGTGTTCATAATGTTACAGAAAACAGTCATTCAGCCCCAGGAATGTTTGTTCAAACTGTAGATGTTAAAGATAAATGCTGAGGTCTAATTGAGCACAGGGTATACCAGCTCTTAACCATTACCTAGTGAACTCCAAGAATGTCCATACTTCGTCTTCCTCCAGAGGTGTTGCCAAGTTCTAACTACTTGGTTCATTCTGAGGACCAAAAGGATTAGAATTCTTGGTAGCAGTTCCTTCTTTTTTTTCCCTCCTCTTTTGCCATTGAACTAAAGTACTTTCTCTCTTGAACCTCCAATTAGGGGAATTTGTGGGAGAGAGAATTACCTTAATCTTCTGAGGATCTCCTCCAGCCTTCACCCCTCGTTTTAGAGGTGCTAGAGCACTGAGGACCAGTCTCTGGCATGAATGCTGAGGAAGGACGCCAGCCGTAGCCAGACCTTAACAGAACCTAAGAATGTGCTTCAGTTGTGTTTTCAGCACTGGGCTTTGTTTTTTGTCTAAGAATTTTAGTTATTTTAGCAAAGTTTTATAATGTTCATTTTCTAATGAAGAAACATAAACATGTGTTAAACCTTTTAATGGGGTACTTCTCCCCAAATAGGCAAACTCTATTTGAATTTATGTAATCATTGAATATGTAGTTAGATAAAATAACCTCTGTGTAGTCAGTGGTATATAAAATTTATATATAAAGTTTTTCTCCCCTACATTGAGGATTTTTAGACTATGAAATTTTAATTCATTATTGATTATTGTCTGTATCAGAGATTCAGAGTTGACGCTGCTCATTTACTATATAGTAATACAGATAAGTTTCTGGAGAGTGATGTTTTGGAATTAATTTGGAATTTATTTGTAAGTATTCTTATGTGTTGTAGCCATTTTTCCGCATTGATCTAGATTCTATGATTGATACTAAAATGCAACGGTAGTTACCGTTAAATATTGATGGAATATTTAAATTTCAGGTGATATTTTCTTTATAACTTTTTTTCTCATTGTAACAGGCCCAGGCTAGTCTCAGACTTGTTATGTAGCTGAGGATGACTTTGAGTTCTTGATCTTTCTGCCTCCATCTCCCAAGTGATAGGATTATAGGCCATGCCAAACTAATTACCAAACTAATTTCCTATGGTAGTAAGAAGATATACTAAGGAAGCGTTGTAATGGGATAAATTTTAACCATAAAGAGTTCTAAAGGGGTTTATTTGACCTCCCCAAATATGAGGATATAGCTAGAAAAATGTCATGTATTAGGCAGCCACAAGTCACTCACTGATCTGGCCACACCTTGGTCTTAGACTTCAGACTCAAGAACTCTCAGATACAAAGTTAGGCTTAGGATAGGATTGTACTAAATGCCAAGCAAATAATTCAAGGGAAATAAACCAGCAAAAACTCAGGGTATGTAGTTTTCCAGTTCATCTTTTGAATTTTTGAGACAATCTCATAGCCCAGATTGACCTCAGACTCATTGTGTAGCCAGTGCTGCCTCTTAAGACCTAATTCTCTCCCCTGTGTCTCCCAAGCAGGGGGATCTAGGGTATGGTCCACCACATAGGCTTTTCTTCATCGTTCTTTGTATGACAGATCCTTGTAGCTCACTTGAGTGAGGAACCTTTAAGCTGCTGAGGAAAACAGAAAGAGGGTGGAAGTCATTAGCCCCTCTTCTATATATTACCACAAAGCCTTTCCTTCCTGTGCCAGTTCCCCACCACCTTGTGTGGCCTGCAGTTGGTGTAGACATAACTTACAATATGTAAAAAATACGTATATAAATATATATTATTTTGGTTTCATTTTTAACACTGGTTAGAAACTTTACTCATGTTTAGACTTATGCTTTTCACTTCGTAAAATATCTATGAATTTATTTCAAATGACTCTGAATTAGTTCTTCATTACTGACAATTAGTGTATGTTTTAGTTTGATTCTGTTAGTTGTGATAAATACCACAACCAAAAGCAACTTAGGAAAGGAATGGTTTTATTTGCCTTACAGAACACAGTCCATGGTTGAAGGGGAAACCAAGACAGGAATCTAGAGGTGTGAACTGAACTAAAGTCCTTGGAGGAATGCTGCTTACTGTCTTGGTTCCCCTGGCTTGCTCAACTACATTTTTTTTTGTACGCTCTACATCTAGGAATGGTCCATAGTGGACTAGGTCCTCCCACATCAATTAGCAACCAAGACACTACCTAACAGAGCATTTGGATGGCAGCAATACCTCAATTGAGATTCTCTTCCCAGGTGTGTTTAGGTCTGTATCAAGTTGACAAAAACTATGACAGTCTGTAAATTAATATTTAATATTTAAAGGCATTGAAGCTTACCCAGTTTTCATGGATAATTTTGTGCATGCCTTTTTTTTTTTTTTTTTTTTTTTTTGCATGTACAGAATATGTTTCTAGAGTGAACTGCCTTGTCAAGCATATGCATTTGAGGTTTCATAGTACCTAGGACTGCACTGGTCAGGGGTATTATTGTGCCTTGTGCTGCAGCTACTATTTAGTCAGTTGTATGTCCCGTTGGTTAGAGACACAGGTAGTAGAACCAAACTCGTGAGTTACAGTCTCAGTCTTGCTAGTTATCAGCTATTAAATGGTCAGAATGATAATAGTTCTTAAGTATTGCGTTGCTATGGGGATAAATTACTTAATGCCTGTGAAGTACTTAGAACAGTTTCTAGCATAATCAGAAGTGCTGTAGGAAGGCTGGTGTTTGTTTGTTTGGAAGGTTCAATAAAGAGTGGCTTCAACTTTGCCAGTAGGAAGCACTTAGCCTCCTTAAAGGTTGGGTTTAGTGTTGTTTCCATTTTCTTTGTTTGCATAGAACACTATACTTGGGCTATTTATTTCCTTCTCTTTAAGATAATGCTTCTGATTCCTTTTGTTGTAGTTTTTATATATATGATTATTGTGGGACACACATATGTCTGCACACCATGTATGTGTCTAGTGCCCAAGGGGGCCCTAAAACTGGAATGGCAGCCAGTTGTGAGCTGCCAGATGGGTTCTGGTCATCGAACTTGGGTCCTGTGGAATAGCAGTCAGTGCTCTTAACCACTGAGCCAGTCCTCAAGCCCCTATTCTTGTTTTCATTTTGAAGATGTTCAGTCTTTTCTGGACTGTGATACAAGCTTGTCTGAGTATGTTTTAAATATGCTGTTTATGCCCTGTCATCTGTTCCTCTGGATCAGTTTCCACAGGTATGGGAGTTTATAATTCCAGTGAGATCTTTTATAGATTTAAGAACTCCTCAAGATGGAAATGCTGGGACCATTATGAAAGATTTTATTTTGCCCCTACCCTGTGCCCCCAAATCTAGGTTAATATTTTGGTCCATATAATTTACAATAGCTCTTTTTATTTTGTATTTAGTTGTTTTTTCCTGAGTTCAGAAATCTAGTCTGTGTTCTTCACCATTGTATTCCTAGCAGGCAACACTGTATGGCCATAGCGGACACCCGATAACTGTTGAATTGGTGGAGAAACCATGTTTCCTATGGTTTGCTGAACATTCAAGAATTATATTTAGAAGCTTTGAGATGATTAAAATCTATGATCCATTTGTTTTGAAAGCTATAAGAACGTTTATGTTCTCACTAGATAGAAGAAGTTTTGGAAAAACAACTCAGTGATTTAAAGGTGTCTGTTAATTAATAATTTGGTATGTAATCAGACTTATTTTTATTTGTCAAATCCATGCCAAGAATTGAATCTTGCTGCATAATTTTTGGCTGTGTTAAGAATTGAAACCAGGGCTTAATGAATGCTAGGCAGACATTCTCCCACTGGGCTGCATTCCCAATACTCCTTCTGAGACCCTTTCAGGCCTACTGAGCCTGGTCTAGAACACACTCTGTAGCCCCACCCACGTTGGCCTTGAACTCTGGGACCTCTTGCCTCAGCCTCCCAAGTAGATGGGACTTGTGTCACTAGATGGCATATTTTTCTGTAGCCTGTGTTATTTTTCTTTTGATTGCTTTTTATTTTCTTCCCTGAAACTGTTTTCTCATTGGTAAGTTGACTTAGTAAACTCTTGTAGCTGAGTTTGTAATCATGAATGCTAAAATCAGTTTCATCAAAGAAATAGCTGCTTTAGTTGCTTCCTACCTTTCTGCAGAGCTCCAGTAATATGGAGATCTGGTGTAAGATTTGTTTTGTACCATCAGTTTGCTTTAACTCAGCTCTAAGCACATAATAACGTGTCTGTTATTTTTCATAAATTGCATGGTAGGTTTTGTTTTGTTCTCTTTTCTTTTTAACTTTATGTTTTCTTTTTCTTAATTAAAAATGTGTACTTTGAAGACAGAACTAAGTGGATTTTAGTCCCTTGACAAGCAAATCATTCAAATAACATTTTTGGTATGATGTAATGTAAGAGCAGTTTTTGGTTTTAGGAACCATAGTTTCAAAGACTGAATATATGCAGCTGTAATAAGACAGCATGTCTCAGATAGGACTGACCCTAATTTTATGTACATATTACACACTAGGTCTTTAGTACCTATTTATTAAGGAGGTTAGTATTTTAGTGTGATTCACTTCTTGTGTTTATTATGTACTTATGGACCATCTACTAGGCATAGAGCAAAACAAGGAGAATGTGCCCTCTAGTGCCAGTCTTTGGTTCTACAAAATGTATGCTTTGAATTGTACAGACTGCACAAGTAGAAAATTTATTAGTGAGAGAATAATTCTGAAATTTGATTTATTTCATAGTTCTAAGAATTTTAAGTTTCTGAAAAAATGGTGTTTCCTTAACTAACTCTCTAAATGAAAGTATACCTACCCTCTGAAAATTTAGGTTCAACGCTAGCTTTCTAGATCTTTAGCAATACAAGGAAGAAAACTGGAAGTGGATTTGAACAAGTTTTAATCTTTGGATATTTGCTGCTTCCAGAGTCGAGGTATTCTTACTCAAACAATTAGTGCTGAGTGAATGTTTGAGCAGTCCTTAGATTACTTTCTTCATAGAAACTTAGGGTTTGCTTTGTAAAATGTTTTTTCAGGTTTATTTTTTTTAAGATTCTGTATTTGCCATCTCTAGTTCCTTCCACTAACACATATATCGTGTCTTTTCTTTGACTGGCACTGTTGTCTCCTATGGTTTCTAGGGGATGTAAGCTGTACTTTGCCTTTTCTGACAAGGGGTTTCTTTTGACTTAATCATTATGGTGACTGTTTTGGACTTACTGTCCTGATCTTTGTATCATTTGGCTGTCTGCCTTTTAAAGGGCAGGTTTTTATTCCATA
The DNA here is from genome assembly GCA_028551405.1 of Uromys caudimaculatus. Lineage (NCBI taxonomy): Eukaryota > Metazoa > Chordata > Mammalia > Rodentia > Muridae > Uromys > Uromys caudimaculatus. The sequence continues at coordinate 75,814,253 of CM052707.1, read as the reverse complement.
CACCTGCCTAAAGGGTTGGACAGGGAAGCTGAGGAACCTTAAGCTTTCAGCAGTGCAAAGCTTCCCTTGCTTTCATAGTTAGGTGTAGCAGATGGCCTCTCTAGATTCCCACGCTGGCTCATTTGTCAATCCTTAGTGGAAGACCAGGGTGCTTGGTACTTAGCGTGTAAGAACACTGCTTGGAGACCTTATTGACTAACTCACAGTCCTCTCTTGAAATGTCTCACTGCACTTTAAAATAGAATGAAACCATGACTTGGACAGTGACATTTCAGTTCCTCTTAAAACAGACTGTGTGTCACACGGGTATATGGACTGTTTGCTAGCATACCCCCAAATTGCTGTTTCTACCAGTAGAGCTTTGTTCTTTGTAAGAGTCATATACAGAGTTTATGTTTTCACCTTGTTTTTTTACATGCCAATAACTGGTACTAATGATTAGGCATAAGCATTTTAATTATTGCCAGTAATTAAATTTTAATGTTAAATTGCTATAATTACATTCATTCGCAACTACTGTTTTCCAGTTGCTTTGCTTTTTCCTCATAATTTGCATGACTAAGCTCACAGGAGTCTTGTTTGAAGGTTTGGAATCTCTAAGGTGCTCTTAGTGCACCATTTAAAACTTCCTCATCCACTTAGAAATCATTCTTTTAGTGGTACTAAAAGAAATTTGACAGTTTTCCACCCCTTAACGTTGTTTTATAGTTTAAAGCGGGAAAATGTTTTTATTGGATTAAAAAATACAAAAAATGAAAATTCAACGGGAGGATTTAATACCTTAGTATATAGTGAAAAGGAATATAACAGTATTAGAGTTTATTTCAAGTACTGTTGTTTTTGTAATTGTGGTTTTACCTCTCTAAACTATGTAGTTGCTAAACACGTTGGTTTGGACCTATTTTACCATTATAGTTTAGTGATCATCAAAGTCAGACAGGTTCAAGACAAAATCCGCCTTTAGAGCGTTGGTCTTTTCTGGAGCCCCTTCATGCAACTCTTTGCTTCCAGACTTTCCCACGTTTGCATGCACATGTGAACACAGTGAGAACAGAAATCATAGCTACTTGAGTTTGTTGAGAAAATTTGCAGCTCAAGTTAGCACACTGCCTGGATCTGGAATTAAAGGATGACACGTCTCCATAGCCACTTACTGTTGTTGGTAATTGCACTGGATGTGCAGGCAGTAAAAACTTTAGCCACGTCTGTTAAGATTTTGGAAATACATTTGATTCATTCTGTTTCTTACCTTGTATGGCTCAATAACTGACCAAATTTAGTCAAATATTTTAAGTCTGCAAGTCATGTGTCTCTTAATGTGCTGCATGTGTTAGCTCTTGATTCTTCTAGCAACAATATTTTTATGAGAATGCCTTGGCAGTTTCTTATGTGTAGTTTTGAAATGCTCAGGAGAGCACTTTGAACAATTTACACCCTGAATTTGAGATGCAGATATAATACAAGTTTGTGATAATGCTTTTAGCATTAATTCGTGTTAAAACATTTTAACTTATGAATAGAATAAAAGAAACTGATTTAGCCTTAATTACTGTATATATTTATGCTGCTACTTTTTATATTGTATTGAGTTAAACATTTACATGTTTTAAATGGCAGAACTTCATTTATTATAGAGTAGATATTTCCAATATGGTAATTTTTTTAAAATAGCCTTCGTTAAATGGGGAAACTTTAGAAATAAATCTTTTTTCCCCCGAAAAATATTTATAAGAAGGTGGCCAGGGCTATTCTGGCCCTCCTCACCCTCACCTGTGCCTTCCCATTGTTTGCGACACACAAGGATGTTAACCAGTTAGTTTTACTTTAACTCAGCTGTATGGTCTCCTGGAGGAAAATGAGATTCTGTTCCGAATAGCTAATCTAACTGTATAGAAGTTTATTGGGGTGTTTAGACTTTGGTTCAGGTGAATCTTAGTGTGTGATGGATGTTCATGTGCAAGTTCTTTGTGTTTATTTTAAAAACATTTTGCTTTACTAACTGAATAAAACGCTACAGATGTCTTTATTCTAAACGGAATATGCTGATCATAATTTAATCTCTCCTCTATGGCTTTTTGATCACTTTTATTCTTCAATGATTTCAAGTCCCATTATTTTAATTGCTTGTTTATTTAAAGTAATTAAGATGATTACGTCATTTATTTCATTATTTTAAATAATTACCTCAGTTTAAGTAATTTCCTGTCTGTTATTTCTAGCTCATATTTATTGCCAATCCTGAAAGATTGTAAGCTAGATAGGTGCTCAGATATCTAAGCTCATAGACTCAGAATGAATAAAATCATTATATTCCCCTTCAGTCTGCACCTTGAAACTCTAGTTTTCATGCCCATAAGTGGCTCTTCTTGCCCTGTAATCTTACTTTTCATTAACCTTCATAGTTCATTTTTTTGTTTTGTTTTTGTTTTTGTTTTTTTTCAAGGTTTCAACATAAGCCTTTAATTCCAGCACTTAAGGAGGCAGAGGTAGGTGGGCCCCTGAGTTTCGTCAGGCCTGCTTGGTCCACATAGGGAGTTCAGGCCAGCCAGGCTACAAAGTGAGACCTGGTCTTTTTCCTTTTTTTTTTTCCTTTTCTTTTCTTTCCTTTTGTTTGTCTTTTTTAAAGTAACTTAAATTTTCTTAATTTAGTTCCACCCTTATTATTTGCTGCTGCTGCCTATACCTGGAATTAAAGGATGAAGATAGCCTTCCGCCTCCATATTGCTTCTGGTGCTCATTTTGGGATGTCGATGGGATTGTGGCATGCCTGCTTTAAAACTCTGTATTTTCCTTTTTGTTTCTCAGCAGTTAAATTGATCTACTGTCACTGAGGGAGCATAGTACATCCTTTTATAAAGAGCCATTTCCTATTTGATTGATTTATTTGTAAAACCATAATTGTGTTTGTATTATAAATATTTGTTAAGTGGTTTCATATATTGGTGATAATCAGAATGGAAATTAACAGAGGTTGAAAGAGTGAAGTCAATTCTTTTAAAGAAAATGTTTAGAAATATCTCCAATAAGTCAACATGGGTCACTAGTTCTTTTCAAATAGCATTCTGAAAATACTTCCTAACATGGTAAAGTTTAGTATCACTTCTTTATTTTGATAGCTGTGTCCTATGTTTTACACAGCTGTGGTCCTCAAATCTCTAACTTTTCTATCTTTAGTGCCCACCCCCCCCCAAATTTAAATTAATAATAGCTGTTACATAGTAATTTATGGTCTCTTGTGTTGAGAACATACTCTGAGTGCTTCAGACCCCTCCATGAAGTGTTACAGTACAGAGAGGGAGTTGTGGATGTATATGAATTTTAACATGATAGGAAATTGTAGTACGATGTAAGTGTTAGCTTCATCCTTTGACTTGAAGTCGTAAGATACCAGTGCCACAAATGGGTGTGGATGGATGGGTGTGGGTGTGTGCTGAAGTCAGAGGTTGAGGTCCGGTGTCTTCTCTGTTGCTCTCCTTTCTTAGAAGACAAGATCTCAGTGACCGGCTCATCCGTTTAAACCCCTGGCATCTTCCCACTTCCGCTTTCCCGGTACTGCGATCCAGGTGCATACCTTTGTGGTGGCTTCTCTCTCACTTGCGTCCTGAGGATCCACACTCAGGCTCTCATGCTTGTTCAGCCAGCACCTCACCAGCTGAGCCACTTCCCTGCACCCCCTAATTTTCTTCCTCAGAGAAATGCTACTAACAGCATTTCTCTTGCTTCTGTATCAAGTAAAGCAAATACTTTTTTTTTTTTTTAAACTTATAAAGCAAATACATATTAGGTGACTTAGGAGTGTGTTAGCCCCTGTAGGACCACAGATAGATAAGTAATACATTGAACTAGGGACATCTTTGAAAATGCAGTATGTTATGTGTGGAAAGAATGTATTTGTGGAATTAGAGACATCTATTTGTATTGGTATCCAGTTTCATTTTCTCCTCAGACCATTTCTTCAAGCTGCTAACTTCTTTTAAATCTTTAAGGTCTGTACGCAGCGTGTCCTTCACATGCCAAATACCATGGGCATGTAGTACTGGGCTATGTAGCCAAGCCTTTGTGTTAGTAGCAGGAGAAATAGGTGGTGAGCAATTAAACATTTGTAATATATTTTGGAATAAATGGCATGGAGTAAAATGGTAGGGCAGGAATTTGTTATTTTTATATGGAGGTCTTATCAAAAAGCTGACATGTGTTGGTACTTGGAGCTCAGTACTACTGCTTGCTAGCATGTATAAGGAAGGCCTTACAGTCGATTCCTGATACCACCATCGCATCCCCCACTAGAAAATCCGTGAAACTAATTTGTTGTAATTGCTTAGGAGCTGGAGAGAATGCTGAACAGTTAGGGATGCCTGCTGCTCTTGCATGAAACTAGAGTTTTCCATCACCCTTATTAGGCAACTCACGACAGCTTATAACCCCGTTCCAGGTCATATGACAGTCTCTTCTGGCCTCTGCAGGTGCATACACTCAAAAGTACTTAATCAAAAATGGGCGTTTAAGCGAAGACTCACCTGTGAAATGCTACACATTTGTGCAATTCTCCCATGTAGGACTAGTTCATTATATCTGACTTGAGTCATCCCCAAACTGGTTGCAAATTTGGACTTAGTATGTTAGTTACATAGACCCATTCATGGTCATCAAGTCTCAACTTGGACTGATGAAGAACTAAAAAGTTCTCCAAATTTCTGCTAAGTGTATCATATTTAACTAATCAGACATTTTACTTAAGTAGCACAACAAAATGGCACTTAATTTAGTGGTTGTAGTATAGGTGCACCATTACAATTACAATGTATTACAGGTGCTGAGTACCCAACCCAAGAGCCTAGTAATACCCTCATGGGTTTGATTTTTGTGTAAGTATATTCTCTACTTTCTGTATCAGCAGATAAAATCTCAAGGGATAAAATATTAGATACCAGCATTAGGGACAACTGAAACCCCAAGGTTCTGCTCAAAACGCTGTGGGGGAAAAAATCATGGTGAAATATAGGATATATATACTTTTGCTGGTCATTTTGAGCACAAAGCAACTATGAAATTATGTTAAATGAGATGTCAACAATAATAAAGTTTGCTATAAACAGCACAGAAAAGAAGCACTTTTGTGTTTTATCGGTTTCAGATCATTTTTGCCATTTCAATCATTCTGTTATGTTTTCATTCCCAGAAAGTAGTTTCTTTTCCTAAGTATAAGCAGACACTTCGATGGTTAAGAACTGGCTAGGATCTCCCTTTGGAGCACTGGTTGTCTTTATTCATGATCCTCTTATCTCTTGGTTCCACAGTGTCAAGATTATAGGCACAGGCTACCATACGCTGCTAAAAATTCTTAGTGTGTAAGGGATTTATTCTTAAATCTTTACTTGTACGAGTGTCTGCTTATATGTATATATGTGTGCCATGTGTGTAACTGGTGCCTCCAGACGCCAAGCTTCGAATTCACTGGAACTGGAGTTTCGGATGATTGTGAGCCTCATTATGTGGGTACTGATAACTGGACCTGGCTTCTGAGTGAGAACAGCAAGGGAACTCTTAACCTCTGAGCCATCTCCAGCCCCTCTCCAGACTTCCTTATTTACTCTTAAGACATTTTGAAAAGTCAGTGAGCTCTTATAAATTGTATTAATATTCACAGGGTCATATGTTTTTGGTTTTTTGAAACAGGGTTTCACTGTACAGCCCTGGCTGTCCTGGAACTCACTCTGTAGACCAGGCTGGCCTCGAACTCAGAAATCCGCCTGTCTCTGCCTCCCAAGTGCTGGGATTAAAGGCGTGCGCCACCACTGCCCGGCTCGCAGGGTCATATGTTAGAAATGAGGATTTAAAGCGTCAAACAAAACTATAATAATTGTATCCATTCTTTCATTGAGAGACATCTATCTGGGTTGTTTCCAATTTCTAGCTATTATGGATATAGCTGCTTTGAACATAGTTGGGCAAGTTTCTTTGTGGGATGGTAGAGCATCTTTTGGCTATATGTTCAGGAGCAGTATAGCTGGGTCTTCAAGTAGAACTATTGGCAATTTTCTGAGAAACCACCAAATTGATTTCCAAATGTTTGTATAAGTTTGCACTCCCACCAGCAATGTAGGAGTATTCCCCTTGGTCTGCATTGTTGCCTGCATGTGCTGTTCCTTGAGATTTTGATCTTAGCCATTCTGATGAATGTAAGATGAAATCTCAAGGTCATTTTGATTCGCATTTCCCTGATGACTAAGGATGTTGAACATTTCTTTAAGTGCTTCTCGGTCATTAGAGATTCCTCCGTTGAGAATTCTCTGTTTAACTCTGTATGCCATTTTTTAATTGGATTGCTAACTTCTTTAGTTCTTTCTATGTTTTGGTTATTAGCCCTCTGTCAGATGTAGGGTTGATGAGGAGTTTTTCCCAATCTGTAGGCTGTTGTTACTGTTGATCTTAGTGCTTGAGCTGTGGGTATTCTGTTCAGGAAGAGATCTCCTGTCCCAGGGAGTTCAAATCTGTTCCCTACTTCTGTTCTATTAGATTTATGCCTGAAGTAGCCACTGTCTATGACCAGGCAGGACTCCCAGTGGAAGGGTGGGGAGAGCAACCCACCCACAAAACCTTGGTCCCAGCAAGTGTCCTTCTGCAAGATACACAGGGACAGGGATTGAACAGAGGTGGAGGAGCGACCAACCAATGACTGGCCCGGGTTGGGACCCACTCCATGAGCAAGAACCAATCCCTGATGCTATTAATGATACTCTGTTATCCTTGTAGGGTGGAGCCTAGGGTTTGCCTGGGTGGGGTGGTACTTGCACGTCTAGTTGATGTTAATTGGTATCCGTGAAGGAAAGACTAATTTTGTTCATTTTCAAGAAAGTGGATTGCCAGAAATCAAACTCACCATGTACTCAGCTGCAACTCGTCATTTACGTAAAAGTAATACTCATTGGAAAAGTAGCTAGTTACCAGATGTATAAATGCTTCTCCTCCAAATGCCTATCATGTCCAGAAAAGAACTGTAGTCTATACTTCCTGTTATTCCATAGAATATTAGATAAACATGTATTGAAAATTTGAGTTTCTATACAATTTATATTTCTTACTGCCTTATCAAGGACAGTTATAATTAAGAGCAGCTTCAAAAATATACCATGAGTCCTTACTGGTCAGTGCAGTGCCTGTTACTACAGGTAACTTGTTTCATCACCACTGCCCTGATTTGTGCCTAAGGCACATCTATTTTTATCACTATAGCTTTTGCATTTCCAAGTGTACTTGTCAATAAAGTACAAGGAAGAGTAATACATTGATACTATTTTGAAAATATTTTTGTTTATTTTCTAAAAGGATCTTGGATTTCCAACCCTGTTCCCTAATTTTCTAATAGACCACCTTTTGGAAATCACTGCTATAGTAATGATACTAGTACTTCGTTCTGATATGTTGGTTGTTAAGTATATTTGCCTTTTTCTTGTTGTCTTGGAACCCACTGTGTAGATGAGGCTGGCCTCAACCTTGTTGGTATCCACTTACCTTTATCTTTTCAATGTAGGTCTATAGGTGTGTGCCAGCATGTATGGCTTGATTGTGTTGTTTTGTTCCATTTTAGTGAGTTATATTAGTTTTCCTGGTTGGGTTCACATAAAGATTAATCACCTGTAGTACTATTACCTGTATTTAAGGAGGACTCTTAGAATATAGTACCCTTGTCTTGTTTGGTGGCTGAACAGTCAAGATTGCTACACATTAATTTATATAGGATATATTTAAAGGTAGATAAAACAATTTTTTTCTGTTGACAGTCAGACTATTCAAATTTTTTCTAGTCATGCTTTCTAATTTCTTTTCAGGCTTGCATTGATGACAATGTTGATATGGTGAAGTTTCTGGTAGAAAATGGAGCAAATATCAATCAACCTGACAATGAAGGCTGGATACCACTCCATGCAGCTGCTTCCTGTGGATATCTCGATATTGCAGAGTAAGCCAGTTCTGTGTTTTAGTTTTATGCTAATATTAAAAATAGATTCTATAAAACTCCTGGCACTGGTGGCGCATGCCATTAATCCCAGCACTCAGGAGGCAGAGGCAGGTGGATCTCTTGAGTTCAAAGCAAGACTGGTCTACAGAGTGAGTTTCAGAACAGCCAAGACTACACAAGGAAACACTGTCACAAAACAAAATCCTTGTTAATGATCAATCATATTACCTTAATTCATGAAAATTCTTCCCAGGAAAGCAAACAAGTAATTCTTTCACAGATACTGAATTTCTTACTGCTGTGGCCTTTTGAATGTTGTATTAAAATCAGTAATGTTTACATTCTCCATATCTTCTTTTTTAGTATGGCTATAGTCTTTTGAATGATGCAGGATTAGTATTTAACAGTCTAGTGCACACCTATATAATACTGAAATATCAGAGGAAAGGAGCAGTTCTTAACTGAGTTATATTGCTCAAGGGATTATAGAGAGAGTTATAAATAGTTCTCCAATTAGCTTACTTCACTAGTTTTTCTTAAGAGCATTTTCTGGAAGTATATATTATAGAATATTTATTGAGAGTGACTGTATTCCCACTGTCTTTTATGCATTAAACATTTAATATGGGAATGTAGACACATTGAATGTATTTTCATTAAATTAGTTTTTTATTACTATGTATACTATTGTATAATCTATTTCTTATATCAGAGCTTATCAAATACTAGTTAGTATAACATAAGCACAATAAAATGAGCAAGAATTGTGACAGTAGAACATTTTATAATATGCTTTCATAAAAGTTATATGAAAGAGTTAAAAAGTAAAAAACCAACTACTGTTTGTAGACCACAGTTGACAGCAGCTTTGAAACTACAGAACAAGAAACTTCAGTTAAGAGGGGGCTATTGTAAATAACTTCTGTAAGCCTTCATTCTGTAATCTCCCTGTACTTTCTGTTTTCTCCATGGATATGATACAGTGTAATAAAAAGTACCCAGGCCTAGAAGCTAGAAGATCTATATTAGTTCAGCTTTCTGCTGTGTCTGCCACTAGCTATACTGCATCTATTAGAGACTTGTTTTCTCTTTCTGCAGCTTGAGTTAATTTGTTAGTTAGTTTGTTTGTTTTTTAATCTATAAACTGAGGGTGTGTGTGTGTGTGTGTGTGTGTGTGTGTGTGTGTGTGTGTGTGTGTGGTTTGCATGTGTGTGCATATGTGTGTGTTTGGAGAACAGAGGACAACTTCTAGTGTTGTTTATCAGATGCTTTCTACCATGTTTTTTGAGGCAAGGCATTTCACTGGTCTGGAAGTTGGTGAGTAGATGACACTGTTGGCCACCAGGGTAATGAGGTTGACCTATCTCTATATCCCCAGTGCTGGGATTACAGTCATAATCACCAAACCTGCCTTTTTTTTACTTGAGTTTTGGGATCAGAATTATGAGTCAGCCACTGCATTGAACTATCTCCTCAGTACCACCTGAAAGTTGTCTGCTATTGCAAAGTACTGGCTATCCAAAATTACAATAATGGTTCTTAAGGTTTTTTATGTCCTTAATTACTTTTTGTGCTTAGTACCTCTACTACTTAGATGAGCTCATAGAAAAATTAGATAACTTTTTTGTTTGTTTTTGTTTTGTTTGTTTTTTTGAGACAGGGTTTCTGTATGGTAACAGTGCTCTGGCTATTCTGGACCAGGTTTGAACTCACAGAGACCCACCTACCTCTGCTTCCTAAATGCTGGGATTAAAGGCACACAACACCATGCCTGGCATGCTGTTAATTTTTCTTCAAAAAGAATGTAAAGGTTAGGTACTCAGGCTTTGAGTCAGCTAACATGGATTACAGATGCTTCCTCAACAGTTACTGAGGGCTGTGATCTTGGCAGGTTCATTCGTTTAGTTTCAATTTTCTCCTCTATCAGATGGAATTAATAGGACTGCTGTGAGGCTTAACTAGAGTAGCCTGTTAACCACAGTATATGGCACAGAAGAGAGCCGTGGTGTGTATTAGCTTTTGATACTTATCTTTTTGTTTCCTCTGATAAAATGAAACTCAGTCTCTGTTCAAATGCTAATTCTTGTACTTCCTTTTTAAAATACAGGCTTTTGAGACTGAAAAGGCAATAATAACAGTTCTACACAGTTTCCTTGCATAGATTTGATTGAGTCATAAACCTGCTGAGTCATTTGGGATGCTTTTAGTTACATGCAACAGAATTCCAAATTGAAAATGACTTAAACAAGCAAGGACATTTGCAAGAGTATGTCGTTTAGAGGAATGGATTCATCCATCCATCCAGATTTATTAAACTATTTATTTTTAATATTATTAGCAAGGACTTGTGGCCTTTCAGTTTCTCTGAATTTCTCAGTTATAGATTTTATTCTTCGCAACGCCTCCTCTTTTTCACAAGATTTCCATAGTTCCAGAACTGTGGCTTATACCTCCACGTTTTAAGGTCTTAGTTTAAAGGGTTAAGTATAAAAATTACCTTCTTCCTATATCACAGGAGCCACTTTTTTGTGGCCGAAAAAAAATCCATTGTATGTATTAATTACATTCTTTGTCTATTCCTCTGTTGATTGACACCTAGGTGGGGTCCAAACCTTGGACTATTTAAATTGGTTTTTGGAGATTGTAAACAGTACTACCGTAAGCATCAATGTGGCAGTATCACATTGATACACTGATTGATGTGTTAGGTTTCTATTGTTGTGGTAAAACACTAAGTTGACTAAAAGCAACTTAGGAAGGAAAGGACTTACTCAGCTTACAAGTCTCAGGTCACACTTCATCTTTGAGGAAACTCAAGGCAGGAACCTGGAGGTAGGAACTAAACAGAGGCCATGGAGGAACGCTGCTCACTCATAGCTTGTTCAGCCAGCTTTCTTATACCAGCCAGGACCACCTGCCTAGGGGTGGTACTACCCACCAGAGACCGGGCCCTTCCCTGTCATTCACTAATTAAGAAAATGTTCCACAGAGAAGCCTATCGGCCAGGCTAGTGGGAGCATTTTCTCAATTGAAGTTTCCTCTTTCTAGATGACCCTAACTTATGTGAAATTGACACATAAAACAGCCAGCACAATTGACTTGAGATTCTTTGGGCAAATGCCCAATTTTTGGTGTAGCAAGGGTACATGGTTGATCCATTTTGAGAAAGCTCTTTTCTGGCATAGTAGCTACTCGAGTTTACGTTCTGAACAACAGCCTATCAGGGTTCTCTTCTGTCACACTCTCACCACGATTTGGTGGTACTGTTTTCCAGATGACTGCCATCATCACTGGGATGAGATAGACTTTCTGTGATTTTGTTTTGCATTTTCTGATGGCTAGTGAGAATGAATACTTTCAGTGTTTCCTGGCCATATATATGTACTTCATCTTCTGGGAACTGTCTTCTGTATTGCCCATGTATTGATTGTTTGATTTCTTCTGTAGCTTTTTTTTAATCCTTGTGCGTTCTAGATATTAATTATGTCAAAAATACAAGCTAACACCTTTTTTTCTCCTGTTACATAGGCTGCCACTTGATTATTTCCTTTGCTAAACACAAGCTTTTTTAGTCTAATGGAATTCCATTTGTCAGTTGTTGGTATTATTTTATGAGAGATTGGGGTCCCATTCAAAAAATCTGAGCCTATTCCCATTTCTTAAGTGTTTACTTTTACTTATCAGATCTTTGATCTGTGTGCACTTGATCTTTTTACACAGGGTAAGAAATAGGGGTCCAGTTTTATTCTGTTATGTGTGAATATACAATTTCACCATGATCACTGTTTGTTGAAGAGGTGGTTTTCAATGTTTATGGTTTTGGTGTATTTTTCACAGTCAGGTTTACATTTGGCTTGACTCTTCTATTGTACTGGCCTCTGTGTGTTTTGTGCTTGTATAGCTCTGTAATATAATTGCATTAGGGTATGCTGACACCTCCAGCATTGTGCTTCTGCTCAGCATTGCTTTGACTATCAAGCATTATGTGCTTCTATATGTATATTAAGGGTATTATCATTATTATAAAGAACAACCCTGGAATTTTGATGAATTGTGTATAATCTGTAAGTTGTTTTGGTAGTTTGTCCTTTTCTATAATAATACACTTGTCTTAGGGTTTCTATGGCTACAACAAAACACCATGACCAAAAAGCAAGTTGTGGAGGAAAGGGTTTACTCAACCTACACTTTCATATTGCTGTTCATCACCAAAGGAAGTCAGGACAGGAAGTCAAGCAGGGTAGAAAGCTGTAGGCAGGAGCTAACGCAGAAGCCATGAAGAGATGCTGCTTACTGGCTTGCTCAGCCTGATTTCTTATAGAACGTAGGACCATCAGCCCAAGGATAGCACCCCGACAATACACTGGGCCCTCCTTCATCAGTTACTACTTAAGAAGATGCCTATGTCTGGATCTCAGGGAGGCATTTTCTCAATTGAGGCTCCCTCCTTTCAGATGACTCTGGTTCTGTGTCAAGTTAACCTACGACTAGCCAGCACAGCATGTTCTAGTCTGGGAGCCTTGCAGACCTCTCCACCTTCTGATGTCTTTCTCAGTCTTCCTGCTGTTTTACAGTTTTTATTGTAGAATCCTTTCACTGCCTTCAGTAGGTTTTGTTTGTTTGTGGGGTTTTTTGGAGGCAGTTATGAAAAAGTATTTTTGCTTTTGTAAATATTTGCTATTGTGATATAGTAATGCTGTTGATATTTTATGCTGCTTTTTATACTCTGCTATCTTGCTGATCATTTTTTATCAAATTTAAGAGCCGTCTGGTGGAGTCTTGGGTGTCTCTTTAATTTTAGAACTGTGTCATGTACAGATTTGAAGGCTTTGATGTTCTCTACGTACACCTCATTTATTTCCTTGCTGTGGCTTACTGTGCCCCCATGTTGATTTTTAACATAACGGGTTGTCCCATGAGAACCCTTCAGCAAGGACTAATTATTTTTCAAGTTAAGCACAACTTTTGAAGCTCATACATTTGAACATATTTGATGTGATGGCAGCCTCCTGTCAGTTGCCCTTAATTGGTTAGCAATTTTTACCACAATTCTTGAAGAAGCCCTATTTTGTGATGTGTTCTGAGAATGTACATTACTACTGGATTGGCAGTTTCTCAGTTCATCATCAGTAGAGGTGTTACTCTTTAGCCTTTTCTTCATTGCCAGGCATTATGAGGTCAAAATAACATATCATTACTAATTAACTTTGTCATGTATTACACATACATTAGACTGAGTGTCCACCACTGGTAACAGTGTTTTGTTTTGGGTATTGTCTTTCTGTCTTTATGGTATTCTACTTGTGAATTCATTGATTGGCTTTTTGTTTTGTTTGTGAGATGGATTTCATTATACCACCTAGGCTGCCTTGGTACTTGATACATAGCATAGCTGGCTCCAAACTCTCCACCCTCAGCCTATGTGCACGCACCCCTTTTCCAGCTGAAGTAATCCTTTGCCTGTGGTGATACTGTCAAGTAGATAGGGCCATTTGGTTCATTGTTCAAGTTTAATTTTAGATTGTTTTTCATTTTAATTTTATCATTTAGATAAAGTACCAAGTTCTAATATCAGTGAGTACCCTACCTCTTAATTTCCTCCTATACACTATGGATATCTATTTATGATTATTTTCTTTTGATATCCTCATATAATTTTTAAACCTAAGTATCAGTGAGAATAAGTAATCCTCCCTTATGCATAGGTAACAGAATGTCACAATACTCCTCCACTCTCTACTTTAAAAGTAACAGGTAAAAGTTGCAGAGGTTGCTCATATTTGGATACAGAGTATGATGCTTGTTTGGTTCATGTCACAGTTTTATCTGTCCCACTTAACTAGCCAGTGAACATCGTTTACTTAAATAATTGTATCCTTAGCCTTGACACATGCCCTTTTTTTAAAAATTCTTGGTAATAAAGGGATTTGTATGTTCATTTAAAAAATATTTTGTGATTTAATGTTTTAGTTGTCTAGTTTCATTACTATATTCCTTTTTAAAGCTTTTATCTTGAGTAGCCATAAAGTTTTCTAATATGAAAAATTTACCCTATATTATGGAAGAAGCTTCTTTCTCACTTGATCATTAAAGACTTGGATGTGTATATATATGTGTGTGTGTGTGCACACGCATATATATAACTTTTCAAGTTTGCACTCAAAACCAAAACAGGATTGTGCCTTCCTCTTGCCTTTATTATTGGGGGAATTAAGGTTAGGTTTATTTGGGCTTAGACAGTTGATATTGTTACTCTCCTTTGAGGTGTCAGCGAGAGGTACAGTAGCAACTGGAATAGAATTTTATAATATGCATTCTGGATTTCATCAAGTCTCAGATGCCATCCTTGTATGTCAGTGTATTCTTTGCTAATTGAAACAGTTCATTTTAAATGGAGGTTTATTTTATCTGAAAGGACGTTTTTTCTGTGTGGGAGAGTGTTAAAGTTTGGCTTGACGATGCTCCATGACCTTGTACATTGGCTTACCTTAGCTCTGCCAGGATCCAGCAGTGACATATACAAAAGCCTTATAATTAACACTTAAACTAACCAGAGACTTTAACGAGAGGAGAGAGAGAGAGACAGAGACAGAGAGAGAGAGAGAGAGACAGAGAGAGAGAGAGAGAGAGAGAAAGTTAGTTAGGTAGTTAGTTAAATTAATGAATGTCAAACAGGTATTACAAGGTATTACAGTTGAGAGCCAAACAAACTTAAAATCTGTAACCATAAAGAGTAGTGCTTTCCTCTGCCCAATCAACTTTTGGACTATAGATCAAAATTAATGCCATGAGACTCCGTTTATTTTTATTTATCCACTGTATTTATAGATGTAGATGATAGTTCTAGTCTAGAATCCCATATAGTTTTATCGAGCTTGCTGAATACGTCACTATACCTCTACCCTAGACTGTTCGCCTAGGGACTACCCTGGGCCCTGCTGTTTCCGGCACTCATGGTACTTTCATTGATGTCATTAGTTTTCACCCAGCATGTTTGTGTGCTCTGATTGTTTGGTTTTGATGGGAAATTACGCTGTATAAAGCTCACTCTTTGAACACTTCAGGTATACCTACTTTATTTTCAGTCTTTATATCCTTTGAGTGACTTCTAACACCCCAACAGAAGCATTTTTAACATAAATCTTTTCTTGATATCCAGTCAGATTTCTTACTACAGGTTGAACATTCCAAATCTAAAGTCCAAAATATTCTCTTTTAAAAAACAACAAACAAACCTCTGACACAGGTAAAGAGTTCATACCTGACCTCGTTCATGTTCAGGTCCAAGTCCCTGAGTGTAGGCATGCAGAGGTGTGGTGTAAGTGTGGTGTCCCAGTCCCTGAGTGTAGGCATGCAGAGGTGTGGTGTAAGTGTGGTGTCCCAGTCCCTGAGTGTAGGCATGCACAGGTGTGGTGTAAGTGTGGTGTCCCAGTCCCTGAGTGTAGGCATGCAGAGGTGTGGTGTAAGTGTGGTGTTCAAGTCCCTGAGTGTAGGCATGCAGAGGTGTGGTATAAGTGCAGTGTTTGTGAGTCACAGATGAGTTTTGTGTTTAGCTTTAAGTCCATTGTCATGACACCTTCTTAGATACAGTGCAAATATTCCCAAACACCCAAAATGTACAATTCAGAACCATTTCTAATCCCACTCATTTTGGATAAGGAATATTCAACTTATTCTTCAAATAACACATCATTCTAAGACTTAACAGAGCTTCACGTTTTGTTGATGCTGCTTATTTCTTTTTAAGACAAGGTTTTGCTATGTAGCCCAGACTAGCCAGAATTTACCGTCTTGCCTTCTTGCCTTAGCCTCTGCGATTACAGTTAGTTTTACATTTCTGTGTGTACTTAGTTTAACTCTTGTTACAGTGGAATCTCTCTGAAGGAAAGTATGTCTTTATTGTTAGATTGCTGACATATAGCAGACTAGTGTAATTTTTAAATTTTGACTACCTTAGAATTACAAGGAAAATATGTAAATAGAGCATTTCACAGAAGGGTCAATTCAAATGCCAATAGAAACTTTAAGCCTCCTATGTAATTAGGAATACAAATTAAAGCAGAGACAAGGTATTGTATCTCCATGTTGACAGTATTGTAAAGATTGGTAATATCAGTGACCATTTAAGAGCATGTTCATTAAAAGGGTATTATTAAATGAAGACATGATCTTAATATACTGTGAGTGTGTGTGTGTGTGTGTGTGTGTGTGTATGGAAGGATTACATGCACTTTCACTTAGAATAGTTTCATTAATTTTGTTTTACAGAAGTAGCTGTGTGTGAATGTTTATATACACATAGATTCATAGCAAAGGTACTGAAAGATTTTTGCATATTATTGATGATGGTTATATCTAGGGGAGGAAGGAACATGATGTAATGGAAGGTATAAGATGAATGTTTTTCCCCCTCTCCCAATGTAGACATGTATTTTTTTAAGGATCCTGGCACTGTACCTGAGTAGGTAGGACACTAACCCAGTATACTCACGGCCCTGGGTTTGATCCCTAGCACGCTATCCAAAAACATACAGTGAGAATATTTATATGTATCAGAAACCATAAGTTAAATTAGTTGAAGGCAAAAAAAAAAAAGGCCAATTTATATATGAATTAACAAAAGTATGCTACAAGAAGATTGAGATTGTGTAAGAAGTCAAGGTTAAATCATTGAAGGACATTCATTCTTTCTAGTTGAGCTAATAAGGAATTTAGCTCAACTAAATTGATAAAGAATTCTAGGAAGTACACATTTAATACAATGAAAAGAATTAATAATCTTTTTATACCTAGATTCCTTTGTCAAGTTTAAGGACTCCTGTGAGTATTTTCTTAAAACTAAGTTTTAGTTACATTAAACATTCAAGTCTAAATATTAGAATCCATTTACCAAAATAATAGAAAACCAAGATTTATTCCAGTTATGTTTGTTTGTTTTAACATGTTTATTTGGTTGGTTTTTTTTTCCTTTTTCTTCTTTTTTTTTCGAGACAGGGTTTCTCTGTGTAGCCCTGGCTGTCCTGGAGCTCACTCTGTAGACCAGGCTGGCCTCGAACTCAGAAATCCACCTGCCTCTGCCTCCCAAGTGCTGGGATTAAAGGTGTGCGCCACCACTGCCCGGCTGTTTTAACATGTTAAGTGCCCTTGTAGTGGTTATCTTGTGTTATAAATTTCAAAACAGTAATTGACATTAAATATTTTATTTCTTTAAGACTTAAAAAAAATTATATGGGTATTTTTTTTGTTTTGTTTTGTTTTGTTTTATATCTTTGCATTACATGTCTGGAGGCCAGAAGAAGTCATCAGATCCCCTAGAACTAGAGTTCATATGGTTGTGAGACACCATATGGGTACTGGGGATTGAACCTGGCTCCTCTGGAAGAGCAGCCAGTGTTCTTAGCCTTGAGTCATCTCTTCAGCCATCAATATTTATTTTATTTTAATCATTTGTTTCCACATGGGTAAGTACTAAGCACTGGTATCCTTTAAGGCCAGAAGAGAGCATTAGGTCTCCTGGAGCTACCTGGTTACATGGTTTTGAGCTACCTAAAATTGGAGCTAGGAACCAAACTCTAATCCTCTATGAGAGCAGTACCAGCTCCTAACTCATTAGCCGACTCTGTTCTTTTTGATTATTTTAATACAGTGTCTCATTTTAGCTCAAGCTGGCCTTGAACTTGCAGTAATCCTCTTTTCTTCGCCTCCCTTAATCAGTCTACATTAACTGACTTTTTATGTGCCTACTGAGTTCTACTCCAGATTATTAATTACTAATAGAGGTTATTGTTGCTTATTATTTAATAATATTAAACCTTTTCTTCTTTATAGTGGAATATACTTGCAATTGTAGTAGCTGGGAAGGTGAGGCTACATTCATGGTTCAAGGCCAGTCACATAGTAAGACTCTCTCAAGGGAAATGCTGAAGGAAACAAAACCCTCCTCATATACTGATGCCAGGAGCATGAAGCTCAGTTAGAAAACCAGAGCAAATGGAAAAGTGGAGGTCTCAGTGGAGGCAGTCTGAAATGGTGCTGTGAACGGCTTCTGATGTTAAAACTTTACATGGTTATTAGTAAAGCAAGTTTGTACTACATTTAAGAAATATACATTTTAAATTTCTGTGATAATTTTATACATTTAAATAATGTGCATATTTATTAGTTTTGTCCCTGTTGTTATGACATTCATTGGATACATAATGTTTCATTTCAGAGATATTCCTTTAAGTGTCCTTTTAATTTTATAGGTTTTTGATTGGTCAAGGAGCACATGTAGGAGCTGTCAACAGTGAAGGAGACACACCGTTAGATATTGCAGAGGAGGAGGCAATGGAAGAACTGCTTCAGAATGAGGTTAACCGGCAAGGTAATATAAAAGCACTGTAAGGGAGTGTGTGCAGAACTATTTCAGAGTATCTTTACGACTGTCCTGGAAAAAGTATTTATTGCCACTGAAGGACAATCATATTTAAATAAAGTTTTACAGTCGTTCTAATGACTATATGTGTAAGATTCTACTTGAAAAAAATAGTAATTCCTCTCTCCATCTTTATAATGTTTTAAAAATTGAGTGTGTATCATAAAACATAGAAGAGCTGTAGCGTGAAGTAGCAGGTAAGAGGGCAGAGTACGTACAAGGTAGGTGTGGCGTCTGATACATTTGAACAAGATAGCCATAAACACCTATAATACAGGAGGTTTGCCCTGAGATACGAATGAGGGTAGAGAACGAGCCATGATATGGCAAAAGAGCATGCGAGATAAAGGAAGCAAGGAGCATTAGGGTGGGGAGGAGCTTGATGCATTCGAAGCTGCACCAGACTAGCATGCTGATTTTGTTTCCCCTGTTTGACATTCAGGTAGTTGAATGTGTGAGTTTGGAGAGAGAAACAAGATGGAGATACACAGTTAGAGGTATCTCTCATAGGGAATGGATGCTCATGGGTGCGAAGCTGCCTTCAGGTGTGATGAGGATTATAGAATTGGTTCTAGTGACAGCTGCACCACACTGGATTTTCTAAAATACTGAACTGCATAGAAAATGACGTGTCTCATGAAGGAAGTTTTAAAACATATCTATAATATCGTAATTCTGCTTCTGGAAATAGGTCCTGAAGGTGAGTGTGCACCCATGGCTGTCGCACCATTGGTCTTTAGCTTGACTGTGGTCACGCCTCCATAAATATGTGTATCTGTCAAAACTATCTCAGTCATATACAAAATGTCTGCCTCGTGTCAGGTGTGCTGGAATTTAAGAATAATAATTTTAGTCCAAAAAGAATGGAAGTGCAGTCAGGGATAGAGTGTTCTCTTAGTGTATAAAACACTCAGGCTCCGCTCTCACTGCTGCAAAACAAAACACACACACATGTTCAAGAGGGAACTTTTGTTATGTGTGCTTTGCCATAATAAAACACTTACATTCTTTAAATTTAAGATGAGTATTTATAAAATGACTTTGTATGGTTTCCACATTTAGGCAATGATCATACAGGTTTTATCAAAACTGTTATATTAAAGTTAAATAATTGAGAAAAGACATGGGATGTTGTTGTAAAGAGTTGGCTTATTTTGAAGTATGGTTCATCAGGAAGTAGAAGATAAAGATTATAAGGGAATAGAAACTAGGTAAGTCGCTGGAAATGGAATTTTCTTGGTCCTCAGAATGAGAGAAATGGTGTGACTGCTGGTTTTTGAAAATAAGGAACAGTCATTAAAACTGAGGAATATATTTAAGTAAGTACAAAGCAGTCCTTCCCTTGTATAGGCGTTCCCATGCGTGCTGTCCCGAGCCCACACTTCATCTCCTGCACTTTGCACCTTACCCAGACTCCTTCTCTTAAATGCCTTTCCCCCTTAGGATGTCATGACCCATACCTGTACATATTACACTTGGACATATGTAAAAATCAGGCTAGGATCCACGTATGAGAGACACCATAATAATATTTGCCCTTCTGAATCTAAGATAGCTCAAAGTTTAATGTAATTTCCAGATCTACCTATTTTCCTGTAATTTTCTTGATTTTACTTCTCAGTAGAGCTAAATAAAATCCCATCGTATGTACATACCACATCTGCATTCTCTGTTCATCCATCTGCTGAAGAGCGTGTAGGCTCATTCCATGTCTAAGAAAATAATTTAAAGGCCTGGAGTAGAATCAGAGCCCGGAAGAAAGAACTAACATGCATTAGAGAACTAGTTCTGAAACTGGAGCTCACAGAAAGGCTGTCGGTGTCTGTGCTCTGGGGGAGCATTTCCATAATGACATTGTCTAGAGCTGAGGAATCTGAAGGAAGACGTGCATAATAAATAACCTTTCTGATTTGGTTTTGGTTTTTTGAGAGAAGACCTCACTGTGTAGCCCAAGTAGCCTCAGCTCACAACCCTTCTTCCTCCTCCTGAGTACTGGGATTAACATGTATGTGCTACCTTATGCAGTTAAGCAAAAATAACTGCCTGGTCCATTTTGCCATGGGGAGAATTCAGATGGAAAACTGTTATTTTCTGCCAAACAGTGATAATTCTTTAAACAAAGTCTTTCATGCTGTTGTTTGTTAAACATTTGTTAGCAGTTAATATGGACAGTTGGTACAGGCACAAGTGGGCTTGGTAGTGGAACCTGATTCTGGGACAATTATCAGTTTACTTCGGCATCCACTAGGCTTGTAGTATGCCCCAGGACATGTAGATAACGCTGCTCTGATGGGACTGAGAGATGTCTGGCTCGAGAGCAGGAAGATGGATGGGGAATTCTGGGATCGAGTCTTGATGACAGAGGAAAGGAAAGGAGAAGCTAATGGTAGTCCTACAAGGCCTGAAGCACCTGTTGGTGCAGATGTTGACTGCAGAACTTTGCAATGTTTTCATTTCATCCTCAGCTGTTCCGTGGGGTTTATAGTTCCTGCTAACCCCATTTTACAGATGAGGAACTGACGCTTAGTTGCTGGCCAAGGTTCAAGCAGAACTGATAATTACATAGTTCTGCTCCAAACTGTGAAAAGACACGTTGAATTTGAGATGCTCAGCAGGTTAAGGTCCTCATCCAGAAGACCAGAGTCTGTTCCCAGAACCCACATCAGGCATCTCTGACCTACCTATACCTGCAGCTGCTTCCATGGGTGAATGTGAATGCATATGCACACACACAGCTCACACTAACACAGATATACACGTAAAAATAAAATAGTTTTAAAAGATGCATTGAGTTTACATTCTGCCATTGTGACATACTGTGTTTTAAATTATAGTGGAATCTTAGATTTTAATAATGTCTAATAAAACACTTTAACATACTTCTACCAGATAAACTTTCTTGAATTCTCTCTCCCTGCCTCCAGTCTCTTGCCCTATACCCCAAGCTGACCTCAAATTCAGCATTCTTCTTCCTCAGACTCTTGAGCAATGATATTATAGATGTATACTACCATACCTTGCTCAAATTACCTTGGTATCAGAATTCTTATACACAAAGCTTAAAGATATTAAGTGTGGGGGGAGGGGCTGCATGCCTGTGTGTCCTCGTGTGTAGCACCTCAGGCATTGTCAATCATTTTTTTAAATTTGATTTTATTTTATTCTTTTTACTTATTCACTTTACATCCCACTCACTGCTGTGCCTCTCGGTACTGTCAATCATTTTTAAGGCAGAGTCTTTGGTTGGCCTGAACTGGCCAAAAAAGGTTAGGTAGGCTGACTGGCTGTGGAGAATGAGGGACTCATTTGTCTCTGCCTTCCCAGCACCAGGATTGCCAAGTACACTTTTAACAGCTGAGCCCTCTCCCCAGCCCCACTTTAATTTTTTAAATAGTTCTTTGACTTCTTATTGTTACAAGAGGGGATCTTGTTCTATAGCTCATGCCGGCCTGTATCTCACTTGGTATGTAGCCCAGCCTGGCCTTACATTCTATACGTTCCTATCTCGGCCTCCGGAGTGTAGGCCTTAGGCCTTATTAATCTACTGTATTTAAATAGTATTTGATTATGCTCAAGTAAATTGTCTTCAAAACTAGTAATGATTGAACACAGGTTAAAGAATTTCTGCTTCATATTTCGTGTGATTTTTGTTCTTTTTTCAGTGAAGGTTATGGATCAGGTTGGTTGGTTTGTTTTGTTGACTGGTTGGTCGGTTGGTTGGTTGGTTGGTTGGTTGGGTCTGGTTTGTTTCGAGACAGGGTTTCTCTGTGTAGTCTTGGCTATCCTGGAATTTCCTCTGTAGACTAGGCTATCCTTGAACTTAGAGTGTCTCCCAAGTACTGGGATTAAATATGTGCACCACCACCACCACTCCCCAGCATAGGTGAGTTTTTTAATGTTAGCTATTTTATTATGCTTGAGACACTTGACTGCATTTTCTGTGTAACTTCACTACCTTTAACTGGCCATGACAGATGTTAGTCTAATCACTTTAATATATCCTGTGTAGTCTTCTGCTTGGACAGAACGACCTCAGAGGAGCGAAGGACCAGTTACGTAGATAAGATTTTGTTTCTCTTAGCCGATAAGGCAATAAAAGAAAAGCAGAACCAGAGTTTTAGAACTGCTGCTAATTGCCAGACCTTCGTTTATCCCTGATCTAAACCTTGGCGTGTAGTTTTCAGAATAACCCTGTGAGGTAGGCGCTGCACTTACCTCATGCCACAAGTCTGAAGCATAGCATGCATTGCTCTCCCATACAGCTAGTGAATCCCAACTCAGTCTGGGTTCATTTCTAGTCCTTACCCTTTCAAACTGATAGCCAAAGAAATTATAGCTTGTCTCAGCATCGCTGGTCAACTTGACAAAGCTCTGAAATGTGAAAACAGGTCTCCTAACATAAGTTGCATGACTTATTGATAGTTTTGTTTTGTTTTAAATGTTGATGAACTAAACATAAGTTACATTTAAAATATTCTTTTAAGACTAAGGGAAGAGAGGTCTGGACAGATTGCTCAGTGGTTAAGAACACTGGCTAGTCTTCTGGAGGTTCCCAGTATCCAGGTGGCTCACAACCATCTGTAACTCCAGTTCTTGGGCTCCAACCCCCTCTTCTGACCTCCATGGCCACCTATCACACGGGTGGTACTCATACAATTGAGCAGGCCAAACGCCGGCACACATAAAAACATAGGAAGGAGTTTTCTGTCTTACCTGAAGCAGATTTTCAGAACCATAAGGTTCCCTTCACAGCATACCTTAAACTTGGATTGTTTCGGCAAGATTTAGAGGCAGAAGGGATGTTGAGTGAAAAATTTATTCACAGGGAGATGCAACACACGTGTCTACTCACTCTAGAAAGGAAGCCCCTGACAGACCAAAGTAAGAACTGCACTAGTGACCAACCAGCTAGGTGAGCAGTGAGCTTTTATTGGCCCTGCTAACAGGAGTGTGGGTGAGGGGTTGCTAACAGGAGCAGGAATGACTCAAGGGCGCTGTGTCACTGAGAAGCCCATCCTAACAAGAGTTACAATTAAGGAAGCTGAATTCTTGGAGCTGTGTGCACCGTTTTACAGGCGTGTCCATTGGCCTGGACTTCCCTCTCACAGCTGTGCAGTCTCTTCCCAGCAGCTGTTTACCCCTGTAAAGATGGACAAGGACCTTGAGAATCTTGCAAGTTTCTGCTTTCTCTGATATGTGACATTTTGTTTACCTGCTGAGCCACCTGGATTCTCAGTTCCCAGGAAAGTGCTGTAGAACAAGGGAGTGATTGCTTTGTAAACACAGCCATAGAGCTAGATGAACACTGAAATAAGAGTCTGAGTGCTTTAGCACAGTAAAAGTAGATGAGGTGCATCCTGGGAAGTGGTCATTTCCTAGGCAAGCGAGGTAAGGATATGATTTGTGTCGGAGATGATCCTGAGCCCGAGCACGGTGCCCCTGGGAACCTGGGTGGTGGTGAGATTGGTCACATGGACCAAAGTAGAGGAGAAAGACTAGAGACGAAATAAAAATGCAAGTCTAGACCTAAGACCTTTGCCACCTAAAAGACCTTTGTCTCCTAGGAGATAGTCACCCACTGGCAAAGTTTAAGGGGTAAGCATCCGATTTGGGCTATTTCAGTGTGGCAGTGGTGGGTGTTGAACCAGAAGGACGGAATGAGTTAATGATCAAAGTACAATGTAAAGGGAGCTAGTGACAGGAGCTGCCAGAAGACAGCCTAGGAGGTGGCACCTCCGCATCTGTTGACTAGTTGAATGGAGAGTAGCTGTAGGGAAAAGGGACAGTGACTGCCAAGGTGCTGGATAAACAGTGATACTCTGTGGGAATGTAAGACAGGCAGCAAGCAGCAAGTTCGTTCCAGGCAGGTGTTCTGCTTTCCGAGTTGGAGGTGCACATGCAGTGTTGCACTGCGTTATTTCTTTTTATCTTTTTCTGTATCTCTAACTCGGTTTGTATTAGGAAGGACACTTGTGCATATAAAATTAACTTACACAATGGTTAAAGAAAATTAGGTCTATGAATAGAACTGGGTCTTTAAAAGTAAATCTCCCCCCAAGGCCAAGACACTAACCTATCACTAGGTTTAAAAGTAAAACCTACACTATTTTATTTGGCCCTAGCACCAAATACAATTATTTCTTTTTTAAATATATTTTACTATTTTGTGTACGTGTGACATGTTTTTCTTCTGTATCCGAATTCAAATCTGTTCAAACTAACAGCAGATTTTGTTGCTGTGCCATGAAGCAATCAGAATGAACCCTTCACTGCCCCTCCTCCTCCTCCTCCTCCTCCTCCTCCTCCTCCTCCTCCTCCTCCTCCTCCTCCTCCTCCTCCTCCTCTAGTTAAATAAATAGCCTTTCTCTCCTGGTTGGGTTACAGTAGTAGCCTCCAGACTGATACAGACAGCCATTTTCTATCTTCACGGTTCCACTTAAGTGACACTTCTACATTAACATAGACTAGGTCATGCAGTTCACTGTCTTCATTACAGAAAGTCTGGCTTCCTTCTGTAGAGAGCATCCTATGTAGATTGCCACCCCAGAGCCTACGAGTACTCTCTTCCCTTTTTTCCAAACAATGGTGTGGCATCACTTGATTTATTTCTTGCTTTCATGTCATTTATTAGAGACTATTCGTCACCAGCTAATAAAATAGCTCCTCCTCATCGATCTCAGTCACCTTTGGCCTGTTTTAGTTTTCTTCACAGATATAATCTTTTCTGCCTTATAAAAGCAGCTTGCACATCTCAGAAAGCACTTAGTACTACATATCTGGTTGGAAAGGCGGGTAGGTGGTAGGCGATGGAAGATCAAAACCATACTGTTGGGTGTATGATATGGATTGTGAGAAAGATATTAGCTAAGGAGATAAAAGGTTTGTTATGTTTTACTCATGTATTTATTTACTTCCCCAGAAACTGTTTTCTTACCAAGCTTGTCTAAGCTTGTCTAAGCTTACTTCCTACATCCTACCAGATGGTAAAAGTGCCAAATAAAGGAATATATCTACTTTTTATACGCTCTGTCTTCTGGAGTACAATAGCTTAAATATATTGTAATATGTGTCACATATTAAATAACCATTAATTAAAGCTGTAAGAGAGCATAAGATCATTTAGGAATTTTACCATTATCTTTACTAATTTAATTTTCCTCTTGAGGTATGGAGCTCTTTGAAAATTGGAAAGAGAAAATTCTATTCTCGTTTTTGTATTTTTCCTGCTTTTATCACCTTAGACAAGGACAGTGCTTATAATACTTTGAAATGAAGGAATTTCTCTGTGACTTAGACAGTACTGATTGTATGAAGAAAATGCCATGCTAAAAAAGAAAAGGTGTCTAGAGAAAGAGAAAGCAGTTTGGGGCCTAATGAATTCACAGTCCTGTGTGTGTGTGTGTGTGTGTGTGTGTGTGTGTGTGTGTGTGTGTGTGTGTGAGAGAGAGAGAGAGAGAGAGAGAGAGATTGATTGATTTGATAAAATATACATGTTTGAGAATTATTCATATATAATTGTTCAAAAACCTTTTATTTTGACCAAAGGATGCTGTACCTTGATAAGTGCTTAGAGTAATCAGAAGGCATAACCAAACTGGAGTGATATCACATGCCTTTAATCCCAGCATTTAAGATAACTTTGAGTTCAAGGCCAGTGTGCTTTACAAAGGTAGGTACAGACTGGCAGAGGCTACACAGTGAGACCCTGTCTCAAAGAACAAGCCATAACCAAAATAGTATTGTGGGTCAAAAGCTAAATAATTGACTGAGAAGCCTAATGAAATATCTATTGTATTTCACATTCCTTTATTAAACAAATAATCAGCAGCTATTTGTTTCAAAACCCTGGTTTGTTAAGTTTTCTTAAACATTAATTTTTTTTGGTGCTCTTATTTCACTGTGTAGAAATGGGAAGAATATTCTCTAGTGAGGAAAATGAAAAGAATGTTTATATGCCTTTTTCCCAAAGGTGTTGATATAGAAGCAGCTCGAAAAGAAGAGGAACGCATAATGCTCAGGGACGCGAGGCAGTGGTTAAACAGTGGTCACATCAGCGATGTCCGCCATGCCAAATCCGGGGGCACAGCACTTCACGTGGCAGCGGCCAAGGGGTACACAGAAGTTTTAAAGTACGTATTACTCTTACAGAGTGTCCATACTTCGATTTTCTTAATTTTGTTACTCCTTTTCTTAAAGTATGTGCAGATACCATTTGGAAGCAGACTGTATAAATGTCTGTTATCAGGAGAAAAGCAAAGACCATCTTGAATAGAATTGATTTGGTTTCTAAAGTGCTTTCTCAAATTTTGAATATTTCTATTCTCTTGGATTGTTTATTTCAGTTACAGTTTTCTCATAAAATGAATTTTAGTGTCAAAAAACCATTATATGTTACCTGTCAAACTGATAATTATTAGAGTCACTGGCAGTTCCCATATTGATTAGATATTGAGAATAAAACAATATGTAAATTGTTTTTTATTATAAAAACACTAGAATTCAAATTGCTAATACTATGATTAAATTTCAGTCCATAAACATCTGTGACTATATAAGACTGTACAGTGATCAGCTCATTTCTTTGCAACAGAGTTCCTTTATGTTGGTGTGTGTATGCGCACATGTGCCTGTATGGGCCTTCCTCTCAGTAGAAATAATGAGTATCATTTTTAAAAATTAGATTTGTAATGAAAAACATCTCCTCATGCAGTTGTCAAAATCTATAGTATTGTTAACTTAATAAAGTAAAACTAATTATTGATGTTCATCATGGGAAAATGTCCTCCTTTTATACTCTGTGTGTATCAGTATGTGTTTGTACTTAGATAACTAAAATGAGTAAAGTGAAGTCTTCTGCTTTTCCTCCCTGTCACCTTTACACCGTTCCTTTCAGTTTGATCCTGGTGCCTTTTCCTCCTCTGCCGCGTTGTAACTCCATAGACGTGCCTGCCGGGCTGCTGCTTCTCAGTGTCTCCGTCAGAGACACTCCTTGAGTGGAGGCGCTCTTCTTGTCCTTTCTTTCTTCTTTCTTTCATTTGGGTTTGTTTTCTTTTTTCTTTTTTTTTCCTGAGTGTCCTCATAGGACATTTAAAGAGTTGTTTGTTGAAGAAGATGTGTATTCCTGCTTTAGTTTTCCCTCTGCATGTACTCCCAAGTATATGTTGCTCAGGAGATTAATATTATTAAAGTTCGTATTTCCTAATAAGGATATGTTTTTATTATCTAATAGCCTAAAGTCTCTGATCATGCATATAATAGTGGAGATCTGCTTTCACATAATTCTCTTGGTCTATATTTGTTAGCCTGTTCTTTAGAGCATTGCTTTTAAATACTAGTCTGTAGATAAGTACCAGACAATATTATAGGCAGCATCTAGGATTATTATAAAGATTATTTTTGTACAAATAACGTGTGTGTAAAATTAGGGATGGATGGCTATAGATGGCCGGCATAGTGGTACATACCTGCATTTCCTCCACTGCAGCACCTAAGGTAGGGTCACCATTGGCTTGTCATATAGAGAAAGACAGTCTCCAAACCAACAGAATATACTTGGATACACAGAGCCTGAGTGCACTGATTCAATAGTACTTTGTTGAGCTAGAGAATATTTTTTATTAAAGCAAGTTTTTAGGATGGCTCTGTTACTAGGCTAGGTTTATAAATAGCTGCTATAGCTAGATACTATTAATAAATAGGCTGATTTCTATTTCTCATGCTTTGGCTTGTTTTACACAGTCTGACTCTAACCCAGGCTGGCAGCAGTCATCCTGCCTCTGCCACATAAGTGCAGTGATTACAGATATGAACATTCAAACACAACCATCACTTCCTAACAGTAAACAAGTAGAGGTAACTATATATTAGCTGTCACTACCACCTCCCGTAGGTAAGAAGACCTTCTCAAGTTCACCATCTTGGACAGTCAGGTAAAAGTGTCCCAGATTTCTGATGTAAAGCATTGTTTGCCTGTGTGTGGGCTGTGCTATGTGCAACTTATAGGGTCATTATGAGAACATAATTTTTGAGTAAAACAAAGGTTGGTGTCAATGTGCAGTTAGAAGGGCTTGCTAATTTATGTAACTTTGCATTGTATTAAAATTTATTCCTATTTTATAGTTTGTTGGTAATTTGAATATCTGCTTTCTACTGCTGCAAAATATATGACTTGATGCCACTGAAATACGTGTTTCGCTTTGTTTGTTTCTAACCGTCAGATTATCAGTTTCTTTTGGAATTTTTTTTTTAGCAGATCATAAAGGTTCACAAAGTTTCCATAAACCATTTCCTCAAGCACAAAGTAACTAAGTATTACAAAATACGCTTCTTGGATTCTGGTATATTTTTAGGCCACATTTGGTCTGAGATGATATATCATCTGGACACCTAAAGATAGCTCTTGCAGTAAATAAGCTTTATATAGGGAGTGATCCATTGTGTTTAATCTTACTTTTAAAGCTGGGCTTTTTCATGAAAAATTTTACTTGTAAGTGATACTAACAAAAATTAATAAGTTAGGATCATTAGGAATTAATTAGAACCTCCTTTTTGTGGCAATGACTC
This sequence comes from Uromys caudimaculatus, assembly GCA_028551405.1. Taxonomy (NCBI): domain Eukaryota; kingdom Metazoa; phylum Chordata; class Mammalia; order Rodentia; family Muridae; genus Uromys; species Uromys caudimaculatus. Next base: position 75,785,313 of record CM052707.1, on the reverse strand, counting down.
AAGAGTGTCTTCTGTAACTTACTTGCTACTTGCCCTAGTTAATTTACTAAGAGGAGGAGGAATTGGAAGTCTCAAAAGAATTAAACTACAAATTGTGGTTAAATTGCATGGTAGAAAGCTACTGATGATGTTTGTTAATTTCTAGATTTTAATGATTATCTAATTCACTGTAATTTCTTTAGACTTTTAATACAGGCAGGCTATGATGTTAATATTAAAGATTACGATGGCTGGACACCTCTTCATGCTGCAGCTCACTGGGGTAAAGAAGAAGCGTGTCGGATTTTAGTGGACAGTCTGTGTGATATGGAGACGGTCAACAAAGTGGTAGGCCTCTCAAATATGTTAACCACTACAAACAAAACGCTAACGCCAACATACAAAAGATTATGAATCATGTGATCTTTATCTACTGTCCATCATTAATTCACTTACTAACTTTTAAGTTGTTTTAGCTTCCAAAAGAGTTGTTTATGGCTCTGTTCTGCAGAAAACAGGATTCTTTGAGTAATCTAGTATCATACTTGTACAAAACATTTGAGTTCTTGTATAGCTACTATATTTTTAGGTACGCATAAATTAAGAAATTACGTGTCTCTGTAAATGCTTGCTGCTGACAATAGAAGCTGGAACAGTATACCAGGGTGTCTCTGATTCTCTTTGGCTGATACTCTTTAGGGCTGGAGCTTGTTTGCTTGTCAGTTGGTTGGCTGGTTGGTTTTGAGACAGGGTCTCATACAAAGCTGACCTTGATTCTATATGTAGCTGAGATTTATATTGATTCTCCTGCCCCCAACTCCCAAGTACTGAAACTACAGGCTTTCAGTCCCCACCTGGCTGATGATAATCTTACTAGCCTGCACACAGTGGTTAAGTGGCAGTGGAGAGTGAAACAAGATCATTGAGGTTCAGCATTCACAAGAACATTCAATGAGTAAATGATTTACTTAATGATCCATAATAGGATAAAGGAAATGAAGGAAGAAATACATGCTGTGCTAGACATAATATTTTTATAGAATCAGGTTACTAAGTTTTTTAGATCACTTTTTCCTTTCCAGCAGTATCCTCTTACCAGGATTGCTAGCTAGTCTCCTCCTCCATGTTGGTAAACAGGTTTCACACGCTCATAGTCGAAAGCTTGAAGTACATGTTCTGTCTATTTCCATCTGAACTCTGGTCTGCAGTTCAGCTTTCTTCCAGTATCCAAACAGGCCACCTATTCACTCACACTGGTGGTGCTGATAATTGCTTTATTTAGGATTAGTGACTTCCAAAGAACACTAGAAGGGAGGTTTGGGGATCTTTTTTGCTTTTTGTTTTTTTAATGAATTGAAATAGTTTTCCAAAAGGAATATATAACTTCTGGTTATAAACATACTATCTTTCCCTGGCTTGATTGGCGTTCTCCTTAGACATATGTAATATATAATCTGTATGAGAAAAGTTATTTAATTTTGCCTTTGGCCTATACTTCTTAGGTATAATTCATAATTATGCACCGGAAGACAGGAAAATAAAATCATTTTCTTTCATAACATTGAGTTTGCTTATTAATATTAGAGCAGCTTCTTTTGTCAGCATGAATTTTTATCTTGTATTCCTGTTCTTTTATCAGCATAAACTTTTACGCTGTTAATGCCTCCGTAAATGACTTTTGAGATCTGTGTGTCGCATGTTCTGTCCTGTCCTGCTCTCTCCAGTCTGTTATCTAATGCTCTCTCTCACCAATCCCCAGAGACTGTGTGTACATTTAGGAATGTGCTCTGAGAAACTGAATCAGTTCCTTAAAGCCTCGCTGTGAGGGGATTTCTTTCAGTTTTCTGTTTCTCTACAATGTTTATTTTTATTTGTACAAATATTTCTTCTATAAAAATATCCAAACCTTTATCTGAATATAGTTTCTTTTAAAGATGTAAGACTTTAAAAACATTATGATAGGCGTAAGATAGAATTCTAAAGTTTCTTTATTAAAAATTTCAATATTACATAACTTTCCTTTGTGAGTTAAGCTATCTTCTCTGTTTTTTGATTTGCTTAATTTTTTCTTTTTAAATTATCATTTTATTTCATATATATGAATGTTTTGCCTGCATATGTGTATGAATTTACACCACACACATGCCTGGTGCCTGCACAAGTCAGAAAATGCTGTCAGATCTTCTGGAACTGGAGCTGTAGATGGTTGTGAGCCACCATGTGGATGCTGGGAGTGGAAGTCAGGTCCTCTGTAAAGACAACAAGTACTTTTAACTACTGGGTCATCTTGCTAATCAGTCTTCTTTGTTTTTACTGATTGGACTTAAAAAACAGTATGTCATGGTGTATCTGTTTGCCTCCCCCTCCTCCACTTTAAACAGGGTCTCTATATAGCCCTAGCTGTTCTGGAACTCAATGTGTAGACCATGCTGCCCTTGAACTCATGGAGATCTGCCTGGCTCCGCCTCTCAAATCCTGGAATTAAAGGCATGTGATACCAATCCCAGAACCTTTTTCTTTTTGAGAAAGTGCTTTCTATAATAGCTCAAGATATCTTCCACTCACTATGTGTCCAGGCTGACCTCTCTTCTACCATAGACTTTCTAGTGCCAGGGTTATAGAGGTGAACCCCTATACTTGGCATATCTTATGTTTAATTAGAACAACTCATTTTGTGCCAATTATGTAAGCCTACTATATGAACTTAACATGTTATTTCATTCTTTTGTTAGTGCTTTTTAAAGAATTACCTTTATTTTATATACATGGGTGTTTTGCTGTATGTTTGTCTGTACACATGTATGAACAGAGTCCAAGAAGAAGTTGTAGTTGGATCTTCTGGAACTGGTGCTGTAGATAGTTGTGAGTCACCATGAGAGTTCTGGAATTTGAGCTTGTTTCCCTGTTAGAGCAGCCATAGTCGTAACCTCTGCGTCATCTGGACAGGTCTCTTTCATTAGTACTCTTTTCACCAAACCTTTGAAAACAGTGTAACTGTTCTGAAAGTACTATGAGTGTTGATATGAATTAACTAACAGTTGAAACATAGGCTAGGGCCTCCACGCATGCCAGCACGCATGCACGTGTTCAAACCATACACATCGACTTTTAAAAAAAGGAAAATGTGATATGTGAAAATAACAATATAGAAAATGTATAAATTCTATAAAATCAGTAAAAATTCCTACGTGGAAGTGATGTTCTCAAAGTAAATAGAAATTTTTTCCCAACTTTTTAACTTGTCTGCAAACTATAAATTATCATTTTAGCTCTTAATATTGATTTTAAACATAAAAGCTTTTCTTTTGCTTTATTAGCTTATTAAAATAATTTTTACAAGAATGTACCTATTATCTCTTCATTAATATCAAGGATAATACTTTTCTTATTGGGATTTCTATTAATGCACAATGATTAGAACAATGATTATTAGCTTGATGTCATACAGGTTTAAGTGTTTCTGCCACTAATGAGCAGAGGTGTTGATTTTCCATCATGACACTGCCTGACCTCATTCTTTCTTGCTAGAAATCAAATTCTACGCTTTGGTAGTACAGACCTAGCTGGTCGCCCCCCATTCTCTAGTCAGTTACATACTCAGGCTGAACAATGAAGATCATCATAATTTTTGTACCAGCTGACTTCACTAGTAGTTCCACAAAGACTAAAAGAAATTAGGTCTGCAAATGCAATTCATTTAAAATGGGTGAGAAAAAAAAAATGCAGAGACAGTCAAGTAGACTCAAGCCATGTCCTTGATAGATCTGTGACTTTACTAATACCTACTAACTAGTAGGTATATTGAACTGACTTTTCAAGCAGCTTGTTCTGTTCTTTGATTTGACAAGCTCCTCCTTTGCAGTGTCTCCTCGCTGTGTCCTTGGTTGTTTACAGTTGCTTTACCTGACTGAGCTGCTTTCCTGTGCTTGTATTCCAGTAGTGAAGCCAGAGGAGCATGGTGATGGTTGCAAGTCTTACAGTGTCAGAGTCTCCTTAAGCTCCTTAGTGTCTTACATATTGCAGGAAGCCGGGCTTGTGTGATTGGTACCTGTGGCTGGGTGGTGGAGGTGTGCATTTTAAATTGGAATTTTTTCCTCTGTTTATAGCCTACATTTTACTTGAGTTTTCAGCCTCTGTCAGCTGCTGTTTGCAAAGTTAGAGTCATTAATGAAGGGAGAAAATGAAAACAAAGGTTAATAAGGGAACCCTGTTTCTAACTATTAAAGGAGAAATTTCTTTATTAAAAGAACCCTTTTTCATTTAACTGCTGCAAAAGTGTAATTACAGTTCAAAAATTCATGATGGTATTTTATTCGTAAGAGTTGGTAAATTTTTAAGGACTAATTGAGTTATTTGAACATAAGAGCATGATCTTGAGTCTTTAACGTGATTTTTAAATACAAATTGCATTAAAATAGAGAGTTGCTAAAATTTTAGAACTAATTGTACAAGGAGTACAATATACCAAAACTTACATTAATACACTATGTTAAAATTCTCAATCAGTTGTTTTATAACAGGGTTTTGTTGTTGGTTTTTTTTTTTTTTTAAACTCAGTTTAATTCTTAGCTTTTAAGACTGAAATGGGGCAGGAGAGATGTTAAAGCTTTATCTCTGCTTGGGTTAGAGCAAGCAGACTTTAAAATGATGACTTTTATTACCACAGGGAATAAAAATAGACTGACAAATGTTCCTTTGAAGTAATTTTAAAACCAAGCATTGAAGCTGCTGCATATGCATACCCACGTGCATGTACACCTGCATCCAAACACACATCTTTAATCAAGCTTTAGAAGATAGTCAAGTTCAAGGCCTCAGAACCTAGACTTACCACAATTCCACACTGAACATGGGGATTGCCCACAGACAAAACAACAAGCAAGCAAACAAAAAAATCCTGTGCAACAGTGTCATGGTGGTGCCTCGTTTACTTTGGTTATTGTCATTTGTATGTGCAGTTGAGTGCAGGTGCACTTGAGTGTAGGCTGTGGGCAGCAGATCCCTTAGAACTGGAGTTGTAGGCAGTCACCGCATGTGAATGCAAGGAACTAAACTTGGGTTCTCTGCAGGAGCAGTCCTGCTCGTAGACCATATCAGCACTTCTGTTACGCGGAAAACCAAGGCAGATGATTTAGATGAGCAAAATGAGCACATTCGTGGAATTGTATCTTCCAGTAAAAAGGAGTGAAGTAGTCATACATGTCATTACATGGAATAATCTTGCAGCATATGAAGTCAAAGACACCTGTCACAAAGAGTATTGTGCAGTTTGATTCCTCTAAAGTATTTCATCAGCAAATACATAGATACAAGGTAGGTTAGTGGTTGCCTTGGGGTAGGAGAAATGGGAAGATGGTGGAAGAGAGTAAAAGATAAACTTGTTCTTTTAAGGATGATGAAATTTTTCTTCTAAATTGTGGTGATGGAGTTGCAGCTGCTAATACTCTCAAAACAAAACAGACTCATTCTGGTCCTAAACTATGTGGAAGGTATTGTGTGCTACTCTTCTCACATGAGTTTCTCCTATGTTCTTGAGTTCTGTGTAGTCTGTCATTTTTAACTTCCATCAAAGCTGCAGAGATACCCTAGTCAGTGAAGTGCTTGCCTTGCAAGTCTTATGATCTGAGTTCAATTCCCAGAACATTTAAAAGCTGGGTGTGGTAGCCTGTGTTTTATTTCCAGAGCTGGGGAGCAGAGCTGGGACCCTTTGGGCTCGTTGGCCTAGCCTGCTTACTTGGTGAGTTCCAGGCCTCGGAGAGAGCCTATCTGGGGACAGACGTGAGAGCGCCCTCTAAGCTCTTCATGACCACTCCCATACATGCATATCTACCTACACACACACACACACACACACACACACACACACACACACACACACACACGAGCGTGAGTGTACACACACTTACCTAGGTATCTGTGTAATTAGTAAGAATTGTTTATGTCGTTTTATGGTATATTGACTTTTTACTGTTACTACTTCTCATTTCCTGTGTAGGGCCAAACAGCCTTTGATGTAGCAGATGAAGACATTTTGGGATATCTAGAAGAGTTGCAAAAAAAGCAAAATCTGGTATGTTTAACTGCCAAAAATGCTTATATTAATGAATTCTCCATAGCTTTGAATTTCAAGCAGTTCCAGTGTTCTGGTGATGTTTCTTGCTTCTTATTCTTAGTAATCAAACAAAATGACAGTGGGCTTGAATATAGGGGTGGTGGTGGTAGGTCGCTCATACTGTTGGTTGCCTATTTCTGTGTCTTGTTTTTTAAAAACTGAGTACTTATAGCATGTTTATCTAATTTCCTAAGACAACATGCTTAAAAGTGTCACAGTAAACTCTTGAGTTTATAGTAGCAGGCCCAAACAAATAAGGAGTTTCATAAGTAGAAAAAGATTCTACATAAGTTCCTATCCACAACCACTGTAAGTAGACAGTGGGCCTGACTTCTTTGTGAACTGGAGTTGAAGGAGTTAGGCTTTTCTTTTTATTGTTGCTAGAATTACTGCATTGTGTTGTTGCGTTTAAATTGTCAAGTGGTTTTCAAGCTTTTCCTTTGCAGCTAAAATTTAGATCTTCTTACAATGTCATTTTTTAAAACTTTGTTCTCCTTATACTTTGTACTTTACTAATTCATGTTAACCTTCTTTTTTCTTTTCATAATTGTGGATAAAGCTCCATAGTGAAAAACGGGATAAGAAATCTCCACTAATTGAATCAACAGCAAATATGGAAAATAATCAACCACAGAAGACTTTTAAGAAGTAAGTAAGTTGTAAGCAGGTTCTATTGCTGTTAGGAATGGGTCAATGCAGTGACACTGGAACCGCTTCTGTGGGTCTGAGGGAAAGTAGTAATGCATCTGGACCTTTCACGTCCTAAATCACAGCAAAGAAACACTGATTATTGAGCCAGAGAAAAATGCATCTCGCATCGAGTCTCTGGAACAAGAGAAGGCCGATGAGGAGGACGAAGGCAAGAAGGATGATTCAAGCTGCTCTAGTGAGGAGGACGAGGAGGACGACTCCGAGTCGGAAGCAGAGACGGGTAAGACTGGAAGAGCGCATCAGTTGTAACTGTTCTGTTCTTGTAGTTCGAAGTAACGTAAGAGTAGGCTTCGGGTTTAAGTTCTGGTACAGATTTGCTGCTTAATACCTGTCGCGCCTGTATTGGTAGCCTGTAAGTTTGTTGCTGCCTACTTGTCCAGAGGCTGGGTCTCACCTCTGCTCCTTGCCGTCCTGTGTTTAAATTGAAGAAGGTGCAGAGGTGTATCAGGATGTCCTAGGACTCCTAGAGGATGGGACAGATAGAGTTCAGGCGGGGCTTCCCAGCAGCTCAAGAACACACCTACTGATTGCTGTGATTCACTAACCCAGAAGGCTGGCTCTGTCTACACTTCCCACATTCTCCCTAAGAAATGTTGGAGAAGAGGGCGAGAGGGCTGCTAAGACAACTTACTTTCCTGAGAGGCCATGGAGTAACTTTGTTTGTTTTAAGACAGTTGAAGATACAGCAAAGTATATAATACAATAAACACTCATATTCTAAGACTGCAGACATGATAGCTCTTGAAGCTCACTCATACTTCAACTCTTTCTTTTATAGTTTTCTTTAACATGTATCTTAGCTTTCCTTTTCTTCCTTCCAAAAAGGCAATTATGAGGAATTTTAAATAAATTTTTAGTTTGTATATACTCTTATGGTATACTCAAGTAATATGTAACAACTGTACTGTAACACAGGAGTGATAATATTGATGTTTACTTAATGAGCTGGATGGTTGCACATGAGTTCAGTATTTGTCTTAGAATGGAAACTGGATGCAAGTAAAATAGTTGACACTTTCTTTCATTGGTTCATTATCCCCAGTGCCTACAACAGTGCTGGAAACAGAGGGACAGTGGGCATTTTTTAAATGACACTCTATTAAGTAGATTATTTCTAGAAAAAGTAGATTATTTCTAGAAAGATGATGAAATTGTTCATATTTAATTTCAAATTTCTTAGAAGCAAGAAAGTCATTCTCTGGAACATTTAGCCATATTGACATGACTGTAAGTAAGTTAATTTTTGTCAAAAGTATTTTTTTAGATTTCTTGAAATAATGGTCTTCAATAATAGTTACTTACTCAGTACTTATAAAATTCATGGGTATTGTAGGGATTTTAATTATATTGCTAAGAATTCAAAATTGTGAGTTAAGATTTCATCCTCTAGTTTTAAGAGTAACAGAAGTTAGGTTCTATCTGTACCCTTTATTCTCAAATGGGTTTTAGGTTTTGTTTTTAAGGTTATTAAAAGTTTAGCATACATAAAGACAGATTTCTAAAAAACTCCTTTTAAAACCTACCAGTTGGGCTGGAGAAATAGCTCAGTAGATAAAAGTGAGAGTGCTAGGATTTAGGCTCCACAACCCATATTAGAAAAGCCAGCCGGGCAGTGGTGGCACACGCCTTTAATCCCAGCACTCGGGGGGGGGGGGGGGGGGGG
>CM052707.1:75719982-75776348 GCA_028551405.1 Uromys caudimaculatus | reverse complement strand
GGTCCCTGTGTCTCGCAGGTTCAGGGCAGTTCCTGGTGAGCTGTGGGGCATGTCTTTGGCCCTCTCCCGGCTTTTCCGAGCTCCTGAGAGGGATCTTTGTCCCGGTGCTAATTTGCTGTGGAGCCCTGTGGCCCAAGCTGAGGTCCCCGCCGCAGGCAGAAGTTGCTGTCCGTCAGTTTTTGTGGCCCACGGAAACCGGGCGGAATCAGTGAGCTCTGGGGCTCTTCTTGCCCCCGCTCGGGGCTTTTCCGCGTTCCTGGGAGAGAAAATTTTCTCCCGGTGCTGCTTGACTATGGAACCCTAGTGTCCCAGGCAAAAGTTTCCTGCCTCCCAGACCAACTTTTTTATCTTATACAAGTATCTTTTCTTAATGAGTTTTAACTATACCAGACTATATTTTGAATGACAGTGTTTATTTTGCATCAAATGGATACAATCAAATTTGCTCTCTTCCTGAGTTGTCTGAGACTGGGCTTCTTAAGTTTTTTTTTCAATACAGTTTTCTTTCTCTTGAGTGTTACCTGGTACTAGACATTCTAATATGAGGTTTCTTTTCCAGTCATTTTAATGTTCACTTAATTATAATTTTATTGGCCTTTCTAAGTATATTGGCCGTGTGGAAGTGTCGCTAATGCTGCATACTCTGCGCCACATATTGAAGTAATATGATTTAGAAAATGTATGTGTAGAATATCTTAATTTAAATGCATGAATTGTCATAGTTGTAAACAGCTTATGTAACTAAGTGACTCCTTGATGAACTGTATTTGAACCTTAATTTCTTCAAAAGAAATCATTGTATTTTAACTTATTACATTAGTTTTATAGACATCTTAGAAAAAGTCATTAATATAGGATTTTTTTTCCTTTTATTAAGTAAATTATTTTCTAATTTTAGCCTAAGGAGAATGAAAAGAGAACTGGTTAAGCTGACTATTCTTCATTGCTTTTGGAGGACCTCATTGATTTGTGTAAATATTAAAGTTCAGGAATTAAACTAGGAAAATACTGCACAGTAAACTGTTTGGTCCTATAAGTATACATCATTTAAAACCTTTTCATATTTTCATCACAACTTTTTTCATTCATGACTTTTCTGTTGTCAGGAGAAAGATAATAAAGGAACAAGACTTGCGTACGTCGCCCCTACAATCCCGAGGCGACTAGCCAGTACGTCCGACATTGAAGAGAAGGAGAACAGGTAAGTGCAGCGGCACGGCTGTGTGCATCGCCTGCAGTCTGCAGTGTTAGCATTGGCGTTGCTGTGTGAGAACGGTGAGTGGAAGCAGAGACGACCGTCCAGTGTCCCTGCAGAGCCCCAGGTACACAGTCCTGAGGGGAAGGGCCTGCAGGCTTAGCACCTTCCTAAATGATAAGGGAAGCAGTGCTGCTGAGCCACAGACAGAGGGCATTCTGGTAGGTTCAGTCAAATAGGAAAGGGGGACCCAGACAGAAGTAATAGCGGCAGCCTTTAATCCCAGCACTCAGGAGACAGGCAGGTGGATCTCTCTGGGTTCTAGAACTGGCAGGGCTACACAGAGAAACCCTGTCTGGAAAAAGAAAAACAAAAAAAGAAAGAAAAGAAAAGGAGAAACACTATGCAGGTCACTGTCAGGGTTTTGGGGGTTTTTGGTTTTTTAATAAATTTGTCATTTTTTTAGTCTTCAGTGTTAGAACTTTTTATTATATTTGTAGTCATGCTTTAATGTCTAATTATGTACTTCGTTTTTTCACCTAACATTTTATATATTGTTTATGTTCTCAACACTATTTTTATCAGTATATAATATACCATATAATATGTCTATGTCTGTCTCATGCTGTGTGAATCACAGTATTTTAATATGTGTAATTAATAAAAGTAATATTTTAATATTTTAATTTTATAAATAATATGTTTGTAAATGCTTTCATTTCCCACTTTTTGGTATATATCCCAAGGTTTTCCTATGAGAGTTTACTCATATCTATTCTTGTTCACTAGTATGTACCTCTCTTAACCTTCTTCTAAAATCACCTAGCAGAATCTGAAGGCTGTTCTTTTCACAGAGAGTCTTCAAGTTTGCGAACAAGTAGTTCTTACACAAGAAGAAAATGGGAAGATGATCTTAAAAAAAATAGCTCAATCAATGAAGGACCCACGTACCATAGAAGGTATGATGTACTTTATAAGTGGCTTCTCCACGCTCTTATGAAAATAAGTGGCCCTGGATTTAATATCAATTATGTAACTCTTTTTTAAACTATTAATCCTTTTGTGTGTTAAACTTAATTTAGAGACACAGTAAATATAAAGATGGTGTGGATTTACTCTAACTTATCCTCTGCATATATATTTAATTAAACTTGATATATTATGCAATATCTTTTAACACTTTTAAAGGAACTTTTTATGATTGACTAAATCATCTGAAATGGGTTATTGTCATAATTGACTTAGCTATTGTCTATGATCTACAACATTTGTTTGGACTAGAACTCAGAGCTCTGAAAGTATATCTGTTTAGAATCTTGGTGTTGTTCGAGTGGAGACTAGGAGACTGATGTTTTAGTTCTCTGTGGAAAGCAAGAATAAGATGTGAACACATACACTGTAGACATGGGTCACTCCTGAGGAGTTAACCCATTGCTAAAAACTTTTCTTCAGATGGGCCGTATGCCTTATTTTTCTTGAATAAATCCACTCCACATTTTTTGTCAGGCCCAGCCTGGCATGACCATTTATGGTCTAGCATATTCTGAAGATGTTCAATGTTGACTGTTACTGAAGGCTTTGGGAGGAGGAGGCATAAAATTCTACACTGTCAAATCAGTAAAATTAATCTGTTCTCTAGAGAGTTGTAGATCCAACTCTTGGTGCTGGAGCTGGTGGTCTGATTAGGAACACAGTTTGTTTTCTACTGTGTGCAGTTGTGTGATATCTAAGATGGTGAATGTAGAGTACACATACAGACACATCCTATAGAGAAATGCCTCTTTCCTTTAGTTGCTCCTTTGGTAGAAGACAAGATGATTTGATTAGTTGTAGTGTTCCAAGCACCACATCAACACCAACAGTTACCTCTGCAGCTGGGCTTCAGAAAAGCCTCCCTTCCAGCACAAGTTCTACTGCAAAGACTCCCCCGGGTTCTTCCTCCGCAGGCACACAGAGCAGGTGAGTCACAGAGACATCTGTGTTCAGGTCTCCTGTGTGCTTATGTGCGTGCATGCATCGTTGTGTAGACAAATGTGGGCTCTGGATTTTTTTATTTACCATGTTAAAGTTGCTCTTAAGCAAAAATTGGTTCCAAAAAACAAGCAATTATGCATGTCTGGGGAAAAAAATCTTAAAAGTCTTAAATCATATTGCTTAAAATAAAAATTTCTTTGGCAGCTCTGCGTGAGCTGTTTGATTACTAATCTTGTATTTTTAAAAAATCCATCCCTGTGGTCACATGTTTTCAGCTTCTAGAAATTGCTTTCGTTGTTTAGCTGTTTTCCTTTTCTCTTTTTGTGTTGCTGCTTATGATGCTATAGTACCTCAAATCGTTTGTGGGCTGAGGATAGTACTGAGAAAGAAAAGGACAGTGCTCCTACCGCAGTGACCATTCCTGTTGCTCCAACTGTTGTAAATGCTGCAGCTTCTTCTACCACAACCCTGACTACAACTACTGCTGGCACTGTTTCCTCCACATCAGAGGTCAGGGAGAGACGCAGGTGTGTACAGGTCCTCACAGTACTAGTTCTGCTGATATGTCTGTCCAGTTTTTGGTATTTTGTGTTCTTTGCTTGTTTGTTTTGTTATTCTTGGAAATGTGATATGTATTAGTAATTACTTTTCTGTTGCTGTGCTAAAATACTATGGCCAAGGCAACTTACAGAAAAAGAGTGTTTTGCTTATAGTTCCAGAGGGTTAGAACCCATATATCAGGGTGAAGGCAGATGTGGCTAGAGAAGGGTGCTGAGAGCTCCTCACATGAACTGCAGCACAAGAGAGAGGAAGCGCTGGGAATGGCAGGTGGCTTTAATATCCCAGAGCCCACCTCCAGTGTCATACTTCCTCCAACAAGGTCACACTTTCAAAGCCCCCTCAAACATCTCACCAACTGGGGACGGAGTGTTAAAAATCTATGATTCTAAGGGGCATTCTCATTCAAACCACCACAATGACCGGTTCTCTTAATAGGCTAATAAATGAAATATCATGGATTGGCTCCAGCCTAGGTAAATGGACACAGCTAGCAGTTATTAGCAATTAGGCGTGTTAGTCATCTCTGAAAGAATTGATGTTTGGGGCAATCAAAGGCAAAGCCAGACAACTGTCTTCTTAGCTGTTAGCATCTTAGTGTTATTTGAAATTGTGTGTGTGTGTTGTGAAAACTTAAAAATACTTGGGAGAAATTATATACAACATACATTAATTGTTCTCGTTACAAAGGAAATAGATGTATTTTAAACAGTTTTGTCTTTAATTTTCATTATAAGATTTTTGGGCTGGCCATGGAACTTAGTGTTAAAGCCCTTGCTTCACATCCCAGTCCCACACTCACTCTCCCCCCACCTTCCCTGCTCCTTGTCTCCCTCCTCCTTCCCAGTTCTGCCCCCGTCTGTCTCCCTCCTCCTCCTTCCTTTTGTTCCTTCTTCTTTTTCTTCTTCACAGGGGTCAATCAAGGGGTTCCATCTACCGTTGAGTTATATTGGAGACACTTGTGTCTTAGTCACTTATAAATCAGCATTTCTTCTTCTGTATGAAAAGAAAGGTCCTTACTATACAGACTTTTTTAACTTCTAGAATCCATTCTATCTCTAAGATTCCATGCTTTCCATTTAAACACAATTCTCAGTGACGGATAGAGTGTAGTGACTGTCCTCTCGGAATCAGTTGTTTCAGAACCCAGCCCGAGTCTCTCCTTCCACCTTTCCTCCCCCTCAGTGCTAGGGCTCGAACCCAGTGCCTTGTGTCTTCTACCAAAGCTCTAGCACTCGAACTGATTCTTACATCAGGCTTATTGATTGCATGTAAGAAGAGACTTGAGGAGTGTATGACTTTTAAAATTAGTGTTAATGTTAGCAGAAGATATTAAAGATTAAAAATAAATCTTTAATAAATTATTACATACAACAAAGATTATTCTAATGGCATAAGAAACAAAATGCATAACTTTTCTTCTGTCAAAACTGTAAACAGTCTTTATTACTTAAACATCACGGTTTTGCCTTTAAAAAAAGAGCTTTAGAGGAGTGATCTGGGTGTAGCAGCATCATTACTAGGGTAGACTCATCAGTTAAAGACATTGAAGTAAGCCAGGCTCCTTCAGAGAGAATTTGCAGAGCCCACCACACTCTGGTTTTCCCGGTTTCTCATTTAGTTTTCAGACCCTTTGTCTTAGTTCCCATGTTTTCTGCTGCCTAGCAGTCCTCTCTGCCTTCAGGGCCTCAGCCAATCTCTTCCTGGGTTTCTTGTCTGTCTTTGGGTGTTGGCAGTAGTTACCCCTTGGCTGTAGAAATGTGATGACAGATGAAGAGCCACTGGCATCATCTGTTTCCATGGTAGAGGTGAGCTCTGGAGAGGTGCACAGTCATTGACACCGCGTTGAACACTGGCTTCATCCTATATTCCCTGGGCCATTCTTGGCAGGGATTAGTAAGAGTCAACAGATATAACAGTCCCTCCTCACTGTGTCTGCCCTGCCCTGCCTAGTCTCCCAGATGCAGGCCTGCTGATTCTCCCTCTTGCCTGTGCTTAAATTCCATCCCCAGGGTGGGGCCTTCCCCAGCTGTGGGCTGGGGAAGATGCATCTGGTCACTCTCAGGGAAGTTACGGAGATAATAGCAGTCTGGTATTTAGCCTTGCACCCTGAACCTCTGCTGTAAACTCCTAGCTATTATATTTCTGATGCCTTCTTAGTGAAGGCTGGCTTGGAAATGAGTCTCCCGAAGGCCTTCCGTGGTTGTGTCTTTTGACCTTGTTTCTGTTCCATATTTCTAGCGAGTCTGTCCTGTTTCAGTAATACCTAAAATAATGTTAGTGTCTGGACTTTCTTCCACATGAAATAGTTAACTGGGAATTTTTATAAATTGTTAGTTTTTTCTGGTTATCTTTTCATTAAATTCTACCGGTGAATCTGCAATACATAGAATTATTTATTTGCCTTAAAATATATACAAAGTGGCAAAAAATATATTGGACAAGGCTAGGAGTTTGGCTTAATGATAGAATACTTGCTAGCAAGTGTGCAGTCCTAGGGTTGGTAGTCAATGCTAGGGAAAAAAAGATAAGTTGTGACTGAAAAAATTAAATGTATTTATCCTATTAGGTACTTTAAGATCTAATATGAAGTTATGTAGCACACTATCCTAGTTGATCAGGATTGTATCTAATTCTTTCTTTCATTTTAGTTAAAAATTCGAATGCCTTAATTTTTGTTAATTTATTTGTGGGTTGGTGGGGTGTGGTATATATGTGGTGTTTGTGGGTGCATGCATACTTGTGCGCTTACACCTTTCCTCTTGCTTTCTTAAAATAGAGTTTTTCAGTAAACATGCTCTGCCTTCCTTCCCAGCTCTGCCTCTCTCAGCCCTTCGTGCTGGAGTTATCAGCGTGTGCAGCCACTCCCAGCATCTATGTGGGAGCCAAGGATTTGAACTCTGGCCCTCATGCTTACACAGCAAGTTTTCTAGCTCACTAGTCATCTTTACAGCCCCCATGATAAATAAATGGTTAAAAGTAGGAAAAACTAACCTCAAATGTTAAGACTATATTAGCAGAGGATTTCCAAGTGCATGTTATTTACTGTAATTTTAAAGGCACAGGAGCGCCTTACAAATAATTCCACTGCTTTATATAGTTGTTCTCTTACTCTGTCTTTTTATATTTCCTCCGAGCTAGACATGGTGGATCATGCCTGTAATCCCAGCACCCAGGAGGCTGAGACAGAAAAGCCACAAGACTAAGGCCACTCTGGGCTTAAATAGTGATTTCCAAGCCAGTCTGGACTACATAGAAAAATTCTACTAAAAAAAAAAAAAAAAAAAAAAAAAAAAAGACAAAAATGTATTTTCTCTGAAAGGAAAAAAGCTAAGTGTGAAATAAGAAGGCTGTTACTCAATTTTTTCAATATATAATATGGCTGACCAATTAAAATACCATTATAAGTAAATATTCTGCTTCAGCTAATAAATAAAACTTTGTAGAATAAATAATTAGAAAAATCTTGAATTAAAAAGAAAAACATTGAATTGATTATAAGGCCATGGTTTTATACTAATCGGAAACAGATATTGCACATAAAATTAAAGTGCACAGCTTTTCCAAGCCATTCCACTAGTACTTTGTCCCCTTAACGAACAGTTATGTGAAATTAACGTTCATGGAAACTTAGAAGTGAATTTTAAAGATAATCCAGGCTTATTGGAATAAAAGGTGAGTTTGTGGATTTAGGTCAGAACTAGTATTTTGGTGAGATTTGGTAAGAAAGTATTCTCCTGTAGGGGCTGGAGAAATGGCTTAGCAGTTAAGAGCACTGGCTGTTCTTCCAGGGACCTGGGTTCAATTCCTAACACCCACATGGCAGCTCACACCTGTCTGTAACTCCAGTTCCAGGGCTTCTGACACCCTCACACAAACATACATATAGACAGAACACCAATGAACATAAGCTAAAAAATAAAAATTTAAAAATAAAGCATGCTTGTGTGAAATGCTTCAGTTAGAGAAGAGATGTTCCCCCAGATAGACATGCTGCTTCTGTAACACAGGATCTTAACAGTACTGTGATAAAAACTATTGAATGTAGGTGCTAAGAGGACACAAAACAAGAAACAGTTACAGCTTCTGACCAAGATGTGACCCTCAACCAGATGACGATGGACAGTATTTCTTGAAGCCAGATTTTCTTAGGGTTTCTATTGGTGGGACAAACACCATGACCAAAGGCAACACGGGGAGGGAAAGAGTGATTTCAGCTCACAGTTTGTTGTCCACTCACTGCCCAGGGAAGCTAGGACAGGAATTCAGGGAGGAACCTGGAGCAGGAACTAATGCAAAGGCCATGGAGGGGTGCTGCTTATTGGCTGGCTTTCTTATAGAACCCATAACCCCGCCCACAGTTTGGCATCTCGCATCAGTCATCAATGAAGAAAATGCACTCTGGGGTAGCCCACGGCCGAATCTGTTGGGGGCATTTTCTGAGCTGAGCTTCCCTCTCCAAATGACTCAGATGTGTGTCTAGTTGACAAAACAAGCTAGCACAAAGACCATAAGAACAGCTTATGGTAAAATAATTGCTGTGGTATAATTTTGTGATTCTGTAAATTTGTTAAGTGTCCATTCAAGGAAAAAAATGACCATATTTGAACTTTCCTGACTGACTTGCTCTCAGTTGTTCTAATCATAGTAGAAGCAACAAGAACACAGTCTTCTCGCCCTGGTTCAAACTACATTTTATCTAATTGCTGAGATTGAAAGCTACCGATAAGAAATAAATTTGTCATCTGCCAGTTACTTATCTGAGAAAACAGATGCTAAGAACAATTAATCATATATTCTAGTCTTAGCAGACTTCAGACAATCAGAAATATGGACAGTAATGAATACATTCCCAGTGTTTGAAAGGAATTGAAGCCTTCTAAAGAATTTTAAAACCCACTGCAGATGGGGTGTGAATCTATCTGTGCTACTAGACTCTCTGAGTTTAAAGGGCTGCTAGAAGAGAGACTCATCAAAGAAGAGTGAGCACGAAGTTGGGGTGAGCAGTAAAGCTGACCAAGAGCCTAAAGAGTCTAAAGAGTAGCAATCAAGTAAAGAAAACTGGCTTTGGAGAGCACAGCGGGTGAGGCTGTAAACCTTACAGAGAAAATAGAGGATTCTGTAATGTTCTCAGACAGGTGAGTTCAGTGGCGAAGTGTTGAAGGCTGAACTACCCTCAGTTACCCTGGTTACTGGGGCAAAGGTTCAGCTCCTTTTCAGGTTACTCAGTTTCTCTTCAAAATGTGTCAAAACTATGATCTCTACTCAGAGTATAAATAATAATAGGCCTTTGAAGAGTGTCCCCACATCAGTGCAGACGTCCCTCATTTACAGACTTGAAGGCGGACATCTTCACACGTCACCTAAGACTGTTACAGCAAAGCAGAGCAGGCCAAAATGGAGGGCATAAGGAATTTGGAGTCAAGTTGGTGAAGGAACATGTACTTAAAAATAGTTTAGGTATAGAAAAGATAAAACCTTCACTCCCAGTTTTTGTATGTTTGGTTTTTGGTTTTCGTTTGGATTGGCATTTCTGTGAATTGGCTCTTTGCCGATGAAATGCTTGTATCTCTATATCTCTTTCAATAGAGTAAAACATAATCTTCAGTCTTCTCATTTCGTTTTTAAAATTATCTTATTTTTAAAATTAAGACCATTAAATGTAGCAAGAAAGAAATCAACATGCTATACTAAGTATAAGTTGTTCATGTCCAGAAAGAAATGACCATGGGCTGAGAGCCTCCTCTGGTTGGGAGCACTTGTTTCTCCTTGAGGGCCAAAATGCGACTCCCAGCACCCACATGGTGGTTCATAGCCCTCTGTGACGCCACTGCCAGGGGACCCAGTGGTTTGTGATCATTGTGGGCATGAAACAGGCAAGTGGTACAGACATAACATACATATAGATAATACAGCCATACACATAAATAAAAATTACATAAGAATAGTCATACTGCATTAGTGAATTTCAAAGCCAGGTATAAACATTTTCTGAAGATTCTTTTTTAACCCATTAAACACTATGCTTGCTTGTTTTAATCACAAACATTGATAAATATTTCTACTCATAAATGTTGACTCTCCAGCTAACAATTTTTTATTTATTACTGTAGGTCATACCTCACTCCTGTTAGGGACGAAGAGTCTGAATCCCAAAGAAAAGCAAGATCTAGACAAGCAAGACAGTCTAGACGGTCAACACAGGTATATCTAATGTGTATAAAATAGAGAATGTGTATATACTCACTGCATATCTGATGTGTATAATATAGAGAACATCTATATACTTACTGCATAGCTAATGTGTATAATATAGAGAACGTGTATATACTTACTGCATAGCTAATGTGTATAATATAGAGAACGTGTATATACTTACTGCATAGCTAATGTGTATAATATAGAGAACGTGTATATACTTACTGCATGACTTTCATTTTCACCGCTGTGGCTAACCAGAAGAGGTAAGGCTGATGTAGTAATCCTTCCATACTTTTGTGTATAAGGTTATACTTTTGGTATCACATTACATCTAATTAGTATCCTTTGCCTCTTAGAGTGTTGGTTTTTAATCCTCTATTCCTAATTTGTTTTTTGACACAGAGTGTTAACATGAATTAATTATATGATGCCCTTTTAAGGGGTTTTGTTTGTTTGTTTTTGTTGTTTTGTTTTGTTTGGCTTTTGGGGGGTGGGTTGAGTTGGGTTTTTCTGTTTGTTTTTTTGTTTTGTTTGGGTTTTTGTTTTTGGTTTTGTTTGGTTTTTGGTTTTTGAGACAAGGTTTCTGTGTAGCTCTGGCTGTACTGGAACGTATTCTGTAGACCACACTGGCCTCTAACTCAAAGATCCCAGCCCCTGGCTCTGTGGTACCTTACGATTATTAAAGCCGTATGGATATGCAGAGATGAAGGGATGGAGAAGAGGCCTCGTGGTCAGTGCAGAAAGCAGCAGGTGGGCAGATGTAAGAAGAGTGTCTCTCTGGCTAGCTACTGTCTCACTTCCTACTCACCATTCTGCTTATAATGGCTGCCTTTCCTACTGATAGGACCTCCATAGCATGGACTCAGCTGTTTGAGCCTTGCCAGTACTTGTCTACCAAAGCATATGACTGTTGGGCTTTAGGCTACTTTTCCCATCTAGCTTGTTCTCAGGGGTCTAACCTGGAAACATTACTTACTTATAGAAGATTTTGTCAAACCTCAAGTTAATGTGTGGAAATGAATATATATAGTGTTATATAAATGCTGTATTCTATAGATTGACTCTTCCTCTTCTAAAATTAGAAACATTCAGATTTTTCTGTCTTACTATTTTTGTTAATTTTTGAGTATAGATAGTTTCTTACCTATAGTTATAACTTTCCCAATTCTTATCATAATTGTGATTCATAAAATGAATGTGACTCGCTATGTGAAGATTATATCCATATTTGAGGCATCAGCTGGTAAGGTATTCTTTCTAAATGATCGTTAATGTGTATCACAATTTATGCCTTTTTGGTATGCAGGGGGTAACACTGACTGATCTTCAGGAAGCTGAAAAAACAATAGGAAGAAGTCGGTCTATGAGAACCAGAGAACAAGAAAACGAAGAGAAAGAAAAAGAAGAAAAGGAAAAGCAGGATAAAGAGAAACAAGAAGAAAAGAAGGAGTCAGAAACATCTAGAGAAGATGAATATAAACAGAAGTATTCCAGAACATATGATGAGGTACTGCTGTAGGCAGCACAGCAGGTCAGGTGGTCTGAGTGGCCCTTGGGTTCTGACAGTGTGGCCTAGTAAACAGGATGAAGTACGTGAGAGACGTGGGCTGAAGGCTGGCGGCTTTGGCGTGAGGAGGACAGTACTTGTTCTTTGAAATCGGTTTTGCGTTGTATATGTCTGCGCTTAATATTTCATTGGGTTTAATGTTTCACAGACTTACGCACGCTACAGACCAGTGTCAGCTTCAAGTTCAAGCACTCCGTCGTCCACCTCACTTTCTACCCTAGGCAGTTCACTGTACGCCTCAAGTCAGCTCAACAGGCCCAACAGTCTTGTAGGTATCACCTCTGCCTACTCCCGGGGAGTAGCCAAAGAAAATGAGAGAGGTAAGAAATCCCTTTCTTTCAAATCATCCTGGGCGCAGGTCTCCCTAATGAGTAGTGCAACTGCAGAACAACTTAAACTGATGTACTGAGCAGGAACAGTGTACAGTCATTCATGTTCTGTACCTGTCTACATTGTTAGCACATTCAAAGGTCCTAATAATCTTGTAGTGCAGAAACCATTTACAGGTAAGAAATGGAAATCATAAAACTAACGTGTTTATATTGATTTGCTTTTAATGAAAGATAGATACTTTTTCAGAAGAACAGGTCTGCCCTTAGGATGGAAGTGAAGTGCTA
Source organism: Uromys caudimaculatus (assembly GCA_028551405.1). NCBI lineage: Eukaryota > Metazoa > Chordata > Mammalia > Rodentia > Muridae > Uromys > Uromys caudimaculatus. The sequence continues at coordinate 75,764,236 of CM052707.1, read as the reverse complement.
GAAGACACGGTGGAGGCCCCAGGCTGCACAGGGCTGCTGCCACATGTCCCATCATGTGCTTCTGTGTGCTTCCTCCCCTCGCACGGCAGTGCTGCGGGTAACTTGCTATCACACATTGATGACCAGCCTGTCCTGCCCATCAGCTAGGCGGCCATTTTCCACACAGCAAATATGTCTCTAGGGATGTTTCTATTTTGGACAGCCAGAATGTAGAGATAATTTGTTCTCGTGATCATTAAAAGTGTGTCATAATGGGGGATTAAAATGCAAGTTTGTACCATGTAGGAGTACTGAGGGGGATAAACATTATTTTAATTGAAGAAATCTGAGCTTTACAAAAGAGGCTAACAGAATTGGAGTACGAGTTTGTTTTTGTTTGTTTTTTAACATTTATTTCTTTTGCACATGCTAGGCAAGGGCACATGTGTGGGTAAATACGATGACACCTGCAGAGGTCGGAAGGTGCCTTGTCAGAATCTTTTCTTCCGCTGTGTGGGTCCCTGGCTTGGCAGCCATTGTATTTACCCACGGAACCATCTAGCTGGCTCTAGAATTGTTTTGACATATGCTTGTAAAAACATTGTCAGGATAAATTGCAATCATGTGGTTTATATAATCCATAAATAGAGGGAGAGAAAAAAGAAGAGGAGAAAGAAGGGGAAGATAAGTCACAACCTAAATCAATCAGAGAACGACGACGACCAAGAGAGAAACGACGGTCTACTGGAGTCTCCTTCTGGACACAAGATGTGAGGATCTCTTAGAAACACTACCCTCCCAGAAGTACTTGCTCATAATTCCTTACGTCACTGAGAGGATAGATGGTTTAAATCATCAGTCTAATTATTAAGTTTTAAAATGCTTTATAAACACAGTCACCAAATAGGTAGATTTGTATGAATGTGTGTGTGTGTCTATGTATTTACTACCTGAATCAGAAATTCTATTCGAATTTGGATTAATTATAATGGCTATTGGTTATGGTATACACATTATTTTAAAATGCTAGTAGCCCCTTCAAAGAAAGATGCTTTATATGTTGTGCATTTAACCTAATTTTTATATTATAACTGTACATAAAAACCCATTTTGCTTCAAATGATGCAAGATTACAACAGTCGTATGAAGAGGAAAGTTTTGAGCCTAGGATTATAGCCTAGGTGTCTGTCACTTTCTAGCATGTGCAAAGCTATAGGCTAAATTCCTAGTCCTACAAGTAAGTTTCTTTTTCTAGATCTCAGATTACAACCCTCATATTGCTATTTATTAGCAAATGGAAGAAATGTGTGGTGGCACTGTTAATGTGAAAACATTTATATTTTAATATAACAATTTTAAGGGAACAAAATTATTTTTATACTTTTAAATGCAGCCTCTTGGTATTTTTTTCTATTTTTTAGTAGTTATTTTTTAGTCATTTCTTTGCAAAGCTGAGGGTCAAATTATGCATTCTAGGCGAATAAATGCTTTGTTATTAATGTACAGCCTCAATCCAAAAATGATGTTTATCTGGAAACATAATTAGTAAGTGTATAGTTTCATGGCAGCATAAAACTGACAATACAGAGTCCTCATATTGTCTCTCAATTTTTATCATCCTTGTTTTCAAATGTTAGAGCATTTGAGTATACAACTGTATTATGTTTTTGAAGCATGTCTATGCTGCAATTTCTAGCAGTACATTACTTTAATTGCTATAAAAAACGCTCATCTCCAAACTGTATGCATTCCTCCACTGCAGGCCGTCCAGCTGTTGAACTAACCCACACATCTCCATATGCTGCTCTTACACTTAACAGAGTCTACTTTTAGGGGCGGGAGGGTGTTGGTTTTTTTGAGACCAGGTTTTCCTGTGTGCCCCTGACTGGTTTGGAACTCAGACTGTAGACCAGGCTGACCTCATACTCAGAGATCCGCCTGCTTCTCCCTCCTAGGTGCTGGGATTAAAGGCGTGGGCCACCACTGCCCGGCTTCAGAATGTAACTTTTCCAACTATTGTTTTGTTTTCAGTTTACTTTTCCTATGAACACATCCTACTCAACTTTTTTTTTTTTTTATATCTACCTTTTTAATTTCAGGGGCTTAGTTATCTTCATTTTTATATTAACAGTGAGATTACAGTAGCATATACAATTTAAAATGTAAAGAGCTATATAATACATGAGGACAATAATCAAAGATGAATGTGGCTGGTTTTGGTGTCTTGTTTTTGTTTTTACTTAAGCAGAGTTAGAATATCCAGGTAGAACTTAAGGTTCATAAAACCAAAAATAAAGATTTAGGAAACTATACATGTTTATCCTAAAGTAGCCTTATATCAAAAGTATAATTTACAGCTTCTGAAGTACAGGCAGAAACTCTTAAAGGTAGATTAAAATTTAAAAAAAAAAAAAAAAAAAACAAGTTTTGAAAGCTAGGAGATTATGCCTAAGTGATAATGAATGGTAAGGAGCTAACAGGATAAAAAGGAAATTGTTTTGTTTCCTTTAAAACTTCCAATTTAAAATAAATTTAAAGATTTTAATCGAACACACATAAAAGCTTCATAGTATATTTTTGCACAGTCATTTTAAATTCCAAAAGTAAAAAATACTAAGTGTTCGATGTGTCTGTTTTTGTAATCCGATCTGACAATGTGCTTTAGAGTGATGAAAATGAGCAAGAGCGACAGTCGGACACCGAGGACAGCTCCAGCAAGAGGGACACGCAGGTGAGAGGCTGGCGTGCGTGCGTGCGTTCGTGCGTGCGTGTGTGTGTGTGTGTGTGTGTGTGTGTGTGCGCGCGCGCGCGCGCGCGCTCCCAGGCCGTCTGAGCCAAGCTCAGCTGTGTGCGTTGTACCTACAGCTTAGCTGTGGCTCGTGTGAGCGAGCTGGTGCTTGGTTCAGGTTGGGGGGAGCTGAATAGGACAGAGAATAGTTTACAGGTGATAGAAGGAGAGTGGCTTTACTGATGTACAACCATCAGAAAACTTAAATTTAGAGTTAAACAAGGAAGGCAGGAAAAAGTGAAATAAGTGTAATCGACCAAAGCACACTCACAGGTGGCAGGGATCTAGAAGTCAGTGGCGCAGGGTTTATTTCTGAAGTTGACGAAGTCATGATCTAAAGAAAACGCACCTCTGGCTTTTCTTTACATGTGTTTAGAATAGATTCTCCAAAGGATCGTTTTCTGTTAATTATTCCTTCAGCTCCTTCCTCCGTGATGCATTCCCTGCTGGCTGTCCAGGATAATAAAAGACAGTATTGACCTGTGTCGTATGAATTAGCAGTCTGTAGCTTAAAAGGCATTGCGGTGGTTAATGCTGTCATTTTCTTTGTGGTGTGTTCTGTCCTAGAGAGCTGTTGCATTTCCCTAGGCTCTCAAGAGTATGAAGCAGTGTAAAATAGCAGCTGTTTTCCTAGACTAGGTGACTGACTGAATGGGCATTGCTCCTAGGTCCAAGTATACCTATTTTGACCCAGAAGATTCTTTTGATCCTTAGGCAAGCAGGTAGACAGCCAGTACAATGAGTAAATTAGTACTGAGTTGAGAAGTTGAAGAGGGAAACTCTCTTGTCACATGGGCTTGATGACCTAACTTTGATCGGTAAAACCCAACTGTTAGAAAAAGAGAACCTACCACTACCACCACACACATACAGCAGCATCATTGGTATCAAATTTTAATTTAAAAATACATACCAGAAGCCTTAAGAAAATGTTCAGGGGCTGGAGAGATGGCTCAGAGGTTAAGAGCGCTGACTGCTCTTTCAGAGGTCCTGAGTTCAATTCCCAGCAACTGCATGGTGGCTCACAACCATCTGAAATGGGATCCGATGCACTCTTCTGGTATGTGTGAAGACAGCGACAGTGTACTATAATACAATATATAAATAAACAAACAAATAAATGATTTTTTTAAAGAAAAAATGTTAAGGTTTTCAAGCTTATTATTTCCACTTCTAGGTAGAGATTTATTTGCAAGGTTGTAAATGAAGTATATAAAGATAGCTTTATAGAAAATACATTATAACGTTGCTTGTAAAAAGAAAAAATTGAAATAGAGAAACTAAATGCATATGTAAAAGTTCCTATTATTTGTATGGATATTTTATGTACAGAACTAACAGTTACTGTCTAGGGATTGGATGAGTGGATGGGAAAACAAGTTTATATAGTATAGACACTTATGTGAAGTTATTACTCAAAACGATGTAAAGGATATTTTTATTTTGGAAAAATATTTAAGTAGGGAACAAGGGTGTGCGAAGTAAAGGAAGCAAGACACAGAAGCCACCTGTGTGGCTGCACTTGTGCGGTCTAACAAGATCAGACTCAGGAAACAGAGGCTCGGGTTGTGCTCACCAGGGCTGGGCAGGCGTAGGAAGAGAGGCGGCTGTGTGTGTGTGGGCTCTCATGACAGCATGAGCATGTATGATGCTAGTGTTCTACATCAGTCAAATAATTTAACAGTTTTTATTTTAAAAATATTTAGAAAGTAAATTTTATGGAGTTTGGAGGATATCATTTAGCTTAAAAAATAATGGTAACACCATGATTTTGAGTGATTTCTGTTTGCAAGGCTCAGTCAGTCAACAAAACTAGTAATAAATGTAGCATGTACATATTTTAGTTGTCTGAATATTTTATAGAATTTAATCTTTACATTTTAATTTTTTAAAAGTTGTTTATTTTTTTAAAAACTGGTGAGTTAAGCTAATAAAGTAAAAATATAAGTACTGAAAGCAATGGCAAAATTAATTTTGCAAAGGAAATTTGAACAAACTTTGGTAAACCATTTTTAGTCTGAAAAAAAGTTAAACAGTTCTGAGGGAACACAGTAATTTTAGAACTTGTAAAAATTACAAATATCCAAACCAATTTTTGAATGGTTATTTTACTGAAAATTGTAGGTTAGTGATAAAAGGAGGAAACTAAACACCCCTCTCCCACAGAATGTACGTCCTTCTCTGTCTTAGTGAGGGCTCCTACTGCTTCAGTGAGACGCAGCGATGAAGAAGCAAGGCGGGCAGGAAAGAGTTTACAGCTTACACCTCCACAGCACTGCTCATGACTGGGGGACGTCAGGACAGACCCTCGAGCAGAGCAGGAGCCTGGAGGCAGGGCGGATGCAGAGGCCATGGAGGGCGCTGACTGACTGGCTCTCCCTCACTTGCTCAGCCTGCTTCCTTATAGAGCCCAAGAGCACCAGCCCAGGGATGGCCCCGCCCTCAGTGGGCAGGGTCCTCCCCCCATCACAAACTGAGAAAATGCCTTACAGCTGGGTCTCATGGAGGCATTTCCTCACCTGATGAGGCTCCTTTCTCTCTGATGACTCCAGCTTGGGTCATATTGACAGGCAAAAAAAAAAAAAAAACACAGCCAGTACAATCCCAATTAAGATTATTTATTTTTGCAATCACTTCATGATAAAGGAGAGTTATAAGAACTTCAATGTAGTATGCTACATGCTGGAAATAATCATATTTCGTGTGGATTAATTGCTAAATCTTGAAGAAATATAAATCTAGGTGTTTAGAATGTTAAATAAATTGTGTATATATAGTATCCTGTTGAGAGCATGATATCCATTTGGTTGCCTCATAGCAATGTCTTTAAAAATAAGAATGACTAAAGTGCTTGCTTTGAAGTGTCACAAAGTAAGCTTGCACTTCTGTTGCCCTCTGCTGAGGGAATATAAGCCATGAATAGTTCTTAGTCCTTTTTACTTTTCTCCCCTCCCACCCCCTCGCTCCGGCTGCGCTTGCTCCAGCTACGCTCGCTCCGGCCCAAGATTTTTATTTGTTTATTATATGTAAGTACACTGTAACACACACCAGAAAAGAGCATCTGATCTCATTATAGATGGTTATGAGCCACCATGTGGTTGCTGGGATTTGAACTCAGGACTTCTGAAGAGCAATTAGTGCTCTTAACTACTGAGCCATCTCTCCAGCCCCTTACTTTTCTATTTAAACAATAAGTACACTAAGTTTTACAGGAACTCAACAGAAATGTTTCCAAATGAAATTGTATTGTTTTAAACATGCAAAACTATACAGTGACTTTGTAGTCTACAATTTCCCTAAAGATGCACATTCTAAAGGAAAGCATGTGTGCTGACTACGTTTAATAAATAGTGTGAACACCATTGTTACAGTAGGCTGTCCTTGTCCGTCTCGGCTAACACTTAGTGAAAGAATAGCGTTTAACATGCTTTTTTGTTTTTTACTTTCTAGACGGATTCTGTTTCCAGGTATGTTTAATCTTTTTTCCTGTTATTTTTTTCTCAGTTTTAACTGTTGATAAAGAATGTTGCTGGATGCTTACAGATTTTGTAGATTTATAGCATTAAATGGGCAATAATCTGAAAAATCGTAGATGACCTAAGCAGGCAAGATGGCTCCGCAGGTAAAGTGCTTGCTCCCAAGCCTAACGACCTGAACCAGTCCACAGGACCCACACAGTGGAAGGGAGGAACCAACTCTCAAGTTGTCCTCCGCCTTATGTGTGTATGCAGTTGTGACTTGTACACACACGCACAAATGAGCAAGTTTTGAAAATACACAATTTTTTAAAAATATAGTATGATATCCTAATCACTGTTAGTAGTTTTCTGTGTTAAGGGGTATCACTTTTAATTCATTGGTCATTATAACAAGTTACTGTGAAGAAAGAATGTTCCCAAATTTCTACAGAAGTGTTCCTTTTTCTTGGGCTTTTTTCCATGCTTCTTATTTCAGCATTAACCATCTCATTATTAATATCAGAAACTGATAAAAATCCACAACCAGCCAGAAATTATTAAGTCTTCAACATCCTGTCCTTAAAAGAAAAGGATGAGTGAAGGTGTGTGTTCACAGCGTCCAGCTCAGGGTCACTCTGGCCGTGACTGGAGTCTTGATCCACTTCCCTTGCCCACAGCTGGTGACCAAAGGCCTTGTGAGACTGAGAATAAGTCCTATACTGGTGATTCTTTGAACTGAAATATAAAGCAGTAGCGCTTATCAGAAAAGGTACCTGAATTCAGAGCCAAATAACAAAAGAATTCACAGTCCTGACAGCGCGCTTCCTTTTTACACCAAACCCATTATTTAACGGTTAGGACATTCATTCATTATTTCATCAAGTCTAAGATGCTACTACTTTTAAACTTTACTATATACCACCAAAAAAAGGAAAGGTGTCACCAGTTAGACTATAAGGAATCGTGGTATAAATTGTTATACTGTGATAAAATATGAAAAGGTCATTTAAAACTTTAAATAATTTAGCATAATATGAAACCTAAGCTTTGACTTTTATATATAGAAATTAAGAATAACTTCCCACTTATTATATATCACAAAATTGATAATAGCTTACAGAGACTATTACTTACCACCTGGGAATATCAAGGTGATGCATAATCAATGTCTACTAACAAAATTTGTGGAAGACTATAATAAAGTTTGTGTTTTCAACTCAACTTTTGAAGGTATGACAGCAGTTCCATGTCATCAAGTGATCGGTATGATTCCTTGCTGGGTCGTTCTGCTTCATACAGTTACTTAGAAGAAAGAAAACCTTACAGTAGCCGGCTGGAAAAGGATGACTCAACTGACTTCAAAAAGGCACGTGGCTATTTAGGTTGTTTTTGTACATTGTGCCTGTATGTGCTATTTATATCTTAACACTACTATGAAAAGCTTGCTTATAAAAAAATCAATATTTTGAAATAACTTATTTTATTATTAGTTTCTGACAGCTAATAGTAGGTAACATGTAAATAGCCACGTCTTAGAAAGAGGGAAAAATATCCAGGGCCTTAAATTTGTTGTGTCTGTCTTGGTGGAGTGAGCTGGAAAGGGCCATTCAGAAGGATTTTTTTGTTTGTTGTTTAAACACAGTTTGTTGTTTAAAACAGTTTGTTGTTTACCACAGATTGGCCTCAGACTTGCAAGATCCTTCTAAGTAACTTGTATTTATTTAAATAATTAGAATGTATTTTCAGTATATTCTTTATAGTACTTATCTACATTAATTTTTCTATTTTAATATTGTAGTCATCGAGGTCTCTTTAGTAGAATGACAAAAGTAATCTGTTCTTCATTATTTTTCTAGCTTTATGAACAAATTTTAGCTGAAAATGAAAAGCTAAAGGCACAGCTGCATGACACAAACATGGAACTAACGGATCTAAAGCTGCAGCTGGAAAAGGCTACCCAGGTCTGTACCGTTTCTCTGTGAATCTGCGGGTAGCAGGGTGGGTCAGTAGACCGAAAGCTTTACGTCAAATTTTTCTGTAATATTACTTCTGCACAGAGGTTTGGTTATTTATAATGCTTTATTTAGGAATAAGAAGAAATCAACATAATTAAAAGTTAGCTGATTTCTAGAATATGAAAATAAAGAAGTAAAGTCATATAGAAAGAATTCAAGAGGTCTGTGTGATGCAGAAAATCGAACCCTAAAGTTTGCACATGTAAGTGCTCTATGTCAGAGCTGCATACATCTGCAACCTCCCAAATTTCTTTCTAAGAATTAGTGTGTAAGGCTGAAGAGATGGCTCAGTGGGTAAGCACACTGGCTGCTCTTCCAAAGGATTCAGGTTTGGGTTCCAGCACCTACATCAGAGGTTCTCAACCTCTGGGCTGCAACCCCTTTGGAGGGGACTCAAATGACCCTTTCACAGTGGTCACCTACAGCCATCAGAAAATGTAGATATTTAAATTACAATTCATAACAGCAAATTAGAGTTATAAAGTAAAAACAAAGATAATTTTATGGTTGGGGGTCACCACAGCATGAAGAACTGTATGTATTAAAGGGTCACAGCATTAGGATGGGTAAGAACTGCTAATCTCTATGGTGGCCCACAGTGGTCTCTAACTCCAGTCCATGAGCCCTGATGTGTTCTTCTGAGCCCTATAGGCACTCTGGGCACATGGTACACAGACATACATGCACAGAAAACACACACACAAAGCTTTTTTTAAAATTGTCAAGAGTATGTCTTATAAAGAGTTCCTGTGGGTCAAGTCAAAGTGATCTGAGCGACTAGCTCATCAGTTAAGCATACCTCCTGCTAATGTAGGGATCCGAGTTCAGTGTCTGATACCCGGGTGTCTCACAGTTGCCTGGAATACCAGCTGCAGGGTATCTGATACCCTCTTCTGATCTCTGAGGGGGCTGATCCCCCCCCCATCGCTCTCACTCATTAGCAAGCTCTTCTATGTAATCATGCTTGATAATGTTTACTCTTTTATAACTTCTTTCTGTGGAACAACTTAGAGATGACAAAGCTCAGATTTTTGTACCTAGAAACTTGGAATTGTTTCCCAAGGTCTTTTCCCGTGGAACACTATATCTGAGAAATAATAGTTTATCTCATCTTCCTTTGCCTCATCATTTTAAACAAGAAAAAAAAATTGATAAAAAAATAGTAAGGAGCTACATATTTTATATCTTGAAGACTTTTACAGAAATCTTTATGTTAAAGGCTCTAAGGACTGCTTTAATTCTTAAGAAAACAAACTTGCTTAGCAATTATTAGATTACAACTTGAAAGAATTCATCTCTGTCAGTTATACTGCATGCTTCTTTTTTAGCCAGTTTTTATGCCTGCCCTTTACTTTTTAAAGTTCATTTTCATATTGAACTCTTACTGCTAGGTCTTTCCCCCTCTCGTTTCTAACCTACTGCTGTCTTACAAAGCAATCGTCTCCGCACCGCAGATGCTGTGCTGAATTCCAGTCATTTAATAGATGCAGTCTTTCGAGAGGGCTTATTGTGAAGATAGACAGAAAAAGAAGACAGAGAGCGGTAGCACACTTCATAGTACACTGTTGAAATAACTCGGAATGCCCTTCAGGCTGCATAAGTCCAGGCCTTTGAGCATATAGCAAGTACACAGGACACTGTTTTACTTCTGGGGATTTGGTCATGTTTTCTCGGTAAAGTTACCACTTCCTGTTTACCTGCAGTGATGATGCTCTGTTACATGGTGAATCAGTTAAGCTGTGTGTTCACTGCTGAACTTGCTTATCTGACTCTGTTCCTTCTTTTCTGGGTCCTTTTGTCACCTAATTTTTCTTGTCAGGTTAATTCTGATTAATCCTATTTCTTACTCAAACTCTGGGGGAGGAAAATTGATAATAGTCAGTTATTATCCCGTCTGGATCTGCTTGGAAAATTGATAATAGTCAGTTATTATCCCGTCTGGATCTGGACATGGTCTTGTGCATAGTATAAGCATAGGTCACTAACTTAGAGAAGAATTCATGGGAGTGGGGGCTTGGAGGTATTAAGGCTGTAGCTCAGTAGTGCACAGTGTGCTGAAGTCTAGGTCTGAGAGAAAAGAAAGGCACTGTTTTGCAACCATGGATACATATAGATTTCTGATTCTGTAGTCAGAGAAGCAAATCTCAGAGTGACCTGCTGAGGCACTGTTGTCCCACTTCTTCTTGCAGAGCCATTCAGCCTGCTCCTAAGCCTCCTTTATTCAGGGTGCTGGAATCTGATCAATCAGATTCACTCTTCCTGATGAAGTAAGAGGGAAGTAAGCATCTGAGGGAAGGCTGTGATGCTTGTCATGCCCTTGGAGGGGCTCCTTTTCACCCTCTCTGTAAAATGGCAGCTATGAGGACCAGCCATTCTTATACATTACTTTTATGGTTTCTGCACATACCCTTTGTTACTTTTTATTTCTTAAATTTGCCATTTATACCACCTGAATATGTATTATGCCACCCGAAAGTTATTATTTTTATAATACCCACCAGTAGAGAGTTACATTGTATACCTCATCTTTATTGCATGTACATCTGATTTTTTTAATTTATTACAGAGACAAGAACGATTTGCTGATAGGTCACAATTGGAGATGGAGAAAAGGGTAAGTGTCCATCTTACTGAATCAGTGGTGTTTGGATGAGCAGCTGTAGATTTGGTTTTGTTTCTGTAGATGGTAGTTGGGTATTGCAAACAAGAAGAAGTGTTGATAGAGGAAACCTTATATCATTTTTATTTTCTACAGTATTTTTTTGGTTGTGGTATTTTACTTGTATTTCTCTCCAGTTACTATTATTGCTCTGAGTCTATAAGAATGGCCATAAGAATAGTCTGAGAACTTGAGACTGTAACAGTGATCCAGAAGTCGAAAGGAAACCTATATAATAATGCACATCTGAGCCGCAGCTGGACTTACAGGGTGTAGAAGAGCAAGATGGATCACAGGAACCACGGTGTGCATTCTTTAAGTGAAAGGATAAATGTCAGAAACAGTTGATGTGAAAGCATTGTCCTTCCCCAACATTTTTTTTTTTTTGGTTTTTCGAGACAGGGTTTCTCTGTGTAGCCCTGGCTATCCTGGAACTCACTCTGTAGACCAGGCTGGCCTCGAACTCAGAAATCCACCTGCCTCTGCCTCCCAAGTGCTGGGATTAAAGGCGTGCACCACCACAGTCCGGCCAACATTTTTTTTTAATTACCAATTTGACTTTTCACAAAAAAAAATAAAATGGTACAGATTAAAATAAAATATACCTTAGTTAAGGTCTGTGGTATTTATTGAATTGTTCTGTACAGTAGTTCCTCTTTTATTATGATTTCAGCAAAGTTTAAAAAACAGTATTTAGATGCCTTTTTAAAGATTGATGGAGCTACTAGTTGCTAAAAGATCAGAATCACATATTTTATTAAAATTTAATATTATTACATATTGTTCATATTGCTGTATATCTACTAATATGTAACACTGAATTTTATCCCTAAAACATATAGAGGGACTAAGATCAGTTCTTCTGCCTGTATAAATAGTTGATATGGAAAACAGTGAAATAGAATAAAATTTATATTTTGTTTCACAACACTTTGAAGAGTATTTCTTACAAAATAAGTGACTATTACACAAATTTAAGCACAAGAAAGAAGTAAAATCATCAGTGCTATTATCAAGTATAGGTAATTGCTAATTTAGTGCCTGTCCTTGTGATACACACACACACACATTTATATCCTGATCTTCTCACCTGACCTTGTTTCTGCTTGTCAAATGCAGATAAATTACAGAGTAGCTAAGGTGCTCCTGTTTAATAGACCTTGGTGATTACAGTTTAATTAGCATACAGATTAATGTTAAGAGGGGCTAACATTTATTTGGTGTTCTCCATATAAGATAGACACTATACTGAACACTTTACATGTATGGTTTTTCGTTTAACTATTAACAGTTTCTTTGAGCTGGTAGGATCAGGCAGTTGGGAAGAGTGATCCAGTGTTGCCCTATAATTGATTTAAAATCTTAAATACACCTAGTAAAATTGAGGATTGTGGGAATATTGCTTATCAGTCCAGAAGAGACTATATGTGTGTTTATGTTTTTTATACACACACACACACACACACACACACACACACACACACACACACACATTCTACGAAGTTGTAAGGTCAAATATGAAGCTGTATTTTATTTGCTGGTGTTTTGACAAGTACAGTGATTCATGGGAATTTGTCATTGTTATGTTCTTAGCTGGAAGGAAGGTCTTTAATAAAGTAACGTGTCTATAATAATTTTTAAGCATGTTTGATGTAAGTGGGCCTCCATCCCGTTTTTAAAAGCACAAGCCCTAAACACATTGACATTATAATAATTGTACTACATTACTAAATATTAACATTAATTGTTAATCTGGGAAAGAATGTCATTGAAATAGTTTCCGTGTTGTTAAACTAAATGTAAATGGTTTGTATCTGAAAGGTGACCGGCAAGAGTCAGTATCTTCTGGGCGGTATGACCTAACCAGTTTTACAGTTCATCAATGACTGCTGCTTGCTTTCGCTTAACACTGGAGACATGCTTATCATAAAAGGGAAAATAAAACCAGACACTGCAATAATCCATTGTTTGTTGGCTTTGCCTGCCACTCTTTGAAGTGAATTTAAAGTAAATGCTGTAGTTGCTGTCCTGTAGTCACTGCGTTAATGCTACACACTGTATCGGCCTCTATGCTGGATCTGCATAGCTGTGGGGGAGCCGACTCACTCACTCACAGTAGGCATTGTGAGCAGAGGAAAGCAGTTTCCCTGGGACCCGTTTGTAGTTGTACCGTAGTGTCGGCACGGTTGCTCCTTGCCCTCCGCTCCTGTCACTGTAGTGTAAGTGCATCGTTGTGTGTGCGTGTCCTTTCCTGTATAGCCCTCAGCCTTGATATTGGCTTACTTCATCCCTGTTTATCTGAACTAGACAAGCGAGAATTTGAATATGTTGTATAACAGCCTACTAGAAAGAGAACATGAAAGAAAGCGCCTCTGGGAGTCATTTTAGACGATCCTCAGCTGACTTCCCAGTTCTGGAAAGCTCCTACACGGCACCAGCATCACATCTTTTGTTCACTGCTCTTGGTTTTGTCTTTAATGCTGAAGTGTCACCATGTCACAATACACATGACAGTGTGAGTATAACTGAGTAATTACTGGTCTCGTCCATTGATCTAGGAACGAAGAGCTCTAGAAAGAAGAATATCTGAAATGGAAGAAGAGCTCAAAGTAAGTAAGGCATGCCGCTGAGAGCACTGTTGTCCTCCTGTTCATGCCTCCGTTCTGGCGGCCAGTTGTGAACTCTCTAGGTCATGTTTCTCTTCCTAAATCCGGCTCTTAATTACCTAGAAGAGGATTAAAACTTAAAACATCTTTGTTACATTTCCCACTTATTTATTTGTTTATATTAGTATGGATGCGCGTGGCACGTGTGAGTGTGGAGGTCCGAGGAAGGAGTGGCTCCCCTTCCACCTGTGGGGGCTGGGGGCTGAACTCAGGTGATCAGGCAAGCCCTTTACCCCCGAACCATCTTGCCAGCCCAAGAGCATTTTCTTATTGTAATTTCTATTACTGTTTTGGCAGTTTTCTACCTGTATATAGTTCATTCTGGTTACTATCATCCCCACCTTCTGCTGTCACCCCCCCATCCAGCCTCTCCTTGCTCTTTTCCCTTCAAGCTCCCTTCTTAACATTCATGTCTGTTTTGTCTTCTCACCTCCTGAAACTGACCAGTGCCATCTCTGTGGTGACAGTGGGTTGGGTTGGGTTTGGTTGTTAAAGACAGTGCCTCACTGTGTAGACCTGGCTGTCCTGGAGTTCACTCTATGGACCATGCTGGCCTTGAACTCAAAGAGAGCCTCCTGTGTCTGCCTCCCAAGTGCTAGGATTAAAGTTGGGCATCACTTCATCTGCTGACCATGGGTTTGGAACTACTAATCAATTTGTATGGTGCTTCTAATATCCGGCTATAAAAAAATTAAATAGTTATAGGATGTAAGGTTTATTAGTTCTGCACATTGCCATTTGTTGTTCAGTATTTCTTTGAGGATAAACTATAGAGGGGGACAAGAAAAGACTAAAACCTTTAAAAACAAGAAACCTTGCCGGGCAGTGGTGGCGCACGCCTTTAATCCCAGCACTTGGGAGGCAGAGGCAGGTGGATTTCTGAGTTCGAGGCCAGCCTGGTCTACAGAGTGAGTTCCAGGACAGCCAGGGCTACACAGAGAAACCCTGTCTCGAAAAACCAAAAAAGAAAAGAAACCTTTTAAAAAAGACACTGAGGCTGGGAATGCCACTCAGCTGTAAAGGACTTGCCAGCCCTAGAGGTCTTCCATTCCAATGTCTTCAGTGTTAAAGTAAAGTAATGACCTGAGAATGACAGACTACTTGAAGTAGCAAACTCTGTCACTGTGGTAATGAGTTTTTGTTTGGAACGTTGAACAGTGCAGAGAGACAAAATGGTGTGGTTAATTGGTTAACTGCTAGCACCTTGTCATATATATACATATTATAGATATATTCCATATATTATTACATATATATTACATATATATATGTATGCGTATATATACATGTATGTATATATGTATGCGTATATATACATATATGTATATATGTATGTGCATATAATATGTCTTGTCACATAATTAGTAGTATAAAATAACGATGCCCTTATCAGCACCTCAGAATTATGCTTATGAAATTAGAATTTCAAGTTTTAAACCTTTCACTGAATTAGTTTGTAATTAGACCATTATTTTTAATTAGCTTTGAAAAGCAGAAACAGATCTCTTGTATTTTGTTATGTATTACCTAGCTTAACATGGAATTTTAGCAATAAGTTGTTTACTGTTCTAAATGTGTTGGAGTATTCCTTTAAATTTTCATTTTTTAAGTTCATTTCCTGTGAATCTTTATGTTCTTATTGTACTTTTGAGTATTTTCTTATCTTTTATTCTTATTTCTTTATGTTCTGATTCCTGCAGAACCTGCACCAAATAAACCAAACTGAACCTCTGAGAGAGCTAAATGAGAGGCTGCTGGCTGAGAATAGGGCCTTGACCAGAGTGGTAGCCAAGCGCTCAGGGTTCTTTAGGCAGCTGCAGTCTGGGAGCCCGTAATTCATAGTCTCGTCATTTCTTCTTGGTAGAGCCAGGCGGGGGTTTTCATGTTAGTAAGCGTGTTTTTGTAAAAGCTCACAACTACAAATTAATACCATGTGTCCAGAACTATCACATACATAACTGTTTAATTATGCATGGCTTCTCAGAACATTAAAATTGCCACTAATTATATATCACAACTGATAAATCACAGTAAAATTAGGGGAAGAGTTAAGAATTAAAAGACTTCTTTGTCCTTTGTTAAAGCTCATTCATAGTTCTTTAGCTTCAAACATAATTTCGATATATCTAGTATTTATCGTCTTTTATGAAATACAAAGTAACATCCAAATTAAGCTGAAGATTGGGCCTGCTTTATCTGCCTTTCAAAATAGTGTCGTTTGTAGTCAGTTCATCCTCCTCACTGTCTGTTACAGTCCCGTTGGCAGCCTCTGGCTCTGGACGGTCCCTGAGCACTGAGCTCAGGAAGAACTGTGGCTCTGTAATGGTCCCCTTCCTGGAGGCATGACTTAGATGAAGAGTGTTGCAAGTTCCACTTGTGTTTTCCCTAATGTACAGTGCCTCAGGATATTCAGAAAACTGAAAAAGAGCAGACCTGAATGTTTTTGGAAAATACATTGTCATGTCCAAAATAAAAACTATTGCAGTTCCTAGTCCACCTGCCCAAGTGCGTGGTTTCAGTGACCCTCAGGAGAGAGCATTCCCATCCTCGCCTTTAGTTTGTCTGTACAGCAGGGGATCTTGAATCCACACTGCTCTATATACCCTGATATCTCCATTTAATGCGTGCCCCTACTGCTTCCGACACCAGTCGGCCGCAGGCTTCTGTCCTATACATGACTTCTTTAAGAAATTTTATTAACAACTCAGAATGAGTCCTCGGTTTTGTCGAAAAGCTGGTTCTTTTGTTGTTGTTTAGTGGTAGTGTTGTCTGGCTTAGGTGTTGACAGGAGCTATGGAAGGAGCTCACTTTATGATTCTGTGCTAACCACAGGTTTCATTTCACGGCTGCTCTAATGTGACCTGCTTGTGAGTCATAAAATCAGGTCGTCTAGTGAGGGCAAGTGGGTAACTGTGAGAGAGAAACTTTCATCCCATCATTTATTAAACTAATTAGCTTATAAGCAGTGTTCTTTCCTTCATGGTGTATGTTTTAGATATTAGAAACACTGACAAAGCTTGATCATGTGTTTTGTGGTGACTTTGTAACATGTGTGAAGAAGGTTGCCTTACCCTTTGTACTGAAATGGAACTCTCTCCTTGTATTGTTTTCTCCTCCTAGATGTTACCAGACTTAAAAGCAGACAACCAGAGGCTAAAGGATGAAAACGGGGCCTTGATCAGAGTTATAAGCAAACTTTCCAAGTAGGACAGAAAGCAAACAAGCGAAGCAGCGGGATCGCACACTCCCCAGCGGGCCACATTGGCAGTCACCGGGGCGGAAAGAAGCCTAGAGACTGTCGTTTCCAATATCCTGCCAAACGCCCTCTTATCTAGGAGTTTTGTTTCGTTGAATTTTCTGCCCCTGCCCCCTTGGTTATCAAGACCATTGTTTCATGTTAAAGCAGCTGCTGAGAAGATTTTATTTTTTTCAATGACTGAGAAAACTTGTTTACAGCTCCAGCAAATAAAGAAAGTGTTCAAGGCCAGATATGCCTCAGATAATTTAACCAGTAAGCCTTAGTTGTACATAAATACTTATGTGTCAACAAAAACTTCCAGCTCTCACAGAAGACAGTTAGTTAGTCAACAGGTTTTTTGTTGTTGTTGTTGTTTTTCTTTTTTTTTTTTTTCTTTTTTTTTTTTTTTGATGTGCCACAGTTTCTAGTTTCTCAATATTTAAATTGTTTGCTTTACATCTGAGCTTGGGTTTGTATTTTTTCCTTCTAACTCTTCATGTGTCAGAGTCTCTATGTTCACAGCCTTCTCATTTACAGAAATCTTGGCTCTCCTGAGCGTCTTGTCACGTGTTAGGCTGACACGTTGCCTCCCACCTGGAACTGACTTGCGTGGTGGGACACTTGCTGTCACTGTTTGTGCAATATGCATTTATTTCTTACATGAGTGCTTTAACGTCCATTGAGATTTGATCTTGTGAGTCCTATCTTCTGCCCTCATCCATCACGTTGTTTTTTTTACTGTAGTATAAGATGCTAGGTTCTGTATTCTTCACATTCATTTTAGCAGGTACCGAGTGACGCTGTATATATAAGTGAGTGTATTGTTTTGATTTTTAGACCACCACATGGCATGCTTGACCTTAATTCAAATGTCTGCTAATGCACAGTAGGCTACTCCATAATGGTGTTTAAAACAGAACTTGCTAACAGTGGGACAAAAGGACCTTAAAGGTTACACGGTTTATGGAGCCCTATCTGTACAAGTTTTTCTACTGTAAAGTGCTTTTACTTTTGTTTTCATTTGGTAGTATTCAAACCTAATTATAAAGTTGCATAAGATAATTGCTTCACATTTCACACGCCTATATTTATCTGAGTGCTGTCTGAAACTGTTGTGCTAGCCAAAGTAGTGCTAGGAAATCCTTCGCAGACCTCATCTGTGAGTAACGTTCAGTGCACTGTTACCGCCATGTAAAGAGGCATCAGCTTTGATACCACCGTCATGTTCAGACCATTTTTATACATTTCAGTGGCCTTTTTTTAAGGAAAAAAACTAAGCAACATGAAGTCCATAATGAAAGTGGCTTTTATTTGGACAAATAACTTTTATATTTTCATCAAACCATGCAAAAAAAAAATTACATCTTCCTGGCACATAACTGTCTCCTTAACCACTGAACAGTTCAGCCATTTGAATAAATTGTACATTGTAAAGCTTATAGTAGCTGACTGTATTATTGAGTATATTGTATACTATATTAAATGTGAATTTGTACCCCTTCATTTTAAAAGGTCATTGTGTTCTACTGCCTATTTTAGATTACTGTGGGGATGGGAAAGGGTGTTTGGTAAGTAGAATTTACGTCCTCTCTTGATTGGTTTTATGAAGACATAAGGTATACTCTTACTACCAAGCTCAGGATTCTTTTAAAGGTACAAGGATAGGTGTGAGGATTTATTTTTGGTTATATTTGAGCTGTATGAATGGTGGGTCTGAATACAGAGTATTTCACGGTCTAATGAGGAGGTAAAATACGCAGATAATTGATCAGTTTGAGTGACTGCAACGTGTTCTGGGTGCACAACAGTTAGGCATGCTGTGCTTTATATTTGTGACGTTTGGATGCCTGTGAAGAATGATTAAATACATGTTTCTAATATTTTAGTGTTTTGTATTTAGGTTATTTATTCTTTGTATCTAAAATTGAACAGCTACTGTGCTATATTGACTTTATTGGTAGTACTGAGCAGACCTTGTTTCTGCATGAAACTAGTTGCAAAACCCACTATTTTGGAAATTTAAAAAAATGTATTTTGACATATACAAATAAAATGAATAAAACTATTTTAAATGTGTGAACTTTTAATGAAAACAGTTAAATTTTGTTCTGAGATATTTAAATTCTGCATGGGTATTTTTTCACTAAATGCTTTACTTGGATACCAGTTTGAATAATTTTTGAAATTGTAATATTGTGATAATTTGCACAGCAATGTACATGCTCATCTGTAAATGCAAACTTAACTGCCATATTTATGCAATCTGTGTACCAATTTGGACAAATGTTTATGTATTTTACATAAAGCTATCTGTATGCAGAATCTGAGAGCTAGTTTTTTATGCCAAGTGGATAAAAATAATGATAACTGAGATTCAAGATAGTTGCTCTGTAGCATGAGATTCCATTTCCATAAACATTTGCAGTGTTTAAAAACTAAACTTCTGGGTTTTTTCCTTAGCTGTGAACTCAGGCTTAAGAACATACATGAAGATACTATTCCACTAAAATTTAAATTTTTTTCCATTACTATTAGATTATTTTCCATCTTAGGTTTGTCCAGGGTTCAGTTTACCAGCACAGTTCGAAGTAGCTAAATTGCATTTTTAACTTCTCATGTGGGCCTTTAGGTAGAGGACCTAAAGTAAACCAAATTCTTTTCTCTAGATTCCCAGTACTTTGTGTGTTTCTGTTCACAACATTGTTTGTGTTGCTCTTGTTTTTAAAATGAAGAAAAACAGTTCACAAACAACTATCTTGAAAGCCAAGGGGGAGAGTCTGCAGAAGCATCTCCGAGAAGATGCCCTTGCCGAGTGAAGTGGGGCTGCTCCTCATTAGGCTTCTTGATTCTTTTACCTAAAACTGTGTCTCCACTGCTGGAGGTGGAGGCATCTACCTACAGTGTAAGCAACTGAGCAGTAGAGGCTGGAAGAGCGGGCGTTCAAGGTTTTTCTTAACTACACAGCAGGCTTCAAGCCAGCCTAGACATGAAACCCTGTCTCAGATAAGCAAAAGAGAAAATACATTGTGTTGCCATTTGGTCTTCCTGGCTTACAGTTTCTTCTCTTTTCTTTCTTTCTAACTTTTGTTCTTTTCTCATACATCCCAATCATAGTTTTCCCTCCCTCCATTTCCCCAAGTCCCTTCCTCTTCCCCTCTCCCCAAGATCAACTCCTCTTTTGTTTTCCTTCCAAAAAAAAAAAAAAAAGCAGACCTCCCAGGGATACTCACTGGACATGGTCGAACAATAAGACTAGGCACATACCCTCACATCAAGGCTGGATGAGGCAACCCAGTAAGGGCAAAGGAGTCGGAGACACTTCACACACACTCCCACTGTTGGGAGTCCCACAAGAACACCAAGCCACACAGCCATAACATACGCAGAGCACCTAGACCGGACGCATACAAGATCTGTGTTTTTCGTTTCAGTCTCTGAGTCCTTATGAGCCCTGCTTAGTGGATTCTGTGGGCTGTGTTCTCATGCTGTCCTTGACCGATCTGGCTCCTACAGTCCTTCCTCCCCTTCTGTGTGGAGTTTCCCTGGCTCCCCCTGGTGTTTGGTTGTGAAGGACCATCTTTTCTAAAGGCCACATAGCTTTGTGGGTTCTTTGACCTATGCAGAACACAAAGCAAATGCTTTGAGCAGGTATTAACTATCCACCAGTCCTCTCTTCCCATAGAAGATGTCTAGTACAGAGATGAAAGATAACTGATACAGTCTTTTCTGTGATGCTGTTTTCTGGTGTATAAGTGCTTTCTGAATACAGGTGTGCCGCAGGGGTAACGTACATACAAGTAACAAATACTGCGCAGAAATACTAGGTTTAGAATGAAGTCTGACTTATTTTCTCCCAATACCTCCATACTAAATCCATTGTTTGATTTTGGAAAGCATCTCTGCCTAATTTCCATGTAAATGACAGTACCTTTTCTCTTGAGTAAGTAACAAATGTTACATTGCTGTTTTGTGCCTACAAAATAACAGGATTGCAAAGTACTAAAACAATGTGCGTGTGGTGTGGTGTGCATGTGGGGGTGACCCCAAAGTCCAGAAAGGCAAAATGTTATCTTTGTAATGTGGCGGCCTATAGCATTTGGGTGGTGAATTCGTTGTTAGTTAATGTGTTCTAGGACTCAGCTAGTTGATTCCTTGATGCAGAGTCTGACCCTGGCCAAAAGTAAATAATGCTTGTAAAAGATTTCATACTCAGCTGGGCAGTGGTGGCGCACGCCTTTAATCCCAGCACTTGGGAGGCAGAGGCAGGTGAATTTCTGAGTTCAAGGCCAGCCTGGTCTACAGAGTGAGTTCCAGGACAGCCAGGGCTACACAGAGAAACTCTATCTCAAAAAACAAACAAACAAAGATTTCATATTCCTGTATAGAAAAAAAGATTCTTTTCATAGTCTTCTAAAAGAATTTTTTTTTCCAGCTGTCAGTTGAAGCTAACTTTATTCCATGGGAAGATAGGCAATTTTGATAGTCGTGGTATGTTTTTCTTTCAGTGACCATGTGTGTAGAATGCCAAATATATAAAAAGAAAAATTGCATTTCTATAAGCTCATAGGAGACACACACACACACATAATAGTACTCAGAGCCAGCTTCCCCAAGGCTGTGGTAGATGGCATCAGGACCTTTGGCCTACTTTGTCACAGTTCTTGGGATGTGATCAGATCATTACTGATCAGACGTACCTATCATATTTTTTAATAAATATGTTTTACCTGCGCTCTAGTATAGTTATAGTGTGCCTGAAAGAATTTGTATTAGCCTAAATGTTAAAGTGTTACCACCCTGTCCAACAATGAAAAGAACTCCTGTGATAACTCCATAGTCAAAATTAGTGCTTTAATGTTCCTCTATAGTTAGAATGTGGACCAGAGAGATAGTTAGAGGGTAAAGTGCTTGCCTCACAGGCAGGAACACCTGAGTTCCATCTTGAGAACCCATGTAAAAAGCCAAATAAGGTGCCACTTCCTTGTTATCTGAGTTGGAGAGGTGAAGACAGAGAGCCCTGGGACTCACTGGCCAGCCAGTCTAGCCTCAGGACAGAAAGACCCCGTCTCAAGGTGTTTGACATTTTTGAGGGTGACACCTGAGATGGTCCCCTGGCCACACACAGGCATTGCACTCACATGAACATACATACAGCTTTGGCCCTGTGTGTTTATAATTTCTAAAAAAAAAAAAAAAAAAAGCAGTTTAAGCTGGCCAAATTTGAACTGAACTTTAAAAGCTGTAAAACACAAGACTTAAAGGCTTGCAAACCTTTGACATAATGGATTTTTGATTTTCTTTCTCTTTAAGATTTTTTTTTTTATATATAAGTGCACTGTCACTGTCTTCAGACACACCAGAAGAGAGCATCGGATCCCATTACACATGGTCTGTGAACCACCATTTGGTTACTGAGAATCGAACTCAGGACCTCTGGAAGAGTAGTCAGTGCTCTTAACCGCTGAGCCATCTCTCCAGCCCAGACATAATGGGTTTTTTAATTGAGTCATCTCTACATGCAGATCCTAGCTTCCCTTGAGAAAGGTCAGTGTTAAATATCTTGTAGTGTTAGGAGGCTTGATGCTACTCTTTCTGACTAGAATACACTGGAAGAGAATCTTGAGATGATATACCATGAACATCTAATTTTTTGCTGAGACGAGTAAGAGAAAGAAGAGGTGGGTTTCAGAGAATTTCTCTTGAGCACCATTGTCAAGAAGTGGAGAGAGTCGCTGCAACCATGCCACATCTGTCCTAAAGGATTCCAAGGACAATGACCTATACCTGAGAGTTTCTATGTGAACCCGTTGCTTGCTGTCATCAGAGACACACAAGGAATGGTAGCAGGACTTTTATAGCTGTCACATGCAAATTGGCATGGCGGGTAGAATGGGCTGTAGTGTTGTATTGATACTTCACAGTCATCATAGGCCGCTCTTGTTTGTGTACACCTTCAGTCCCAGCACTCAGGTGGCGCTGACAGGTGCATTTCTGTGAGTGTGAGGCCAACCTGGTGTAGATAGTGAGTTCCAGTTCAGGCAGGATTACACAGTGAGACCCTGCCTCAAAAGACAAGTCATTATTAATTGCTATTCACTGTGTCCTAGTTTAAATTAATGTATAGATGGAATTTTAGGCTTATCAAAAAATGCTGTTTAAACTATAATAGTCACCATGGTTGGTTGTTAGTCTTCAAGGCAGCCTGTCCCATAGGAACCTCTTGCCTTGTTTTTTAACCTGTGATCTCTCATTGTCTGAAGTTTGAGTCCTGCCCACTTCATTCTTACCCTGCACCATCTGCTGGATTGCACCTCTGACACTAGTCATTACCTTACTGAGGCCAAGAGCTGAAAAGGGTGGGAGGGAACTATAGTATTTTTCTGTGTGCCATACCCTACTATTTTTTTTTTTTTTAAAGTTTGTTTCATTCATTTTTCTATGTCGATATTTAGTGCCTGTTACATAGTAGGTATTAATTGGGTCTTTAAGAAGGAAGTGGCTTACTTTGATCCCTGATCCCACGGTGGAAGAAAAGCCAGAAGCACAAACACACATGGTGATGACAAAATGTTTTAAGGAAGTAGTGAAGCTAAATAATTCAGTTCTGTAAGTTTTGTGGAACAAAAAAAAAAATCCTGGCTGGCGTGTGTGTGTGTTTGTGTATGTGTGTTTCCATTTCTGGGGAGCCAATCAAGGACTTCACATCAATTAAATGCTTTGTCCATGAGCTACGCCCTCTGCAATGGCATCTAGAGCTTGAAGACTGCTGTTAAATGTATATGATGCTGTTTTGTTTAGCTATCCAGTTAAAACTGCTGCCTGGGAGTATAGCTTGATTGTAGAATGCCTGCCTAGCATGTACAACGCCCCAGATTCTGTCGCCAAAGATGCAAAGCATAAATAAAATGAAATGAGTCTTGCAGACTTTGTTTCATTTAGTAATCTCTTGTTAATACTTACAAGCCAAGCACTCCCCTGTATGGTGAGAATACATCCAAAACTAAATGGCAAACAGACTGGAAAGCACATGGCGTTTTAGAAGTAACTAGAATTAAAACTGCAAGAAATTAAAATTAACCTGTTTCAGATTTAGGGAGAAAAGCATTTCCAGCAGAGAAAACATAAACTAAGGCCTTCAGATGAACGTGTGGCCAGGGGTGAAATCAGTAAGCCTTGTGATCTCAGAGGAATGATCACTGCACTAGGAGAGGCAGTAAGAGTGGATGGCAGCTTCCCACCTAGACACTGATTATGTATTGTGCTGTGCTTGCTCTGCAGTCATATCTATTTCCTCAGAAAGCCTTGACTATATATGTTTTCCTAAGGATATGTGAATTGGGGGGAGGGGGGTTTGTTGGTTGGTTTGGTTTGATTTGGTTTTTTTCAAGACAAGGTTTCTCTGTGTAGCCCTGGCTGTACTGGAACTCACTCTAGACCAGGCTGGCCTTGAACTCAGAGATCCACCTGCCTCTGCCTTCCTAGAGCTGGGATTAATGGTGTGTGCCACCACTGCCCAGCATGGTTCTTAATATATAAATGTAAAGATGTTTTAATAGGTTTATTGAGTTATGAGTTGTTAAATGGTAAGAGTAATTATCTAGGAAAACCTAATGTAAGCCTCTTAGTAGGTACTTAATTCAGCGATCCTAACAGCCGATCAGAAATTAACCTAAGGAGGACGCATTGTTCATTACCATGTGTAAGACCCTGGACACCGCCTCCAGCACGACAAAAGACAGAAAAAACTTGATTATTACAGGGAGAAAAGAAGCTTACCAGTTCTTGCAGTTCTTCTCATTGATTTATAAATCTAATTTATATGGGCTTTGTTTTTTTGTGTAGATTTATATGTGTGGTGCATGCATGCAAATGTGGATTGGTGCATGCATGCAAATGTGGATATGTGTATGCATGTGCACATACAGAGGCCAGGCCAGGACATCAAGTGAGTGTCTTCCTCTGTTACTCCCCTTACGGCTTGGAGACAGTCTTGACTCACTGCTTATCCCACAGTGCTGGGGTTACAGGCACGTTCAGCTTTTTACATGGGGACTTGGGATCCAAACTCGGGTTCTGCTTGCATAAGTACTCTTACCCACTGACCTGTTTTCTTAGATACTTGTAGGCATTTTTGTATCTGTTTTGTTCAGATCACATACGCATTCCTGCTCTGAATAGCGGGATTATTATGGTGTACTTCCAAGTGTGTATGACACAGTTCCAATCAAGATGATAGCACTGCTGTGTGTGTGTGTGTGTGTGTGTGTGTGTGTGTGTGTGTGTGTGTGTGTGTGTGCGCGCGCACCATCTTCACCCAAGAGTGGTTAGCTTAGCCCTTCCTCCTAGCAGAAGCACTTTATCTTGAGTTCCTATAGAGCTCAAGACAATTGGAACCCTGATGTGGATTTTGCATTCCCATCAGATTCTAGAGTGCTGATACTGCTATTTCCGAACCATAGTTTAAAGTGTACTGGATGCTGATGTCTGTCTCTTCAGAAAGGAAATGGAGAATTTCAAAGTAAAATCAGTTACAAGAGCTTAAGATGCAGGTGTGCAGTGTTAATCACCAAAAGAGATTTGTAATATAGATATCAAATGTTGACGGTCATTAGCAATAGTTTAAACATCATGCATTCAATCCTGTCACACCCGTAGCCCCTGATAAAGAACTGTGACAGACAAATGCAATCAGGTTTGCCTGAAAAACAAAACGGGAAGTCTCCTTTGGGAGACAGCTGGAGAGCAATCCCAGACATCTGATGGCCCGAGGGATAGCCAGTCTTGGTTCCCTTAGAAAAGGTTTTCTCTAAGAGAAAACTCAGGACTCCCAGTGTGGGAGGCAATAACCTAAAATCAAGGTCCCATTTAAATTCATTAAGCATTGAGAAATGGTTCATTTGTAATAACTGCCTTCCTTTCTGGTGAGATTCGGGCTCCCTGTGTTGTATAAAGAGCATCATGCTGGGGAACAACACACTGTAGATACTCTTCTGCATCCTAAATATTCCTCCTTTCGCTCCATGGTTTATGAGTGAATTCCCTAGGATTGCTCAGCTTAGCTGCTAGTTGAGGATGGGGTTGAGTCTCTGGAAAACTCAACTGCCAGGAAAAGCACTCTGATCGGTGACTTTGAGGGGTTGTCTCCTCAAAAATTTAAAGAATGAAATTTACTGACAACAGAAAGTGAGTTTTTAGTTTTATAGATTCATAGGTGGGACCTTAAGAGAAAGAGATGACTGTGTCCTCCATTATGGCAGGAGCTAGACTCCAGGGATTGGGTGCCATTGAACTGCTAGGCTAAGGGGTTTTAAGGTCTTACGGCAGAAATTGGGGAGGAAGATAAGTTGGTCATTCCTGTTAGCCCAACCTGGTGCCTCTCATTTTCTGTCACATCTTGCAGACAAAGGTGTCTGATGACAAGGAACTCTATTGTTGCATACCTGGCCTCCAGCAAGTACATTCTCAGAACTGCTGCCTTGGGTCACTGCCCTAACCTGAGAGTATCTGTCTGTCTTTCTCGTCACTACCAGTTACTGTAGCTAACTGCCTTGGAGGAAGGTGAGATATTTACGTAGGTCCTATTAGCATCTGAACCTTCTAATTCTCTAACTGCTATCCTCAGACCAACAGTATCAGCATTATGTAGTGGTTTGTCAGGAATGCACACACTGTCAGGTCCAAAGAATAAGACATCGTAACAGTCTTCAACAAGTTCTCCCAAAGGATTATGTTGCAAGCTAAAATTTAAGACCTGCTGGCCTTAGGTTTCAAATCTCTATCATTTGAAATGGAACTAAGAATTAGGGAGAAAAAAAATATATTTTTGCCAAGGCTGTGAGTGGGAGCAAAGGGTTGTCACTAGCTGTTGACTGTGGTGCGGATTCTGTTCCCTTATCTGAAAAACAACAGAGATCTAGAGCCCAGTCTCTGGAATGAGGTTGGAGAAGTTTATGGTCTTTCATTAACTCAAAGTGCAGCTAATCCCCTCAAGAGAACAATCTTACTCCAGTGGGTTCCTGTAGAAGGAACCAACCTTACAGAGCAGACGATTATATGGTAAAATGTGCACATTAGTAATAGGTGAGGCTGCAGGGGTGGGGGTGGAGGGAGCACTCAGACTCATTCTGTCCCTGGTCAAGATTCAATCTACTGACGGTCACCTCTTCCTTTCATCCCCTTCTCTCAGTTCAGTGACCTCATTCATTACAGGTGACCTTCCTGACTTCATATAGTTAATGAAAAAGATCCTTTGACTGTGAGTGGCAAAAGTCTCCAGTATAAAGAAATAGTTTGTATTTTCACAGTATCTAACACATTCAGTCCCAGGGCATGAAGTTTGTTTTTTTTTCCTTTATGATCTCATGGAACTGGGTACAGTTCGGTCAATACACTACTCTGAGCAGGCCTGAATTGAAGTTCTGTGCTTGGTAGTAGCAGAAAATACAAATGAAGCCATGAACAGTACCCTATTCCCCAAAGGAGGAGGCTATAGTCAGAAACGGGAGCAGGAAAGAGTGGCTAGTATGAGCATAATCAAAAAGAAACCTAATCACTCAGATTTAACCCTTCAAGTGTGCTCACCATGTGTGTTAAAATAGGCTTAACATATTTAATCAGGAAGCTTTGAATATATTATTGCTGAATTTATTAAACATCAAAACCCTTATACTGAGTTCAAAACACAAATCCAAACTGGAGATTTTTTTCAGTTTTTGATTTATTTATTTCATATATGAGCCACACTACATTGTGGCTGTCTTCAGACACACCAGAAGAGGGCATCGGATCCCATTACAGATGGTCGTGAGCCACCATGTGGTTGCTGGGAATTGAACTTAGGACCTCTGGAAGAGCAATCAGTGCTCTTAACCACTGCGCCATCTCTCCAGTCCCAAACTGGAAATTTAAATTGGGGGAACGATCACACGTGCATGCATGTGTATGTGTGTGTGTGTGTGTGTGTGTGTGTGTGTGTGTGTGTGTGTGTGTAAGATTTTGAGACCAAGACTGAACGAGATCCTGGAAGGAGGCAATTCAAATGTTAGGTAGCAGAAAGAGGAGGAGCCCATAAAGAATATTAATAAAGTTTAAAATATATATATATACATATATGTACATATATACATATATGTCTGTGTGTATACATATGCATGTGTGTACACACATATATATGAGATTCTCATATATATATTATATGATATATATATATATCATATAATATATATATGAGATTCAGGTACTATATTATAGCTCAAAGTAAAGAATTCCAGTTCTATGATAAAAAAATTTCTGTGCATTAGCAGAATGCCAAGACTATTCTTAACTGTTTTAGGTATTCAGAGCAGTTTTGAAAATTTAATAATACAGTAAAGTCTTATCCTAAGAACTTTTTAACTATTGCAAAATCATAGTCCTTAGAGCAAGGAGTGATGACTCAGCAGTTAAGAATACTGGTTGCTCTTCCAGAGGATACAGGTTCAATTCCCAGCATGCAGGCTCAACACCATCTGTAGAACTCTAGTCCCAGGGGATCAGTGTCCTCTTCTGGTCTCCATAGACACTGCATGCATGTGCTACACATAAAAACATACAGTCAAGACATTTAAATAAATGATTATTCAAAGCAATTTTGAATTCCCCCCAAATAGAAAAATAAGTAAATGATAGAGGACCCCAAGATGGACCCCAACTTTTCCAGAAACCTAAGCATGGATACAGCATCAGAAGTCGATAGAGAAAAAATGATTGGGTGCTTTAGATTACCTAAGGGAAATAATAGCATTATTGATCCTTATCAGTATTACTGTACAAGCAGAAGTAGATTCTGACAAATTATGTGGTTAAATATGAAAGTACAACCTCAGTATTTCAAGTAAAATATAGGAGACCGTTTTTGTTGCTCTAAAGTCAAAATGTAAGAGAAGCACTCGAGCTGGGCAGTGGTGGCGCACGCCTTTAATCCCAGCACTCGGTAGACAGAGGCAGGTGGATTTCTGAGTTCGAGGCCAGCCTGGTCTACAGAGTGAGTTCCAGGACAGCCAGGGCTATACAGAGAAACCCTGTCTTGAAAAAAAAAGAAAGAGAGAGAGAGAGAGAGAGAGAGAGAGAGAGAGAGAGAGAGAGAAGCACTCGAGGAGAGTATTCTGCATTACATGTAGGTTTTGTTGGGATTCAGAACAGGACAAGAGGCTAAGGGACCTGTTTAACATAATAACACAGACCTGGTTTCCAGGTTCTCCCATAATCCCTTGGTCTCTACCAGTCACAGGGCGTGACTGGCACACCCTGCCCTCTATGCTGACCTTTCCAGCTCACGCCAGAGGCTGAGCTTTCTCTCAACCAGAGGCTCTTCACTATATAATCTGGATGTTTTGGTCCCCTCTCTACCACCCCCCCACCCCACTCCACCCCCAACACACACGTTTGCTCTTCCTTCTTTCCTTCCTTCCTCCCTCTCCATCCTTCTTTCCTTCCTTCCTTTTCCTTCTTTCTTTCTTTCTTCTCTGTGTTCCTATTTGCATGGCAACTTCCCTGGCCTCATTCCTTGGCATCAGTGAACCCACCCAAGAGCTTCGTCCAGTAAATCTGCCTTTATGCTTTTATTTGACTTGAATTGGCTCGTCTTGTCAGCAGAGATAACCTATCAGCTTTAAACCAAACAACGAGCCAGTGAGATTACTAGGATGAGATCTTTGTAAAGCTATAACTGATTAGTCATGACCTATTAAGAATTTGCTGGAGCCGGGCAGTGGTGGCGCACGCCTTTAATCCCAGCACTTGGGAGGCAGAGGCAGGCGGATTTCTGAGTTCGAGGCCAGCCTGGTCTACAGAATGAGTTCCAGGACAGCCAGGGCTACACAGAGAAACCCTGTCTCGAAAAAACGAAAAAAAGAAATTGCTGGGGGTAGAGAGATGGCTCAGTGGTTAAGAGCACTGGCTGCCCTTCCATAGGTCCTGAGTTCAATTCCCAACAACCACATAGTGGCTCGCAACCATCTGTAATGGGATCCGATGCCCTCTGCTGGTGTGTCTGAAAAGAGTGACTGTGTACTCGCATACATTAAATAAATAAATAAATAAATAAATAAATAAATAAATAGAATTTACTGGAGCATCTTAAACGAAATTCAGTGGCTGATAAACATTACAAAGGTTCATACAACTTCCTGCTCAACCTCACTGTAAATGAAATATAATCTAAAACCACAGTGAGGTATTACAGTCGGGGAAGTAGGAAAACCCGGCATAACTCTGCGACTGGCAGCAACTGGAACGTTCATGTACTCCGTGCATGTGACTATAAAGGAGGCTGAAATTTTTCTCATAGGATCACAAACTATGACCCGCAGTCTAGAGAACCTTTTTCTCTTGTCAGTCTTTTTCTGCTTGTCAGTCTTTTTCACTCTGGTCTACCTAGGAAGTGATTGTCTTGTATAGTGACCTACATTTGCCTTGCATAAATGAGTGAGATTGGTCGGAGCTACAGATGATCATCTGCAGGGCTCAGCACCCATTTCTAGCCCGTTTAAGACTAACATTAAACATATTTACATGGCTAGCTGCACTGGTATCTTTGTGCCTATAATCATAGCTATTTGAGGGTTGAGACAGAAGGAATGACGGAGGCCCAGAAGTTTGGAGCGCAGGGCATATAAAGAAACTCTCCCCTCCTCACCTCTCTCTCTACCTCCCTCCCTCCCTCTCCCTCTCTCTCCCTCTCCCTCTCCCTCTCCCTCTCCCTCTCCCTCTCCCTCTCCCTCTCTCTCAGTTTTTGGAGACTGGGATTCTCTGTGTAGCCCTGGCTGTCCTGGAACTACTAACTGTGTAGACCAAGCTGGACTCAAACTCAGAGATCCTCCCTTCTCTGCCTCCTAAGTACTGGAATTAAAGGTGTGTGCCACCATACCCAGCTCAATTATTTTTTCTTATATTATCCAGAATCTGTAGCTCGGGGAGTTTAGTCTGATATAAAATGCTGTGCTGCCATCACTGGAACCCAGACCTCAGTATTATTTTCATAATGTAGACCTATAGGAGAAATGGAGAGTAGAAGAGAGAACAGTGAGGAGAGAGAAGCTTGGTCCCTAGGTAGCAAGGGTAGATTCTACGGGAAGATCCATGCTGGTGCTTGGTCACAGGAAGCACGCAAACAGGTCCTATAGACTTTACATGACTATAAGAAACATTTCAACTACAAGGAAACGGTCAATGTTTGGGAAGATGAGTCTCCGACACTGATTTAAACATTACACAATGTACACAATATATCAACTATCACATGATATGTCATTAAAAAAATACAGTTTTCTCCATTAATCTAAAAACAAGAAAAAGCATGGGAGAACAGGACTTTGTCGGTGATATTTTGTTCTTTTATTTTTCTCTGTGGTTTTGTTGTCGGTTTTTTAACACTGTATTTTGGCAGATAGGACTAGCATGGTGTAGAAGGCAGTCCAGATGGTAGGGTGGGCATAGGCGTTCGAGTGAAGAAGTGAGTCGTCTTCCGGTCAGCTGTTGGTTAGGACAAGGGGTGACTGGAAGGGAGAAGAGGTGTTGGGGAATTAGAAAGTAACAAGCTCCGCTCTACACAAAGGCAGTTAGCCTCAAATGACTGCTGAATTCCTTCTGTAGTGAACTCATCTACCTGACATGCCTGAGCATGTTTTGTTTATACTTTTACTTTATTTTAAATTTCCAAATTAGCGTTACTTTAAAGTGAATATAATGCACAAATACCATTCCTGTGTACATTTAGAGGAAACTCAGAAAGGGACATAAAAGGAGAGGAAGTGAGACGTAGGGTGGAGATGATGGGTGGCTTTCACATTCCAGGGTTTTCAGTGTGGTAGCCTGGGGCCTAGATGGGATGAACTGGAGATCCCGAGACATTCCTCAACGCCTGTGGTGAGAGTCTCCCCACTCCCTTTTTTCACATAACTGGTCAGGAAAGCACATTAGAATTACAAACAATAGGAAGAACATTATAATCGGAAAACCCAGAGTCTGCTCTACTTTATTACAGTAAAGAACCAACAAACTGTATTCCTTTGTGTAACAAATATTTACTGACTGCTTTCTCTGTGCAAAGCACTCTGTCTAGTTTACTATTGTTAAGATTTGATTATTTAAGATATTATTATTATTATCACACAGATTGTGACTGGTTTATCTAAGCTACTTATGAAATGCAAAGGAGACTCTCAGGGGAACTCTATTTTGAGTAATTCTGAATGCTACAATTTTTGTGTGTGAACAAATTAAATGTTTAATGCGTTAAAAGGCTCACCAAGGAGAAGGCTTGGGAGGCAAAGTGCTTACTCTACAGGAATTAGGACCTGAGTTTGGATCCCCAGCGTCTACATACAGGCTGGGCATGGAAGCAAGCCAACTGCTCTCCATGAGCAAAGGAATGGAGATGGATGGATCCATCTGGCTGGTCGGCCTACATGAGCTCCAAGTTCAGTGAAAGGGCCCGTCTCAAACAATAAAATCAGCGGAGTGGAAGGCAAAGGAGGAAGGCACCCAGAGGTCACCTTTGGTCTCCCTGGGTGGTAAGGTGTGGGGGGAGGGGTGCCTCCGAGGGCTCATGCTGAGGCATCCCTTCCCCCTGAGGGACCAACCACACAATACAGTATAGAATAGAGTTTATTCAGGATATGGGGAGGGGAGTTGAGAGGGTAGGAGAGACAGAAAAGGCAGAAAGAGAGAGAATAGAGGAGTAGACTGGCCATGAGCATGTGGAGAAAGAGGGGGGAGGGGAATGGGGAGAGAGGGGAGCAGGAGCAAGGGGGGGGACAGAGCAAAAGCAGGCAGGCAAGAGAGAGAGGAGGGGGCGAGCAGCCCCTTTTATAGTGAGTCAGGCACACCTGGATGTTGCCAGGTAACTGTGGGGCGGAGCTTAGACAAAATGCTAATACCTCCATCTAATGACCTAGAAAACTCAGGCTACAGAAAGCTCAGAAGCTCTTGAAGTCTTTGGAGCATCTTTTGGGCGTAGCCTGGAGGGTGGAAAAGTAAAGCAACACAAGAAATTCCAAGCTCTTTTCTCGCCCGGTTTACTATCTTCCCGTCCTATGCAAGACTTTCTGCCTCTGTTCGTTCAAAATGCATTTGATGGGCATCTTTCTTGGTGAGCGCTAACATTCCTGCCCAGGTGCGTCTAGGATTTCTTTTATCACCAAAATGTTTTCTTCCTCCGCAGTCTTCACTATCACCGGGAAGTGCAATACTTTGTACACACACGATGCTTACGCAATACACGTCTCATTAAATAGGTTCCTTCCTGGCACTTTCTTTTTATTGTCTCCAAATCATCTTCAAGATAAAGCCTGAATTCTTCAGATTTGTTTTCAAGGATTTCTACCTCATTAGATGGCTACCCGTTTGCAAGTCCCAGCCAGCCTTTTCCCGTGCTCCACTGCATCCTGTCTGCTCCCTGAGGACATGCAGGCCCTGTTAGCCCACATTCCTTGTCTTTCCTCTCCTTTTTAAGAGACGGGCAGTCTCCATGTGTAACCAGTGATCTTTTCCCCAGAGTCACCTACAATTTTTTTTAACAACTTCAAATGCCTATGTTGCCTGTTGCCACTTCGTTTATAAGTACCTGGAAGACAGAATCTAGAGAACCAGCCCGGAAAACGCCTTGCTCTCTTCACTTGCCTTTGCCTTTACTTCTGTGTTACTGTTCCCCTTTCCCTTTGTACATACCTGACTCACCTCTCCGGTATCCGTCTGAGCATCTCAACCTCTCAGAAAGTCCGTCTGTTCTTGCCTGTGGTGCTTCTCTGTCCTCTCCCTGCTCCACTCTGAGTACTGCAAGCACACACCAGTCCTGGTGGTCACGGGTGCATTTTCCAGAAGCTGGCAAAACAGGTAGTTGCTGGATACTTGTTGATTTAATGAGTACCTCTTGGTTTCCTTGGTTTCTCTCAGGTTAAGTATTTTAATACATCCCTGTTAGAGAAAGAAAGACATTCAGCCATGAGGATAAGGATGACTAGGCAGGGTCACGCAGACTTGACCTCTGTGTTCACAATCCTCCACTAGCTGGCCCCTTGCTTCTTTCTTTCTCTTCCTAATACTTAACTGAAACCTTCTGTGGTTGTTTGAATGAAAATGGCTCCATAGGTTCATAGGGATTGGAGGTGTAGCCACTATTAGGAGGTGTGGCCTGGTAGGAGTGGGTGTGGCTTGGTCACAGGGGATTGGGTTTGAGGTTTCAGCAACTCAGGTCAGGCCCAGTGGCTCACTTTCTCTTCCTGCTGCTTGCAAATCCAAATGGTGAACTCTCAGCTCCTCTCGAGCACCATGTCTGCCTGCATGCTGCCATGCTTCCTGCCATGAGGCTATGGATTAAACCTCTTAACTGTAAGCCAGCTCCATCAGTGTTCTCCTTTATAAGAGTTGCCTTGGTCATGGTGTCTCTTCACAGCAATAGAAACCCAAACTGAGATACTTTCTAGGTGTAGACATCACTACTAATGTGAGTAAGCAAATCAAAGCCACTACTTTTGGTAGCTAAACTCATAGGCTATAAGGGATCTAATACCAACAAGACGTGGACGTGATGCTGACTGTGGTGATCTGAAAAGAAAATCAAGAGACCAGAGGTCCAGCTCAATTAGTGGCACGTTTGTCTAACAAGTTCAAGACCTTGGGATCCACCCCCAGCGCTTCGTAAAACTGGGTGTGGCGATACAAGCACGTAATCCTAGCACTTGGGAGACAGAGGCAAGAGTCTTTTAGCGGACCTTCCCCATTAGTCCAGAGAGGTTGTCTGCTAACGAGACAGTATGTGAAAGAAACAAATTCTCGAAGCAGAAGCTTCTTTGAGCAGTGAGCAAATGATCAAAGAGGAAACCTTACGAGGGCCAAGTGCTGAGATAAGTGATCGTCCCAAACAAGACATCTATGTTACCCCTTCCGAGGTCCCGGGAACACGGCAGAAGGACTATGGAACCAAATGATGGGAGAAAGTGTGCTGGGGTATTTCCTTCTGAATATAACAGTTTGTCGTAGCGATGAACACACAGCTATGATAGCGTGTGGGCCTGGAGGGAAGGGAGTGAGAGGAAGGGAGCCGGAGGGAAGGACATCAGCATAAAGGGAGAACTAACTGGGCAGGATGGGTTGAGAGTCCCGGGGGAGGTGAATGCGGTTCCAGCCTGTTGTATGCAAGTATCATAGTGTTGAAAATAAAAATACATTTTAAAAACCCCTCTCCATTTTTGCAGCCTCAGAAATCCCTTGCGCATGCCAGGGGTTGTAACTGGGGTTTAGCTCCAGACTCCTCTTCTCCCCTGCATACCCAGATCTGGGGACTGTAGCAACCTTTGGAAGGTCCTGGGCTCACACTGTTTGTCCCCTGAGCCAGGAACAGAGGGGAGTGTAAGAACACAGTCACCGTGCAGCACGTGAGGAACACAGCACCCTTCCCAGTGTTTCCTCTGACACATCGGCTGCAGTGAGTGAACATATCAGAAACAGGCAACGCCAAATTTCCTTAGTGTTCTCTTGTTCTGAAGAGACACCAGGCAGATCTAGTGCTGGAGAGGTAGCTGAGAGTCCTACATCCAAAGAAGCAGGCAGCAGGAAGAGAGAGCACTGGGACTAGCTTGAGCTTTTGAAGCCATAAGGCCTACCCCCAGTCACGCACTTCCTCCAGCCAGGCCACAACCACTCCAACAAGGCCACACCTCCTAATGCCCCGCCCTAAGCATTCAAATATGGCCTCTGGGGAGGCATTCTTATTCAAACTACCACAACACCCAATACTGAGTGACTGAATACATAGAGACTTGGTAGATCTGTATCAATAGTCATATAAACCCACAGAAAGCACACAAAAAGTGCCCAAAATGATGGACTTAATTTTTAAAAAAAATTTACTTGGGGGGGACCACAAAAATCTATTAATGATGTAGTTTAGTGAGATAAATAAATTTTAAGTGGCAAAGCTATGCATTTAGTAGGCACACATAGGTATTATTTTTATCTAAAGCTAGTACTTCACATTTTAAATATTTTTTAAAGAAATTAGACTATATTTTTACTTTGTATATTGAGATTTTTTTTTAAATGACTGAGCTTGCCACTTACCAGTGAGTAGCCTTTTATTTGTATTAAGTTCGTTAGCACAGTGTTGAAATGGTCACCCATTAGCAAGAACTGCCGACATAAGAGTATAGTCTACACCAGTGGTTCCCAACCTTTCTAATGCAGTCCCTCATGTTGTGGTGACCCCCAACCATAAATTTATTTTGTTGCTACTTCATAGCTGTAATTTTTGCTATTGTATCGTACTGCAAATATTTACTATGCAGGGTATCTAATAAGTGACCCCTGTGAAAAGATCAGTTGACCCCCCCCAATGGGGTTAGGACCCACAGGTTGAGAACCACTGATGTACAGTTGATGATCTTGGTGTTTGCTGATGAACACACTTTACGTTTCCTGACATGGCACAGTCATAGCACCAGATGAGGTTATCGAGTCTTGAGTAAAATCTTTAGTAAGCACCACTTGGACTCTTCCGCCTTTGCCAATTTTAATAGCAGCAGGAATATATTCTTGGGTCTTGGTATACAAATATCTTTAGAACTCTCGTTTCACATTTGATGCTGAGTCCCAAAATAGAAGGGTTATTTTTGTAACTTTCATATTTAATAATCCCTTATTCTTTAGGAAAGTAATGTTGGCTCCAAACTAAGAAGACTCGCAAACTCCAGTTGAAAGGAAACAAGTGAGTTTCACTGTCGTGTAATTACTAGATTTTAAAAATATGTACGACTGGCACAAAATCGACTTATTGTAATTAGGCATAATAATAGATTCTCTGGGTATTAAGAATTTTTATAGGAAAGCTGTTTGGAAAGGGAAAAAAAAAAAAAAAAAAAAAAAAACCTTGTGGCTTTTTTTGCTAAAGCAAGCCTATGCAACATACGAAACCGAAGACTGTGGGAAAAGTCTGAGGCCTGGGCTGGTTGCTTCGCTAAGCATGTCTGGTAGGTTGAACCATCAAGAGAAAAGAAGAAACTTGGGATCTTCTGTCAGGCAGGCATTGGTAAACGCCCTATGCACAGTAAATGGTTTAATTCTCTCAATGACCATATATCATCACCACTTTACAGCTGAAGACATGGAACTTGTGAGCTGAAGGCGTCAAGGCATCTGCCATGAAACCGGCTAGCTACACCTACAGCGCTTGCCCAGCATGCACCGGGCCTGGGTTGGATCCCCAGCTCCAAAGTGAA
This sequence comes from Uromys caudimaculatus, assembly GCA_028551405.1. Lineage (NCBI taxonomy): Eukaryota > Metazoa > Chordata > Mammalia > Rodentia > Muridae > Uromys > Uromys caudimaculatus. The sequence continues at coordinate 75,727,181 of CM052707.1, read as the reverse complement.
ACAGACCCAAAACGACCAGCTATGAACAGTGTCCAGCTTACTGAAGCTTCAAGAAATCAACAGAAAATCATGTGCCTTTTCTTCCAAACCCCGTTTTTGCCCTCTAGTCTCTTTGACGTTGAACTAAAGCATTCTGAGGCTAGTCAGGCTTGCTGGTGCACACCTTTAATCTCAGCGGCACTGAGGAGGCAGAGACAGGCAGATTTCCGAGTCCGAGGACCGCTTGGTCTACAGAGTGAGTTCCAGAACAGCCAGGGCTATTTAGAGAGACCCTGTTTCACAAAAGCAAAACAAAACGAAAGAATTCATCCTCAGGGTTGTTTGGATGTCCTATCCTTTTTAGAGACGGCAAATCTTCAAGCCGTTGGTGAAGATTTATATGAAGAACTTAGTATTCCTGATATGAGTGATGGGTGGTAAACATCTGTTTCCTCTCTGATCCCAGCCCACTGGACATGAGCTGTATCCGTATGTTTTTGTAGTCACTCTTGAACCACCAATCTGAAAAACACACCGCTACCTGATTGTTTAAAAACTCAGGCGGGAGCCAGACGTGTTGTTACATGCATGCCTTTGACTCCAGCACTGGGAAGGCGAAGGCAGGTGGCTTCTGTGAGTTAAAAGTCTGCCAGGGATACATAGAGAGCTTCAGATCAGCCAGGACGACATGGGGAGACATGGTGTCTATATAGAGAGACACTCTCTCAAAAAAACAAACAACAATAAGACTCGGTCAGGAAATAAGTGAGGAGCAGCTGGAAGCACAGCGATTCATTTATTTACTTACACATGGGCGTGGGGCAATGCTTGCTAGACATGGGCGTGGCATTCAGAGGACACCTTTCAAGATTCAGCTCGCTCCCCTGTGTGGGTTCTGGGATCAAACTCAGATCATCAGGTCTGGGTTGAAATTTTTAAATAGTCCCTTGAACTCATTTTCTAGTTCTCGCTTAGTCACACTCGTCCAGCCTGTTCAAACATTACCCCAGATCTTCCATTTTGCCATAATGGTGTGTTTTCCTGACTCTTTTCTCTTTCCTCTTGTCATTTGCTCCATGCCTCTCTGTAACCTTATTTTGTTTCTTGGTTGGTTGGTTGGTTGGTTGGTTGGTTGGTTGGTTGGTTGGTTGGTTGGTTGGTTTGCCGAGGCAGGGTTTCTCCGTGTAGCCCTGGCTGTCCTGGAACTCTCTCTGTAGACCAAACTGGCCTCCAAGTCGCAACCATCCACAAGCTTCTGCCTCACGCATACTGGGATGAAGGGCATGCGCCTCTATGACCATTTTCTGTAGCTTGTCTGTTCCCTGCATAGACTGGTCAACAGCTTCCCCTTCCCTGTCTGCCGAGCACCCTTGTGCACTGGGGCACTTAGTCATCACTGTCATAATCGTTCTGGAAAGAGCTGTGATGAGTGGGCCGGTTCAGAAGTCCAGCAGTTTCTACAGTTAATAACACCCCGAGCAAACAAATTATTTTATGATTCACACCCTTCATGACCCTCAGGAGAGAAACACGGTTGTTTGGAGGTGCGGATGTAATTGAGTATTTAGATGTTCAGAGGCGGGAGGGAAAGGTTTGCTCTGATCAGATCATCTCTTTGATGTTAGGACAAGGGCTATTTCATGGAGAGAAATGCACTTACATATGGAACTTCAGTTTAAAAACCTCCTAAGGATAAATTACGCACTTAATTCTAATTGCAGATATTTTCATATTAGGGTACAATATAACCACAAATATTCTTTCACAGAATAGTGCCTGATTCCGTAAAGAAATCAAGATCAAAGAGGTGAATTATTCTTTAAAAAAAAACCATGATAGTAGTTTTAAGCACATGGAACTTGGAGATTAATTTTTACAGAAATCATACAGAGCTGCACTAGGGATGAGTTTACTAGTCTGGTTTAAGAATTGAATGTAAGGCCGGGCAGTGGTGGTGCACGCCTTTAATCCCAGCACTTGGGAGGCAGATTTCTGAGTTCGAGGCCAGCCTGGTCTACAGAGTGAGTTTCAGGACAGCCAGGGCTATACAGAGAAACCCTGCCTCGAAAAACAAGAATTGAATGTAACAAATAATTTTGGTTTAAATACAGATTTTTTAAAATTTTTTTGTTTTGTTTATTATTGTGTGTGAGTGATAGGAAAGACGTGTGACACATTCAGATGGAGGTTCAGAGGACAATGTTGTGGGGTCTATTTTCTCCGTCTATATTTATGCGTGTCCCAAAGAACTAAAGTAGGTCACACGCACAGCAAGCGTTTGGTTTTTTTTTGTTGTTGTTGTTGTTGTTTTTTTTTTTTTTAATCTACTGAGCCATCTCGCAAGCTCTGGGTATGCGTACAATTAATCTATTATTCGGTCAAGAAGAAATATTTTAATGAAAAGAGAAGGATGTAGCTAAACCAAAAGTCAGTCTCTTTCTTTTTACTAGAGAAAAGTTTTGAGTTTTGTTTTTTTTTTTTTAAACCTCCAACACCATGGAAAGGAAGTAGAGGCGGTGACGATTGTATAGGGATTACTGCTAGGCATAGCTGTCAGTCACGCCACTAGGTGGCGCCAACAGGCTTTTCCCAGCCTCTGAGTTAAACCATGGCTTTTAAAGAAGCAGGCACATCCACCCATGCTTTCCTCGCATCTGACAACTCAGATTGGATAATAATATGCCTGACACAACGGTGAACAGTGTTGCTCTGTCAAATTACTAGATATTTAAGGAGGTACTTAACAGTTGAAAATCTTGGGAAAGCAATAAAAAGTTAAGACACTTTGACTAGTAGGGAAAAGAAAGAGCCCACGGGCCTGAGGAAAAAGTGTGTTTGCTCTGATCTTGAATCCACGGCGCAGGACCTCAGCATCTTCCATCAGTCACAGCGTTGCCGTTTCTTCGCTCCTTGGTTGATAAAATGACAGACTGGCATTAGAGGAGTTGATTTTAAAATCCCTAAGGTAAAGGCCTTTTGCTGTTGAAGCCTACAGAAGGCTTCAGAATTGTAATACGGACTCGGAAGAAAACATGGCCGGAGGAAGGGAAATGGGACTGGCTCCCGGAAGAACAGGAAACATATACACAGATAGACAAAAACAGAGCCAGCAAGTTGCATTTATGTGTGTGTGTGTGTGTGTGTGTGTATACATATACATGTAACAATCATTAAAAGAAGCCACGAACACGGGAGGGGTTGGAGGGAGTGATATAATTATATTTTAGTTTAAAATATATATTTTTCAAAATTAGGTGTTGGAGAGATGGCTCAGCAGTTAAGAGCACTGGCTGCTCTTTCAAGGACCCAACTATGATTCCCAGCACCCACAAGCGCAGTGGCTCACAACCATCTGTAACTCCAGTTCCAAAAACTCCAACGCTCTGCCAGGTAGTGGTGGCGCACGCCTTTAATCCCAGCACTTGGGAGGCAAAGGCAGGCGGATTTCTGAGTTCGAGGCCAGCCTGGTCTACAGAGTGAGTTCCAGGACAGCCAGGGCTACACAGAGAAACCCTGTCTCGAAAAACAAAAAAAACAAAAAAAAAATCCAATGCTCTCTTCTTCCATTTTCCACGGACAAGGGCACAGGTATGTTATACAGACATAGATGTATGCTGAACACCCAAACACACAAATATACACAAAAATATTTAATTAAAATAAGTAAATATTAAAATAAAAACAGGAAGAAAAATTAATTCTCACTTACAATATCTGGAAAACGTATTTCAAATAAGAAACAAAAACCAAATTACAAATCAATAATAATAGTAATTTAGAGACCAATGTAACAGAAGATGACTGAAAGCTGTCTGTTCCTGGAGTCTTTCACGCTTAAGTCTGTAGCACTATGTCTCAGGCTTTAAGCCCTTTCTGACTTTTCTTGCCCAATTCCAGGACACAGTGACTAACATCTTTCTATAAGCCACCTAGACATAGACCAGAACCCAGACCTTCTGGTCTATTTTGATTTTGTAACTAAGCTTTTTATTTTCTGAAAATTTTACAGTCACATGTTGGAGAGAGAGACAGAGAGAAACAGAGAGAGAAAGAGAGAGGGAGGGAGACAGAGATAGACAGACAGACAGAGAGACAGAAAGAGACAGAAGGAAACACAGTGGAATCCCAAGCCCCATCCGCACAGTTTGCTCTGTGGTAGTGAGCAGCCCAGGCAGGATGACTCCAAGCAGGACACAGACGGCTGCACCCCACACAAGTCCCTGCATTCCCCTTTTCCACTCTATGCATTCTCCGCTCGCTTCTCCACTCCCCGCTCTGGGAATTGCTCATTTGTTACATTTCAGGAATGTCATTTCAGGAATGTTATATAAAGGAAATCATACAGTATGTGCTCTTAGGATTTTGTTTCCATGTGCGGGCTGGGGATCAAACCCAGGACTTCAGGCAGACTGCCAGGCAAACAGCACGCCACTGAGCACAGCCAGATATGGATTTACATTTTATATATATATAGTTTATATATGTAGTTTATATGTGTAGTTTATATGTGTAGTTTATATATATAGTTTATATATATAGTTTATATATAGTTTATATATATAGTTTATATATATAGTTTATATATAGTTTATATATATAGTTTATCCTCAGTGTTCGTGTACATAGGTGCACACATGGCATAGCACACATGTGGAGGTCAGAGAACAACTTTCAGGAATTGGTTCTCTGTTCCCACTATGTGCTTTCTGGGGTATGTATTCATCTCGTAGGCTTGCTGCTTTACTGAACGAGCAATATTTGAGTCTTTCCTGATTCCTATCTGCTTATTCTTCTAGTGAGGTTTATTGCATAATTCTTGCTTTTTTTCCTTTTTTTTTTTTAGATAGCGTCTCACTGCTCACTGTGTCTGTAGCCATGGCAGGACTAAAACTCCCTATGTAGACCAGGTTGGCCTCCAACTCCTAGAATGCCTCCTGCCTTTGCTTCCCCAGTGCTGAGATTAAAGGCACAGCCTGCCACATCTGGCTCTTTGGTTTTTCTCTGTTGTTGTATTTGAGTTGTGTACATATTTTTACCTCTAATACATTCAGTTTTAAGTATCTTCTATGGTACTGGTTTAATGGTCATAATTGTTTTGGTCTACACTTAACATGGGCAGTCTTTATCTCTCCTTTATTTTGAGGATTAATGTTGTATATATTCATCTTCATGAATAGTTATTTTCTTTTTGGGCTTAAAATACATGATTCTATGTCCTCCTGTATTCTTGCAGTGATGTCTATTTCTGTTATGATAAGTCCTTTTCTAAGTAACTTGGCAAGCACTATCTTGAAAGGAGGGTATGTAAAAAGAAATACACACACACACACACACACACACACACACACACAGCCAATGATACTATACCATGGTGGCCCAATGGAAGACAGCCACAAAATACAGCCATAGAGAGAGCAAGGATTAGAAGAGACTAGGGAGAAATTTAAGTACCAGAGGGGACTGTAAAGGGTGTGGTGGACCCGCCTGCGGGCTCATGTGGAGACTGAGCGCTGAGCCCACAGTACGCTCTTCTCCAGTGTGGCCGGTTTCCATTCTTCACTCTTGGCCTTTAGCATCAAATGACGTGTGGAGTTGATTCTTCTGCTCGTGCCTGTGCTCTAGATGCCTCTTGCCACTTTTTGATTGTTCTTTATTTTCTTTGGAGCTGGAAAACTAGGGACTGTGACTTAGTGAATACGTTTTCCAGGCCTTTAGTCTGTATGTTACGTTCCCTTTTCTATAACAGAAATGTGCACTTGTAGGGTTGGTCTCTTAAATGTGATCCTGAATGTTATGATCATAATTTATTTTCCTCATTACTACATGAATCATTCTCCAACCTTGTCTTCATTCCTCCATATTATTTTTTCTGCCTGTTAATGTTTTTGTTTATTGAACTTTTCATTTCCATTGTGTATGTGTGTGGTTTGGGTTTTTTTCTCCTATCTTTTTCTGTTTATCTCCTGTTTTGTTTTTTTGTTTTTTTCTGTTGAATTTCTCATCCAGGTCTTGAATTGACTTCATTTAACTCAATAGTTTCTCTGAATCATTTTTATTAAGGTCGAGGTCAATAATCATTTTAAACTAGGCTCTTAAAGTCTCTTGTCTAACGTGTCAATAATTTGAAAGGCTTCGGATAGTGAAGCGTTCCGAACTATTGAAAAGTCATGTTGACTTAATTTTTCATATTTTTCATTCCTGTGTTGTGATTTGTGCTTCTGTTGTTATGGATATCTCTTTTTTTTAGATTTATGTAGGTGTCTTCTGACTGGATTTTTTTCTTGAGGTCTCAATCGATCCTCAGTTCTACTGAAGGGGAGAGACCAAGCCCCTGTAGCAGCACCAACTCCACGACAAAATCATATTCAGGAAAAAAAAAACATAATTAGATAAAGGCAGGAAGAGGAATAAAATTAAAACCAAAAGGTTGTTAAAATAATGGCATATAACACAAAAATACAGTAAAATAAAACTCAAAGTGAAGAAGAAAAGAGCAAGTCAGGACCTGAGTTGAGGAAAGGGCTGGTAGCAGCCATGTCTGCCTTCTATTACCTGGTGTCTCTCATTGGTTGCTGCTGTATGGTTAATGACACTTTGCCAGGACCAGGACCAGATAACTGCATTCACTTTTGAAGCTTCTTTTCTTTGTGTACCGGCACTGACTATTCAAGTCAGTTTTGTAGCCTGTGAGTTAGGTGTGTTCACTTTACTAGAAAGACTCCAGTGTGTATACCTACTTAACCAAATGGAAAAGAATAGGGTGCCCTCCAAGGAGCAGACTGTTCACTAATGGCGGAACCCAAGGGGCTTGGCTCTGAACCTCTCGGATTCGGTGCTTTCAGACCTTCCAGGCAGTAAACCCTACTTCGGAGCAGAAAGTTAGATATCTGTCAACCTTAGGCTCTATGCTCATTGTCCTGTGCCACAGTAGCCCCCCAAACACACACGCCAGGGAAACAGCTCTGAAAATCAAGTAATAGCCGCTGTGGGCTCAGCGCTCAGTCTCCACGTGAGCCCACAGGTGGGTCCACCACACCCTTTACAGTCCTCTCTGGTGCTTACATTTCTCAAGTCCACCTCTATCCCTTGCTCTCTCTATGGTGTATCTTGTGGCTGTCTTCCATTGGGCCACCATGGTATAGTGTCATTGGCTACTGGGGTGTGTGTGTGTGTGTGTGTGTGTGTGTGTGTGTGTGTGTGTGTGTGTGTGTGTGTGTGTG
>CM052707.1:75667090-75719482 GCA_028551405.1 Uromys caudimaculatus | reverse complement strand
TTTTTTTTTTTTTTTTCAAGACAGGGTTTCTCTGTGTAGCCCTGGCTGCCCTGGAACTCACTCTGTAGACCAGGCTGGCCTTGAACTCAGAAATCCACCTGCCTCTGCTTCCCAAGTGCTGGGATTAAGGGCATGCACCACCACTGCCTGGCCCCCCGTTTTCTTTTTTAAGGGAGAGGTGTCATTTGTAATGAAAATTTTGGGTGGGGTGGCAATATCAAAAGAAAACACTGGGGGCTGGAGAGATGGCTCAGCAGTTAAGAGCACTGACTGCTCTTCCAAAGGTCCCAAGTTCAATTCCCAGCAACCACATGGTGGTTCACAACCATCTATAACAGGATTCAATATGCCTTCTTCTGATGTGTCTGAAGACAGCTACAATGTACTCATATAAATAAAATAAATATATCTAAAAAAAAAAAAAAAGAAAAGAAAACACTGCACAGGTTGGAATGGTAGTACAACTAAGCCAGAGGGTAAGGAGAGTTAAGGGTGGGGGGTTAGGAAGGCAAGGGATCATTGAATCAATTAATCGTTCCATGGATGGTACAGTTTGAGGGTAATAACATCAGTTTAAAGCAGCATTTGATTAATCTAGATAGACATCATGGTTTCCTTACTATCATATAGCTTCTCCCAAGTTCAGTAGCCATTTGACTTTGGCAAGAGAGTTCATCTGTAGCTGGAAAGTCTCATGTCTGTCCTCTGTGGGGCTGAGCACGTGTCTCTGGATCTCAGTGTGTGTCTCAGGAGTCTTCTATCTGGAGGAAGGCAGCTTTGCAGTCCCAGGCAGGTCCCAGGAGATGTCATTGTCTCAACTGGATCTGTGACATTCCCACACTGTGCCAATGGAATTAGTGTATATTGGGCATCTCTATAATCTGAAGTATATGAAACAAAAAGAAAACTTATGGACTTTGCTGCTGCTATGATAATCTTTGACTCCCACAGTCTCCAACTGATCTGCCTGTCTTTCCTCTTTCTCAGTCCAGTTAGTTTGTTTTATAAATGGCACTGGATTTTTGGTTAATAGTTAGTAGGGTGAGTAAAGAAATATGTTTTACTTATGTTCTTTTTAATCCCTTCTTTGAGATAATAGCATCTCCCCACCAAAGAGAATAAACTGAAGCAATGACTTTTGTCTTTTACCACATGGCAGCTGCTTTCCAGTGATCAGATGTAGTAAATGGTAAACATTATGCTTCTTTTACTAGGGAGACTTGAAGTACAATAAAGTAGGTTCTGGAATGGAATCCTGTTCTGCGTAAGACCAGCTAATGAAAGTATAACTCTGCCACACCAATGTATTGCTTTGTCATCAAAGCTGATACTTGTAGAAGGGACCTCAGGGTAGCAGCCACTTGCCTCCGTGGTCCTCTGTGTCTCTGGTGGATGGAAACGGGCGCTGTCCTTTCATTGCCTGTGATGGAAGCTGTGCCAGCATGATGAATCACAAGACAATGAAATGCTTCATGTGGCTTTAGAGCTTCCAAGCTCTCGAGCCTCAGGGCAAACACATTCCTGCCCAGTGAGGTGTTACAAGGCGGTGTATCGATTTCTACCATTTCCAGTGATATAAAAGCACCTTCCTATAGCCCATGTTGTCCTTTCCATTAATCAAACAGACAGCCTTGATATTCTTCAGTCTGTTCCTCCCTCCTTCTGAGCACACAGATCTCTAGCCGAGTCTTTCTAGATAAACACTTCTCATATGTTGGAAAACACTCAGGTCTGGTCTTTTGTAGTTCATAGTCTGTTTATATAGCTCCTCCCATTTCCAGGTGTATCTTAGCAAATATGCTGGGTCTTTCCTTACTATTTAAAAGGCATCCCATAAGAGCATTCTGATTGAAAGCTGATCAGCTTAGAGTTGAAATGTAAGTCAAGCTGTAATGGTGCACGCCTTTAATCCCAGCGCATGAAAGGCAGAAGTAGGTGGATCTCTGTGAGTTCAAGGTCAGCCTGGTCTACAAAGCAAGTCCAGGACTGCCAGGACTACACAGAGAAACTCTGTCCCAAAAGAAGAAGACGAAGGAGGAGGAGGAAGAGGAGGAGGGGGAGGAGGAGAAGACAAAGAAGATGAAGAGAAAAAGAAAAAATTCAATGTATATATTTTTTCAACAATTTTAAATTAGTGTATATTAAGTACCCACACGATACTGACCCTCTGTGAGATGCTAGGGTACAATAAAATAAAAAGTGAGAAAGAAAAAAAGATCTATGTTAGCCTTATAAGAATTGAAAGAACAATTTACATAGAGAACAATTAACTGATTCCTTCTTGCACTATTAAACTTCATGCTGTGGGCTAAGGCACATAATAGAGACCAGGACTGTCCTTTGGCCAAGACTTGTTCTTCAAAGTTTAAGTGATATACACCTCATAACCTTTATATCTCTTATATTTATTAAGGGTGATTCTTTTTTATATCCCCAATGACTTGCTTATATACTTGGCAAACATTTGCTAAGGGCCTTCTTGTGTATAAAGCCCTTATTTAGTACTATATAGTGCTATAGAGTACAGCGCATGACAGTGTACAGGATCTATTCATTGATTTGGAGTGGCTCTCAATGAAGACATGCTGGGAATTATAAACCATGCTGAAGGCTAAGTATGGAGAGACACAGGTCCTTGGGCAGTGGGTGTGAAGAGCATCAGAGAAAGGTTATATGTGGAAAAGTGATATTTGAGCTGAATCTAAATCTGATGTATTTAGGGCCCAAAAGGAAGAAGGAGAAGCCATTACTGAAACCTCTTCTGTTTCTATTACCCAACCCTAGCTGAAAAGTGTAGCATGTAGCTTTATGCTCTACCCACCTTTGCTCTGAGAAGTGGCCGCACTACCAGCCTCCTCCCAGTTTCCCTTGAATCTGAGGATAAAAGACACAGACACACAGTTGTTCAATTTCAACTTGCCTTCTTGGCACAATTGCTGGGTGCTACTATCTCCCATCTGGAAGACATGCCCTTATCTATACTTTTAGCTCCTCCCACCTGTCCTAAACTTCAGCAACTAATCTCATCTAGCCCCTGCCAGACATCCTTGACCACCTGCCTGTAGTAGTGGACACAGGCCCCAGCTCCTCCTGAGACCTGCATGACTGCCATATTCTTCTCCCTCCAAAGCATAGCAACTCTCCCTCTCCTTCCTTGAGTCTGTCTTTTCCTCCAGGGACCCAGAAGTCCCACCTATTCCTTCTGCCCAGCAATTGGCCCATGGCTTCTTTACTGACTGTCTTAGTCAGGGTTTCTATTCCTGCACAAACATCATGACCAAGATGCAAGTTGGGGAGGAAAGGGTTTATTCAGCTTACACTTCCACACTGCTGTTCTACAGATGGTACCACCCACAAGGGGCCCTCCCCCCTTGATCACTAATTGAGAAAATGCCTTACTGATGGATCTCATGGAGGCATTTTCTCAACTGAAACTCCTTTCTAACTTCAACTTGTGTCAAGTTGACACACAAAACTAGCCAGTACACTGACAGATCAAGAACCAATCGGGGAACAGGACCTTCGCATCAACAACTACCCCCACAGAAAAGGAAGTAAAGATGAGATTGCAAAATAAGGTTAAGTTATGAAGGAGATTAGATTTTATTCTGAAGCAAACTAGGGAAAACATTTTACTTCTACTAGTATAATCATCAGATAGATATTTTATAATATTATTTTTACTAGTTTTTGATAATTTCACATGGGTACATAATACATCACTCTCATTCCCATCTCCCTGCCCTCCATCCCCTCCCTTCTTCTCTGTAAATCTCTGTCTCATAGAGTTTAACCAGGGCCATCTGTATGGGCATGGGTTTGGAGCTATATATGGCAGCCTAATGGAATCAGTAATGAGGACATAACTGGAGATAATGAGTGCCCATCTCTCAGAAATTGTCACTAGCCGATATTTCAGTAGTAATGGGGATAGTCCTCTGTCATAGTTATGGTTTCCATTGCTGTAAAGAGACCATGACCAAGGTCACTCTTGTAAAGGACAACATTTAATTGGGGCTGGTTTACCCTTTCAGAGGTTCAGTCCAGTATCATCATGACAGGAAGCATAGCAGCATCCAGGCAGGCATGGTGCTGGAGGAGCTGAGAGCTCCACGTCTTGTTCTGAAGTCAAAGAGGAGAAGACTGAATCTTTCAGGCAGCTAAGAGAAGGGTCTTAAAGTCCACCCCCACAGTGACACACTTCCTCCAACAAGGTCCTACCTACTGCAGCAAGGACACACCTCCTAATAGTGCCATTCTCTGGGTCAAGCATATTCAGACCACCACATCCTCCAAGGGCACCCGCTTCCACGACTGTTGACAGAGCCTGTCCTGTACAAGTCCATTGCAAGTAACCAGTTGTCAGTTCATGATTGCAATGGTTTTATCAAGGCTAGAAGATAATGTTTCACAGCCCTTCACCCTATCTTCTGACTCTCACAAGTGTTTTATTCCCTCTTTTACGATGATCCCTAAACCTTAGAGGCAGTACTGTGAACATCTTGTTTATGGCTAAGTATTAGGCTGTCACTGATTCTTAGCATCTTGCATACCCCTGAGTCTGTAACAAAAGTCTTCTCTGCATGAAGTTGAGAAGAGCGTTTGTCTATGGATATAAACATACATATTTAGAAAGTACTTGACACTATACATATTTACAAAACAGTTTGATGTTGTATCAATTTAGTTACCCCATTTAGGTCTCTAACCTCCTTCAGTGTCAGGTATATGTTCCATTCCATGGACCAGGTCTCACACCCAGTCAGAGTTGGTCATTCCCATAACAGTTATGCCACAATTGTATATGTTTGTTTTTCTGGCAGTTTGCTCTCTCTCTCTCTTTCTTTCTTTCTTTTCACACATAGCTAAGATCCATCATATCTTTTATCCTCCAGAAACCTACATGGCACCCTCTATGACTTTGACAGCTAGCCAACAGGAAATTTCTGGCTCAGTTCCAGGTTACTTTCTCTGCATCTTGCAACCTGCATGTTGTCTTCAATAATAGGATATTATTCTCTAATTCTGGTGAACAGCTAAGAGCCGTTATTGTTTTGTGGGCTCTCTGGGGCTACTCTAACCAACTCCTCCAGAGATATCCCACACCTAGGTCTTGGAGTTTTATCTATTAACATACTGCTTCTGGGATCAGCACTGTCTAGCCATGCAGGGTTACTCTCTTCAACCTCTCTTTTGTAATAGAGCACTCACAGATACCAGGGAATTAGAAAAGGCCATTGTAGGGAGAGTGAATAGTAGAACATAGAAAAAAGGAAAATAAAGAAGAAGTATACTATAGAGGAAAAAGTTTAAACAGGGGAGAAAGCAGGAGGACTGTAGAGATGAGGGTGTGGGGACTCAACTCTGATTTTTTAATTTTTATATGGAAGGCGACTTACTTGTCAATGAAGCTATCTTGGCTAGAACAGATAAGAATTTTCAGAATGAAAGGTAAGATTGCAGTGGCTAAGATGTGAGAGTTTCATGGGGTTGGGGAGAGCAGCCTATTATAACCCCTGGGACTCTGACTGGATACACAGAGATACCAATCCACATTTCATCACTTTTAGGTAGATCTTTTTCATGGGTTGAATACATGCCCAAACTTGACTGCAAAGTGTGTTTGATGGTTTGTCTCCTTCAATGCCAGTATTGATATTTTTTCTTTCTCTGTGGGTACACCCTTTGCATGAAATACCTTTGGTATAGCATAATTTGGGGGAGATGAGCAATTTTCAAAGAGGACAATGAGATTTGGATAAGATGGAGAAAGTCATCAGCTGTGAGAGGCAGGACGGGGGTGGGGATTTCACTGTTGCTGTGTGTTTTATGTCGGGGACTGAAGGCAAGACCTTGTGTTTGTTCAACTGTGCTTTACCTTGGAGATGCTTCGGCCGAGGCTTTGCATATTAAACAAGAACTCTCAGTTATTTGCATGCATATGAAAGTCTGAGAGATACCGATCAAGTGTTTCACAACTCAAGGGAGTTAGGAAATCCATTCAGCATGCCAGTGCTGTCAATTTTGTAAATGTGTATGTTGGAATAGGAGAGGGTAGGAATGATTAATAACAAAAATATTATGATGTAAAACAGAAATAGTAAAATATTATAATGAAAATATTATAATATAAAATTAGGGTAAGCATTATTTAAATTGGTGTTAAATAACTTATTTATTAGGTGCATATTATGGTCAAATGAATATTTGACACCTGACCCATAGAGCAGCTGGAACTGCAGTTAAGGGTCCCCCTCTGGAGGAAAGTGATACTGAATTGTGACTATAAAGTCAGTCAGATCCTTCCTCTGAAATTTTAGTGCAATGCAGACCATGGGACATGAATTTGGAATAGAGAACAGAAAGGAAGAGGTAGTAAGTCTGAACCGGCAGGTCCCTGAATCTGCTGCTGTAGTTTTCTTGGATGTGGTCCTTTAAGCTGAGCTTTGTAATTGTTTCCTTTCTCGCTTGTGTCCCCATTTCCTCTTACTAAATCTTCGCCACTGACAGACACTGAATATAAAACTCTCCCTGGCAACCAGCAAGAGCGCAGAACACTGGTCATTGCCTTATCAAGTGGGAGAAAGCAGCAGTCTCTGATGGCTTCTAGATGGCTAGAGGCACACACACACACAAACACACACACACAGACACACACACACTCACACAGAGACACACAGATATACACACGCTCACATAAACACACAGACACACACGCATGTACACTCACACAAACACATATACACACACAGAGACACACAGAGACACACCCACAGACAAACACAGGATCACTCACCCAAACACACCCAGACACACAACCACACAGACACTCACACAGACACACACACACAAACACACACATGCACACACACACTCACAAACGTACACACATGCACACACACTCATACAAACACAGACAGACACACAGACACACACATTCACACACACATTCACACAAACACACACAGACAGGTGCACAACAAAAGCCCAAAAAGCCCTGGACTCCATAGTTCACTATGAGACCTGTTACCTGACACAGACTGGAGCATGGATGTCATATTTCTTTAAGCACCATGGGCCTTACCACTGGGCTAGAATTCATTTCTGAAATGACTATGGGAACCAAGTAGGCACGGGGAAGTATTTGCAGCAGCTGGTGAAAAGCCTAGAAGATAAAATAGTTTAGGGACAGACCTACGGAACTCTCAAGTGCTTGATCCCTGAGAATCAAATGCAAAACAGAAGCAAAAGTCTGCAGGGTGGGGCGTGATGGCTCAGGTTGTAAAGTACTTGCCACACAAGCATAAGGACCTGAGGGGGGATCCTTAGCACTCACACAGAAGTTAGATGTAGTGATACACACTTGGAATCTCAGCACTGGGAAAGCAGAGACCGGAGGCTCCCTGGGGATCGTTGACCAGGCTAGTTAAATTAGCTAGCTCCTGGTTCCATGGTTACAGTGAGCAGCAAGGAGACATGGAAAGTTGGTTCTGGCCTCCGTTTGTATACATTCACATGCACCCACACGCACTGGACATAGACAAACATCCCTCAGGTGAGCGCGCGCACACACACACCTACACGCCAAAATAATAACACTAATATGCCAGTGAACACAAAGCCATCGATTATATAAGTGCTGTGTTAGGTAAGGGCTGGTGTTTTTCCAGCCTTTTCCACTTAAGGAAGACGTTCGGTGCTTTCCTTAACTGAATATTAATGACCAGCCTGCCCAAATATGATGTGCCATTCATAAAACTCTATTGTGTCTTGTCATCTTATTTCTTGATGGTGTTGACGTTCTCCTAAATCACTGAAGACATCAAGAAAGCAAACATGAACGCTTTCTTGTTTGAAGGGGAAATGTCAGGTGTTGAGAAGTATTTCTTCTTAGTCAGATATCAATAGTTGAAACCTACGAATTCAGCTTCGTAGACAGTCGTAGGTAAGGCAGACCTCTAAACTGGGGTCTTCACTCAGTTTATTCATTTACTGTCGATTATTAAGTGTTGGCCAATTGAAATGAGGACTCACTATTTATCATTTGTGTTCGTAGAATGAAGCTTGAGCTCCTTTTCTTTGGGATGGGTCATATACAATGAACACCTAAAGTATTGGAGGCATAAACTAAAGGCATTGTTCTGAATAATCTTTTTCCAGCCGATTAAGCTTCTCTACAATTTCCTGCTGTCACATGTAGAGCATATAATGTCAGATGCGTTCAGTTCTTTACCACTCCACTGAAACTTCAAAGAAGAGTCAAACAGAGACCCAAACATCCGAAAGTCAGCAATTTGGGGCATTAGAAATGTCCTTAGCTCAGCATGTGTGCAGTTAATAAATAACAGATTTAGAAGCTGGCGTTGCCTTTGCCATGTTTTGGGGGGGGGGGATTAAATTGCAGAGCATTGAATAGATTTTTAACCATGATGGTTGATAGGGTTTCAGTATAAATCCAATTTTTTAGCAATTTATAAACATGATATTTTGGTGGTAATAGGGCATTTTGAAACTATCCACATTCATGAACTTTACCAAAAAAAAAAAAAATGACATGCGTGCCAGCCTGACTGAGACCCATCATTTACTCCCCAGACGTTGCAACATTTCACTGATACAAAACCACCCCGGGCATGCTAATTACCTCACAATCACTCACTCAACAGATTGTTTTAACATCTATTATTTTTAAGGCATTTGTGGGGATGAAAATGAAAGTCTTTACACAATTTCAGGGTCATTTTTCTCAACAGGGAATTTTGAGTCTGGGCCGGTGAGGGCCTGATAAGTTAGCGAGCTACTGGGTAGTGTGGGGTTGAATCCCTCCCTGTGCTTGGCAGTTGACAATTACATTACAGATGGGTGTCCACCATTAACCAATGAGCTGTTTTGGAGAGAGAAAGTGAAGTTTTTATCAGTGAAATTCCTTTGACTCCACATGATACGTGTCCACAGATTTCATGGTTTAACAATTGCCTGTCTTCTTTGCACCCCTCTCCTGGAATGTAAGCTCTGCGCAAGCAGACATTTTGTGGATTTTGTCCAATGTTCCATCCTTAGTATTTGTGAGTCTGTGGCAATTGGTTGTACTACACGGGAACGTACCGAAGGAATACGGGATGACTCTAGATGAAAGAGCTCCAAAAATCTACATTAAAGGGAAGGAAGAGAGGTTCAGTGGCAGTCTACTCTTTGGGTAAAAATGGATGCGCAAGGTGCGTAGACACACACCTGAAGTCTGAACCTGGGGCCAACCAGACGCTCTGAAGGGACACACGGGAAAGAGCTCCATGGGTTATCTCACACGGGAGAGTGCTCCATGGGTTACCTCACACGGGAAAGTGCTCCATGGGTTATCTTACACGGGAGAGTGCTCCATGGGTTATCTCACTCGGGAGAGTGCTCCATGGGTTATCTCACTCGGGAGAGTGCTCCATGGGTTATCTCACACGGGAGAGTGCTCCATGGGTTATCTCACACGGGAGAGTGCTCCATGGGTTATCTCACTCGGGAGAGTGCTCCATGGGTTATCTCACACAGGAAGGTGCTCCATGGGTTATCTCACATGAGGCAACACAACAATATACCTGGCCACCAGAAGTGGAATTCCCTTCCCCCCACTTTCTCTCTGTAGCTTTGAATATTAGACCAAATAAAGCATTAACAAATTAAACACATTAAAAACTAACTTTAAAACCTTCTGTTTTAAGGGGCTGGAGGGAGGGCTCAGCGGTTAAGAACACTGGATGCTCTTCCAGAGGACCTAGGTTCAATTCCCAGCACCCACATGACACTCACAACTCTTTGTATCTCCAGCTCCAGGTGATTCGACATCCTTACACTGACATACAAGCAGGTCAAACACCAATGCACTTAAACAAAAAATAAATCACTTTTTAAAAATTGGTGATTTAGTACAGCATGGTGGTATATATACAGCTTTAATCTCCACACTTGGGAAGCAGAGGCAAGTGAATCTCTGAGTTCAAGGCCAGTCTGGTCTACAGAGTGAGTTCAGGACAGCCAGAGCAGAGGGCAGAGAAAACTTGTCTCAAAACAAACAAACAAACAAACAAACAACACAAAGAAAAGACAAACAACAACAAAAACCAGCAAAAACAAACAAAGCAAAAAACAAAAACAAAACCCCAGCTGGTTTAGAGAATGAATTGAGGAATACAGAAACTTCTGAGGCAGAATTAATATGCAGAAAAAGCCCAAGAGGTAAACCATCAGAGTTGAGCGTTTTAGGGAGGAGAGAAAAGTCTCCCACGCCTTGCCCTGGGCCCTGAGAGCTTGTGGCCTCACCCCATCCTCAATCCCAGCTTCCAAAGTGCACCACTGTCCCCTTTCTCTGTAGACACTGTTACTCTGTGCCAGTGTAGTCTACTTGAAGAGCCTCTTCATTCCTGGTGAATCATCTCTTTCCATGTTCCGAGCTCCCCCCTGCAGTGAGTTCTTACTTCTGTACAGAGCTGGCTACTGCCCTCCCTTTTAACTTGGATTTTCTTTTGGTCACACACAGCTGCAGTGCTCTGTGAAGGGGGGGGGGCGTCACTTCTGTGTCTACTTGCTACAGCAATTTAGCTTGATTGAGAATTCTGAGGATAGTATTTTGAGCAGAGACCTTGCTGTGGGTTTTAACAGACCAAACCAAACCAAAGTGGCGTCATTCACACTAACTGTCATCAAAATCGAACAGAAACTTCAAGGAAGCAGATCACACAACAGACCAGTTTGTCCTGAAGACTCCCAGAAGAGTCAAAGATTCAGCCGACCCGAGTCAGAGTGGACAAGGAAGTCCTTGCTCTAATCCCTACAAAACAAAAGCTGATGTTAACTGTCAGTTATTCCTCTATTGTTCTCTTTCCCTGTCCCCACCTCAGGGAATCCACAGCGCAGCATTGCTCAGTGGGATCACCATTCTATTGTGTGTGACTAACCAATCAGATCTATAACTAAGTTTGCAGTAATATTTTGACAATTCATAGGAAAAAAAATGGCGCAACATTCCTTGAGTAAAGGACCATACATATTGTCTTAAAACCAACAATTTCTGTCGGAAGATGAAGGAGACAGACTTCCTTCTAAGGGCTTTGAAAATATTAGTTTCTAATACACTGACCTTATAGTAGAATGGTCACTGATAAAAGCATCCGGGAAGGGAGCTGAGGAAGTGGCTTAGAGGGTGAGGTGCTTCCTGTGCAAACAAGAAGACCTGAGTTCAGATCCTCAACACTCAAATAAAACCCAAACTTGGCAACGCACACCTGTAACCACAGCACTCAGGGCCTGGAGCTTGCTGGGCGGACAAGCTAAAACAGTGAACTCCAGGCTCAGTAAGGGAACCTGTGTCAAAAACAAAGACAAGATGGAAAAAGACTCCAAACATCAATTTCTGACAACCATATGGGTAGGATTAAGTGCACACACAAACTTGCAAACACACATACCACACACATACTATATACACAAACACACACCACTCAGACACACACCCAAACACACACATACTACATATACAAACACAACACACACACACACAAGCTCACAAACACATACAACACATACACACACGCAACTCCTCTGGGAAACTGAAACTTAAAAAAAGTTCAACCTCTCCCCTCAAGGCTCAGGGATCTGTGTTGAAGAGAAGCAGAATTTAAGGTAAGAACCAGAGCCAGGGAAAGGGTATTTTTCAGACACAAACAACAAGACTAATGCACAGATGAACTCACAGAGACGGGGGCAGCATGCACAAGCCCTGCACAGGTTCAACCCAGACAAAATCCCAGCGCTGAGAAAGGGAAGTAGACACAAAGTCCCACCCCTAACTAAGAAGCTAACAATTGATACCTGCTGGGAAAGAAAACATCAATTTTATTCAATGGAGAGTCACTGGGTATACCAACCACACTCCGGGGCAGGCCTAGCAGTAGTTGACCAACCTAAAATGGGCTCTATGTTTGTGCACGTGTGTGCCTTTTGTTTTATTTTTGTCTTATTGATTTTCTTCTCTCCCTTATTTTGTTCTGGTTGTCATTTTTTGTTGGATTTCCTTTTTTTTTTTTTTTTTTTGAGAAAGGGGGGGCATGAAGTTGGGTAGACTGGGAAGTAAGAAGGATCTGGGAGGGGTTGGTGGGAAGAAAAGAATATGCTCAAGATTTATTGCATAACAATTTAAATAAAAAATTTAAAGTTCAAAACAAATTAACCTTTTTAGAAATAATAAAATTCACCTGAAAGATCTCTGATCAAACATGACCATATGCAGACTACATGTGAAGGACGGACATGTCCATCACTAGCAAGGGTATCAGCCTTGTTAGCTTAATGATCGTACATTCACAGAATATTTTCCAAAGCTCACATAGACAGTTTTCTCAAGTAATGACCCAGAAAACAGTGAGTTTCTGTCTGGCAAATATTGTCTGATATAACACCTGCTGAATGTCACATGGTTGTGCAAAGACAGAGCCTTAGATGGGCCAAAATAGTGTTTTGTTTAGTCCAGTGGTTCTTTTATTAAATACAAAGTCCTATAATTTTGATGAAAAACAAATAAAACCTCAAAGAAGCATACAAAGTGAGCGATTTGCACTCTCATTTTCCTATAAATTAACCCTTTGGTGTATAACCTAAGATAGAGTCTGGAATCAGACAGACTGACAAACTATTTTGCATTACCATGTCCTGGTTGTTAATCTCTGTTTACTTCATTTATCTGACTTGGCCAAAGGAATGAAAATGCTTCTCTCCTGGAACTCTTTAAGTTAGACACTGTATATAAAATGGGTACCAAAGTGCTCACCTCGTAGTAAACAATTCCTGCTCAGTTTTAAGTGACTAGCCACCTGGTGTTTGTCCATGCTCCCATGAGTACACGGATAACACAAATGGGATGCTTCTTCTTCTCTTCCTCTTCCTCCTCCTTTTCCTTTTCCTCCTCTTCTTTGTTGTCTTTGTTATTGTCTTCTTCTCCTCTTCCTCCTCCTTCTCCTCCTCATTCATTTTTAAGGGAGGTCACAAGAGTGGACTGAGAAATGAGTGTGCTCAGGGTTCTTGATCTATAATAAAATAATCTATAAAGATACTATGAAAAATATTTTCTTTAGCAATTTTAATTCAAGCATGTTAAAAAGTAAAAGCCAACTTTTAATTTTGCTCAGTAGTACATCAACAGTGGTGGAGGCTGATATATGATTTGCCCAGATGGGTTATGTTATTAGTGCTATCTAGTTGACATCAGAAAACAGTGAAAAACTTTGATTCATGTAAGTCAATACAACATCCACACAACTCGAATAACTTCATAGCTGCTTCACTCTTGTGAGTATGCCTCACAGCTGTTGTGGATAGCACTGGAGCTATTTGTAATTTGATGCTAATTCTGCCCTCCTGGGAGGGGCTTCGGACAAGGAATGAGTTACATACTCATGTGACTTCTTGTAAACTAATCCCCTAGTGACTAAAGGAGCCAATCACTGGGTGAGTAGGGGGGACTTCCGGGTCAGAGAGGGGAAGAGAGGAGGAGGAGGAGAGAGAGGATCCTTTTGGAACGGGGACAGCAAATAAGATGTAGCTACTAGAGTCTCCTGGTATCATGGGAGTATTCACAAGGATCCAACACCAGAGGAATCAGATTTTGATAAGGCTTACAAGATTAGGTTTTAGTTGTTGTGCCCAGAGATTGAGTTACTATTGTTTCTGAGCTAAGTTTGTGTTGTATTTTCCTTCATGCAGCGGCTCATCTGGGTTCCAGAGAGAAAGGTACAGCAGCAAAGTGTGGGTTTGCCTGATGTGCACCACAGAGGCCATGGGGGTATTGAAGCATGGGGCTGGCATGGTAGCGACCCACCAGTGGGAACCTATCGAGCTGGGTAGAGAGATCATGGAGCTTAAGAACTCCACAAAATAAAAGCAGGTCGGCCATTGCTTGCCAGTGCATGGCTGGCCAGGTGGACCAGGATGAGAGAACCAGGCCTTAGCTCGGGAACATGATACACTCCTTCTTTTTAATATTTCCTGCAGCATATAGCTTTGAAGATTTTTGTTGTTGTTGTTAGTCAAAAGGGATGATGAATTAATTCTTCAATTTTAAGTTTAGCTGGGTGGAAGAAACATTGGACTGAATTCAGTGGTGTGCTTTTATTTTTAGGTGGTGAGATTTCTGCTCGCAGAGAAGCTAGTGAGAATCCCCCTGGGATTTGGGCCAGAGAAAATACTTCCTAAAAGGAAATTTTATATGTCCCCTATCCTTTTGAAATGATGGTTGATCCACAGAAACTCTATGGACTCCTTCAGTAGCATCTGTAATACCCTGTGTAGGACCCAGGATGAGAAGATGTACCCTAGTTCTCAGGAGCAAAAAGTATTCACAGTCTAGCCAACAGGGATGGGTCCCAAACTGTTCTGAACAGGTTTCCCTGCCTACCTGCCACCAAAGTTCTGTCAAAGATTTGAAGCTCCATCCCATGGAAAGTCTGGACACTTGCGTCTTTCTATTCTGGCTTTTTTTTCCCTAGGCAGAATTTCTCTGAAAAGCTGAATCCGGGACTGGGCTCTCATGAAATTCATGACTTCTGCAGCAGCAGAAGGGACTCAATGAGAAGTGCTGCAGAGCCCAACCTCTGTCTGTGGAAGAGAACAAGGAGCCACGGCGTGAGGAGCACCCTCAGCAAGTGGCCCATCCAGGAGCTCCTTCCGTGTGGACAACACCCGCACACAGTTTTGCTTGATGAAGGTGCTTATGTACAAAGGGGAACATGGTGATTTGTCAAGATTCAAAACAAAAGAAGATTTCAGCAAAGCTGGAAGAATTCCTGCATGGTAATGGCAACACAAATAAAGGATGGGGATCAAGTCTGCTAAAAAGACAGGAGGTTTTATCCAACTTCTTCCCTGTCCAGGCAAAGGCCCAAGAAGCAGCTCTGAGATCTGTTTCTAGATATTAGTAGCAAGATCAGGGACATGAGGGGAAAGCTCAGTGATGCTAAAGAGGGCGGGGACTTTGAACTGGCTTGGCTTCTGTCCCCTTGTTTTGCTCCAAGCCACAAACCATTTTAAATATTTCCAGGGCACATGGTTTCACTCCGGTCCTTGCAACTCTGCAGAGGTTTTACTTGTCAAGGATAGGGGGTGGGGGTGGGGGTGGGGTTAAAGCTGCCTCATGACAACTTGGGGCATATCCAAGTTGGTTAAAGTTGCAGTCATTTTAAAATCAAACTTTCCTTATGGTAAGATTACTTTAAGTCCAACTATTTTCCTTCAAACTTTATTTTAGATTCTAAGATATTTCCAACACACACACACACACACACACACACACACACACACACACACACACCACAGAAAGTTATCACACAAACCAAAGTAATGATTTCTTTCGTCCAAAGTCCAACTTAAATAACCAGTGCGTTTTTAATTGGGGCTGGCAATGGAGCTGACGGAGCCCTTGCTCATCTTGTGTAAGGCCCCAAGTTTGCTCCCCAGCACAGCACTCAGGAAATACCCATGCCAGGCACCGTGTTGCCCTTATAATCTGTCCTGAGAAGTAATTAATACATTTTAAATTGTGTTACCAAAGTACATGTTGGCCAACAGTCTATGTTATTGTTTTGCAAGTTGTCCGTCAGTGAATGCTTCGGATCCCATTAGTTTTAATGATGTGTCTCCGTGTGTCTGTGTGTATAAGTGGATTGAATACAGGTGCCCTCAGGGAGCAGAGGAGGATGTCAACTGCCCTAGAGCTGGAGTGGTAGGCAGTTGTGAGCCACCTGATGGAGACAGTAGGAACCAAAGTATAGCCCTCTGCAAGAGCTGTGTCTTACCTGCTGAGCCATCACTCCAGCATGTAAAATCTGTTTTGTTTTGGGTTTCCAGGCAGAGACTTACTGTATAGCCCTGGCTGGCTGGGAACTCTCTGTGTAGACCAGGTTGGCCTTGAACTCCTAGATATCTACTTGCTACTGCCTCCAGAATGGTGAGAATAGAGGCAGGCACCATCACTCCCAGCCTGAGAATGTTTCTGTTTGTTTGTTAATTTTGAGGTGCTATGAAATGTCCTATTATGTTAAAGAGAAACTATAATTTATTATACTTGTCTTTTGCTATTTTGAGATAGGATATTGCTATGTAATCCGGTTCACCCTCAAACTCACCATCTTCCTGCCTTAGTCTGCTAAGGGGTAAATGGGGTAAATGACTTGACCAAGAACTTAAGCACACTCTCCAAGGTCGCATGACTTGGTGGGAAGGGGCATGTTTAAGTTCCTGTTCTTGACCACAACCCTACCGGCTTCAGCAGTTCCCTCTTTAACGTTATGTAGAGGTCAGGTGCATTCTATTATCATAGCAATCATATGTGTTCAGTATCTAATAACATATGGATAACACAATTCAAAAACTGTATGCTACCTAACTCCATTGTAAAAGTAGAGGCTTTTCTGTGCCTGCCTTTGTTCCCCAACAATGACACGGAGACCTTTATATTGGTTTAGAAGCTTCAGGCACTATAGCTGGGCATATTCTGAGCTATGCTAACCCCATAATGCTGGCCTTAGACGATTTTCCAGCCGCATTGGCGGCCACCTGTCATCCTAGTCTCACTCTGGCACCCCCTTTTTTCATTCCTGTCCTGATGGTGACACCCCTGCTCTCCACCTGAGACCCTCTCTCACTCTCTCTGGGCCAGGAAGTCCCGCCTTTTCCTCTCCTGCCCAGCTATAGGCTGTCCAGTTCTTTATTTAGCCAATCAGAAGGTGATGGAGAACCGTGTTCTACAAAATACCGAGTCAGGAGATGCTTCATAATAATGATGACACCAAAGTCCAGACTGCAACCAGATCTCTGGGTACAGTAATCAGCATTCGTATACACAGTGCACAAAAGCACCCTCCACCACCCCATAACGTCATAACTGGACATTCTAAACAACTTTCTTTGCATGTATACAAATTCCCTGCCAACCAGTGGGGTATATTTTATTTGGTTTGCAGAGCTTTCCAAATCTCCCAGAGAATTTAGATTTGATATCTAATATTTATTCTTCAGTGAATACCTAGGGTTTGGTAGAAATTGCTGGCATTTAGAGATAGAAAGTTGACATCAGCTGGCAAGATGTCTGTTTCAGAGGTTTATTCTAGGAGAGACACAATAAACACATATGGACGATTCCCTAGTGATAGTATAAGGAACTATAAAACAATATTGGTTTATGTTTATGATGTAGAGTTTGGCTTGCTTCAGACTGGGTGATCAGGGAAAGCCTTTCCAGGGGAGGTGAGAGTTGAGCTGAAATTTCAATGACCAGAAAATATGGCTATATCTAGGTAATGAGACAGGAATGAGGTTAGAATAATTTAAGAATAGTCTTAAAAGGTGAACTTAATGCAAAAGGGAGTCACCTGACTTAAAGCCAGTGGCAAAGGCAGGAACTAAATGAACTAGGGTCTGTATTTGTGAGGTTTTCATTACCAGAATGAAACACGTGTGGCAAGGTAATTTTATAAAGAAAAGAGAGTTATTTTGCTTAAAATTGTGGAGATTCAAGTGCATGGCGCTGGCATTAGTTTACCTAAGGGGGAATCTCATGGTACACAGTAGGAGTGTGTGCAAAAGGGAGAGATGGCCATTGTCTTAGTTAGGGTTGCATTGCTGTGAAGAGATGCCATGATCAAGGAAACTCTTATAAAAGAAAACATTTAATTGGGGCTGGCTTACTGTTTTGGGTTGCCCTGGTGCGGTTGCTATTCTGATGTTAATTCTGCTTCCTCAAGAGAGGCTGCCCCAATGCAGTGGATCACATACTCAGGTGATTTCCTGTGAACCTTCTCCCAATTCTAACTGGTCAAATAAAGGTTAAAGCCTGTGATTGGACAGTGGAAGAGAATGTGGGGCTGGAGGTCTTAGAGAGGAGAGGAAGGGAAGGGGGGAAGATGGAGGAAGAAGAGGGGGAAGGAAGATGGAGCAGAACCACATGGCCTAGAGAAGCCACAAGAGATCTCATAGCTGGGGAATAGAGTAGTGTAGTGGTACATCTGCCCAATCTAGTCATGTGGCTTATAAATATGATAAATGGGTTGTGTGTGTTTTTACACAGGCTTATTGGGATTGGAGATTTACTGCAACAGCTTACAGTTTCAGAAGTTCAGTCCATTATCATCATGGGAGGAAGCAGGCAGACATGGTGCTAGAGAAGGAACTGAGAGTTCTACATCTTGACCCGAAGGCAGGCAGAAGGATACTGTCTTCCCACAGGCAGCCAGCAGAGACTCTTTTCCACATTAGGTGGAGCTTGAGCCTAGAAGCCCTCAAAGCCCACCTACACTGTAGCATACTTCCTCTAACAAAGCCACACCTATTCCAACAAGGTCACACCTCTTAATAGTGCCAGTTCCCATGGGCCAAGCATATTCAAACCTCCACAATCTTCAAACCAAACAGGAAGCCAAAGAATCTGCAATCTCACAGTCATGTGCAAGAGACTTAATGATCTCCCACTAAAGTCCCTGTCACCCATCACTACAAGATGGACCATGCCTCCAACACATGAATCTTTAGGGGACAACTCAAATCCAAATCATTATATTCATCCTGAACCTCTAAGCTTCATGCTCATTTCTCAATGCAAAAGATAAGCATTCTACCCTCAATAGTCCCAGAGTCATAACTATTCCAGCATCAGTCAAAAGTCTAAGTCCAAAACCTCCTCCGGGCCTTAAGGAAAACTCAGATGGAAACCCCTATGAAGTAAAAGAATCAAGTTAGTTCCTTGCAAGACAGGATGGAGACAGAATAAACATTCGTGTTCCAATAGGGAAAACGGGTAAGTAGAAAAAAAAAGGATTAGCTCAAACTAAGTGTGGAGGTTTGAATGAGAATGGTCCCCATTGAGTCATATACTGAATACTTAGTCATGAATTAGTGGAACTGTTCAGGATCAGGGGATGCAAATCGGTCTGGGGATCAGGATGTAAAGCCCTTAACTACTGTTCCAGGTCCATGCCTTTCTGCCCCTGACATGATGATCGTGGACTAAAGCTACTAAAGCTGTAAGCAAGCCTCCAGTGAAAGTTTAAAAGAGTTGTCTTGGTGACGGTGTCTCTTTACAGCAATAGAACAATAACTACAACAGTAACATGAAGACCCAGCAAGGCAGACAACATCTACTCGTAGCCCAATCCTGTGCACAGTACAGTAAGTAGTAGCCCCAAACATGGCAGGCCTTGACCCAATGGCTCTGCTAGTTGCTGCCACATGTTTTCTCTCTCACACTGATGTTGGCAGCTCTCCATAACAGTCCACCATTTGGCCCCCCTTATACCACCATGCCCATAGTTTCACAAGGCATTCATTACCCATCAGGGTTGTCTGCTCGGGTTCCAGCTCAGCAGCAAGTTTCTTCTTCGCCTTCCACTGACATCTCAGTGGAAGCTTCCATGGCTCCATTCCTTTCCTTTCTGCAGAACAAGTACCATGAGGATGCTGACGAGGGATGCCACTGGCCTGAGCCATAACTGATGACATAGAGTGTTTGCGGGAGCTAATACAAGGAAAGGATTCTTGAAGGGCTCGTACATCTGGTTATATTTGGAGAAGATCATTCTGGTTGCTCTAAGGATTGAATTTTGAATTGGTGGCTGAGAGGATGATGTAATGGATTTAGGTGGTAAGGGAAACACAAGGAGCAAGGGGGGCTTTGGGGCTTTTGGTTGAACCACCGGAATGACGGCAACTCTATCAAAACAGGGAAGGAAAGGGAGAGGAGTGTGATCGGATCAGCTAGAGAAGAGGATGGAGAGTTTGGCCTAGCCAAAGTTTCACTTTGGGAGGATGCTTAGACAGCTACTTGGAAATGTCACCCAAGGAAACAGATCACGAAAGTCTAGAATTTAGGGAGGGAAAGGTTACTTTAAGGCATTAATTTGGCAGTGATTTCTAAAACCACGAGATTCCATGGAATCGTCTAGGGAGAATATTGCCTGAGGAAAATAGGAACAAGAATAATAACTATGTTCTGGGTTGACCCGGGCTTCTCGAGGCTAAGCAGAAGAGGACTGGATAGAAAAGACGAAGAAGATGCCTTGGTGAAGTTAGTAGAGAAAATAAACTTTCCTTTGGTGATTAAATTACAAAAGGGAAAACTGAAAAAATGAAAGAATCATTATTGCCAAACGACGAAGAGAGGCTAAGTAGGAATGTTTAAACATGGAAGGGCTGGGTTTGTTGACCTGAGGCTTGCTGATAATTTTGACAAGTGGTAAGTCCATAAGCAGAGGAGGAGGAAGCAAAGACCATTGGGGAATTATGAGAAGAACAGCAAGAGTGGATGTAACACTAGTGACAGCAGTGACAGGGGACAATCCTCTCAGGACTGTTGACAGTGAACATGGGGACTCAGAAATACAACACTGACCAGATTGGATCTTGGAGTCTGGGGAACTTTATTCTTTAAAAGAGTATGGTAGGGTACAGTACTCAAAGATTTTTCTGCCTCTTGTCCATGGAGTTTGTGGTTATATAAACTAGCACAGGAGGGGAAATTAACATTGATAGTCAGTTGATGCTAAGATGGAGAGAGCTGTGGGTCGGAAAGATCTGGGACTGCTGAGCTACCCACTCTGCAGGAAGTTCCAGGGATACAGCTTTTGTGAGTCTCCAGTCACATTTGGATGGACTTTTTGGTGATACAGCTGCTTTCCTGAGTTATCTCTGCTCCTGTAACTCTCCGGGCCCATACTCCTGCTAGCAGCCCCCCTTCCCTTCCAAACTCACTGGCTATTCAAGTTTGGGGGAAATTGTTACTTTGGTCTATGTGATAACATTCTGTAGTGAGTAAGGGTGTTTGTGTGTGTGTGTGTGTGTGTGTGCGCGCGCGCGCATGTGTAAGAAACTAAAACATTTTGTGAAGTCCTTTGTTATAGTATTATCTATCACTAGTCAGTATGGGCTTTGGATGTAGTTCAAAACATTGATCTAGACTCAATATGAGATTTCCAAGTATCTGGAAATCTGTGAAGTAGATGAACCAGATTTCCTATTAAACATAACAGACTAAACACACACATTCACCTTTACTTCCTCAAGTCATGTCTATAAAACCAAAGTAAAATGCTGGAACCGTTAAGACAAACGGGTTGGGCTTAAGAACAAAAGATTGGCCGATGAGAGATGGAAACAGACAGACTTCAGCAGAAAAGGGTGAATTCTAAGGCTGGGGGGGGGGGACAAAGGCAATAGGATTGATGATCTTTGTCTTGCAGCCCCCTGAAGGGAGGTACAGAAATTGGAAACATGGGTTGGGAAGATGGCTCAGTGGGTAAAGCACGGAAGACACGATGACCTAAGTTTGAACCCCCTGCCCCGCTCCGAACACATATAAAGCCAGATGCGGTGTCTGTAAAATCAGTTCTCCTGAAGAAGGTGGGAGGCAGAGGAATGAGATTCTCTGAAAGATCAAGAGTCAGTGAGAGTGGGTCCAAGCTATTGGAGGACGGTTTTGTGCCCTGTGTATTCAGATTCTGATTTCTATGCCCACACATCTGGCTGCAGTCAGAACTATGGCAGCATGGTCGACCATCTCCGGTCTCTATGTTATGGAAAAATTGTTTGCCATCACCTCTGATTGGTTAATAAAAGAACTGATCAGCCAACTAACTGGGCAGAAGAGAAGGGAATAGGGTGGGATTTCTGATCCTGGTGGTGGTGAGGGATGCCAAAGGGGCTCAGAGAGTAGAGAAGGACCACAAGGAGAGGAAAGTGTGGAGAGACCATGAGGAGTTGTCACAGCAGGTTGCCAAGGAAGTCTCTATGAGGACACACATGGGCCAGAGGGAGCCAGAAAGACTCAGATTGAAGGTGAAGTGTGGCTGGGAAATAGGCAGCCTCAGAGGGCTAGAATAGTTCGGAACCTGCCTAGCTTAGGTTTGTAGTTTGTTGACAAAATATGTGGTCTGTGTGTCTTTATCGAGAGCTAAAATGGGCTAAAGCAAGTGCAGACATGTCCACATTTGATGGAACAAGATGGTTGTAGAAAACCCCTCAAAAAATACTTTTATACCAAGTGGTAACAAATGAAGAGATCCTGTCTAAAACAAAGTGTCAGGTATGGAATGATACTTGAGGGTCTTCTCTGACTTTCCCTAGACAAGTACTCCCACTCACACACATAAATGCATGTGTGAGCATGCACACATACACCAGTACACACAGAGATAAAATTGGAAACAACAGTATAAACCTCTGTGCATGCCTTTAATCCCAGCACCCAGGAGACAGATCTCTGAGTTCAAGGCCAGCTTCATCTACCAAGTGAGTTCCAGGACAACCAAGGCCACACAGAGAAACCCTGTCTCAAAAACAAAAACAAACAACAAACAACAACCACACACAAAAAAGAAAAAAAAGAAAGAAAAGAAAGAATGAAAGAAAAATCAAGACTTCTGTAGGGCCTGTAGCAAGGAGGCTGTCTTACCAGACTCTCTGAGAAGACTGTTGGAAATTCCTAGTCCACAGAAGCTGAATCATGAGTGCTCCGACTCCAGTATTGCAGCCACACTGAGACCCAGGAGCCACATCTCCCAGGAAAAAAGCAAAACAAAGCCAATAAATTAACGAACGTTCTAAACTGCATCGAGAAGAGGGAAATTTGGGTGTCAACTTACAAGCAGCCTATAGAACAATACAGCAGTAATTGAAAAAGAAAACGAAAGCGTGCTTTCACTGCAAAGGAATAGTTTTATAACAAGGAAATGAAGTTGTAAAAATGAAAGACGTGAAATCATAGCACACCACACAGCCCAGGGTCACAACATGTCCTCATAACTCTACAAACATGGGAGGGTATTCAGGAGGAATCATGATGTAAATATAAGAGTAATTTAAGAGTAAGAAAAATGTACACATGGCTAGCGTGACAGAACTCATTTCCCTCACAAAAATGGGCAAACCAAGAAGTAGAAGACAAGGTAGGCATACTTAAACAATGAGCACAAAAGCTAACATGGTCAGACACAAGGAGGAGTTTATTGTCACTTCAGTATGTGTGGTGGGGAAGGTAAGGGGAATTACTGTCACTTGTTAACATTCTTGTAGAACTGAAATATTCAGCTTTTACACTTTCCTTGTCTATTCTTTTGATTTGAGGACAGACTATACGTTCTAGAGATATTTGCACTGAGGTTAAAAAAAAAGGATATTTTCCCAATATACTACTCATTATTTCGACACATACAAATAGGCTAGTTCACCATCCAGCTGGTCTACTGTCTGGAAAATATAGGCAAGGGTTAATTTTTCTCACTTTGACACTTTCAAATAAGATCTTGCTTCTTTTGTTAGCATTATCATAGTCTCCTCTCTACGTACAAGCGGTTCATCACAATGAGTTATGTTGGGGCCAACGCAGAGGCTTTTACTGTTGACTAGGAAGGAGCATTTGGCGAAGCCACAGAGGGGGTGGCGGATGCTTCTGGCATCTGGAAGGCCAAAGTCCAAGCTGATGCTAAGCCTACTACAATGAATGAAGCAAACTGCAGAACAAAGATCCACCCAGCCCCAAATGTCAATAGTGTGGAGGTTGAGAAACCGAGCTCTCAGCCTTTGAGGATTATTTCACCAGGAGTCTATACATAAAGATGATATGCAAACATCTTGCGGTGGAGGCTTGGCTCAGCTACATGCTTTGCCCTGATGTTGGAAGAAGCCCTGTTGTGCAAGGCATCTTTGGGAATACTGAGATGCTAAAGTCAAGACAAAGGGTATAATAAGCGATAACAGTAACAAAATGAAGTGCTTTGTACCTTAATAATCTCTTTCATCCACGATTCCCTGGGCACTTTATAGACTAGTAACTGCTCTGTTCCCACATATTACCTTTTATCTAAGGACCCGAGGCACTTTCACAATGCTCTTACGATGGAGGAAGTATCATTATCCCATTTTATATGCAGGTAAACAGAGGCACAGAAGTTAAGCAACTCACCCAAAGCCAAGCAAGCCAGCACTCCTGACGCAGAGACGATTAATTAAGAGATAAATTTGTATTTATAAGAGTTACCCTTGTTCATTCAAGGTATATTGTTTTCAAGTTAATGGATATTCCTTACCTGTTCTTTTCTCCTTCCTTTTACTTTCCAGACAGAAACCTATGATTGTTTGAAATCTTATTGTCAAAAATAGTCCTCGAATCACAGCTTTAAAATATGCGGTACTATATTTCATAGTAAAGAAAGTTACTGAATTCAGAGAATTTAAACATACACTAAAGATCTGTGTGGCAATTTACATGTGTATCCAGGCTGAGCCTGTCCTCTTTCCAGCGTGGTGTGCAATCCTCCCAAGTGAGCATCCTCAGGTAAGTAATGGGAACGAATGTGAACATTTATAGCCAGACTCCATCTTGCCTCAGAAAACAAAACAAGGCCGAGA
This sequence comes from Uromys caudimaculatus, assembly GCA_028551405.1. Classification (NCBI taxonomy): domain Eukaryota; kingdom Metazoa; phylum Chordata; class Mammalia; order Rodentia; family Muridae; genus Uromys; species Uromys caudimaculatus. The sequence continues at coordinate 75,695,053 of CM052707.1, read as the reverse complement.
AACCTACACAGCTTATCTAAGTTGGTACCAGTTAGGCTAGCCGTCAGCCTGTTTTTTAATTCTTCTCGGGTGGACTGGGGGGAGAGGCCTTTTACCAAGCAACTTTCTAAGCCTTCTCCAAGTTAACCGAATGTCCAGCCCGACAGACAGACCAAAGACCAGAACTACTTCTGAGAAATGCAAGACCGTGAGTCATTATTGCCCGTGCCCATTGCTGTGGCATGTTACCTGCCACCTCCTTATCTACATTATGTCACCTGAGCAAAAACGACGAGGATTGGTTAGGTCAGTCTGTGTGCCTCCGGACTCTTACTGTTTGGGAAATGAAGGCATGGTTTCATAGCCCCTGAAAATGATGCACCCTAATATTGCACAGATGTGAGAGAGAAGTCCCCTCAGTCCTGATCGCAAATGAGGATGGACTCACCCCTGGGCATAGTAAAGATGGAAAAATAGAGACGATCCAGCTTGACGACGTTGGTGGGGAGATTTGCTGCTAAATCCATCTGTAAGCGGTGTAGAGACAGCGTGAAGATGGGATGAATTGCCAACAAGGGCTTGGAAGAATAACAAACTTTTGATAATTCATCGATCATTTTAGCCTCTCCATTTACCTAACTCCCGTTTTACTAAGACACTAGCTGCCGAGCAGTGGTGGTGCACGCCTTTAGTCCCAGCACTCGGGAGGCAGAGGCAGGTGTATTTCTGAGTTCGAGGCCAGCCTGGTCTACAGAGTGAGTTCCAGGACAGCCAGGGCTACACAGAGAAACCGTGTCACGAAAAACCGGAAAAAAAGAAAAGAAAAGAAAGACACTAACTGCTTTTGAAGTGGCTTGTTGGGTTTCTCAGCCTCCTACCTGCCACCCCCTTGCATCTGACAAGGGGGAGGGCGGCGAGGGGAAGGGACTGTGTGGGTATTTCCCCACCCTGGCGAGCCTGATTCATCCCTAGCTGGTAGCACTTTCCCTCCGGCAAGTCACAACTTTCCCTAGAATAATACCGGTCTTGGACTTAAAAGGAAGAGTGGTGGGAGACCAGAGAGGCGGGGAAGAGGAGTGAGGAGAGGGGCGTGGATCGGCCGTTCCCGCCCCAGAATAGGACGAGCTGGAAGGCCGCCCGCAGCGAGATTGCGAGCCTAGGAAGGAGTTATCCGAGCTGCAGGCGCCCCGGGAGGGAGGAGGCGGGGCGTCGGGAGGGGCGGGGCGTCGCGCACCTGAGCGCGGAGGGCGGGGCTTCGGCGCCACTCCCTCCCTCCCTCTTTCTGGCCGCACGGACTCGGCCCTTTCCGCCCCGCTTCGGCCCCGCTCGGCTCCCGCCCCCCTCCGCCCCTCGCTCCCTCCCTCCCTCCAGCCAGGGACGGCCCCGGAGCTCCGGCCGGCGAGTCTGCCGCTGCGCTCGTGCGCGTCCCGGGCGCTCGGGCTCACCTGGACAAGCTTCATCCCCGCCCCGCGCCTTGTCCCACCTAAACTTCTCGGAGGTAAGGGGCTCTCCGGGCCGCCCGCACCGGACTCCGAGCACGGGTCCCCTCTCCGCTGGACACGTCCCCTCCAGTTCCAGCCTCCTGGGGGCTCCATGTCCCGTCTCGGAATGGAGGCGTCCGCGGCGCGGAGCTCAGGCCCGCGCGAGCGGAATGGGAGTCGCGGGGAGCTGTGCACACAGGTGGCAGCGGCGCGGGTGTCCCGCTGCGGGATCGCGGACCTGGGTGGGACGGGGAGGGCGGCGAGGGTTGGGCCCGACTCTCCCTTCCTCCCCCGGGGTCGGAGTTCTCTGGGTGCACTGCGGAGGTGCGCCCTGCGAACTTGGCGGCTGGGACGCGCGGGCACGCCGAGGGCGCGGCGATCTCTGTCCCGCGGCCGCCCCGGGGACCTGACGCCGCGCCCCCTCTGCCCCCGCCCGGTGTGCTTCCTTGCAGAGCGTCGGTCCGGCAGCGCGCTCGCCCCGCGCCGTCCCCATCGCATTCTCGCTCCCCGGGCAGGCGGCGGCGGGAGTCGGGAGTCGCGGAGTGAGGGGCGCCCCCGCCGGCCCCTCTGGGAACATGGCGACCGGCGGCTACCGGAGCGGCGGCAGCACCACGGACTTCCTGGAGGAGTGGAAGGCGAAGCGCGAGAAGATGCGCGCCAAGCAGAACCCCGCGGGCCCGGGTTCGAGCGGCGGTGATCCAGCCGCCAAGTCCCCGGCGGGATCGCTGGCCCCGACCGCGGCCACCGGGACCTCGGAGCTCAACCACGGCCCCGCGGGCGCGGCCGCAGCTGCCGCCCCCGGGCCCGGCGCCCTGAACTGCGCTCACGGCTCGTCCGTGCTGCCTCGCGCGGCTCCCGGCTCCCGGCGGCCGGAGGACGAGTGCCCTAGCGCCGCTGCGGCCGCGGGAGCGCCCGGGTCCCGGGGCGACGAGGAGGAGCCGGACAGCGCCCCGGAGAAGGGCCGCAGCTCGGGGCCCAGCGCCAGGAAAGGCAAGGGGCAGATCGAGAAGAGGAAGCTGCGGGAGAAGCGCCGCTCCACCGGCGTGGTCAACATCCCCGCGGCGGAGGTGAGCCGGGCGGGGCGGGCCGGGCCGGGCCGGTGCGGGGCTCGGGGCCGCCTCCCGAGTCTTCCACCAGGGTGCTCCCTCGGTCCGGCGCCCGTAGTTCCCTTCCACTCTTTGCAGCGGGGATGAAGTTTTACTTGGAGCAAACGATGGCTGGGAAGTTCCCCCGACCCAGATTAGTTGGACGCGTGCTCTTTTTCGGTCCCTGGAACCGGGTTATTGCTTTAGAATGATAGGCAGTTGGTGTTCCCCACGATTTGGCAGCCTAGACTTCTGTCTCTGTGTCTCTGCCTCTGTCTCCCTGTCTGTCTCTGTCTCTCTGTCTCTCTCTCTCACTCTCTCCCCCTCTCCCCCACCCCCGTGTGTGCGTGAGTGATCAGTTAGGGAAATCGATTCCTGGAGGTGATGACGTCTTCTGGTTTCCCACGTGTCCATCTCGGGCTGTCAGGTTGTTTTATCTCCACTTCCCCAGCAGTGTTTACAAGGAAAAGCACCTGTAAAGAAAGCGTAACCTTAGCAATATCTAAGACAGCGTTATCTCGCAGTAAACCCGAGTAAAAGTCTGTACTGTAGTATCATACACCACCCCTCCCTCCCACCCCGCCCCAGCGATATTTTGGACAGTAGAGATGCTGTAACAACTAAGTTCTGGAGTTTCAGGAACTCATTGCCATCTTGAACAGTCGGGAAAACATTTGTGGGAGGTGTGTGCTCTTTTGTTTTGGGGAGGGGAAGTATTTTTGTTATGCTATCAAACATTTCTTCAGGCGGCAGGAGCGTTCTATTGGAGAATTGTGTGAAAGATTTTTAGACAAGAGTATAATCGTGCCTCCTTCTACCTGAAAGGAAGCGGTTCCAAAACTGTTTGAGGGAAGTGGTTCAACCAACTGTGTTTCACCCGAGGAAGCCACATCTTTTACTCGATGGTTTTTTAGTTTTAATTCTCCACCCACGACTTTTTAATTCCTGGCCTTGTTATTCATTAAAGGACTGTTAAAATATTTACTAACTTTGGGCTGGGAGTGTAGCTCCGTGGTAGAGCATTTGCTTAGCACGCATGAAGGCCCAGTGTTTGATCCCCAGCACTGCCTAAACAAAACAAAACAATATAAAACCACATTAAAAGCCAGGCATCCAGGCTCATACCTGTAATTCCAGCCCTTTGAGGCTGAGGCAGGAAGACCGGGAGTTTGAGTCCAGTCAGGGCTATGTGTTGGGAAGTCTGTCTCCACCTGTAACCCCCACCAATTTACCAACTTTAATTATGATTTAGGTGATTTGTACTAATGAGTATATTAGAATCATAATTTAAAGCATTAATATGATTTCGATACCTAGGGAATGAGTGTGTCTCTGTAGGATATATTTTTGTATTTTTATGTGAATGTCTTCAAGATTTTTATCAGCCAGAACAGCTGTCCTGGTCTCTTACCATTTATTCAAGATATCTGTTATTCATTAAAGTTGCTTTCAAAGGAATTCATAAGAATGGTAATCAAATTTCCAGGTTTCTTCTTTTTTTTTAATGTAAAAATATGACGATTAAGGGGAACTGAAGACAAAGCTTTGGAAAGACTGCATTCCTTAGCTTTATTTTTAAAAGCAGCTTATGGTCCAAATAAAAGAAGTCGTCATTTTCACTGTTCTTTCAGGGTTCATCTAACAGGGGTCTTATTTTGGGAAATATGTTGGCAGATGTTAAACTTCATTTGTTTGGTCTGGCTCCTTGTGCTAAAATTATGTATTTTTTTAATTACTTTGGAAAAAAAAAAAAAACAGGAAAAATAAGGAGGGTGTATCTCGTGAGAGCGTAAGAAACATCCTTTGTTAATGGGCCCTCCTCGGAGTGAGGGAGCCTGGTGCTGGGGATGTGGATGGCTCCCCACTGTAATTGAGCCTAATACTCTGGAATGTTTTTCGTTTGGGTGTTGGCAACTCCTAAATTTAATCTTCCTTAAAAACAAACAACCCAGGGTACCATTTTCTTTCTTTCTTTTTTTTTTTTTTGTCTGTGGAATTTGAACCTTTTTTATTGAATAGGGAATTGAGGATTGCTTCCTTTTACTGGTAACCATGGCTCCATTTCAAGCTGTAGGACCCAACAAAACAAAGTCATATTTTACCACAGTATCTAATTAGCAGGCATACTTCTCCACTGTCTCCTCCCTTAGATTTAGAACTTTAGAAATTTTTTCCCCCTTAGATGGTTTTACCAGCTGCAGAATATATATTGCAGAACGTTGAAGCTGAACCATTTTCCTGTCTTTCAGGTCGTTTCTGACTTAGAATTGTATGCCATTTCTTCTAGTTGTACAGTGAAATCTACTTGCTGAAGGGTTTTGGGGGCTACATAGTTTGGCACTCTTCTTCTAGTAAGCTGTATTTTATAACCCTACTGTCTACTGTCAAGTGACGCTTGCATTCATTCACACAATATTCCCAACCAAGTTTATTCCACATTACCCTGGAGTGTGCCTAGAGGACCTTTTTCAGGGATTGAAAAACATTGTTCCTTCAAGAAGTCTGTCTTGTTGGCTGTGGGGGCGTATGTCTTCCGATCCCACCACAGAGGCAGAGACAGGCAGATCTCTCTGTGGTTGGGGCCAGCCTGAAATACAAAATGAAACCAGCCTGCTCCTCATCCCCCAAGGCGTGCTCATTAAACATCCGTGTGATGAGTGCGTTCTGGCTTACACTAGCTCACTTTATTATTCTATTGTCTTAGATTGCAGCGGAGGCTACAGCCGAACACCTCAGTATCAACTAGGAGACAGTTTAGCGAGGAAACAGGTTAAAAGCCAATGAGGGCTAGAACACAGGGCAGATACTGGGAGAGGAGTATATAAGTCCAAATGTCCAGATATCCTTTAATGGCAAACTCTATAGTTTTCATTAATTAGGGTTTTTGAACTGTCCTCTGACTTTTGACCATTTTCTACCTTTCCAGTGTGGTAGTAACTAGCTGTATGTTGGATAATTAGGGCACGGTATGCTACCTGCTCCTAGTGTTTGTGTTTTTTCAAATCAGACAGATGATCATTATATGCCTGGATTCATTGAATTGTCTAAGGAAACCGGGCAAAACAAGAATGAAGTGGTTTAGATTTGAAGAGAGCAAGGCTGGACTCTAGGAAGACGGGTAAGACTTACCAGTGTAAAAGCGTGGGACCGCAGCCCGCTGTTGGTATTTATTGCCATGCTCCACATCTAGAGGGAAGCTGGGACCAACTTGAGGTTGAGGCTCTTGGGTGGAGTCACGATTACTTCCGTGCGTACATATCCATCCGCACATTCTCATGGACGTTCGCACATACATGTAGCATTTTTAAGTGTTAAAGAGTTGTGGTTTCTTAAGCCTTGGCAGCCTGTTGCTATCATGTGCGGAACTTAAAAATAAATGCCCCCCTGCTGATTCTTGGCCCTTCCTGCCCTCCACTCCCACTCCCATGTGATTTAATGAGTTTGGGAATGGATCCCAGACCTTAATATTTTTATAAACTCCCCGTGTAGTTCTAATGTGAGTCAGGATTAAGAGCCACCGGGTCATGGTCTGGGGGTATAGAAGCAGCTAGAACATGGGCACTGTCCGCAAATACTCCCAAGTAGAATAAGAAAACGAACATGGCAAGAAGGATGAGTGTAGCTTCAGCCCTAAGTGGTACGCAGACTTCCGAAGAGGCTTTGAGGGCTTCTCAGACAGTTGGCTGTCTGCTCTGTTTACAGAGGTACGCCTGAAGACAGTTACCCCAGCAAACAGGACTCCTTCCTAGCTAAGGGTAGCACTGAAGGCTTTAGGCTAAAAGCTAACATCTCTTTAAACCTTCTACCTGCCTAGTGCAGGCCGAAGTGCTTAAAGGTCATTGCGGTACTGTTAGGTAGCTGTCCCCTATTCCCATTGCCAGAGTAGAAAGAAGAGGCTTAGACTTTAAGTGACTCAAGATTATATAAACATGACAGTTATGATACACAGATGAAAAAGGAATGCACACATAAGTGACAGGGCATAGTTTAATATGTGCCTGTGTGGGAAGAAAAACAGATTTCTAAGGAATGAATCTTGCATTATTTAGCGTATTTCCTTATCTTTTCCCCCTTCATGTTTTATTAAAGCCATCACTGATAGTTAGGCATTTGAAAGAGAAAGCCTGTAAAGTTTGGAATTAAATAGAAACGAAGCCAAATCTGTAGGCTCAGAGATCGCTTTCTGATCTGCTCTAGTTTGCTTCAGAAAGTGTTTAACACCAAGGTGCTATCAACATGAAAACAGACGAAATTGTTTTTTCTGTTAGCAGTTAAAAAGTGTATACTCTAATACAACTCAAATGATTATTTTTTTTTCTGTCAAGATTGTGTTGCTACTGCAGCATTTGAACTCAGGCCTTCAGAGATGAGGCCAGAGGATCATTTAATGTAGAGAACATTTTCACAGGAGTGCCATTGAGACAGCAGTTACTCAGTGTGTTTGCTGAGCCCTGCATGGGGCATGCTCTACTTAGTAACCCTTATAAATCCCGTAGATTAGGAAATGTTCTCAGTATATAGCAAGCCTAGTTTCCTAAGTGGCTTCAGTGCTTGGACTGTCCCCTATTCACAGGTCAGATTTTCTCCGTCTGAGTCATTGCTAGTGACTCTGCTGACTCATCGCACAGAAAGGTAGACAGTCTGGATCACGATGGGAACACCAGAAGGCGTGTCTTAATCTACCTGGAGGCTCTAATAAGAACACTGACACGGGCTGGAGAGGTGGCTCAGTGGTTCAGCGCATTGACTGTTCCTCCGGAGGACCCGGGTTCAATTCGCAGCACCCACGTGACAACTGCAGGATCCAACATCCTTATACAGACAGACATGCAGACAAAACACCGATGCACAGAAAATAAAAATAAACTAAAAAAAACCCCGCCAAAACCCAAAAAAATACCCATACAAAATGTTTTAGAAGTTTAAAATTGTTGGTAAATGTTGGGGCTTGCAATTTTCTCAGGTTCCTTTTTTCTCCTTTAAAAGCGGAGGGAGCCACATACCGTAAAATGCATCCTTTTAGCAGTGTATACTGCGGGGCTGGGGACCTATTGTTCATGGCTAGAGCGCTTGTTAACATGCATGAGGCCCTCGAAGTGACTCCCAGAGAACAAGAAATGAATGGGTAGTTGTGTTCCTTCATTGTATGCACAGGCTGTGCTCTACAAACAGGCTCGTAGTTTTGTCTGCAGTTTTCTTTATGTTCTGGAACCTGTAGTTGCCTAGTCTCCACTCAGGAAAGCACAGTAGTATTCAAACTGACAAGGTAGTAATTTTAAGTAATTTAATAGCAATCTTTCCCACCTTTCACAGAAAAGGACGACAGATGTACTCTTTCCTTCATTTTTACTTTTTTTTTTTTTTTTTTTTTAAAACTTGGGCACCTGCCACTGAATTTGGTCCTAGCGCGGTATTTAACAGAATATAAAGTTTTACACTTATTTTGGGTTTTTCATGGAGTCCTGCAAACTTCAAGAGTATCGATGCATAGTGAGAAACCAGCAGAACTTTACAAGACTTGAAAGTTGAACTGAACCGTGTTAGCTGAAAGCACTATCTTTTGTGACTTGGGTGGGGGACAGACCACCTGTGTGACACTTACCTGTTATTTTCAGCAGACTTCTCAGACCCACGTGGGTAGAGGGAGTCACCTGAGACTGTGTTTTGACATGTTCTTGAAGGATTCAGGGGAGTGTGTGTGTGTGTGTGTGTGTGTGTGTGTGTGTGTGTGTGTGTGTGTGTAATGTAAGTTTGAGAAACCTGACTTGAATAGCCTTTATAGTTTACTGGTTTATCCAATGAAACTAATACTGCTTATCTAGCAGAATTGTTATGTGAGTCTAACAAATTGATGTGGCTAAGACAGACAGACACATCAGGGGGCTTAGGCAGGGAGGTGGAGGTCTGGGACCTGCCTGACCTCTACTGGGAGACATTGTTTCAAAACAAAAGTTATCGAATGTTCAAATGGTAAATATACGAATTACATTGATAGCTGCTTGTGGTGTGGTGGACTTGATACAAGGATAGCAATCATTCTTTTCCTCTTAAGACTTAGAGTTTAACAGAAATAACTTGATATCCTTGGAAATTTATATCACTTTAAAGACTTGTATAATGTCATGTATTTAATGTAAAATGCTTCTACTTTGCTTCTTGTCCTGCGTTTGTCAACCATAGAGAAACAGACGTAATGTTTATGTGTAACCGGAACTTACCTGTCACTCATGTTTTACCTAGGAAAAGCAGAAAGCACGTTTACGTTAATGGAAACCTTTAACCGCCGACAGTTCAAACTCTGTGATGGCTTCTGGCCTTCTTATCAAAGCTTGTATTAGATGCAGACGTGGTAGATTAGATGAGTTTTTCTTTGTTTCTTACTGTAACCTGTTAGGCTGTTGGCTGCGAGGACCAGCAGCTGTTTCTTTACGGGCTTGGAGAAGAGGGAACCTCCTGTTTGTTTTAGCCAACTGTACTAGAGCCACGACACCAGCTGATAGACGATCAGCCTCAGCCGGCTGTGCCTTTAGCTTTACCTGTACGCCTGGCATCGCGGCACATGCCATCAGTAAGAACACTGAATCTCTAAAAGTGGCAGAACGGTACATGTCAAAGGTAGAAATAGCTCCAAGTTCAAATCTTTTTTTTTTTTTTTTTTTTTTTTGGGTTTTCGAGACAAGGTTTCTCTGTGGAGCCCTGGCTGTCCTGGAACTCACTCTGTAGACCAGGCTGGCCTCGAACTCAGAAATCTACCTGCCTCTGCCTCCAAGTGCTGGGATTAAAGGTGTGCACCACCACTGCCCGACCCAAGTTCAAATCTTAATATATGATTTGCTGCTAGTTGATCATGATTTGATGTTTTCAGAAATATTCATCTAATTTCTCCCTTCCTTCGTCCCCCTCCCTTCCCCTCCCCCTCCCTCCCCCTTTCTCACTCCCCCTCCCTCCCTTCCCCTCCCTCCCTCAGTCCTTCCTTTCCCTCCTTTGCTCCTTTCCTCCCCATGCCCTCCTTGAGTCTTAACTCCCTCCCTTCCTTCTTTTCCCTGAGACAGCAAGGTCTCTATGTAGACCATGTTGGACTTGAACTCATAGATATCCTCCTGCCTCTGCCTCCAAAAGGGCAGGGATCACAGGTGAGCAGTATAAACCCACATGTTTCATATGTTCGTATGAAACAAATGTTTGAAACATGTTTTGAGCAGCGTTGTTTTGTGTTAAATAGCAAGAAATAGGACCATTAGGTTTTGAAAGCCACTGTTTAGTTAGGGTTTTGCTGGAATGGTTGGATATGAAAGTTTATGGTGCAGATCAGTTTGTTTACAGATCTGTAATCAGCATGCAGACTAATTATATAGGGTTACTGAAAATAGAATCAAGTGAAAACCAATGTCTAATGTCTTATAATCTAATTCAAGGCTTATCTAAGGGCATGTAAACAAACTCGTATGTCTTTGAGAAATTACTGTATGATGTGTGGATTAACTTTATTATTATTTTATTTATTTATTCACAAGGTGGGTTTTTTTCCCATCCTTGTACAAGACAAGGAATTTGAGCCTCAAAGAAGCTGTGTCTTGCCCAAAGACTGTTCTGACAGAACATGGCCGTGACTTCCAGTCTGTTTGGACGCAGGGCTCACACATCGGTTATCATAGTTGGAAACACCTTGGGTCTGTTCTATCAGAAGAAACTTTGATGTGCAGAGAATGGGGAGGGAGTAGAGAATAGTTAATGAGGAATGACCAGCTCAGCTTGGGATGGATCCCAGGGGCAAGCCAAGGAATCCAACTAATTCTGTTGCTCTTTGTGAGTATTTTGGCAGGCGTTTCCTTCCTCTGTCCATACCTGTTTCTACAATAACTCTCATTAGTTCCTGGAAAGGAAAAGGTTACCTGCCTAATATGAAATCCTTACTAAGAAGACTCTTTGTTCAGGAACAAATAAATCTCCTGAAGAGGGATGAGCTGTATAAAGCAGTGTCAAACAGTAGGTGCGTAGTGAAAGAACAAATTTCAAATTCCTGAGTTACAAAGTAACCTGTGGCTGAGTGGTGGTAGTGCATGCTTTTAATACTAGCACTCGGGAGGCAGAGGCAGGCAGAGCTCTGAGTCTAGGCCAACCTGGTCTACAGAGTGAGTTCTAGGAAGGCTAAGGCTACACAAAGAAACTGTCTCAAAAAATAAAGAAAAGGAAGAAAAGAAAGTAAATAACTCAGGGATAGAATCCAACAGAAATAAACTCTGGAGGTGGACAGAATAAATGAGGTGAGATAAAGAAACTCTACTGATAGTAAATAAACACCCTGAATCTGGGCCTCTCCTTTGTTTCCTGTTTGTGATTTTTGAGGAACTCGGTGCTTTTCCCGATCATGGTTTTAGGAATGATACTTGTTCTGTCTCATGTGTGCAAGTACATGATGTATAAGTGACTTGTGTACATGTGTGTGTGTATATGAGTGTACATTCCTGCACATTCATGCGCTGAGGCCAGAGAGGATGTCAGATACCCTGCTCTATACTGCCCTGCCCCATTCCCGGAAGATACAATCTTTCCACTGAACCTGGAGCTCCCAGGGTTTTGGCTAGCTGCTGGCCAGCCGGTCCCCAGGATCTGCCTGTTCCTTCTGCCCCAACACTGAGGTGCATATGGCCATGTTGTTTGCTGTGTGGCTGCTAGTGATCCAAACTCAAGTCCTCGTCTATCTTTGGGTTTTATTGTGGGAAAGGGACACCATGACCAAGGCAACTCATATAAAGGCAAACATAAAATGAGGGCTGGCTTACAGTTTTGGAGGCTCAGTCCATTATCATCATGGTGGGAAGCATAGCAGCATGCAGGCAGACTTGGTGCTGGAGGAGCCAAGAGTTCTACATCTTGATCCAAAGGCAGCCAGGAGGAGACGTTCTTCCATCACTGGGCGGAGCTTGAGCACTAGAGGACCTCAGAGCCCACCCCCATAGTGACACACTTCCTCCAACAAGGCCACACCTTCTAATAGTGCCACTCCCTACGGGCCAAGCATTTTCAAACCTCTACATTATGCTTGCATACCAAGCATTCTCTTATTTTCTGGGCCATCTCCCATCTCCCACCTTTCCCTTATCTCTTAAGATAATCTCTCAATGAACTGAGGACCTTGCCTTCTTTTGGATGGGTGGGTGTGGGGGGAGGTAGACCAAGCTAGCTGGCTGTCAAGCTCTGGGTATCTGCTTCCTCCCCAAGCCCAGTGCTACGGTCACAGATGTGCATTAGCCAACCCAGTTTTTAATTGGGTACTGTGGATCTGAACCCAGCTTTATCCACGGATCCATCTCCCCAGACCATTTATTTTCTTTTGATGACAAAAGTAATCAGAAAGGAGAGAAACGATTCCCAAAAGTTGTCCTATGACCACACACACTCAAACAAATAAAAAAGTATTAAATAAAAAAAAAAATAGGTTAAAATTTACCAGTTTGATATATTTTCTTTTTTACATACCAAGTTTTATGTATATATTTAATAATTTTCCTTTAAGTTTGACATTATATTGTGAATTTTTACTTTTTTGACATTTAAAAATGATTTATATTTGCATATTTTATCTGTATAAGCGTTTTGCCATCATGTATGCGTGTGCATCATAGGTGTGCCTAAGATGATTCTGGAACACTAGAAGATGTGTACAGGCCAGGTGGGGTGTTCTGTATCTTTAATCCCAACACTCAGAAGGCAGAGACAGACAGATCTCTGAGATCAGGGGCATCCTGATCTACACAGTGAGTTCCTGGACAGCTTTGGTTACACTTGAGGCCCTATTTCAAGTAAACAAAATGAAACAAAAAGATAAAGGATGTATCTAATCAAATGTCAACTGTCAGGCTGTGTGGCTAATACAGAAACAGCGTAGGAGATCCTTCAGGATTGGCTGTCCCAGGTTTTGCGGTGGGAACATGTAATTTGTAATGTTCTTTTTCTGTAAGGTTTTATATTTTAGTACTGAACAAACCAATTAGCTCATGTGCAGCACATAATAGCAAGTCAGACCCCCAATTTAAACATGACTGAGTCTCCAAGGTTGAAAGCTTCCGCTTCCTCTGGTAGGATTGATGGCTACTGTTGAGGATAAGCTGTCAGACACACTGTTGTGTGTGAATCCTCCCTTATAGACCTACTTTTGAGAATAGAGCTTCTGGTGTCTTCTCTTGGAGTTGTTCCTAAGTCAGCTACCAGTTTTCATCTGGATCCAGTGGGGACTGGGATGAGTTTGTTTCTTAGCCAAGAATCCCCGGACTCAGAGTCTTGAGAGAAGACGGGGTGAGAAGCCGAGTCAAGCAGATGGTGCACCATGACAGAGGGAAGCAGAAAAGCGAGGCATTTCTTGAAGAACTGATTAGTGATAATTCAGTGAAGAAGAGAGGCTTAGTCCTGAAGTGCAGAATAGCCAGAGGAACAACCCGGAGTGAGAGAGAGGTTAGGTTACGAAAGAATAATGGTTTGAAAACCTTAAAACTGTCCTCAGGATTTCAGGGCTGCCCGGCTGCCGGTGCCCTGGACCGAGGCGTGTCCCTAAGATTGTTCAAGCTCAGCGGCTGCTCTGTGGTGACCAGAACAGATTGGAGGAAGGAGAGATGTGAGGAGATTGTCCTAGAGGTTGTGGTCAGACTCTTCCTGGGGGATGCAGCACACTGGAGTTGAGTGCAGTTTATTGACATTTTCTGAGTCTTGTGTCTTTAACTCTGCTAATGTTCTCAATTGGATGGAGTCTATACTGAAGATTGTAAGTCTCTTTTTATAAGATTATTGAGTATCTTTGGTAACCTTAAAGACAACAATTAAAATAAAAAATAATTCACACACCACTCAATAGTGGTGCATGTCTCTAATCCTAGCACTTGGGAGGCAGAAGCAGGAGGATCTTTGTAGTTTGAGGCCAGCCTGGTCTACAGAGTGAGTTTCAGGATAGCGAGGGCTACACAGAGAAAGCCTGTCTTGAAAAAGAAAAACAAAACAAAACAAAACAAAATAAAAAACCCAAACAAACAGAAATTACTCACACTACAGCAAGACCCAGAAAAAAGAAGCTATTCAAATTTTCTGATTTGAGGAACTCATTGCCAGCTATGGCCTGTCTTCTCTGTTAGGGTTTTCTAGAGTCCAGCTTCACCCCAGGGTGACTGTCACCTTTTACAATAAACCTGAACAAATGTGACATCCTCATATTATTCACGATTTCAGGTTTTTAATGGTCTTATTTATTCACTTGGTGTCTCAGTTGGTTTTTTTGTCTTTCTTTTTTTCCCCCTTTTTCCATGCTGGGGAGGTACTCGAGGCCTCTCCAGCTGAGCCACAACCCCACACCCCAGGTTTTGGAAGTTCTAATTTCTGAGATGCTTGTATGCAAATCCAGAATACGAATACATAGCTCATATTTTCGTCACTCTCAGATCAAATCTACATCGGAATGATTGAATTGTTCAGCTTTATATTAATATATCTTTACTGATGAGCTAGGGAATAGTCTCAGTGTTAGTCTCCAGGACTGAGAGAGAGATGGCTCGTGTTACTAAGAGAGGATTTAGTTTAGAAACTTGTTAACTGTGTACCAGAAGAAATGGCCTGTACGTTACTGGCAGGTGAATGAGTAGGCTGGAGGACACGGTTTCAGCTTTTAGTAGTGCAAACCACAGTTAAAAGTTCTGCACCTTTACTGGGCTGAAATGCAGACCTCTGAGAAGAGGGACTGCTGGGCTTGTCATGGAGGTGCCCGTACTCAGATCTGTGAATGGTGCCTCCATCATCTGCTGCTGGGGTACCTGAGGGACAGGGGCACAGGGAGGCTGATATCTGATGCTACCTAAGAGGATGCTGCCATGCTAAAGAAGATGTCCCGCTGACATCGATGGGAACGGGCAGGCAGGCCAGGCCAGGACGCAGAGGCAAAGAGGCAGATCCTTTTTCCAACTTTTCCCCTCCTGCTCTGTGTGGACAGAAACAGGATTAAATTGGCTCTTATAACACTGGCCAGAGTAATTGAGAAAATTATCCTCTAACTGGCTGCATTTTCCTTTTTTAAAAAGATTTATTTATTTTAGGTGTTTGCCCCACATGTATGTCTATACAACATGTGTGCATTGTTCTCGGAGGCCAGAATCCCTTGTTATTCCAGGTACATATGGTTGTGAGCCTCCATGTGGGTGCTGGGAATGAAACCCAGGTTCTCTGGAAGAACAGCCAGTGCTCTTAACCACTGAGCCATCTCTGGTCCTAAGTGAGTATTTCACAGTGTTAGGGAAATATTGGTTCTGTTTTTAGTTGTGATAATGGTTTTGTATGTGTTCCGAAGGAGGTCTTTCAGCGATTATGCACTGCTATGGTTTAGATGAACTATGTCTGCAAGTAGAGCCCGTAAATAAATGAAACTTAAAATTGAAACCAGTGATGGACAAATGAAGAAACAGATTATCTTCTTTACTTGCCTATGTGTTTTCAATTTTATAGAGAAAAATTAGGTGGGTGAGCACATGTGTGTGTACATGCATGTGTGTGATGTCTAAGTTAACTGATTCTGTTAGAAGGATATGTGTATGATCAAAGGTAGATAATAAAGTCTGCCGATTGTACTGTGGAGAGACCTAGGAGAGAGGGCTACAGAGTGGTGGCCGTACTTCAAGGCCGTCAAGGGAAGGCTTTTGTGAAACCAGGCTTTTGAACTGAGATCTGAATTTGGGGAATGAACCAGTTGTGTAGACATTAAGGGAAGGAGCTGAAGGGAAGGTTCTGGTAGAAAGTACAGAACTGGCTTCAGGGGAGTGATCCCGCAGTGTGCATTGGATTAGAAAGGTCACGCCGGGCAGTGGTGGCGCACACCTTTAATCCCAGCACTTGGGAGGCAGAGGCAGGTGGATTTCTGAGTTCGAGACCAGCTTGGTCTACAGAGTGAGTTCCAGGACAGCCAGGGCTACACAGAGAAACCCTGTCTCAAAAAACCAAAAAAAAAAAAAAAAAAAAAAAGTCACATGTTGCCTATGTGCGAAGAGAGAGGAAGGCTCGGGGTCTTGACAGGTAAAGTGCAGCAGGGAGCTATGTTGTCAGTGACTAGAAGAGGTTGACTTGATCCTGGTTCTCAGGGGATAGCGCCACAGTTGAACCAGGATGCCCTAGGTGAGTGCCGGCCAGTCGGCTAATTCCTTTCATTGCATCCCCATATCTTCATTTGTTGAATTACAGTTTAAAAGAATGATCACAAAACATTTACTTTGTAGGCTGGTTAACTATGAGTATGCAAGGTAATTATTGTTAGTTTTTTGTTAGTTTCTCTGGAAACTCTAGTTTCCTGAGAGTATCTACAGCACATTTGTTTTTCATGTAAGATTGTAATAGAATCTTTTATTCTTCTGTTAATTGTCGCCTGAAAGGCTTAATGCCTCAGTCTGCTAACTTAGGCCTAGTCCTGGAAGTATCTAGCCTCCTCACAATCTAATGTAGGTCTAGATACAATGTTTTCAGTCTCTGAGACTTGCTGCTGGATAAGCTCATTCCTTCCTAGTTCTTTCTGAATTCTGGCTGGCTGGTTCAATTCAGCTGTTCTGGCTCAAACTGCTCTCCAAGCTGACTGATTCAATCTGGCTTCTGTCTCCTTGCCTCTCCCGAATTGCTCTGCTTGACCTCAAACTAGCTCTAGCAATCTGTTCTGATCTTCTGGCTCCTTCTCATTCTCTGGCTGATTCTGTCTTCACTTGTGTCTAGCTTGTTTGCCTCCTTCTCTTATTCTCTCTTTGCACTGCTCTCTTAAGTAGCTTCCTTTTCCTCTCTCTTCTCGTGAGAGTTGGGCAGATCCTATTCTGTCAAATCTTTTCTCTGATCCGTCACTTTGCCTGCCACTCAATTAGACATCACTTTCAAACATGGCTGCTTCCTTCTACAAACTAACTTTACCCTCATTGTTTGGGATTAAAGGTGTGTCCTAAGGGCATGTCTGTATTCTAGCCAAAGGGATTAAATATGTGTGCTAAGGCTAAGCCACACCACAACTAGAAACAGCTTTTTCCAGGAAATAATACAATCTCAGGGTTCACAGTGTGATTGAAGACCCTGCAACACAAGATTAAGAAGAGTTTTTAAAGAATAGTATATTCACACGGAGTGATTTTATTGAAATTTAATTTTTTTCTCCTAGAGTTCTCTAAAACTCACAAATATTGAGAAATATACCTAAAACTTGTAGCAAAACTTAGATATTCATTTTTGAACATTGTAAGCTACAGATTTAACATTGAATATTAGGAAATACCTGCTAACAATTTGGACAGTTATAGCCATTCCTGTTAACTTTGATATTATCCAAATTGATCCTATGTGATATTTGCTGTCTTGGGAAGTCTGATGAATGATGAAGATGATGATGATGATGATGATGATTATGGTGATGATGGTTAGGGTGATTTTTTTTCTTTTTAGAATGTAATTGACCAAGGGGGGGGGACTATTTTTCTATGAAAAAATTTCAGTAGGCATTTGATTTGCCCTTTAAGAAATTAGTGATACTAATGCAGAAGGTGGTAAAATGTATTGCGTATGTTGTCTCTAGCACCAGCAGGAACTAGAGAGGTGGCTCGGTGGTAAAGAACCCAGGCTGCTCTTGCAGAGGACTGGAGTTTCGTTCCCAGCACCCACATAGCAGCAGCTCACAACTGGCTGTCACTCCAGTTCTGGGGATCTGTGCTCTCTTCTGGCCTCTGACACCAGACACACAAGTGGTGCACAGAATGCAGGCAGGCAAGACACACACACACATAAAAGATAAAGCAGAAACCTTGGGATTTAAAAAATGAAGGGAACCTCGTTCTGCTGTAGTTTAAGGAAATGAAAACTGTGATTAACACTTTTTAAGTAAACACCTATTTTTGCCATTTTGTGGCTCTTAGGTTAAAACTGTCAACATTTTCCTCCTTAGGCGAGCACCCTGATAAAAATAAAGAAGAGAATAGTGATTATCATTTTTAAATAATGTATTTAACAGTTTGAGTGCACATCCCCACCCCCCCATGTATCTTTAGACTTTTTAAAAAGGAATACTTGAGAGTCTCTTAACTCGGGATCGGTGATAAGGATACCTGTTAAGATGGTTATCGGGTTTCTAAGTTACTTACTGTCTGGTGAGAGTGTAGATGATTTGGGTGAGGAGGGCCAGGTAGCCCTGCTTTGTATTGCAAAGGAAGTTTTGAGCCCTCTGCGCAGGCACACAAATCACCTTTTATTTTAAGTTGCATTAAAATCAGTGATACAAAACCCTAAATTTAAGGTTTCTTGGCCCTCCCTGGTTTTTTTTTCATGCTCTAGTATGGGGAATTTTGTCCATACTCCAGGCCACCAGCATTCAGGGCTAGTCCTCCAGGATCTTAAAGACGGAAATCATTTTAATAAAACAGGGTCTTTGAAAGGTCTGAAGTATATAAGTCGAGATGGGAGAAATCTTCTTAAAGTGCCCCGCAGTCTTCATCCCTGAGCTGGTCTCTTCTGAGTCCTTCCTCGTGTCGCGGTCTGGGCAATCGCACCCAGGAGCCTGTGTGAATTTGCTTGTGTGCCTTTAGTGGGAGTACTGCATCCCCATAACCCGTGTCCTGGTTCTCCAACCCCTGCCCCATCCTAGTTTCTAATCTAACGTCAGGTGAGAGTGTAGAAGGACAATGCTGAGCACCCAGGGCACTGGAGGCACAAAGAACTAGCTAGCTCCTCCTGGAACCTCCTCTGCTTTATGCCCCAGGTATAATGCCCTGGGTTTTATGCCCCGGGTTTAATGCCCCAGGCTTGAAGCTGAACTGTTTCACGTACCCTAGGAAAATAAATTTCCTTGTTGCTGGAAACATTAAAACATCCCACACTTTTATTATATTAAAAAAAAACAAAAACAAAAACAAGCAAGCTGGGCAGTGGTGGCGCACGCCTTTAATCCCAGCACTCGGGAGGCAGAGGCAGGTAGATTTCTGAGTTCGAGGCCAGCCTGGTCTACAGAGTGAGTTCCAGAACAGCCAGGGCTATACAGAGAAACCCTGTCTCGGGGGGAAAAAAAAAAGAAAGAAAGAAAGAAGGAAGGAAGGAAGGAAGGAAGGAAGGAAGGAAGGAAGGAAGGAAGGAAGGAAGGAAGGAAAGAAAGAAAAACAAGCAAGCAAGCAAAGAAAACAAGTTAGTATAAAAAAAACCTGTGTACAGATATGCCATTGTATACATATCTTCAATAATTAATTCATGCCCAATCTTATTTCAATATGGTCCTAGATTTCCTAACATTTTACTCATAAATAGAATGAGCTTATGAAAGATATAACTCTTATTTTTTAAGATAACCACTATACCACTATTCTATATAAATAATCCCTTAAGAGTTCAAATTTCCAGTTGTATCTTATGGTTTTTATATAGTAACCAAATAAGGTCTTATATGCTGCGGGTCTGACGGTCTGTCTTTGCAATGTATTTGTTGAATAGAGATGGTCATTTGTTCTGTGGTGTTTATCTTAAAGTTTAACGAAACCGTTGGAATTCATTATTTCCTGTAAATTGTAGGTTAGATTTAAGCTCAGGTTCACTTATTGCTTCTTAGGAAGGATGCTGCTTAGGTGACTCTCTGCCTCCATAGGAGGAGGACCAGTCTGGTCCATTTCTTCTGTGATGTGACCGATGAGTTGAATGTATACCTGTCAGCAAACGTGACGTGTACCGTCCCTTCATCCTCTCAAAAATTACCAAGTGCTCTCAGAGATTTGCTCTCAGATTGTCTTTTGGTCTGTGTTTAAATATTACCATATCTACAAATGTTTCTCTTATTAGAAACTCGAGGCTGATAAACATTAGACATTTCTGCTCCTTAGAAATAACAGGAATAAACTGTCTTGTGTAGGTACATAAACAACATCGTTGTAAAGACTGTTTCAGAAGCCCAGGAGACTGCTGTTCTGCATTTCTGTTCTTTGCTCCCCAGCTGCAGAGCACAGCTGGATTTCCATCATTGCCTACTCTGCTTGTTGTGAAACCGTGTGTCATGAGGCCTTCTGGCTTGATGTGCATTCCTCTGAGAGAGAGGGCCAGAGGGCCAGGTACATAGTGCTGTTGTGGAAACTTTTGATGTAGCAGACTCCAAGGAGCCTTTGGAATCTACATGGTTCCTAGACTAGGCTTCTGGACCTCTCGGTTTTCAGTCCATTTTTGTTTGATCCATCCATCCATCCATCCATCCATCCATCCATCCATATTTATGGTTTTATAAGACAGAGTTTCTCTTTGTAGTTTTGGATGTCCTGGAACTCACTCAATAAGACCAGGCTGGCCTTGAACTTGAAGATCTGTCTGCCTTTCCCTCCCAAGTGGAGATATTCTGATTGGGGATATTTTTCTTTTCTTTCCTTCTCATTCCTCTTTTTCTTGTACATCGGTGATCTCCTCTGACTAGCCATTTAGTTGTGGAGATGCAGTTTGCAAAGTTGAGGTCCTTTCTAAGGGAGCTAGAATCAGGAGATTTGTTTGACCAGGCGAGAGCCGGCTGGGGGGATTAAACTCTGTTGAAACATACACTTCAGCGTGCTCTCCAGGTGGAGGAAGACGCCGGATCCATTTGCTTTGCTCTCTTGAATTATTAAGATGGAGTTGCAACTCGCAGGCTGTGTGTTTTAGTACTAGATCAAATAACATTATAATCTACAAACTTGCTTGAAGACTCTGAAAAGGACAGGATCTTTGCAGTTAGATGCTGTCAGCTCTCGGTTTCCTTATAGAAATGTGGTAAAGTTCAACAAGATAACGTCTGTGCATAGCTTAAAGAGCCTGTTCATTGTAGGACAGATTACTGTTAATTCCATAGGAGCTAAAAAAAAAAAAAAAAAGTACAGACTCTGTTACAGGATGCAGAGTTTTGCTCCAGTTTGGTCTTAAAAAGTCTGAGCTGTTTAATCTGCTTCCAGAATTACTTCCCAGATCTGAGTACTCCTGAGTAGAGACAGGAAGTTGTAAGAAGGCATACATGATAAAACTCAGACGCTAAAACTTGGAACGGAATAAAGTGGACAGAGGGAGGTGCAAGTCAGAGCAGTGTAAGCAGTAGATTAATTAGGCCTAATAAAAATTCAATTCTTGTTCTTAGCTACGGATGGAAAGGGGTCATCTTAATTGCTTACTTGTGTGTACTTGAGAGGAAATGTGAAATCAGTTTTCTTGTACTTAAAAATCGGTACTTTAATTGACTTCTGGAATTTTTATGATACAATAGACGAGACAAGTTTATTGAGCTAACTATATATAGATCTTAAGCTGTTTGGCAGTTTAAATAGCTATTTAATGTGGGCTAGCAGTGGGAAGTATATGAGTTGGAGGCTGGAAGGAAGCTAGACCAAGTATAATCTGTCAGCAAAAATAAATCTTTTCCAGTTAGACTTGCTTTCTGTTGTTTTTGGACCTGGTGAAAAATTGAGAGATAAGAAGTTAATAGCATGGTTACGGACTGAAGAATGTTCCGAGTTAGATATTTGTGGACTCTGAGCAAATAAAAAAATTGGAATAGATTTTGTATTTATAAAATTTCCTTGAAAAAGAAATGAGTCTGGTTTGTGGTGGTTTTTGTCTGTGATCTCGGCACTCCGAAACTGAAGCAGGAGGATGGCCTCACGTTTGCACTGTGAGACCTTGTTTCAAACAGAATTGGAACTTTTTGAGAAGCTATTGTCTTAGTTGGCGTTTCTATTCCTGCACAAACATCATGGCCAAGAAGCAAGTTGGGGAGGAAAGGATTTATTCAGCTTACACTTCCAATTGCTGTTCATCACCAAAGGAAGTCAGGACTGGAACTCAAGCAGGTCAGGAAGCAGGAGCTGATGCAGAGGCCATGGAGGGATGTTCCTTACTGGCTTGCTTGCTTCTCCTGGCTTGCTCAGCCTGCTTTCTTATAGACCCCAAGACTACCAGCCCACAGATGGTACCACCCACAAGGGGCCCTCCCCCCTTGATCACTAATTGAGAAAATGCCTTACAGCTGGATCTCATGGAGGCATTTTCTCAACTGAAGCTTCTCTCTGTGATAACTCGAGCTTGTGTCAAGTTGACACACAAAACCAGCCGGTATACCTATAAAGAGTGTAATCACTCCATGGATACACGTCTTAAGCTGGAGAAGAAATGAATTCTTTTCTTTCATTGTTTTTAGTCTGTTTCATATTTGTTGAGGTATAGAGCAAATGTTACAGTTCGATCCCCAATGTATACATCTTCTTGACTTTTGGAAAAAGGGTTAGTGAACCGCCCCTCCTTCCACATCGGAAACTGAAGGGTTAGCATCCCCTGTAGGTGATGAAGGCGGTGACCAAGTTCAACAGTTTATGGGAGTTGACTGGCACATGTTATTGTGAGTACCAGCCTTTAGATCCTTTTTCTTTGTTTCTTCTTTCCTTTCTTTTTTTCCCCCTTCATATGCTTTGGAGCTTAAAGAAGGGTACGCTGGAACCAGAGGCAGTATAGTTGGTAGAATATTTGTCTAACATGCAAGAAACACTCACCCCTGCACAAACCAGGTTTGGGGGAGCATGCCTGTACTCAGGAGGTGGGGACAAGAGGATTAGAAGTTTAAGTTCATCCTCACCCGTAATTAGTTTTAGGCCAGCCTGCTCCAAAAAAGATCCTCTGACCTTGAATCACATTTATGACTTTATTTGTGATATTACATTAAAAATGTTGATGCTCTGAAACATTTTTCCAAAATAATCTGTGATCTCAAACTTATCTACCCAAACACGTCTCATTTCTTTACAGTTTCAGATATCTTTCAGAGACATGTTCTACTTTATATTTTCTAATTTTTTTTATAATGAATTTGAAATCTCTTTCAAGTTAAAAGTACTATAGTTAAGGGTTGGAGAGATGGCTCAGCAGTTAAGGGCACTTACACTCCAACAAAGGGCTTCCCAGCACCCTGTCTGTGACTATCCTTAACTCTACATTTTTTATTCCTGTTAGCAAATATCAGAATTTTTATAAGTTTTTTTTTTAATGGCTAAATGATATTTTGTGTGTATATGTACTGCGTTTCTTTAGTCATTATCAGTTGACAGAATCTTAGATTGATTCAGTTCCGTGGCTTGGGCTGTAGTTCAGTGTGAGAGCATGCCTACTATGCACAAGGGCAGGAGGCAGGGGTGGGGTGGGGAGGGAGAACGGAAGGGAGAGAGGGAACGGTGGTTCTACCATTTGGAAGTCTGTTGTGAGCACGCAACTGTACATAAATCAGTGGGTTACCCTGAGGGTGACAGTTTGACTATATGACGTCATTTGCCTTTTTTATGTTTTGTTTTGTTAAGTAACACATTCTATTAGCTGTACTGTCCAGTCGGAACCCCCTTAGGGTGTGGCCCAAATGGTCATATTCCATTTCGATGACACACCAGCTTTTCAGTGATGCCTCTTGAAAAGTCATAGGGATGAGAGGAGCAGAGCGGAGGGAGGGAGCGACTTGTGCTCTTACGTGTGCGGAACAGTGCAGCGTAGTGTCTGCAAGCTTCGCAGTTAGCAGGCGTTTCTGGTTTTAAAAAAGCTCTGTGTGTGTGTGTGTGTGTGTGTGTGTGTGTGTGTGTGCATGTTTGTGTGTGTGTATGTGTGTGTGTGTGCATGTTTGAGTGTGTGTGTGTGTGTGTGTGCATGTTTGTGTGTGTGTATGTGTGTGTGTGTACGTGCATGTTTGTGTGTGCATGTTTGTGTGTGTGTTTGTATATGTGTGTGTACGTGCATGTTTGTGTGTGCATGTTTGTGTGTGTGTGTGTTTTGTATGTATGTGATGTGTGTGTGTCTGTGTGTCTGTGTGTGTCTGTGTGTCTGTGGACGCCAAACATCTCCTGGAGCTGGAGTTGTAAGTGGCTGTGAGCTAGCTACCTGGTGTGGGTGCTGGGAACCAAACTCTGCAAGTCTTCTCAACTCCTGAGTGATTTCTCCAACCCTAAATGGAGCTTTAAAAGTTACAGTCTAATTGTCCTGGGCTGGAGAGATAGCTCAGTGGTTAAGAGCACTGACTGTTCTTCCAGAGGTCCTGAGTTCAATTCCCAGCAACCACATGGTGGCTCACAACCATCTGTAATGAGATCCGATGCCCTCTTCTGGTGTGTCTGAAGACAGCTATAGTGTACTCATAAAATTAAATAAATTAATTTTTAAAAAATGTCCTTTTAGATCCATTTTTTTACTTTACCAATATTCCCAGAGTTTTCTTCTGTCAAGCTTGTGATCATACAAGATCATGGAGTTGAAATCTTCTGCAAGTTAGGAACAGTGTGTGTTTTTAAGGGGTGACAGGGCAGCTCAGTGGTTAAGAGCACTTGCTGCCCTTACAGAGGACATGAGTTTGGTTCTCAGCACCCCTGTCTGTAACGACCTTTAATTACGGCTCCAGAGGATCCACACCCTCTTCTGGCTTCTGAGAGACTCTGCACTGATGTACACACACCTATACACAGATACACATTCATACACATACTAAATTTATTTTTAAAAAATCTTAAAATTATACTTAAGAATGGAAATGTGAGATCTTACAAGCAGATTTTTTCCCTGTATTTTTATTCTTTATATTAATGGTGTCGTCTGTATAGTCCCATCCTCTTCAAAAAAGTACAAGCAAATGCTTTGGCCATCCTGCTAGCTATGTCTAGCTGGGAAGAGAGGGGTCTGCCATGGACAGAGTGTTTCAAGTTCATCAGCTGGTGGCTGTGGATCTCATGGGGCACAACCTCAGCTTCCCTTGGGGCTGTTGGAACAGCCCCAACAGTTCCCCATTCAGTAAGCGGGGATTGATGTGCCTTGAGAATTTGCATATCTGACTTGTTTCCCAGTAATATAGTTGTTACTCCCGGGATGTCCTTGGAAAGCTAATCACATTGTTTAAACCACCTGAGACTAGAGAGGTCCCTAGGGAGGAAGCTTAGATACAAAAGCCTCAGTGGTAAAGTCCTGACCTGGAGTTTACTCAAGTATACAGAAGGATCTGAGAACTCAGTGAAGGCAGATCAAAGCTTTAAAGTAAAATTAGGCTGTAGCTGCCCACAAAGCAGCAAGAAAGGTTTGTAGCCAGCACACTGTTCCCCTCTAAGGTTGGCTTGGAGAGGTGGGGATGGCAGGTGGTAGTGACCAAAGGAATATCATCTTGATTTGTGACCAAAGGAACCTGTTAGCAACCAAAAACTTCTAGCGGTTTCCCCGTTTAGAAGGGAGTTTCCTCATGTTTGCATTGGAGTCTTCAGGAGTTGCTGCCTGAAAGAGGCAGTTAGCAGTTTTTATGAATGAATGTTGACACACTAGGTACTCCATTAATACATTTTTACTTTACCAGATAACCTTAACTGGTAAAGGTTAATTCCTTTGATGATACATTTTGATTTTGCTAGTACAGTCAGTGTCAGAGTTTGCTCTGATACACGGCCAAAGAGGAGGTGAATAAAGGCCTTCTGTCTGTCCTAATTGCTTCGCAGATTAGCTAGGCACGAATGCCAGGAATTTGGAGCCTTCTGTTCACTGAAACCTTTGTTCTTCTCACTTGCCATCTGATTCCTGAGCCACTTGTCGTTTTCTGAGCACCTGAAACATAGTCTGGAGTAGAGCACACTCCGGACTGTAACTGTAACTGTAAAACAAGCACCAGTTTTCTATGAAATAATAGTAATAACGAATTGATATTAAGGTTTTAAAATCCTATTAATATTTTACAAATTATATACTGAAATATTTTATATATTGAGTTAAGTAAAATATGCTGCTAAAAGTAATTTTACTTTTTCTTTCACATTTTTTGTTTCTTTGTTTGTTTTTGAGATATTCTTGCTATGTAGCTGACTCGCCTGACTTGGATGTTGCT
This sequence comes from Uromys caudimaculatus, assembly GCA_028551405.1. Taxonomy (NCBI): domain Eukaryota; kingdom Metazoa; phylum Chordata; class Mammalia; order Rodentia; family Muridae; genus Uromys; species Uromys caudimaculatus. Next base: position 75,669,650 of record CM052707.1, on the reverse strand, counting down.
GTGTAGACCAGGCCGACCTCCAACTCATAGAGATCTGCCCACTTCTGCCTCCTGAGTGCTGGAACTAAAGGCACTAGTCACTACACTACTGCTGCTGCTGCTTCTCCTCCTCCTCTTCCTCCTCCTCTATCTCCTCTTCCTTCTCTACCTCCTCTTCCTCTTCTCTTCCTCCTCCTCCTGCTCCTCTTCCTCCTCCTCTTCCTCCTTCTCTACCTCCTCCTCCTTCTTCCTCCTCTTCCTCCTTCTTCCTCTTCCTCCTCTTCCTCCTCCTTCTTCCTCTTCCTCCCCTCTTCCTCCTGCTCTTCCTCCTTTTCCTCCTCTTCTTCCTCCTCCTTCTTCTTCCTCTTTTCCTCCTCCTCCTGCTCCTCTTCCTCCTCCTCTTCCTCCTCTACCTCCTCTTCCTCCTTCTTCCTCTTCCTCCTCCTCCCCCTCTTCCTCCTGCTTCTCTTCCTCTTCCTCCTCCTTTTCCTCCTCTTCTCCTCCTTCTTCTTCCTTTTCCTCCTCCTCCTCCTCCTCCTCCTCCTCCTCCTCCTGTGGCCACTAAAACATTTACACTTATATGTCTGACCTCCCTCCTACCCCCACCCCCCTTCTCTTGGGCATGCAGCTCTTTGTTTCAGGGCCGTGGCACGCTTGCTAAGCACATGCTGTGCCACTGAGCTACGTGCCCGTTGCCGGAGTTATTAGCTTCTGTTAAACCCCAATAATTTAGAGATATGAAAGCCATAGTAGACATATACAGCTTTCGATACTTTGACAACAGATAAGAGGCAGTATGTGGAAGGAAAGAGGCAATCTGGATAGTGAGATGTACCGTGTCATAAAACAGTTAACAACAATCAGTCATCTTTTCAGAAGGAACTGCCATATATCTTTTATTATTTTATTTATTATTTTATTTTTTTATTTTTATTTTATTTTATTTTATATTTTATTTATTTTATTTTATTATTTTATTTCATTTCATTTCATTTCATTTTATTTTATTTTATGTTGGAGACAGGGTTTCTCTGTGTAGACCAGCCTGGCCTTAAACTCAGAGGTCCTCCTACCTGTGTCCCTGGGAGCTGGGATTAAAGGTATGTGTCACCATCTCTTGGCAGCACATACATTTTAAAGATAGAGTGGTAGAGAATCTTCTATAAGTGCCAGCTATAAAAGTGACTTTTCTGGGCTGGGCAGGCAGGAGGAAGACACCCAGAGGCCCTCCAGCTCTGCGGTCCACACCCAGAGGACTGCCAGCCAGATGGCTCACCGGCCACAGGAGCCATTGTGATGTGCAAGTCTGTGGTGGAGAGGTGAGAGAGAAGGAGAAGAAGAAAAGTCTGGGCATTGTGAAGAGAGGTGGAACTAGAGGCTCGAGGATACAGAGGAATAGCCTGTTGTGAGTAGCCTGCCCTGCCACCTGAGGCCGTGTTGAAGACCCAGCCAGTGCTGCTGCTGAGGGCCATGTCTGGGTCAGTGCCTGTGCAGCAGCAGGGGTCTGTGTCAATGTCCCTGGCTCCTGTTACCACCAAAGGCCGTCCAGATGTCTCTGGTCTGGGATGCTACCAGGGACCATGTTTTTTATGCCCAAGGGCTGTGCAGAGCTGGCCCTGCCAGGTGGGCCTGCACCTTGCATCTGGGTAGCACAGTAGAGCTGGTCCTGGTGACGGGTGTGGGCGTGCTGGCCTCAAGGGTGTAAGAGCGGGAGAGCTGGCCCTGCCACTCATCTGCTGTGCAGTGACATGGCAAGGGAGAGGACACCCCAGGACCCTATACCCCAGCCCCATCGCTCACCAGCTGTGGCAGGAGAGTTGGTTCTGCCTCTCATCAGCTGAAACACTCAGGAGAAGATGTCCTGCACCTTGCCTGGGTAGCACAGTAGGGCTGGCTCTGGTGGTGTGGGTGGAGGTGAGCCGTCCAGGGTGTGATAGTGGCAGAGCTGGCTCTGCCCCTTGCCAGTTGCAGCACTGAGTTGAGCTGGCAGGGGCAGTGCTAGAGAGCTCACCCTGGTGGTGCAGGCAGAGGAGAGCTGGCTTAGTGAGCAACTCAGCTACTACCCAGGCCCAAATCCAGGGCTTTGAGTTGACCCACCCTGAAATCTACTCCATCTGTGAACTGCTGGAGCCTGTGAAGAGGCTGGTCTTACAGACCCAAAGCTGCAGAATCTCCATGATACAGGGCAACGACAGGATATCCCAGAGGAGTCCCAGTGAAGGTCCAGTATTGACAGTGTAGCAGGAGCCAGAGGTCTCAAAGCAAACCAATGGCTCACTGCAGTGAACATTTGCAAGCAAAGACCTGTGGACCAAAGGCTGTACTGTGGGACACACTGTGACACACTAGAGCTGCCACAGGGAGATGGTTGTTGTTTTATTTGGTTTTGTTTTTATTTTTCACTTTGAGGGGAGGTAGCAAGGGCAAAGGGCAGGTATGAAGGGACGGGGAGGTGAGCGCATGAGGGGAAATTCACAAAGAATCAATAAACAGTTCAAACAAAATAAAACAGCAGAAATGTGACTTCTTAGCCTGGCTGGGGTAACATATGCCTTTAATCCTACCATTTAGGGGGCAGAGG
>CM052707.1:75651536-75666990 GCA_028551405.1 Uromys caudimaculatus | reverse complement strand
TCCCTCCGTCCCTCCCTCCCTCCCTCCCTCCCTCCCTCCCTCCCTCCCTCCCTCCCTCCCTCCCTCCCTCCTTCCTTCCTTCCTTCCTTCCTTCCTTCCTTCCTTCCTTCCTTCCTTCCTGGAGAGAAAACCAAGTTTGTGACACAACGTAAGCGTATTGTATACATTTGATCATAAGACCTCGCTTTTGCTAACTGTAGAAAGAGATGAAATGTTCCGTCATAGTGCAAACCTGTGCTTCTCACACTATGGAATTGCTTCTAGGTAGGAACGGGTATGCTTTCCTGAGGTACTCCCGCTGTGGTGCTGTGGCCTAGGTTTGCTGGCCTGTACTTTCTGAATACCCTCAGTGCTGTGGAACCCTGTCAGTGCTGAGCTTCTGCAACCCAGGGAGCCGGGTTGTATTCTTAGGTATATATGCATACATTCCCTAAAATCAGAACCATGGCTTCGGAGCCAGGGGAGCTCTGTCAAATGGAGTCTGTCCTGAGGGTCTACCCAGTTTCTCTCTTCTATTCCTCAGCTCTTGTCGAGAATTGATTTGATCTGACAGGATTTGGGGAATAGATAAAATAAATAAATAAAAACTAAGCTGTCTGGATAACGTAAGTAAATATAACTGACTTTTCCATCTCAGGACCTAAAGGCACCTAGTTTTGATTTCCTCCCTTGTAAAATGGGGCTAACCTCTATCCGTGTCTTGATGCCTGCACTAGTATTGGGAACGGCGCTGACAGTAATGTCAGGTGCCAGTGCTGTTGCTGGGTGTGGTTACCACCATGCAGGGGTTCGGTTTTGTAAGTGAGGAAACCGTACCTGGCATTCAGACCTGTGAACTGCTGTGCTCTTGGGGTTTATCCTCTACCACTTGGATTGTCATTGAGTCCCCGAGATTCCTCCTTCATCATCATTAAATAGCACATTAAGACTAAATGCTAACAAAACCATGACAACACAACACAGATCATTGGAAAGGATAGATAGCAAGTAAGAGGTGAAAAAAAAATAACATTTAAAGAAAGACCGAAAAGTTTGCCCAAGGTCATTCTGCTGGGATGAGGTAGAAAAGAAAACCAAATTAGACTTTTTGGTTGAGAGCTGAGCCATCTCTGCTGCCCCAGATTGGAGTGTTTGGTCTTACGGTCAAGGACATGATTTGACCACCTGTGGCCGAGATTATTCATCTATAAACTGTAGAGAATCGCTTTCTTAGAGGGAGCGATTAATGTTTTGTCCACTCAACTCATAGACACTTAATGACGGTAGTGATGGCGGTTAAGGCATGAGATAGCCAACGACAGCACATCCATCACGTGTGTCCACGTACTTTAAAAATGAATGGAACTTTCCACTGTGAAAATCTCTTAGGTGTGTATGCCTATGTGTGTACACATGAATACTTATATTTGTGTGGGTACACACACACGTACACACACACACACACACACACACACACACACACACGGTGGGGGTCAGAGAAAAACCTTCTGAGTCATCCCCCAGGTACATCTTTTTTCTCCCCAATTTAAACAGAGGCTTTCATCCTGGTCTGGAAGTCACAAACTACCATAGGCTGGCCAGCCATTGAACGCCAGGGATTGGTGCCCTGGCCTGTCTTTGCCTTCTAGGCTCTGGGATTACAAATACTCACTACCATATTTCTAGCTTTTTTTTTTTTTTTTTAATTTTAATTTTCACAAATGTGTGTTCTAGAGATCAAGCACAGGCCTCTCTTCTACAGCCATCTTTTCCTGGAAGTGCCGCCTTTTTTTTTTTTTTTTTTTTTAGTATGGAAATAGAGTTTATTTAGGGCATGGGGAGGAGGGGAGTTAAGAGGGTAGTAGAGGCAGAGAAAGGCAGAGAGGGAGAGAGTAGAGAGGTGGAGCCGGCCATGACCACGCGGAGAGAGGGGGGAAGGGAACAGGGAGAGGTAAGAGATAAGAGGTGTAAGAGAGAGGCCAGAGAACGAGATCAGAAGTGGCCTTCTTAATGGTGGAACATTCTTCTAACTTTTGCTGCCTGCTTCGCCTCCCTCCCTTTGACACAAGTATCCAGTTAGTGCTATGCTGCTTCAGACTTACAGGGCATGGCGGATATAGGGGGAGAGAGGTGGCTCAGCAGTTACGAGCACTGGCTGCTCTTCCAAGGACCCCAGTTCAACTCCCAGCACCCACGTGGCAGGTCACAACTCTAGTTCTAGGGGATCCATCACCCTCACACAGACATATGTGCAGGAAACCCACCAATGCAAATGCAATAAAAACAAATAACTCATTTTTAAAAGGCTTGAATGGTTCATAGTATAAGCGCTCATACACTTTGTATCACCTCTTCTTTTGGCATCCTTGCGTTTGCCTCTGGCTTTCTTCCACTCACCTTCCATGGGTTTCGCCATAGTCTTTATTCAGTAAATTTTTGGATACGTGTACAGTCCATATAGTGATGTGTGTAATAGAGCCCCATCCCCTCTGAGAAGACAGACATTAGTCAGTGGTCACGAGCTGGATGCAGGTTACGGAAGGGTAAGTATAGAGCTGAACCTCTCAGTGTGCTGCCCCTGCCATACCGTGAGCTCGGAACTCAGTAGACGTGCAGATTCCGTGGCTCACCTCAAAACTACTTCTTTTAGCAAACTTTCCAGGCACTGTTGGTGCATGCTGTAGTTAAGGACTGGGGCAGGCTTTTACGCAAGTCTGTAACAGAGGGAGGGATTCTGACCTTGTGAGTGAGAGGTTCTGTTGGTGGTGATGGTTGCATGCATGACGTCACCGTTAAGTTCTGCCTCCATGGTTCAGTCCCAGTACATTTCCTTCTCTGCTTGCTGTCTTTGAGCATGTCTGCTGCTTGTTTCTGTCTTGTTGCCCTCAATGTGTAACTTCAGGATTCCTTTCGTTCTCAGCCTAGTGTGTTGAGTTGAACAGGGAAGGGCCATACTGACCTCTGTCCATGCGTCTGGGAGGCGTATTCTTGGAAAAAGCATCGGGCGTCTTATCTTAGCTGTTTTCCTTCATTTCATTTTCCCTGGAGTAAAGCTGTCAGGGTTGCGTCAGTCTCCGTTCTAAATAATACCTTTCTTAATGCTGTGTCTGGGGCATGTTTTAGTTGCCGTTGTATCTCCTGAACTGTTAACTCAGAGTCCGGTACTAAATATAGCAGGCAATGTATTGTTGTGATTTCTTTTTGTCATCATTTCTTTCAGCCTTGTGCAATAAAGTAGTGGCAACTAGTGAAGCTTCCGACCATGGCTTATTTCCTTCTCTCCTGCCTTTCATCTCCTTTTAAACAATTTGTAAAACTGCTTTAGGGGAGTATGTGATCTTTTAAACACAAATATTTTTCTTTTGTTAAGTAGCCAGGGGGAAAATCTGAACAGGACGGACCCCAGACAAAATCTTTTCTGAAACAACAAAATAATTTTTCAAAAGTTACTGCACATTTTATCACAGATAGACTTTTTATTAATACGGTCGCTCAGCAATGTAGTTCTCTCTTTAGTTGCATAAGACTGCAATAAATATTCTGAGGAATCAAAGATAAAAACGTGCACAGTTGGGAAACAGGCCTGCTGTGAATATTTGTTGTTCATGTTGAAATCTTATTCAGGGATTATTGGCTGTAGGACACTGTGTGTGCTGGTGGCCTTTCTCCCGTGTCACCTCTGTACAGCTGGAGGTTGAGCTACTGACTTGGGACAGCCGTGGGACATGAGAAAGGGAGTGTTTTTAAGGACACGAAGAAATACAGTCAGTCATTGTGACTATATATGGTTATCTTTTTGCCTTCCATATTTGCTTATTTCAATCAGTCTAAAATATCCCCCCCCCCATAATATATGGCATTTTTAAACACTCATGATATTTGACTTTTTTTTTATGTTTAAATTTTTTTAAGTGATGGGAGCCAGGAGACCAGATAATCTGTTTTATAAAACTATTCACTTTGAGATGCTTAGTAAATTGAATGTTAAAAAAAAAAAAAAAAAATAGGCATTGAACATAGCCACTTTCTCATATCTCCTTTAAGGAACGACCAGCCTGGGCTCTTAACGTCCATTCTCCGACAGGAATGAGGAGATAGCTTTCACTATAGCATACAGCGTTTTTTAAAAAAATTCTGTCTTTGGTTGTCTGCTAGGAAAATAAATAGCTCTGTTACTCATTTAAAAAAAAAAAAAACAACAACAACTGGAAGGGTTTCAAGTATTTCGTTTCCTATTACATGTAGATGAGAAGATAGCTCCAGATTAGACTTTCCCTCATGCTTAATGAGGGTATGCATTAATAACTCTGCCTAATTCTGATTTAATGTCTTTTAAAGACTCAATTAAGGACAATTAATTCTTGTTTATGTCGAATATATCATGAAGGTTAGAAGGCCAATGCAGGAAGCTTTCGGTATCTGGGGGTTCTAGGTTTTCTTCACTGTTGACTCAAAATTCCTCCTTGGGGCGGAGAATGTAACTTGGCAGGAGAGCGTTCTCTGCAAGAGCAAGGTGCTGGGCTTCACTCCCCAACCCCCAATCCTGATGGTTGCTGTGTATTTAGGGAAAGTGCCAAATAAGTAGATCAAGGGTGAGAATTGTTTGTCGGATGCCCTTTTTCCTGCCTCATCCCTCCCTCCTCCTCTTTTCCTTCCTATACTTTGAACTTGGCCCTCACCTCATGTTTGACCCAGGATAGCTTTCTTTTTCCCACCCACATACCCCTAAACCACCTTCCCCTGTATTTCAAAGACACCAGGCTCTCCGAGGGTGAGTTCTAGCTCTGAGGTTCCTGCCTGATCGCTTTGCTACTTTCTTAAATGTTGGTGATGTTTCTTTGTATCTGTTCCTCTTTTAAAACATCCTGTTCCGTTCCCTCCGATTCAAGCCGCGTAGTATTTCTTGGGATTGTAGCCACCTCCATAACTGCAGTTAACTATGTGAATGATGAGAGTCTTCAGGTTTTCACTGAGGTGCAATTAGCACCCAGCAACCTGCACTCGCTTGAAGTGTACTTTGACTAGTTGTAACACATACACAAAACCATAAAGATATCAGTACAGTTGGGATATTTAAGAGACAGCCCCCCTCCCCCTTAAGCTTTTCCTGTGTTCTTTTGCAGCATCTCCTTGCCCTGCCCCCAACCTTCTGATTGGCTATAATAGCTTACTTTGAGGTTTCCAAAATTTTACATAAATGCAATCATGTGTATCTACACTATGTTTACAGCCTCCATCGCCAAGCTTGGCTTCACTTAACACGTTTGAGATTAATCCTTGTTGCCTATAGGAAAGATGTCGATAGCCTGTGATCCGTGGGTTCTAGGATAATTATAAATGCCAGCTACACAAAATTTGTAACCTGACATAAAATTGAAATAGTATGAGTGTGTGTGTGTGTGTGTGTGTGTCTGTCTGTGTGTGTGTGTGTGTGTGTGTGTGTGTGTCTGTGTTTGCAACTTGATCCCACAATTTAGAAAATGGACTTTGTCGATATTATGATGCTAAATGCTTGGGCCTGCCTGCATGCTTGCAAGTGGTTTTCCTCTCAGCCTTGGAGTTTGTCATCCAGTTGCATATGCTGGTCCCCATAGACTATGGGGAGACTCTGGACTGCCTCACAGACTCCGCTGATGGCCTGGGTCTTCCTGGACTCTCACCTTTGTAACTCAGATTCTGAGCTGTTTTCTCCTGCCCATTAGTGGTGAGAGGTAAGAGTGGGCCTGAGGTTGGCCCGCATGGAGGGTTGCCAGGTAAAACTACTGTAGTTCAGGGTCTGCTTAAAAAAATGCAGATTTTTAATGACATTTCTTACTAAACTGGAGTTTGTTTTAAGAGCTGATTCATAGTTTATCAAACTTCTGGACAACTCGGTGGGAAACTAATAAAAGGCACCGTGACTTCAATATCAAATTATTCTGCTTCCTCAACTTTCCCCTCAGAGTCCATCATGGGGCACTGCAGCAAGCTGAAAGAGATTTTCTGAATCCCCAGTTGGGAACTTCTCTTCCCCTGGGGTGCTGAAGCACTCACTTTTTGAGCTGCTCTCCAAGAAGGGAAGCCAGCTCTGCAGACCTTTGTTTGACCATGTGGTAAAGAGTAACACATGACTTTTGTATAGGGGACAAAAGAGCTGCCTCTTGAGCTGTTGTCTTAGTGAAACTTGCCTCTCCTCCTCCTCCTCCTCCTCCTCCTCCTCCTCCTCCTCCTCCTCCTCCTCCTCCTCCTCCTCCTCCTCGTCATCATCATCATCATCAGTAGTCACCTAACTTTGGGTTGCTCGGTCCATACCTCTCTCCTTCCCTTGGTGAAATAGTATTTGTACTTAAGATAAATTTTAAGTGTAATCATATGTCATCAGACATTTGTGTTAAGCACATGCATGCCAGCCAGTGTTGCTGGTAGATTACCACCTATTTGGGATACTATGTCTCTTAGTCAAAGAACTGGAGTATTTGTGAGTTCCAGCCCAGCCTGTAGCATGAAACTCAGTCTCAAAACAACAAACAAATATCCTCAAATGAAAAACATCTAAGGGGTTTGAAGTTGCAGCAATTAAAAAAAGAAAAAAAGGACAAAAACAAAACAAAAAGCCCCAAACTATCTTGTTTTCTAGTACAGAATTGGTTCTCAAGAGCAGAATGGTTAGGTTTTTAATACACTGCATGGCTAGATGCCCCACCTTCTTTGTAGCTTTTGGGTAAAAGGGACTTCAAGCACTATGTCTTGGGAGACAGGTAAGGTGGGCACAAGAGATGCGTAGCCAACCATCAGCACACGTTCTTAGTTCAGATTTTGTATGATTCGTTGCTTTACTGGTGTGTGGGAAAACCTAAGTCTGAAAACTCACGATGGAGTGAGTAATGTATGTTGTTTGGAAGGAACCTCCCTGTCAGGCCCTCGATCCAAACCCTGTGTTTGTAAGCCAGGTTTCAGCCCCTCACAAACTAATTTAAATGCTCCCAGGAATGCATAGTGTCCCTGCCAAAGGTCTTCCGATGGCGATTGATGGAAAGATCTGGGCCAAACATGCATTCTTTTCAAATACATTTCAGGCATAGGTTAATACAGAGGTTGGAAAATTAAGTAACTTCATGATCCACTGTGTGTTTTTACCCATTGGATGACTGAACTCTTTCCAAGGGTGTTTTGAAAAGACGTGTACCCTCGGAGTCTGAGATCTGAAGCCTTCTCATATAAAAGCCTCACTGATTGCTGTTGAAAGCTTTTTGTTAATGAGCTCAAGTTTTCTCACACTTACTTTGTAGTCTGTAGTGCAAGGTACCTTTAGCCAATGAGACTCTTTGAGTTGGTAAATTAAATATTTATAAATGTTCCGCGTATGCTATGGAGAGACTTTCAGGGTCTTTACAGTGTTGTAAGCTTAACTGCTTTCATGCTGTCTTTGATCTTGTTGATGCAAAGTATACATAGAACAGAGTTTGCCATTCGGACTATACCTTTCGGGGACATTAAGTACATATGCGAGTTGTGAAGCTACCACACTGTCTCTCTGCAGAAATTTTTCACTTTTTCAAACAGAACCTGAGGATCCATGAACTCAAGAACTTTGCGTCTTTCCGAGGCTCCCAGCCCCACCCTCTGACAGTTACCATTCCACTTTGTGTTTGTTGATGCAGTTTCGCAGGGCACTTCACACATGTGGGATCGTCTACCGTCTGTCTATGACTGGCTTGTTTCGTTTAGCACAGTGTCTTCTACAGTTGTGCATATGGTGACATGCCAGATTTTGCTCTTTCTTAATGCTTTTCATCCTCCACGTTTGGTGTGCTTTGGTTTACCCATGCCATCTCTGGGTGGGTGAACACAGGGTTGCTTCCATTTCTTTCTTTATAGCACAGATGTTAAATACTATCATGTTGTATCTTCCGTGACCCTGTAGGAGGTGCCAAGGAATTGGATGGTAGGAACAGTGACTTCCTCTGTTGATGTTTTCAGCATCACTGTTTTGATGCCTGGACTATACATGGGAATAGCTTAATCTTCTGGCCTGATGAGGTAGTTTCATTTGGTCTGAACATGCAAGACTTAAACAATCTGGCGTCAGGACCAGGCTTACAAGGTAAAGTTTGAATACAAGTTTTGAACCATTGTTCCTTTAGCAAGTTTTCTCTCTTTTGATGACAGTTTGCTTTTCTCTCGGACTGTGGACAGTGTTTGTACAGTGGCATTAATACTTTGTGTTGGGGCTCACAAATTGTTTTTCTTCCTTAGAACACATGCATTGTAACTTGTAAATTGGATGCTTGCATAATCAGAATGAATTCATGCAGTGTACTAATGGCCTCTGGAGTGCCTCATTGGAAGGGCTTACCTTCTGAACATTTTGACTACTAGTTGAGTTCAACATGACCTGTTGGTATGGACTTAGGTGAAAATACAATAGAAAAGAGTGGATATTGACTATTCTTAACATAATGGTTTAACCCATCAGTGTTAACCAGAGAAATAATTGAAGCAGTAAGGCTTTGTGGAACAAGGACCTTTTTAAAGTTTAATTGATTGGCTTCCAGTTGAGAAAGAAGGTTAAGCTAGAGCCAGTAGTATTTACCAACCGTGCCTGTGCAAACATTCCTTTCTTCCCCCAGATGCTCACTGAGCCTTCTGTTTCCCAAGTGACATTATTAGACCCTTAGTCATAGGGAAATTAAAAAGGACACTGAAAAGACGAATAGCTGAGTCTCCTTTCAGCTTTACCAAATTCCTTCTTGTTGTGATTATGTAAATATGGAGGGATTTCTGGAATTGTAGAGAATTGTCTTAGGGTTTTACTGCTGTGAACAGACACCATGACCAAGGCATCTCTTATAAGGACAGTATTTAATTGGGGCTGGCTTACAGGTTCAGAGGTTCAGTCCATTATCATCAAGGTGGGAACATGGCAGCATCTAGGCAGGCATGGTGCAGGAGGAGCTGAGAGTTCTACATCTTCATCTGCAGGTCTCTTTTCAGGGCAGCTAGGTGTAGGGTATTAAAGCCCACGCCCACAGTGACACACCTATTTCAACAAAGCCATACCTCCTAATAGTGCCACTCCCTGGGCCAGGCATATACAAGCCATCACAAGAATATTAAGCTTAAAGTTGTCAAGCATCCTTTGGTTTGTAAGAACACAAACCGTAGAAATATAAAGCATATAACCAAGAGGAGGGTGTGCATGTGCATATAAGCATGGAAGTGTGTATGAATGTGTAGTGTAAGGCATATAACCAAGAGACGGGTGTGTGAAATGAAAGCTGTGGGTTCCCCTGACCCTGGGCATAGGAGTACCTCTTTGAGATGCCCAAACAGCAAACCTAATGTATTGGCCATTTGCTTATCTATGGATCTAAAGTCATCTTATATACCTTACAGATTGTATAAGGAGCCATAAGGTTAGAAATGTTGGAAAGATGTATTGGGTATTTGACAAGAGTGTTTCACTTCTTTTCCACTTTGAACTGGCCCCTCCCTACTACATTGACAAGTGAGTTACTTTAAATTACCATAGCTCAAAGACCTCATTCTTCTATTAGGAAAATGTTTGTGGCCAGCCTATGTTGTCAGTAAAATTCCAAAGGGATCTGCATCCTTCCGTCTTTTTAGAATTAGAGCTGGAGAGATGGCTCAGCAGTTCAGAGCATTGGAGGAACTGGGGTTTGTTTTCAGCCCTCACATTGTGGCTCACAGCCATCTGCGTGTCCTTCCACCTCTAGGGGATCCAGTGCCCTCTTCTGCACCAAGCACACATGTGGTGAACAGACATACATGCAGGCAAAATATCCATAGATATAAAATCAAATAATAAAATTTAAAAGTCTCATAAAAAAGTTTCTAGAATAGCATGGGAAGGGGTCATCCACTTTGGTAGGCTTTGGGTCTGTCTGGCTTTAACTTGACCACTCAGCCAAGTTAAAGTCAACTGCCTCTGTAGGAGTATTGTTCTGGGCATACAAGGACGGCTGCTATCTGCAGGGCACCTAGGTTGCTGTTCACTTACTGCTTTCTAAATGTAGTCCTGACTAAGCAACATTGCCTGAAATCACAGGCTCAGGAGACCCTTTTTCTAATATATGTTGAAATAACAATGTTGTTTGACCGTTACCTAAAGTTGTATTGAATCATCTCTATGTCCATTAGAGTAGCCCTTCAGGTGGGCCATCCAATCTCTAAACATGGGCTTTTCCTTCTCTCCCCTGACGATGCAATATGGCTTTGTGGTGGACAAGAACCATTACAGATACTTACTGAATTCGCTGTGGTGGATGCGTCAGAAAGTGAGACTTGACTGTTTAAACTCTCTTTAGGAAGTGGTCGCTACCCATGTGGGGAAGGGGCTGGGAGAGCCACTGCGTTGTGCATGGACTTGAACTCCTGGTTTCTTGCAGAACTCTCTTCTTTCCCCTACTCCGGACAGGAGCAGGTGGCTCAGTCCAGCAACCCTTTGGCTTGATTCTTGGGAAGAACTTATTGTTCCTACCAGGAGGGTGTAGTTGGCTGGACTGAGAAGGGAAGGGGTGGGGTCCTCACCGTAGCTGCTGACTCTTCTTCCCCTGTGCTGTGGGGACTTGAGATGTGTTGGCTCCTCATCCTGTTCTCTAAGTCGTGGACACAGTTTCCTCCGTTTTTAGTTGGGACATACACTCACTTTGCGTTCCTTGCTCTGCTAAGCTAGCTATTCATCCGTTCCTTCCATGGTTTTACATTAAGTTGCCATCTCATTCTGCCTACGGTTGTTGTCATATGTTCTAAGACGTCTTCACGGTGATTATATTTTATTAACCCTGTTTATTTTCTGCACTGTAACTTCAGAGTCCATGCAGAGACTCCTTTGCTCTTTTGTCTCGGTTGGCTAACAGTGCCTCTTGGACAGTGATTTGAGAGGAGGATGTGGACATCAGGCTGTGGCCTTTTACAAATGGCTTTCATAATGACAACTCCATTTGAATGTCATCAAACCTGTAGTTACGTAAAATGGTTCTCCTGGTGTTGAAGAGCCAGGCTCAGGAGGCTGAAGGAGCTCTGTAAGTTTTTTGGGAGGGCAGGGGGGTTGGGGGGGGGGCACAAGACACACAGAACATGGATCTAGCTTTACCTGTTCTTTCTTGAGATTTGGAACATTGTTTGCTGAAAGCTGTTTAATCAACAACAGATTGCATTGTGCTGGCCTTGAGGGCCTTCACAGATGGGGTATAAAGAAATGGTGTGGTTGCTGGTCTTCTGGAAGGGTTCTATATAAAGTAATGTTTCCATTGGATACACACACACACACACACACACACACACACACACACACACACACACAATTTGTTGCGCAGATCTATGTTAACTTGCTGAAGAGTCTTGAGCCGAAAGTACTCTTTTTGTTTTTCCTAACAACCAAAATAAGATGACTGTGCAGGACAAGGGGGCGTCTTCTGTCAGAGATGACTACAGAAGAGCGAGACTGTGAGCCACAGTGAGACTTGAGTGGAGCCAAGAGGGAATGAGATGGAGATTGTTCTTGAAAAGCGTGAGACTTCAGAGGCATTTATATGTGTTATCTTAGGCTTCACATGGCTCCAGCAGCATGTGTGTGAAAGCATCTGTGGTGTGGATGTGCACATGTTGGTGGATGCCAGAGAAGACTTTCCACTCTCCTTCCTTCTCAGGCACAGTCCTCCTTGTCTCCAGAGGCAGGATCCCAGGACCTGGAGTTTGCTTACTAGGCTGGCCAGCCAGCAAGCCCCAGGGAGCCTTTCTCCAGCATTCCAGTCTTGGTCACAAGTGAGTTCTGTCACACCTGGCTTTTCTACATGGCTTCTGGGGAACCTCGTCTTTGTATGCAAGCACTTTACAGACTGACTTACCCCCCATCCGTCCTCTGACAGACTTTTGATCATAAAATAAGACACATCAGTTAATGTTTCACTGAGTTTTGTTCTATCCCTAGTGACATTTCAGTGTGTACCATATCTGCATGCTCCCAGTTTACCATCACTGGAGGCCCAGACATCTTTCCACAATCTCCTTGGCTGTATTGTGTACTGATAGTGATGTGTTCTTAGTAATATATCTTTAGGAAAATTGTAAATAATATTTTTTTCAATGCTGTGGAATAATGTTCACACAAATCTGGATGATATACAACAGTCAGTCAACATGACCTCTTTCTTGATGCAGTGGGCTGTGTAAACTGGATGAGGCTTGTGCTGACCTAACAACAGGACATGCTGATTATTTACAGTGAACTTAAGATTTAAGTAGAAGAACTTAATGGTAAAAATCACACTGCAGTGAAATCGAAACTCACGGTTGTTAGTTATCAGTATCGGTTTATCTCTTTCTCCTTTTAGATTTGTTTTTATTTTACATGTTTGTGGTTTTTGCCTGCATTTATGTCTCTGTACTACTTGCGTGCAGGGCCTGCAGAGGCCAGAAGACCGTATTGGGTCTCCTGGGACTGGTCGTTACAGTTGCTGAATGGGTTCTGGGAACCGAACCCGGGTCCTCTGGAAGAGCAGCGGTATTCTTAATCATGGAGCCGTGTGCAGCCCCATCCACCGTGTATACACATTCTGTATGTTTGTGAGTCTGGGCTGTACCATGTGAGGCATGTGCTGAAATGTCTCCGTGATCTCTGTCCCACCGCTGTGGGAGCCATAGGGTCATCACTGGGAGACCGCACACTTTGCCTCTACTAAAACACATTTTTTAAAAAATGTCTTATGTGGCAAATGAAAATTAAATAAATAAAAATTTACAAACTCCATTTTTTTTTAAAATTTTGAGGCAAGGTTTTGAAGTTGCCCAGGCTGGTATGGAGTGAACTTAAGCCCTTGAACTTGGGATCCTTCTGCCTCAGCCTCTCAAATACCTAGGGCTGATAAGAGTGAAACACCAGACCCAGCCCGAAGGTCATTTGCCGTGTGTCACTGTCATTCCACTTACTTACTGCTTTGGTTCAAAGAGCCCAAGTATGTCAATCAAGTTCTTTGTGGCTAGATACATACTGCATAACTTCTTAATCCTTGGAATCAGATTGGGACTCGTACTGTCATTTTCTATTTCATAGTGACTGGGGAAAGGGGTCTGTTTTTCTTTTTGGTTCATAAAGAAATTTGTTTTTAAACAAATTTTTAAAAACTTGGTGCTTAGAGTAAATATTTGATTTAAAAAAAAAAGAAATATTTACTTATTTTATGCATATATGAGTACACTGTAGCTGTCTTCAGACACACCAGAAGAGGACACAAGATCCCATTGTGAGCCACCAGTTGGTTGCTGGGAATCGAACTCAGGACCTGTGGAAGAGCAACCAATGCTCTTAACCACTGAGCCATCTTTCCAGCCCAAGTATCTGATTTTTTAAAACAGAACTGCCATAAGTTAGTGAGTTGGTATTTGAATTTGTTTCCCACAAAAAAATTTGAGAAACCTATGAGTTAGTGCACCTTTGGGCCCAGATTGAGAACTTGCATCTTTTATTTCAGAACTGGTAGCCCTGGGACAAGTGGACTTGTCTGTTTATAATCTTAGGAAATAGTTTCATTTTGAGACCACATACCATTTTGTTTCAGTTTTAAAATTATATATATATATATATAAAATTTTAAAGTGAAAATGAAAACACCAATAAGCTTATCTTTGTTTATAACCTTCTGCTCTCCTTCCCCCCCCTTTCTCTTTCTCCTTCTGCCTCTCCCTTCCCACCCCTCCTCTGCTGTCTTTAACATTAAGTAATAGGATTTTTTTTTTTTTTGAAGCTTCTGAGGAAAGGAATTATTTAACTACTGGTTATTTGATAAAGGCAACAGAAAAGCAAGCGAGATATGAAGACATGCAGTGTGTTACCCAGTGTCCCATTTGAGTCTCCCATTGAGGGACCTTAAATGGCAGGGAACACTTCTGAACACTGAGGGAAGGCATGTAAATGAATACTTCATGGTTGTAATTGTTAGGCATATAATTTGATCTGAACTGTGTAATGCGAAAGGCATATTATTATCATTCTTTAAAAGGCTTTGCAAAGAATGCTATGCAGGAGTATTTTCCAAGAAATGCTAAAATTAAGACAGAATTAACTTACTTTCTGAAGGCATTCTGTTATATTCTCTCTCTCTCTCTCTCTCTCTCTCTCTCTCTCTCTCTCTCTCTCATTTTAAAAGTCTTATTTTGTTCTTCTGACATGACATCAGGAACTCTGGGTCCTTTGAAGACAAACTAAAACCCAATGATAATGGGAGTCTGGCAATTTAGACAGATCTTAAATTTCAGTCACAAAAAGGAGAATCCACATGCTGAGCATGTTTGTGTCAAAGGACTGTTTCCCTTCTAAATGACTGTTGTTTTAACGTCTGACTTGACACTTGTGAGTTGGTGAGCAGTGCTGTTGCCTCCCGTTTGCTTCAGACCGAATCAAGTGTGGGAGAAGGCCCGGGGCCAGTAAACGTTTTCTGATGGTTAGGTACCTGCGTTGATAGTTGTGTACCCACTGTCAATGGTTGGGTACTGGCTGTGCTGGTTGTGTACCTGCTGTCAATGATTGGGTACCCACTGTCGATAGTTGGATACCCGCTCTGATGGTTGGGTACCTGCTGTCAATGATTGGGTACCCACTGTCGATAGTTGGATATCCGCTGTGATGGTTGGGTACCTGCTGTTGATGGTTGGGTACCTGCTGTTGATGGTTGGGTACCCACTGTGATGATTGGGTACCTGCTGTTGATGGTTGGGTACCTGCTATTGATGATTGGGTACCTGCTGCTGATGGTTGGGTACCCACTGTCGATAGTTGGATACCCGCTGTGATGGTTGGGTACCTGCTGTCAATGTTTGGGTACCTGCTATTGATGATTGGGTACCCACTGTGATGGTTGGGTACCCACTGTGATGGTTGGGTACCTGCTGCTGATGGTTGGGTACCCACTGTGATGGTTGGGTACCTGCTGCTGATGGTTGGGTACCTGTTGGCTGTGTAGGCCCTGTTTTCCTTTTACTGTGACAAATGATGGTTTCCCCTGACGGTTGAAGACCACAGAAAAGCAGTGTCTCTTACTTCCTCTGCCTCTGTACTTCCTCTGTCTTTTGCCTTTGTAGATTTGACACACAAACGTAGATAGATGAACCTTGCGCTGAGCATACGCAGGATGGTTTCTGGATATTTAGGGTTTAGAAATAGATGCGATATGTAAATGCTGTGTTTTAGGACAGCCTCTTGTTGGGGAGACACATTTTTATATAATAGGCTTGCTCAAACTGAGGAATTGGCTACCTTCAAACCGTACTCTAGGGCTTGCTGTGTGCCTGATTGGCCTGGATTCCATCCCTAGTATCAGAACCTTGAAAAAAAATATTCTAGTGGACTCCTGGCAATTGTAGGTTCTGTGAACAGTGAAAAGGCTTTCAAAAGGTTCTCCTTTCATTAGTGGATCATGTGTGTGTGTGTGTGTGTGTGTGTGTGTGTGTGTGTGTGTGTGTGTGTGTGTGTGTGTGT
>CM052707.1:75597652-75643625 GCA_028551405.1 Uromys caudimaculatus | reverse complement strand
CCCTCCCCTCCCCTCCCCTCCCCTCCCCTCCCCTCCTCTTCTCTTCTCTTCTCTTCTCTTTTCTTGTTTGTTTTTCAAGACATGGTTTCTCTGTGTAGCCTGGCTGTCCTAGAACTTGCTTCGTAGACCAGGCTGGCCTCAAACTCACAGAAATCCACCTGCCTCTGCCTCCTGAATGCTGGGTTTAAAGGTGTGGGCCACCATCGTCCAGCCCTCTCCCTTGGATCTCTTCCTCCTGCTTCCTAGACTCATCGGTCCCTTGAAGGGTTGATATTGCTTCAGAGTACATTGCTGTTGTGTTGGGAAAGTATTTATTCCTCATGTTTATCAAAAAGAAGTCTTAAGGAAATTTGATGATAAATATTTTTAATTTACAGTTGAAAAATAGTCATAAATAAAATGGCGGCAGATGCTCTGCTCCCTTTCTCACACTCGCTCTGTAGTCTCCTGAGCTGGTTTGTGACCCAGCACTTCCAGATCAACCGTGCTGGAGGACTTCACTCTCAGGAGTCTAATTTTACTCTTGAATCTTGTTGGTTTTGTCATGAACCATGATAGTCTCTGTTAGTTTAAGAAAAGCTTTCATCCTTAAACTCCTCAGAGTCTTTTTCCCCGAGTAGGACTAATGGACAGTTTTGTGCCACTTACTGGGTTTCTTTTGTTGATGGTGTTTTTTTTTTTATTTACCTAGGATTTATGTTTTATTTTCTGAACTCAAAGTATCACTTTTGTTATCTAGTCTTTCCATTTTCATTCCCTGCTCCTGTTCGTTTGGATTTAATTGCTATCCCCGAGCTAACCCCCCCCCCCCCAACTTCCCAAATTTTTCAGTCATGGATTGATGTCCCAAGTCCTAGAACAGCTTTCTGTTCAGACTTCTTCTCAGCTTATTTATTGCCTGTGTTTCTTGGAGATCAGAGTGTCTGCCTTTCCAGTCCTCTCCTCACAAGCTGTGGGGCTGAAATTTTACCCCACTTACAGGCTAACCTGTGGGTTCTAGCAGAACCCACTCGTATCTAGGCTTAGAGTCAAGAGCTGTTTACACTCACTGCTGTTACAGTAGCACAGAATCATCATTTCTTTCACCCAAGTTCTTGCCGGCTGGTCCAGAGCCTCGGCTCAGTCATACCTGTGTAAGCATTCTGATGCTTCCCAGAAAGATCTTAACAAGCTCTGCCATCTCAGCCTGCCTGCTCCTTTTGTTTATTTTTCTGGTCTGTTGCCAGACTTTTCTTCATCTAGATAGACTCCTTTCCAAGTCTCTCACTGTCCACTTTGCCCTTGACAAGCTCACTGTGCCCTCCTCTTTTCTGGGTTCTCTTTCCACATCTCGAAGTGCTTGGTTTGCACGGGGGTGGGGGGTTGGGGGGGCTGTTCAGATCCTGCAGGTAGATTAGTTGCTGGTGTCTTCCCTGCCATCGTGGGGTTTTGGTCAGTGTCTTTGTGGGCAACACCTATAAAGGCCACTTTTGAGATCTCACAGAGAGAACCCAGTGAGGTCAGCATATGGATTAGATGTGCTGCTCTGAGGCGCTCAGAGCCAGTGCCATAACAGCATAATAGAGAGGGATTTGTTTTGCTTTGGTTTCCTTGTGGCAGGTTTGGAGATAGATAATTGCCGCTGCTGAGTCAGCTCTTTTGCAACCCTCCAGTGAGTGTGTTCAGTATGCTGTTCTCACCCTGTGCGATTCACCTTTGTCCAGATCTGTGCTTCCAAATTATACCCATCTTTAAATTACTAGTTGTCCCTGAGCCTTTCTCAACTCCCGAGTGAAAATATTCTTTATATTCTCATAGGCAGTGTGAAGGTAGAAAATGACCTTATTACTAACACGCGTGCGCGCGCATGCGCGCACACACATACACTCACACACACACACACACACCCATTCCCTACTGAACTATAAATTCTATGCTTATAGTGTTGCCCTCTGCAGGATGCCCCTGCTTAAAGCCACACTGGGTTTCCATGTTGAATGAATGAACCATATCCTTGAGACTTGTCGTTTGTAATTAGACCTTTGAGAAGAAATATGTTGCTCTGGGTGAGAATATAAAGGTGTTGGATTTTAGCAGAGAGTTTAACTTTTAGAAATGGAATACGTGTGTTGCTGAGAAGAACAGTTTCTGACCACTTGAAGGTTTCCTTTCAGGCTAGCAGATGTATATTTACATACAGTTAACTCGTTCTGTTACTTATGCGGGAATGAGACTGAGACTGTTCTTTCTTTCAGTGCTTAGATGAATACGAAGATGATGAAGCAGGACAGAAGGAACGCAAGCGAGAGGATGCTATCACACAGCAGAACACCATCCAGAATGAAGCTGCGAGCCTCCCAGATCCAGGCACGTCCTACCTGCCCCAGGTGAGCATTGAAAACGACCAAGATTCCCAGGCTATTCAAATCGATTGCTCTTGATCCTGTTTCCAGTCTCATTTTGGGAGCATCCAGCCCAACTCAATCATTTCCTGTGGGTTTAACCACTGATCTCCTGCTAGCCAAATCCTTACTGACTTGATCATTGTTTGGCTTTTCATACAGTATTGTACACAGTGCAGTGCTGTGAACAGTGTCAAGGTGAGAGTTCCCAGAAACACTTGAATTTCTGTGTAGTTTAAAATACATTGGGAGGGCTGGAGAGATGGCTCAGTGGTCAAAAGCACTGGCTGCTCTTCCAGAGGACCTAGGTTCAATTCCCAGCAACCACATGGCAGCTCACAACTGTCTGTACCTCCAGTTCTAGAGGATCCGACACCCTCACACAGACATACATGCAGGCAGAATACAAATACATGTAAAATAAAAGTGTCATAAAGTAGAAATACTTTCTAAAAAGTACTTCTGGAAGTAAAACCTAATTCAGCTTTACTTTAGTTGCTCACTTTGACTATGAAACAAGTCACTCCATAGAATATTTTACATGCTTCTGAGGACAGAATCCACTGTCTTGATGTGTCTCCCATCTCTGGAACCAGTTATGTTAAGTGTGTTTTGAAATATTATTGGTAAAATTTGTCCTGGTCTTGATATTTTTGTGACGTTTTAAGTCGGCCTGCCTACCCTTCCACTCCATCGCTTCCCCTGCTTCCCCGGTCCTCCCTCTTTCTCCTTCCTCTCTCCCCAGCCCCTCTATTTCTCCACACTTGTGTGTTCCTGCACAGGCCAGAAGATATATAGCTCATTTCAGATGCCATTTGTCAGATAAAGTTCGCTTCTGTTTGATTGAGACAGGTCCTTCCCAGGTCCTGGTATTTGCCAAGTAGACTGGTTGGTATCAGCCTCAGGGACCTGCCTGTCTCTGCCTCATGTCCTTTCAGAGTTCCAGTCTCTTTCCCTTCACCTTCCTCCCCTCCTTTGCCCTCCCCTCCCATCCATTCCCACGCAGCAAGGATGACCTTGAACCTCCGCTCTTCCTTCCTCTGACAGCTGAGCATTAGGACTGCAGGTATATGACACTATGCCCAGCTTTTGCTGAGCTGGTAAATGAACCTAGGCCTTTAGGCAAGCAGTCTACCAATTGAGCCACATCTCCAGCCCCTAGGCTTGACTTTCTACATGAATTTTATTATTACATGACTTTATAAGGCGTTTCAGATGACTGCACACAGTCTTAACTGACAAAAAGATTAAATACACACTGTCTTAGTTAGAGTTTTTATTGCTGCGAAGGTACACCATGGTCCCAGCAACTCTTATAAAGGCAGACATTTAATTGGGGCTGGCTTACAGCTTCAGAGGTTTAGTCCATTATTATCTTGGTAGAAACTATGGTGGTGTGCAGGCAGACATGGTGCTGAAGAAGGAGCCGAGAGTGCTCCATCTTGATCCTAAGGCAGCAGAAGGAGACCATGTGCCGCCCTGGATGTGACTTGAGCATAGTAGACGTCAACACAATCCCCCACAGTGACACACTTCCTCCAGGAAGGCCACACCTACGTCCATAAGGCCACATCTCCTAATAGTGCCACAACCTATGGGCCAAGCGTTCACAAATGAGTCTAGGGAGCCATACCTATTCAGACCGCCACACACACTTATTTGCTATTTTGCACCATTACGAAGACATTTGACAGAGGGAGGCAGACTATTTTGTGGTGGTTAGGAAACACAGATACGAACTTCTCTCTTCCCAAAGGCTCAAGTCACTGACACAGAGATTCATAGAGTAACGGGGTGCATCTTCCCCCTCGGTCCTCCAAGTCGCCGTTACTGTGAGTGATGACCATCATGGCTCTGTGGACAGTAGAGCCCTGTTAAAATACTAAGAGCACAGTTGCTTACAACTGTTTGTGGCTGGCCATAATCTAAAGTACCTCTGAACTTTGTTTAATAAAATTGAAATCAAGTCTGATCCTCTTTTAATGATGACTTCCCACATGAAGTTTGGGAAGATTTAACTTACTGTGGGGTGATGGAGAAAATACGACATTTTAATTAAAAGTCTAGACCTGGTTTCAGTCCTTGTGCTTCTACACTGGACAATTTAAGAAGGAAGGCATACTAACATAACCTCAGACAGTGTCTCTAGACAGAGGCTGATTTCTTTCTGTAGGAAAAGGCTCTGTCTGCTGCAGTCTTGTTATTTCCGTGAATACACACTAACATGGACTTCTAGCTGAGCTGGCCCTCAAAGAGCTTGCTGCCCTGACACATCTGTCTTCATTTAACTATTCTGAGCTCTTCCCAGGCATGCTCTTTGTTTCTTCAATTTCTGTCTGTCTGTTTGTTTTGTTAGTAATTGGGATTAAAGGTTGGTCGCTTGCTGGTGACCTTGGCTTCAAATGTATTTTGTCAGGCTATTAGCTTAGCATGAGAGTGAAGCTAAGTCCTCTCCACAGGCCTCCCTAATCACCTCATCAGAGGTGCCAGTAGGAACTGGAAATGCTCTGTCCCCATAGTTGACATCTCTCTGAGCTACAGTCTTAATGTACTGTCCCTGTTACTCCTAAAGGATAGTTATTTACAGCGCCAACATCTACAGGAGTGATGTGGGAGAGGAAGGAGAAGGAAAGAGTCTTAACATCTCTGGTTGTTTTATTTTAATAGACAGAGAGAAAGGCCACATCTTAGCATTGCCTACAGGTCTGAGCCACTCGGGGAAATAGGTCTTTTGAAACAAAGATTGTAAATGCAGTCTGGGTTTGGCTTGGCAGTGTGCTTTGTGAGTGGTTAGAATATTTTATTTCTGGTTTAAATTTTTTTTAATGTAATTCATATGATAGTAATATAAAATGAAGATTCAAACACTTTATTTTTAGATAATGGCTTCATACAGCTTTTAGACATGGTCATGCTTGCTTTTTAGGTAAACATTTTCTGATTAAATTAAATTTAGAAAATGATAGAACATTAAAAAGGTGCAAGGCGTGGTTGATAAATTCCTTTATGGACTGCTGTTTTCTATGAACTCTCAGACCTTACACTTTTAATTTTTGAAGATATATGGTCACGTGGCCCAAAATTTAAAAGGCATAACAAGGTGTGGTTTAAAATTTGTCACCTACCAACCTGCCCCTTCCTAGAAGCAATTAGTATTTCTTTTCTATGTGTAGCTTGAACTAACCTACAAATGACAGCTGTCTCTGTCTGTTCATCCATCCATCGGTCTCTTTATGGATATGAAAAGTTCTTCAAAAACGTCATGCATGCTAGAGCCTTGTTCCCACAGCAGCGTTTAGTTGTGACTCTGACGTCATCAAAGGATTGTTCTGTTGGTGGGAACATGATTTGATGGCATTGGTGAGATGCCTTCTAGTCCACAAGCTGTGTCTTGACTACTCTGAAGGAAGCAGCTATGCCCTCCTCCCGGGAAGTTCTGCTCACCACAGGCCCACAGCAATGGAGCCCGCCCACCAGGGGCCCAAACTTCCACAGAGGTATGAGGTTGAGTCAACTGCCTCTGGGGTTGTCAGGTATTTATCACATTAAAGA
This sequence comes from Uromys caudimaculatus, assembly GCA_028551405.1. Taxonomy (NCBI): domain Eukaryota; kingdom Metazoa; phylum Chordata; class Mammalia; order Rodentia; family Muridae; genus Uromys; species Uromys caudimaculatus. Next base: position 75,637,692 of record CM052707.1, on the reverse strand, counting down.
AAGGCCACTTAACACCATTGTCATTGGAGTATTCGGTCCAGGCCTTTTGTATCACACTCTTTCAACTGATACTGGAGATAGACTTCAGCAATAGTCCATAAAGGGCATGTATTATTTTTCACAGATGCAGAATATTCCATTTTTGATTTAGTTTATCTTTTTTTTTTTTTCTGTTAAAAACAATGCAGTATTGGAAAACCTTGAAACCTTGAATGTATTACTTTGCATGAATGTGATAAAATCCTAGCACTGGAATTGCTCAGTTTGTGTTTGGATTTTTCTTTCCGCTCCGTTCCCCTCCCTTCCCCCCTCCCCTCTCCCCTCCCCTCCGTCTCTTTTTGAGATAGTCTCTGTGTAGCCCTGGCTGTCCTGGGACTCACCCTGTAGACCACTCTGACCTAGAACTCAGAGATTCACTTCGCTCTGCCTCCCCAGTGCTGGGATAAAGATGTGGGCCAGCGCCGCCCAGCCTGTGTTTGGAGTTTTCATATTTCTGAAATAACCTTTGTAGATGTTGTAGTGTGATCTTTCTTTTCTGATATTCAAGACTTTCAAGTCAAGTGTGGTTGCACGCGCTGGTAATCCTAGCACACTGGAGATTCAGGGCCAGTCTCCATACAGACTGGAGTTAGCAGCCAGCCTAGGAAGCACCGGACCCTGCCTTAAAGCACACAAACAAACAATCCAACAAACCTGTTTTCAGTAGCAGAGAATGTTCTTTCTAAACATTTAATTAACACAAATTAGCCGTTAAAGCTAATCATCAGTGGCTAAAATCGTTTACTCTTGTAAGTAACAGTAATGACAACCGTATGTATTAAGCCATTTATTTTGAATTCTTTTCTTTGAATAGATTCAGAGACAAACTTTTGTATTGAAAATGCACACGGCATTTCCAAGATTAAAGCACCCTGCTGCGTACCACCTAAGTCGCTTATAGGATTTACTTCTTTGTCCGCAGTGTCATCTCCTGAGTGGACATTAGTAACTTTTAGTCCCAAACAGTCTCAGCTCACTGAAAAGTCACAAGGACACACAGAAAACCTTTTTTTTACAACCGTTTCTTGAATACTTTGCTGTTTTCTAAGAACAAGGTCCTGTGAAAGACCACTTTGCTCACATTCAGACCTCATTAAAGTTATTCTAGTGGCCCCAGTTGGGTGTCCCAAGGCAGAGCAGAGGACTCTAAGTCAAAATCCCATGCTGCTGTCATTGCCTGTGACTCTCCCTTAGTCTGAAAGCTCTCTTTAGCCTTTCCCGACCTTTCCCATTGCTGACGTGTTGGAAGATTTTAAAGACTACAGATGAACTGATGACGTGGCCAGCATTTGGGTTTGCCCTGTTTGTTTACTTATAGGAAGCTTGAGTGTGTAAAAACTCAGAGGAAGTCTCCACTAAAAATGCTGGTAGCAAGTAGGGTTGAACTTGATCCTGGGTTAGGAAGTCTCAGGGACTATGTAACGAGATCCTTTGAAAACCCCAGGTCTCTTACACAACAGATTTCAAGTCTACTTTTCCTGGTGTAATCTTCCCTGCAAGGGTATAGTGTCTGCTGCTTCAGGGAGGGGGAAATACCTGTGCAGAGCTATGAAGGTGTTGGCAAAGCACAAACTGTTTTGTGCAAGTTTAAATAAAACTCTTGCTTTGTTGAAATGTAGAATGGTCAATAAGGAAATCTCATGAACATAGTCCTCACAAGCAGAGGCGTTTGAGGTCCTGTGGTGGGAATAAATGTGAAATAAGATCCAAGAAATACAAGCCCAGGGAGGTTAGTTCACATAGTGTACTGTCCAGTTTAGCCGTGGTCACTAGTAGTTATTAACTGAGGTCCCTCATTATAAAGCTAGTAAGCTCTTCTGCTTGGATATCTTTTGTGGTCATGGCAATGACATTTCTAGCTAGGAATTCTAAGGAAGGAGTTTATATTTATGTAGAATTCCAGTCTTATGGGGAGGAACCGTGAACATCCCCCACCCCCTTTATAAAAGAATAGTGTTGTGCTTACAGGGGTAGCTAACATTTGCAAATCTGTTCTTTCCTGTCAGCCCCCTCCCCCCAGGAGATAAGCATGCTTTTATAAATAGTCTGTTTTACTTAATTACTGCATAAAAGCAAAGACTGGCCTTCTTCATTGTAGACGATGCCTTTTTTAATAGCAAAGGGAAAAGGAATGTCATAAACATTTGTTGGCCAAGGTTTTGCTGTTCTCTCTGTGTAAACACCAGCTGACGCCCAGGCAAGGGAAGTTGCCATCACGTTAGCCACCACAGGGAAGTAGCTCTGAGTTCTGTTCCTGGGGTCAGGCCCACCCAGACTCTCCAAGATCATGTCACCTGGTTATTTTTTACCCTTAGTAACTTCCTAAGGGCTTGGGGTGTATTGCTTTAGTTGGTTTTATTTTTCTTTCCTTTATCATTAGATTGCTAGGAAAGTGATTTCTCTGGATGCAGGGAGCAGGGGCAAGCTTTTCAGAAGCTCATGTTTTACGTAAGAAACAAGAGTTCCTCCAACTCCAATGCCATCAAGAAGAAAGATGAACTGGCGCATGCGGCCAAGTCTAACCATTAATTTCCCAGCCGCTGGCTAATAAACTGTGTGCCCTTTGGGACAGTTCCACCAGAAAAAAAAATGAGGAAGAAAAAGAAGAGGAGGAGGAGGAGGAGGAGGAGGAGGAGGAGGAGGAGGAGGAGGAGGAGGAGGAGGAGAAAAAATAAGGAATTAAAACATGAGGCAGTGAGATAAGGGCATTATCCTTTGGTGGTTTACACTGTTTTAGTGAGAATTTATTAGGAATAGTTAGTGCATATGGGAGAAATTGGTAAGGATTGTGTATCCCTTGCACCGACAGTACATTGCAAGCCTGCTCTGCCCGTTGCTCTGCCCACGTCTGTCATGTAATCCCACAATACAATGGGCATTGCTGCTGCTTCCTGGTAGGGCGCTGCAAGAAACCTGAGCCTAGAGTCTCTGCTGCCCAGCGGCATATCTGGTTGGGAGGTTGGAAGGTGTTTTAAGTTCTTCCTCCTGACGGTGGGCTGGACCACTGCCCAGGCTGCTATAGCGGGTTGTTAGTTGTAGTTAGTCTTCAGTGTTTACTGTAAAACTGGCCCTCTTGTAAAGTGAGCTCATTCTTTCTTTTAACCGGACCCGAGATTCTTGAATTATATAATCTCCCTTAGACTTAACACTGTTATCAGTTTTAAAAGGGCTCACCGCTTAAGTTTGATGTATTTGCAGCCCAGACGTATCACAGTTACTGCCTACTTATTTGCACAGTAATTGTCCACCCTAATAGTTAATATTAATGTTCAGAAATCTATCTCCCTCTTTTTTGTTTTTGTAGCTTAGGGACATTGCAGTATGTATTTTTTTATATATCTTATTTTTAACTATAGTCTTTAAAAATCATTCATTTCTGTGTGTATGTTGTACATTATAGATTTTTTTTAATTTTTAATTTTATCTATGTATGTGTATGTGTGCATTTAAATGCCAACAGAGGCCAGAAAAGGGCGTCCACTCCCCTAGGAACTAGGATTATATGGGTGGTTGTGAGCTGCCATTTGGGGGCTGGGATTTGGACTCCAGACCTGCAGGAGCAGCCAATGCTCTGAACTAAACCACCTCTCCAGCCCAACTGTTAGTCTCTCCATGTAATCTTTTCTGGTTTCAAACTCACAGAGATCTTCCTGACTCAGCCTTCTGATGCTGGGATTACAGCTGTGCTCGACCAAGCCAATCCCTCTTTTGGGAGGGAGGGGTTGTGTTTTGGGTTTTTGTTTGTTTGTTTGTTTGTTTGTTTTGTTTTAATGAGAACATAATAAAAGACAGGGAGATAGTGTTAAGCCTTCATGATTGTCAGGTTGCAGAGGTGCCTAACATAAGAAGCTGACAGAGTTAGCACCCTCCAGTCCCGGGGTTCGATCCCCTGCCGGAATCAGGGTGTGTATGGGGTGCGCATGCATAACCCCGACACTCAGAGGTGGACACGGAAAGACCAGTTGATCAAGACCTTGTAAGTGCAAGGCATTTGGTCCCTAGCTGATTCCCAGTCAGCCTTGTAAATGTGAAACCCTAAGTAGAAAAGGAAGGAAGGTGGGAGATAATGTGGTTTTTGGTTTTTTGAGACAGGGTTTCTCTGTGTAGCTCTGGCTGTCCTGGAACTCATTCTGTAGACCAGGCTGGCCTCGAACTCAGAAATCCGCCTGCCTCTGCCTCCCAAGTGCTGGGATTAAAGGTGTGCGCCACCACCACCCGGCGATAATGTGGTTTTGGAATGCTTTTATAAGCTTTTAAAATATTTCTAGCTAGAGGGATGGCTCAGCCATTAAGGGCTAAGCTCATAACCAAAATATTTCCGTATTAAACTTTAAAACACGTTTCGTTTGGGCTGAAAAGCCAGATACAGGTTCTTTTTGTTTGACTGGCACTGTACCCTGTTAAGTGCAAGTGCGGTTGCTCGCCGTAGCTCCCGGGCAAGCACTGTTCTGCCTCCCTGCGGGCTGTAGTTGTGTACTGACATGCATGCACAGCTGATCTCTCATATTCTGCTTTACAGGACTCGTCGAGAACAGTTCCAGGCAGATACAAAAGGTAAGAACCTTTGTGTTGTGACTCTCAGCCTTGAGGTAAGTGCCAGTCCCAAGCGGACTTACTAACTAGAGCTGCTTCAAGTAATTTGTCAAAAGCAAAAAAACCAAAAAAACAAAAAACACCTCAAAACCTTAATATTGCATTCTTAAAAAAGAAATTCCTGGGGTTAAAGAGATGGCTCAGCAGTTAGCAGCAGTGGCTGCTTTTCCAGAGGTCCTGAGTTCAATTCCCACCAACCACATGACAACTCACAACGGTCCCTGAATGTAGTTCCATTTGACTGTACTCCCAGGGGGTCTTCTGGTGTGTATACATGCAGACAGAACATCCATGTGTATAAAACACAAACTTAAATAAATCTTAAAGAAAAAAACTTTAAAAAATAAAAAAGTAGGAAAAGAGAAATTCTCTCGTCGACAGAGTTCCAGTGACTGTCAGCCACAGCTTGTTTCTGACCTATTGCGGACGTGTAGTTACACACTGACAGTACAGGGCGACCAAATGTAATGACAAAATGCCATAAACTAGGTGGCTTAAACAAGTTTATTTCTTCAAGTTTGTAGAGGCCTGAAGTTGATGACTAGAACCAGCCCATCCAAGGCAGGGGTGGAGGTGGTGGAGGTGGCGCTGGCGGTGGTAGCTAGGATACAGTAGCAATGATGCATGCTGGGGACAGGAGTTGTCTCTGAGACCTGGTATATCAGTCAGAGTTCTCTAGAGTCACAGAACTTATAGGTAGTCTCTATATAGTAAGGGAATTTGTTAATGACTTACATATACAGTCTGTAGTCAAACTCCCCAACCATGGTCAGCAGTAGCTGTGAATGAAAACCCCAGGATCTAGCAGTCCCTTAGTCCCACAGGGCTCGCAGGTGAAGAAGAGTGAGTCTTCCTCCTTCCAAAGTCCTTATGTAGATCTCCAGCAGCAGGTGTGGCCCAGATTAGCGGTGTGCGTACCACCACACCTGAAACTAGTGTCTTCCAGACTCATGATCCAGATCACAGGTGAGCCTTCTAATTCTGGATTGTAATTCACTCCAGATACAGTCAAGTTGACAATCAGAAACAGCCACGACACCTGGTTTGCACACGCTCATCTTGCTGTGTTCTTTGTCAGAGTTGGAGTCAGATTCTCTGTCCATCTTACAAGGGCACTAACCACGATGTGAGGTTGTCTGCCGCTATGACCCCACGTGAACCTAATTAATAGGTGTAAGACATTTACTGATAGGAACTCTGAGCTTTAATACCAAGCAAGCCCAAGTAAAATGTAATTGTGTTTTTATTTTTGGTGGGATCTGTGATAAGGGGGAGGGTGGGAGGGCCTGTGTGGGAGGAGGTGAGCAAATATTCCTAGCATTCTAACCCATAGAAAGCACTCTGTCTGCTGGAGCTTGTATGTGCGTCTGTCTGTATGTGTGTATGATGAAACACACTTCTTTGATATAGCATAGAGTAGTTTCTATGTACCATGAGTAAAAAAAAAAAAAAAAAAAAAAACCCAAACAGAACAAATTTTCTTTTGCCAGACCATGGCCAAATTAGCTTTGACTTGACTTTTTGGGTTTTTGTTGTTGTTGTTTGTTTGTTTTGTTCGTTTTGTTTTGTTTTTTCCAGACAGGGTTTCTTTTTGTAGCCTAGGCTGTCCTGGAACAGTAGACCAGGCTGTAGACCAGGCTTGCCTTGAACTCACAGAGATCTGCCTGCCTCTGCCTCCCAAGTTCTGGAATTAAAGTCGTGTGCCACCAGAGCCCTGTGACATATTTAAAAAAAAAAAAAAAAAAAAAAAAAAGATGGCCATTGTTTTTATTGTTGTCTGGAAAACAAAGATCAAATTTGACAATCTGTTAAATATCTTATCCAAACTTAATTCTAGTCAAAATTTAAATTATAAGCAGCACTTTTATATTTGTGTTTTTGAATTGAATTAAATGAGGGAATACTTAGGGTTTGTATATATAGTTTTGTTTTGAAATACATTTTCATGGAGGGGGTGGGCGGGGAGCTGTAGAGAGATGGCCCAGCAGTTTAGAGTGAAGATTCCTTTTACAGGGGGTTAGTATTTGATTCGTGGCTCCACGTCAGGCAGCTCACAACTGCTGCTGGCTCCATCACCCTCTTCTGGCCTCTGTGGGCACTGAACTTATGATTGTGCACACACACACACACCACACCTACATATACAACAATAACAAAAATAAGCAGTCCTCCCCGAAGCTGATACAAAGTTGCCATTTAGTTAAATTAGTAAGAAGTTGTTTCCCATGATGTGTGTTTTTTATTTTTAAGGTTTGAAAACCTTTGTTTTCACCGGGCAGTGGTGGTGCATGCCTTTAATCCCAGCACTTGGGAGGCAGAGGCAGGTGGATTTCTGAGTTCGAGGCCAGCCTGGTCTACAGAGTGAGTTCCAGGACAGCCAGGGCTACACAGAGAAACCCTGTCTCAGTAAAAAAAAAAAGAAAACCATTGTTTTCTTTGTGATATGTTTGTCTGCTTACACATTTATTTTTGTAGCCTATAGCTGGAGGCTTGTTACTTTTCAGCTTTCAAAGATTTAACCCCGTTTATTATTACTAAGCATACTTTTAAATAGCCAAAGTACCTGAGAGGACCAAGGAAATGGCGAGTTTGAGGCTAGCCTGAGCTAATAGTGAGACCAGCCTGAGCTAATAGTGAGACCCTGCTTAAATGAGTAAATACTGAAATTTAAATCTGTAATAGTTCTTTTATTGAGTTGCAATGACTCTATTTTCACATAGTCTAAGAAGCTCCATTCAGAGCCCAGACTCGTATCTGAAATTATCCATTCTTTATCTCCCGGGGTTATCTAACTCAGTCTGTCAACAGTTCATTACTCACCCTAATCTGTCAGCAAGTTGTAGCAGTGATCAGACAACGGGCCTTTCCTGATGAGGGTGACTCTTGACAAATGGGGATGACAGAAATGAGGAATGGCCTAAGAGATAAAACATGAGTATCACACGTTAGACACGGCTTTCTATAAACTAAATGACTTGTACAGACGTAGATGGCAATAACTCTGAAAAGTCTCTAGGAGTTTCAAGCCTCTGGCCGTGCGTGCACTTCTCTCTCACTAATTGCACTGTTTTCTCTTACACATGTCATGAGTGCAGGGTTTTAGCTCCGTGAAGCACCAGGCTGGCCTTACGGTGCTTCTAAAGTGCAGGGGGTCCTAGTTCGAATAGAAAGTCACATTCTCTTCAGAGTCAGCCCCTCTGACGGAAATTAAGGTCTGCTTTGGAGAGGCAGTTCGTCTTACTGATGCATTAGGGGACAATTTACCCTTCTTCAGAACTCATAGCCTATGTGCGTATAAAACGACACCCACTTTCCGTTACGTCAGGTGTGTGCTACCTCCATCTGTCAGCCAGCTCGGTGTGAACAGCAGCCTGCTTTCCCTGTGGGCGGCGTAGCTTCCAGTCCTCCCCCACCCTCCTGCTCCTCGCACTCCACAGTGAATCACGAGCTCCGTGTAGTTCTTGTGATGCCCGCTTCCGTAAACATCCACCACCGTTCTGTAATAAAATGCCATACTGTTGTATGTCTTGAATCGTTAGCATATTTGTCACTGTGCTGATGCTTCTCTTCGATTCTTTTCCCCACGTTTAATGTGTCCCTGAAAGTAGTTTTTTGAAATTATAATAAACTAAATCTATGCCTTTGTTTGTGTGGGAAGGCTTCTCTTATATAAAATAAATGTTTTTGATTTGAGATACTCTGAACAAACCCCTTTTTTTAGATTTTAATTTTTTATCCGATGCATGCCTGTGCACCACATATGCATGCCTGGTGCCAGGAAAGGTCAGAAGAGGGCATGAGACCCCAAGAACTGGACACAGATGATTGTGAGCCGCCGGATGCTGGGAACCAAATCTGAGTTCCCTACAAGAGTGACAAGTGCTCTTAACCACTGAGCCGGTCACCCTGCCCCTGCACAAATATTCTTAAATGTATACATTTTAGAGTATAGAAGAGATGCAGGGATAAATCGATCTTAATGGCGTCCTGTTAGCTCACCTTGTCCTCTCTGCACCAGCAGTCACCATGTAAGCATGGGATAGAAGAGGCTGGACAGGGGTGAGCTAAGAAAACCTTTGAATGAAGAAACTATATGGAAAGACAATCAGTCCTTTGAGATAGGGCCGTGGTCCTTTAGAGAAAAGCGATTCCTTTTCAAGATCCTCCCTGAAGGGGCTGGAGAGATGGCTCTGTGGTTAGGACCACCGACTGCTCTTCCAGAGGACTTGGGCTCAATTCCCAGCACCCAAGTGTCTGTAACTGCAGTTCCAGGGGATCCAGTACCCTCACACAGACATAGAAGCAGGTAAAAACACCAATGCCCAGAAAATAAAAATAAATTGTAAAAATATCTTCCCCGTTTCTTACAGTGAGTATGTGTCCCAGTTTTAATAAAGAGCCTGGTGCTGATTTTGAATTTTAGTTTTGTGTGCTTGTATTTAAAGGGAGGGGAAGAGTCCATACAGCAGGTTATGGGACCCAGCAGCGTAGTGAAGGCTAGGAGTGTGGAGGCCAGAGCTGTACTTACTGGTTACTTAGGAAGGTCGTGATCTGTCTAACACCTCTGAATGTTTGATACCCATTGTTTCATGGGATTTTACCCATGAGTCTTGTATTTCATCTCATTGCGGAGCTTTAAAATGTCTGTATTAGTGGGAAATTCCTCTGACTATAATCTCTTAATGCCTCCAATCTCATTCTCATGATAGCTTTAGAATAACAGTGTTATTTTCCTGAATACAGCAGTGCCCTCTCATCTTTCCACAGAAGATGTGAAAACTCCCAGAAGGGGAGAAACTTCCAGTAAAGGGTGGTATTCCTCTGTGATAACACTGCTTATTTCCCCTTTACTGAAGACCATCCTTCATCTCTCTGTGGCTGAGAGCAGACAGCCTTCTCGCCGGGTCTTAGGTTTGTGTTAACATTCCTAACTGGAACTTGACAAACCTTTCAGAGTTCATGAAACAGTTTTTTATGCCGAATATTTTCCAGCATGCATATCTGGCCTACAGAATAGGTTGGAAAACAATTCTGTTTTAGGATAAAGAGCTAAATTTGGCAACAAAATCAAGTAACATGGCCCTGTATGATTATGGCAGCCTCTCTTTCTGATCTAGTATGTATAGGGGCCAAAGGACTGATTTAATTTTCAGCAATCACTCTTGGCCTTCACATATGAATAGTGTTTTATTTATTTATGTATTGACATCCCTAACATTCAAGGGTCTTACAGCTAATAAGTGGGACTTCTTGGTTTTGTCATTTTTAATTGATCTTTATTTGTTCATATTTATAGAGTCAGGTAATCACTGCATGTGTATAGTGTAAAGATCAAATTAGAGCAATTAGGATATCTATCCCTTATGTTTATTATCTGCCTACTTAGGAATCTCTGTACTCACACTGACGTATATCATAGACTATTGTGGACTAAATTCCTGTTGTAGTGGCTAGTTTTGTGTGTCAACTTGACACAAGCTGGAGTTCTCACAGAGAAAGGGGCTTCAGTTGAGAAAATGCCTCCAAGAGATCCAGCTGTAAGGCATTTTCTCAATTAGTGATCAAGGGGGGGGGGCCCTTGTGGGTGGTGCCATCTGTGGGCTGGTGGTCTGGGGTTCTATAAGCAAGCCAGGAGAAGCAAGCCAATAAGTTACATCCCTCCATGGCCTCTGCATCAGCTCCTGCTTCCTGACCTGCTTGAGTTCCAGTCCTGACTTCCTTTGGTGATGAACAGCAATGTGGAAGTGTAAGCTGAATAAACCCTTTCCTCCCCAACTTGCTTCTTGGTCATGATGTTTGTGCAGGAATAGAACCCCTGACTATGACACCTGTACTGTGATCAGGAACACCATAGCAGATACTTCTATGTGACTGTACTTCGTGTACATTATGTAGCCTTCCGATCCCTTCCCCTTCCTAGCCGCTAGCGATCACTATTCTCCTGTCATCGCTGAGATCAACCTGTGTACCCAGCTGACCGTGTCTTTAACCTAATGATTCTTTCATTTCTCCACAAAGGACACGAGTTTGTTCTTCTTACACTGAGTAGTACATTCTTATGTGCCTAGGCTTCATTTTCTTTTTCTTTTAATCAAAGTTCTTTGATAGTTTCCTGCACACACACACACACACACAGAGTGCATTCTGTTTACACCCACGCTTGCTCCTTTGTCTCTACTACCCCTTTTATCTTGTCCTTTATCTCATCCCTTTCCCTCACGCCTTTCTTCTGTCTTGCGGCTCTTTCATTGCTTGAACGATGTCATTTCTCCATTTTTGCTTGTTTCTTATTTCTGTTGGGTTTCTCATTGATGTCATGGATATGCCCTTCATTTATTCAGATATTTACTACCTGGACTCTATTGTGTCTCACTTGGTTTCCTTAGGATCATTATTTTGAATTTCTTTTCAAGAGCTTAATAGATTTCTTTCATGTTGGGATTTTCTTCTGCAGCAGTGGTTCTCAGCATTCCTAATGCTTCAACCCTAAAGCTGGAACTGCTGCAACAGGTCCTCATGTTGTGGTGACCCCCCCACCATAACATCTGTTGCTACTCCAGAACTGTAATTTTGCTACTCTTATGAATCATAATGTACATATCTGATATATGACCCCCTCTCCACCATAAAACTATTTGTTGCTACTTGATAACTTAAATTTTGCTGCTGTCATGAATCATAATATAAATGCCTGATATGCGGGATATCTGAAGTGTGACTCCTGAAAGGGTCATTTGACCCCAAAGGGTCATAACTCACAGGTTGAGAACTGCTGTTCTAGGGTTATTCAGTTGTTCTATCTGATATATGTTCCCTTCAACCTGGCCTCCTTGTTCCCCCAAATAAATACCTAGGTCCTAAGCTTGGGCTCCTTCCCCAGCTAGCTCATAACTTATTTAATCCATTTATTCTACTCTATGAGCGCCACATGGCTGGCTTCCTCTTCTCAGTTTCAAGTGACTGCTGCATTTGGGGAGAATCTCTTTCCACGCCCCACTCTATCCCAGAATCCTCTCTCCCTGCTGGAACTCCCACCTCCTTCCTGCTTAAGCTAGTAGGCCGACAGCTTTTTATTGACAGGTGATGCTTCCACACAGTGCACAAGAGATTCTCTCTACACTCCCTGACGGTTTTTTGTGCCTCCGGTATTCCTGTGTTGCCTGTAGAGCTGCTGTGCTGTCTTCTTTCAGTTTGATGTAGTGCGTTTTCCAGAGGAAGATGTCTTTCTTTATATGAATTTAGGGGTCATTTTAGATACCATAGCTTTGATTATCAGTGTAGCCTCCATATGATTGGTTTTTTCTGTTAGAGTCATCATTGCCTGGGTGTCTAAACCAGGTATTTGTGGAGGCATTAGTGGTGGACGTGGGCACCAGGAGTGTGGAGCACAGGCCCTGCTGAAAAGCAAGTCCTAATGCAGTGGGCCAGCTGCAAGGCTACATGCTGTTTGCAGAGAGGGATGCAGAGTGTTGACAGTAGTGCCAGTAGCCATGATCCAAGGAAGACCGCGGCAGAGGGGCCCAACCCTCTGTCATTGCAGAAGTAAATGCTGATGGCACCTGTTGTGGGAAGTATTAAAAATAAGGAATATAACAAGTTCCCATGCTATGCCCTGGTTCTCTCAGCCCCGTTGGCCTGGCTGGCCATGTACTGGTGAGCAATGGCTGACCTGCTTTAATCTTACGGAGCTCTGACTCAGAGCCCCACAATCTCTCTACCCAGCATACTAGGTTCCCACCGGCAGGTCGCTACCACACCAGTCCCATGCTTCAAATCCCCCATGGCCTTAGTGGGGCACATCAGGCAAACCTACCCTTTGCTGCCGTACCTTTCTCTCTGGAACCCAGACGAGCTGCCACGGGAAGGAAAACACAACACAAACTTGGTTCAGAAACAATAGTGACTCAATCTCTGGGTGCAACAACTAAAACCTAATCTTGTAAGCCGTATTAAAATCTGATTACTCTGGTGGCAGATCCAGGAAACTCTATCCGCTATATCTTATGCTGTCCTGGTTCCAAAAAAGTCTCTCTCTCTCTCTCTCTCTCTCTCTCTCTCTCTCTCTCTCTCTCTCTCTCTCCTTTCTCTCTTTCCCCCTCCAATCGAAGTCCCTCCTACTCCTCCTACTCGCCCAGTGATTGGCTCCTTTATTCATTAGGGGATTGGTTCACAAGAAGTTACATGAGTATGTAACTCACTCCTTGTCTGAAGCCCCTCCCAGGAGGGTGGAATTACCATCAAAATACAAACAGCCCCAGGGCTATCCACAATGGGCGCCACACTCTCAGCTACTGTAATCTGTAATGCTTCAGGATGCCAAACAGCAGTGATCAAAAGTAATGGTGATCCCCCTCGCAGTGGGCAAAGAGACTCCTTGTTGGTGGTGGTGGTCTTTTGTTTGTTTGTTTGTTTTTGTTTTTGTGGTTTTTTTTCGAGACAGGGTTTCTCTGTGTAGCCCTGGCTGTCCTGGAACTCACTCTGTAGACCAGGCTGGCCTCGAACTCAGAAATCCACCTGCCTATGCCTCCCAAGTGCTGGGATTAAAGGCGTGTGCCACCACTGCCCAGCGGTGGTGGTGGTCTTATATCGGTCAGAGGCAGAGCAGTTGGCAGTCCTTTGTTCTTTCTAGCTTGAGGCCTGGCTTGGTGGCCAAAGCTGTCTTATGCCTTGGATACCTAAAAGTCAAACCCAGGCAGTGCAGCATGGGAGGAGGAAGATAGTCAGAGACCTATATTCTGCCATGCCACTTGGTGTGGACAATGACAGACTTGTCCTCCACCCCTCAGCTCAGGGTGGGGCTGCCCACCACCACAGTGCAGCACAGGAGGAAAGCAGATTTGCAGACAGTCATGCCACTCACAGACCTGCCCTCTGATGTACACCACGGGTGAAGCTGTAGGCATCCACTTGTCAGAGGGTGTCACCCAGGGGCCTGTCAACCATGTGGCCAGCCTGCCGCAGGAGCCACAACAGTGAGTACGTGGTGGTGAGATGGGAGAGAAAGAGAAGTAGAGCATCTTGAGCATCATAAAGAGAGATGGAACTGGAGACTGGAGGGTGGAGAGGCCAGCTCTGCCACCTGGTGAGGTCCCTATTGTATCGAAATTGTAGTACAAACAAATTAAGCTTATCCCCAACTAGCTTACAAATAAATGCGACTATGGTTATTTTATTTGGCTTTTACAATTACTTGAGGGGTCACCCCTAATCTACTCTTTTAACTGCAGGCCTGGCTACCTCCCCAGTAGTGTGCCCCTCTGATACTCGTTGTCTCTCCTGGCCAGGTGCTCAGTCCATCTCCCCTCACGGAAGCTTCTCCATTTTCCTTCTTCCTCTTTCTCTGGTCCCTCTTCCTCCCATGAGGTCACTCCAGATCCACCTACCCTAAGCCCTCCAGTATTTGGCTGTACATTTTAAGTCAGGAACAAGGTTTGCATAACAAAAGTCTGTACCTTGGTGGCGAGACTTTATCGCTCAGGCTCAGCCTTGTCTTTCTTCCTGTGTCAGCGTTCTTCGTCCTACCTTGTCCTATTGAGCACATTGATTAGTAATCGACTCTCTTAGGATCTCTTTACTTTCTCTTTTATCTCTTGTGCTAGGAAAAGGTAGCCAGCAACTGTTAGATGTTAGATACCCCAGAGGCACGCTAAGCTCAGCACGTTCAGAAGTAAGTGTCAAACGGTAGCCGTCTAGTAAACATACATGTTTACTCTTGCTGAACCCGGGCCTCAGGCTTCAACTGCTTTATTATTATTCATTTTTCATCTCGTTGTCTCACCTGGCTACGCAACCCTTACTGAGATGAGCTGAAGTCTGTTCATTGCACTGCGGCCAGTGTGCTGTCTTTGCTGAGCTATTGTATGTTCTGTAAAAGGAATCCTTTCCCCTCTCCTACTTAATGGCTTCCCACTACCCTTGTTTTAGATGCTAGACATGGAACTTAGGGCCGTACCCAGGTGAGGCATGGACTTTACTTCTGCACTATATTCCCAGCTCCTGTTAGCTACAATTAGGTTCCCCCCTCCACCCCTTAGAAATGGTTTCTCCGTGTAGCCCTGGCTGTCCTGGACCTTGCTCTGTAGACCAGGCTGGCCTCTAATTCACAGAGATCCACCTACCCCTCCTCCTGAGTGCTAGGATTAAAGGTTTGTGCCACCAGTTGCCCGTCTTCCTGTTAGCTTTACAGGAGTCTAAGTCAGTGATTTACCAAGTGAAGGTTTGTGTATAAGATTCTCTGTCAGGGTGCAGGTGTTCATTATCACAATCTCCCATTTACTTTTAATAAATTTGTTTGTTTATTGCTTTGAGATGATGTTTTGCTGTGCTGGTTAGGCTGGCTTCAAACTCCAGGGCCCAAGTAGGTCCTCCTTTCTCAGCCTCCTCAAGGAGCCAGGATTATAAGTGCTCGTCCCATTCTTGGTTATATTTACCTTTTGGTCCTCGGGTGGGGGTGGGGAGTAGACACAGCTGTTGAAAACCCAGCCTTGTGAATGCTTATTTAGGCATTCCTTCTTGACCGCCTTATCCAGTGGTCACTTGACGCTGAAGGTATCCACAAAGCACTATTCACATTGCCTCTGCCATACGGCATTGAAATTAAGACTGTTTAATGGGTTTATAAATTATCTAGTTTAACTAAGGATCTCAAAATAGGTGAAGTCCAAAGTTAGGAACTTTATGAGGAAAACCCAACCAAATCCGTAAGTGCAAAAATGACCATGTGGTCGTTCATCCGGTAAGATACACAAAGTGAAATCTGTTCTCGTAAACTAAACATGATTTTGAGATCTTAAGTCAGCTTCTGAGACATCTTCCAGATCTTACATCTCTGTGATAGCCATTAAAAGCAAATGTACAAATAGATCCTTCTCTGAATTTCTGTATCTTGAGATATTAAAAATAGATCTTCAGAAAAAATGAAGCATATGCAATATTCTTCAAAGATTTTTAAAATTTAAAATCATTTCCTGTAAGAATGAATATTGTAGCACAAATAAATAAAACTATTTGGGAGGTGTTCAATCCTTTGTATACTTTATTTTGGCAACAGAGTTAATACTTACTACTTTATGATGATCATAAATCCCACAAAATAGCGGGTAAATGAACACACAAAATGAGTTTGCTGCTAAAACACTGGAGACTTTTGAATTTGGATTAGTTTGAATTCTTCTGTAAAATAGCTTTGAGGTTTCCTGCTTGCTTTTCTACCCTCTTATCTTATCTTCTGTTTACATTTACGTTTTAGCCTTATTGGTCTCCCCTGCTTCTCAGCTGCTCTCTACACTCTGATTCCTGTATGTGTACTTTATTCTTCATAATGTAAGTTTAAACACTGTTGCATAGTGCTACCCAGAGCGTGGCTCTTGGACAGTTTGTCGCAATCCATGACAGCCTAAGTGAAGAATTCTAGAGGGAGCCTTGAGCTGCATTTTCTGTGGTCCTGTTTGCTTCTAAGTTCATGGCTAGCAGACATATCTGTGCGTGGGGTATAGACTGGTCACGTGTGCATAGTGTATAGACAGATGGGAACAAGGCCTGTGGGAAGCTGCATGTTAGTCAGGCACAGGGAGACTGTTAGAGCATGTGCTATGTTTGTGTCGGTCATTCGGGACTAAAAAATGTGCATTTTCATTATCTTAAGTGTCGGCTTTTTAAAATGCTTCCTAAATTTTAGGGTATTTGTATTTATCTTGAATTCTAATTTACAGGTTTTACTGGATGTCTTAAAAATAAGCACACACTTTTTCCTAATTGTGACACAAGTAGAAAATTGAATGGTGACAATTAAAGTCATTACAGAGACGTCCGGGACGAGCCTGTGCCAGCCTGGTTGAGAAGCGTTACTCGTCAGTGTAGCTGAGTTCAGGGTTTAGCCACGATGATAAAGAAGGACTAAGTTGATAGTGCAGCATTCTCGCAGAAGCATTGGCTAATGGGACAGTGTGAGCATTAAAATTTATGTGGTATCTGCATGCGTGACATAAATATGTTCTAAACAAATTGCGGAAATGCACTGGCCTCAGCATAAAGCAGATGTGCAGGATTATCATAATCACTAATTAGTACTTTGGGAGTTTCTTACCAGGTTTCACTTCAAATTGCTGTTAAACAGGACAGGGCTGAAGGGGATGGCTCTGCCCTAAATTTCAAGGACCCGGGTTTGATCCTCAGAGCCCACATAAACAAACTGAGCCATAGTTAGCCTGAGCCTGCCTTTGTAATCCCTGTGCTGTGGAAGCAGAGACAGGGAGATCGTGGAGATGGCTGGCAAGTTCAGCAGGGTCTATCTGGTGAGACTCTGTCTCGAATGAGTGAATGAATGAATGACATGAATGAATGAATGTGACAGTGCTTGAGGAATGACACTTAAGCTTGTCCTCTGGCCTCTATACTTGGCATTCATCACCCGATCTGTGCACAGAGTATATAGACTGGTCAGATCTTCATAGTGTATAGTTTGGTACAAGAGCTGTGGGAAGTCTGTTTAAGAACATCAGCTTTCAGACAGGTAAGAACTTCCTTAGACTGGGGAATACATGGATTACTGACACAAGGAAGCAGTTATTTTTCTGCTTCATTGCAGATAAACACAACTTGTTGTAAAATACATGAATTTTAAAGGGCTCCGTGGAGTTCGTGGAGTTCGCTGTTCTGCCTTGCTGGCGTAATAATGCACTCTGGTAATAACGAAGTAGCCACGCTTGAAAGGTTACGTCAGAATGTGAGCTTTAGAGAAAACCTTGCTGTGTCAGCTGAACTCCATCTACCAGATTCGCAGTGGTTCACTAAAGGCTGGGAGGACTATACACTAATGCTTTAAGTCAAACTCCTGAAGAAAAAAAAAACAAATGTTAGCTTGGTTTGATCTTATCGCTTGGGCTAATCGACTCTTGTATGCTAAGTGGTTATATGTTGGCTTTCAAAGGGAAAATTTTAGTCAGAAGTATTTGAACTTCAGGTGAACTTTGGGTGTTTTCGCAAGATAAGAAAGTAGTTTGGTGGCCAGCTCTATAAATATGTGCCCTAGATTTACTTGGCTATTAGCTAGCACCCCCCCCCAGACACACGTCATCTCCCCTTTCTCTTTTTTAATCACCTTAACCTTTTGTGCAAGGAAAGAATGTCAGATGTTTTTCAATGGCAGATAAGATCAAAGAACAAGAAGGTAGCAATTATATGGTGAAGCTCCTATAGCTTGCCTTTGTGGGCTCACAATAAAGTTAGAATAATCGATCAACTGTGGTTGCCTTGGTAGTACGCGTTTTTAAATTATCACCAGATCCCATAAGACCAGATAGGATGAAAAGATCTGACTGGGAACTTCAGAAATCAGGAGTCCGTTTTTCCTCTAAAAGCTATTGTCTTATTTAGGGTTTTACTGCTATGAAGAGACACCATGACCAGAACTCTTAAAAGAAAACATTTAACTGGGGACTTGGTTACAGTTGCAGGGGTTTAGCCTGTTGTTGTCATGGTGGGAAGCATATCCAGGCAGACATGGTACTGGAGAAGGAGCTGAGAGTTCTACATCTTGATCCACAGGCAGCAGAAAGGGACTGTCACTGGTCATGGCTTGAGCATATATGAAACCTCAAAGCCCGCTTCCACAGTGACACACTTCCTCTAACAAGGCCACACCTCCTAATAGTGCCACTCCCTATGGGTCTATGGGCACCAATTATATTCAAACTACCACAGCTACTTTAGATTTCACAATAATTTTGCATATAAAATATTTCAAGTGGCCACTAATGAAAGATTGAAAACAAAAATTTTAAAAAGCATCGTTTACAGATCTTACCATTAGTATTTTTTTTCTGAGGGGAGTAGGGGTTGGTTGGTTTGTTTTGTTTTGTTTTTGTTGTTTTTGCTTTTGTTTTTTTGGAACAGGGTTTCTCTGTGTAGCCCCAGCTGTCCTAGAACTTGCCCTGTAGACCAGGCTGGCCTCAAACTCACAGACAGCTGCCTGCCACTGCCTCCCACATGCTGGGATTAAAGGTGAGACTCATCACTGCCTGGCTCAAGTAATGTTGTTTTAAAAATGAGTATCCTGAGCTTCCTGAGGTTGTTTTAAAATATTTTTTGTCTGCTTCCAAGAGACTAGTTTCTGAGTGCTATCAAAACAATAGATGTACGATAAAAACTATAGATGTAATAGTGTAATCTACAATAGATGAGTCCCCAAATGCCCCTATGAGCCCTTCCTCCCGGCTACTTAAGCCTTCTGTAGTCCCCTCACCGGGGGATCAAATGTATAGCAAAAGGACGCAGGTGTGGTAGCATGCCACCTTGAGACTGGGGTGTGGCAGACACTACAGCCTCTGGCCTGGTTCCAAAATCTTGATCTCTCCGGAAACCTGCTGCCATGAATTAAGTAGCCCACTGGAAGGATCGGTATTGGGAGGAATTGAAGCCTCTGGCCTAGGGCAGAGAAGCACTGAGTGTTTTTGCCCACAGATACTTGAGTGAGCTTACACGCAGACTTTCCAGGTCAGTCAGGCCTTCATAGATGATTGTAGCAATGACCAACATTTTGACAAACAGCTCACAAGAGACCCACGGTCTTCATTACCCCCTAAGCTGCCTCTAGATTCCTGAACAGCAGAAACTTTGAGTCAATAACTGTGTGTTGTCTGAAGCCATAAAGTTTGGGGGTGATTTTATTGTAGTAGAAGATATTCAGAGAGCAGAACAACACCTGTTACATTGAGCACTTTAAATATTGACAGTGCTGTCAGACAGCTGTAAGTTCGTGTTTAATTTTGAGAAAGTGCTGGCTAAAAAGTTACTGAGAGGAGCAGACTTTCAGTTGGAAATGTGTGACTTTTTGCAGCTCTTTACTTTTTTTCCTTTCAAATTACTTTTTTTGTTGTTGTTTTGGAATTTAATGAGACATTGAACTCTGAAAATAAAAGGCTATTTCATTTTTCATTTGTTTGTTTGCTTGTTTGTTTGTTTGAAAACGGTTTCTCTGTGTAGCCCTGGCTGTCCTGGAACTCACTCTGTAGACCAGGCTGACCTCAAACTCAGGTATCTGCCTACTTCTGCTTCCTAGTGCTAGGCTTAAAGGTATGTGCCTCCACTGCCTGATTATAAAAAACATTTTTAAGAAGAAAAAAATAAAGAGAAGAAAATCTCACCACAGATGTCTAGGAGATCCATTCTGTTCCAGTCCCTAGCATGTCTGGCCTGGAACATTTTACTACATTGACCTTGGTGGCATGACCTGTTGAAAGAACAATTTGAGTTTGTGGTTGCTATCAGCATCTTCAGGACCCAGAACAGTGCCTGACTCTAACAGCCTCTTGGGAATTAGCTGAAAGAATTAATGTGCTTTTATACTTTTCTCCCCGTTGTGTTAGACTGAGAATTAAATTTGACAGCTGTAAACAAATTCCTGGTGTCCTCAGGGAGTGTTAGTTGTTCAGAATAAAGAGAAAATAGCCTTGACATTTTTCTTCCAGCGTGCTAGGAATGTTTCTATAATATTCACTTTTATTTCCACAGCACAACCAGTGCCCCAGAAGATGAAATCTCAAATAGATATCTCCGAACAGACAGAAGTGGTTTCAGTAGACACAACAGAGACACAAATGCGCCGGGTAACTTTGCTTCAAGTAGCACCTTGGAGAAGAGAATTGAAGATCTTGAAAAGGTATGGATTATGAATTATTCAAAATATAATTAGCATCCTTCTCTCGGTTTCATGGCATCGTGCCCAAAAAGGGAGGTGGAGCACCCAGGCAGGAGACATCCGGTTCTATTCAGCAGTTTGGACTCCTTATGCTCCTAGGTCCTGGTGATTGGGTGCCCCCGAGTTTCTTAAGTGCTTTTCTGTCCACTTGAACTCCTCTATTCAGTAGCCAGTCCTGTTCCATCAAGTCTCACTTGTAGTCTGAGTCCTTACATCTTTGCACTGTTAGTCTGTACCGAGTGCTACATCGCCTGAACATATTGTTGGTTCAGACCTTCCCACCATTCTGAGTTAGGCCCGTGTTCAGTGCGTGAAGTATTTTCATGTAAGAATGGGATACACTTGCTTACAGGTCTTTTAACAACTCACATGAACACTGCAGTAAACTTAGGAGCCACAGAACTGGGGTGTGTCCCACAGACAAGCATCTGAAACTGGTAATGGCGCTAACCCATTTGGTTGGAATATGTTCTGTTTTAATGAATGGAAGTTATTCCCTGGGTCGCGAAGATTATTTTGACATTTATCTGTTTTGACTTCCTGCTTACACAGCAGTGATATTTAGGTTGCTTCAAAGCTTTAACCCCTGTTTCTGATCAGAATCATTATTTAAATTTAAAGGGTTAGAGAATACACTTTACTAGTTTTCAATAAGTTCCTCCGAAAGACTCGGGACATTCCAGGAGAGCTGACAGGTAGCCTTTGATGGCTTTGGGTAGCATGCTGCTTTCTCTGAGGGCTGGCAAAGAAGTGAGTCCTGCTAGAGACCTTCCCAGCTCTCCGAGGAGGCCCTGGAGTCTTTGTCTGTTCTAGGTTTACTGAGACAGTACTGTTTCTCATACAGTCCAGTAAACCGAAGATGGGCTAGGATCATAAGTGTGTAAAAACTTCTTAATAACGATTTATTTATTTATTTACATATTTATTTATCTTTTCTCGATTTTCTTTCCATTCTCTCTTCCTCTCTTGGGCCCTCCCATCACTAGTAGCTTGTCTGCTTTCTTGTCACATGACATCAGCCCCCCCTTTTATAATGCCTCCGGCTCTCCAGTGGTCTGATACCTAGTTCCATAACCCAGGCCAACTCTCAACCCCTGTTTCCATACATTTAAAGTTGGGGTCTGTGAATGAGAGAGAAGGTATGACTTCTGTCTTTATGAGACTACATTCCCTCAGTATATTCTAGGTCTGTTTGTCCTTTGAGGAAGATAATTGCAGGGGCTTGTTGTTTTTGCTTTTGTTTTGTTTTTTGTTTCCTTTTGGAGACTTTTCATGGCTCATGGTTTTAGAATTACAGCTGTTATCAGCCAGCCCTGTTGTTTCTTGTCCTTGCTGAAGCAAGGGCCTGAGGGAAGAGATGCTCACCTGCTGGCTGTTAGGGAGCAAAGAGAAGCAAGCCTGTGCTTCCGAACTTCTTCTTCTTCCTCCTCCTCCTCCTCCTCCTCCTCCTCCTCCTCCTCCTCCTCCTCCTCCTCCTCCTCCTCCTCCTCCTCCTCTCCCATATAAATACACCCAGGGCTGTGCTTTATTAATCTCCTAGGTGGTTCATTTTATTAGAATATATTATATACACTCACAGACCTCATGACACTTCATGTATGTACAGACTGTGTTTTGCTCATGCTCATTGTCCTCTTCCCAACTAGCCCCACTTCTGGAGCGTCTGAGTGAGTTTCACTGGGGTTGTTCAAAGGCTCGTGGGCATCTTATCAATGATTACACCACTAGAGAAAATGCCTTTCTCCCACTCCACTGTTCACAGAACTGTTGTTTCAATAGGATCTTGTTATGGTACTCCTGTTAGCTTTGCACTCCTAAATTCAAGGGATTCTCCTGCCTCAGACTCCCAACTTTGGCACTAAGTATGGTCCCCCATGCCCAGCACATAGCATCTCTTTTAAAGGAAAACCACGACAGCAGGAAATTACACCTTCTCCTTTCTAATTCTCAAAAAGTTTGCAATTTTGCAATTTAAAAAATCATGTGTTCTTCTCTTCTTCCTTTACAAAGTCAATGTGTGTGAGTGTGTCTGTCTGTCTGTCTTTGTGTCATCATCACTGTCATGACTTCAGTGTCAGATATGGCTGGAAGGGGCTTTGCTAATGTCTGGAGTCTTGCTCTATTATTGACAAGTGTTTGCCATTTTATAATACTGTAATCAGCTAGTACCCTGTTGATGCTTTGCGATTTCTTCACTAGGAAGTCGTAAGAGAAAGGCAAGAAAACCTTCGACTTGTGAGGCTGATGCAAGATAAAGAAGAAATGATTGGAAAACTCAAGGAAGAGATTGATTTGTTAAACAGAGTAAGTGGTTCTGTATTCCGATTCCTAGGTTTCTCTTTTTGGTCACTGGATGAACGCACACAAGGGCGGAGAGCTTGTTCATTGCCTGTTTGGTTAATAAGACGATCTTTAGTGGTGGGACCTATCGTGCCATAAGCTTTGTATTTTCGACACTTCTTCCAGTAATACTTAGGATGTCCCCAGCTCTGGGTTGCGGTCCCCAGCTCTGCAGTGTTCCATTTGGAGCCTTTTCTTTCTCAGTTCAGTCCTAGAATTTGCTTCCTGCCTGAAGCCAGAAGCATCTGCTAAGGTGATTCTGATCAGATCCCATTGTTCTGCTTTTTACGAGATTTTGTCTAAAGTGGAGGAAAGAAAAGTTTCGCTCAGAGAGAAAAGGCTCAGTCCCCTAACCCACAGAATACTTAAGTGACAAAGTGCTTGCCTCCCTCCGGGGGGCAGTGCCACAGGTTGATCCCACGTGCCACACCAAGCGAGGGGGCCTCTTTGTGTGCCGGCCTCTTCTAATGCAGCTCAAAGGCAATAGCTGCATGTGACAGACGAGAACGGGGTACCCCCTTTAAACTTGCTCAAGGCTGCATGTAGTCGTTGGCTGAGCCCGTGCTTGACTTGGGCCTTTTGTAGTCTTTCATCTTGATCCTAGTATAAGCATGTTTCTGTTTGTGCTGGAATTCAGTTTAAGAGGCTGGGCAAATATTTGTGACGCTCATGATGTGTTTGTGCTGTCTCAGACCCGAGGGCATTAAAAGTGATCTGAAAACCTCTCCCTAAGTTTATAATTTACTCATGATTGTGAGTGCGTTTTAACACTTTTAAGTTTTAGGAATCTTTATCAAGGGTATCGTTTGGTAATGATACACGACTGTATTTTATCATTTAATTTAAATTAATAGTTTGAAGAGATCTGTTTCTTAGCATCATTCAGTCTGTGAATACGTACCAGCTCTGATTTTGCTAAAGTTTTAGTCATCTGCCCGTTAGTCCAACTTCAAAGTGCAAGTTCACGACCGTGCTGCATGTGAGGTAGACTTTGTCCAGTTTTAATATTATAGACTGCAAAGATAAGTCTATACATGTCTGCTTTTTCCTTCACGTGATATTTCTCATAATGAAAAAATTACTATGGTTTTAGTACTAACTATATGGCTATGTATTTGTTGCTAGAAATCTAATGCACTCTGTGTGTGTGTGTGTGTGTGTGTGTGTGTGTGTGTGTGTGTGTGTGTGTGTGTTCATGTGTGTGTGTTCATGTGTGTGTGTTCACAATTTTAAAACTTTAACTTCTGGCTTGCTTTCTTTTTTTTTTTTTTCTTTCTTTTTTTTTTTTTTTTTGGTTTTTCTCTTTTGGTTTTACACACAGGGTTTCTCTGTGTAGCCCTGGCTGTCCTGGAACTCACTCTGTAGACCAGGCTGGCCTTGAACTCAGAAATCCGCTTGCCTCTGCCTCCCAAAGTGCTGGGACTAAAGGTGTGTGCTACCACTGCCTGGCTTTCTTTTTTCTTTTTTTTAAAGAAAAAAAAAATTTCAGGAGAATTAGCCCATTCAAGTAACACTAGGACATATTCCATGTAATTTTTAGAACTTACCACTTCGGAGTTAATTGAGAAAATGAGTTACCCTTGTACTCTATGTCAACTTTGCAGTATTTACCAGTATTTTTAACCTATTATTTTCTCCATCCCCCCCCCCCCCAGGACCTAGATGACATGGAAGATGAAAATGAGCAACTAAAGCAGGAAAATAAAACTCTTTTGAAAGTTGTTGGGCAGCTGACAAGGTAGAAGACGCAAGGCTCCGGTGTGGAAAACCTGCTTTTAAACTACTGATGAATGTCATGGCTAAGGCCAAGCTGGGCTCCCGTGATTCAACACGTTGAGAGAACTGTGTATTTATTTCCTAGAAAACACGTGGATATTTTTTTTTTCCCCCAAGATTTACTCTTTTTCATTTCTAGTTTCTAGAAAGTATAAACCCCATATTTCACATAGAAGTAACATATTTAGTTATGAAGATGATAGGTAATGCCTCTTGGTTTTGTGTGGTATTTGGATAATATATGGTTCAAAGTAACAGCCATTTGCATATATTTTATCTATGTTAGCACATATTCTCCCTAAAGGAATATGCATAGTCTTTGTTTACATGAATTCAAATACTTGGGGGAGTTGCCTACAGATGTCTTATTACTAATGTGTGCGGCCTTCTGTGTGTTAATACTTACACATAAAGACTCATCTGCTGTCATCTGTTCTTTCACATGCTGTAATGATTTCCAGTAGTAATAGATAACACTATTTTGTATAGCAGTAATCATTCAAAGGAAAGCTATTTTGCAGAGTTACTTCATATGTTCTATCTAGTTGGCTAAATATAAACTTAAGAGAATACTTGAACTGTGTATAGTAAGTGAAAAATTACTATTTTGTGTTTGAATTTTGAAAAAATTTCAATAACTTCTGAAAAAAACAGTTAATGTATAGTTTATGTAGGTACTATCTTTTTTTTTTTAGGGTTTACTAGTAAATAATGGGATATTTAAAAAATTTTTTCTTCAGGCCTCAAGTTGTGTACAATTTCAGTGTTGAAGAAGAAAATTGATGCTGTTAATAGCAAGTGCTTCAAAATCAGAACCAAAATATTTTCCCACACTTAAAATATGTACCCCTATGTCAACATGCATAAGCAGAGATAACACAGGATAATCTCAGTTGATTCCTGAGTTCGAGACATCCTGGGACACCTTTTTCTCAAGAGAGAATAGTCCCATAATCCTAACACTGAAGATTTTAAAGCAACCATATTTGAAGATTTATAAAATAAAGTTGTCTTCTATTAAATATCCTTGGTATTTAGGGTTTCTGTGTGTGTGTGGTATTTTCATATTAAGACTCCTCCTCCTTCCTAAACATATGGATGCCCCGTGGTCGAATCTCTTTCCTTTCTCATCCCTCTTTAATGGCTGGGGGACTGAACCCAGCCAGGAAGTCCTCTACTACCACTGAGAGACCGGAGAGCTGATCTCCAGCCAGGGTAGGTGAATTTCTGGCGGACCCACTGACAGCCTGTCGATCGATCGGCATTCAGAACAGGAACCTAGTAGAGCCCTATTGGGAGCCCTCCCAGCCCGTTTACTCCTCTCCAAAAGCCATTCATTGATCAACTATTGGAAAACCAGGGAAGATGAGACAGTTGGGGGAAGTGTGGAGTAGGGATACACCTTGACGACATCTTCCAGAAGTGTGTTCCTTCTCCACAAGCGTCTTCCCCACTCACGTCAGAAGCTCTGGGATTGACCATTCATCGGAATCACGTGAGGAACAGAAGAAACGGGGTTCCCATCGCAGCTCCTGGAGAGGCGTGGTCTAGACCTTGTTTGCTTTCCAGCTGCTACAGCCCCTCAGCTGCTGACTCTTAAGTTACGTAGGGAGTCAGCAGCAGCTGTATCTTTCCGTCTATATTTCCCACTGAAGTCACTGGAGTTGGAACTCACTTTCCCGCATTTCCCCTTTAACTTAGTCATTCATCCGGCCTCCCCAACAGTGATCCTGCTGCCCCACATCAAGGTACTGTGCCAGGCTCTGCCATCCCCTTGGCTATGAGGGACTCATCTCTTTGGTCATCGTTAGGTCTATGGCAGAAATATCCCCATTGCCCTATTCCTTGCTTACCAATAGAGGCTGTAGAAATGCTGTCCATAGACAACACTAGTGTGATAGTTTATATATTATGCATGGCCCAGGGAGGCACTATTTGGAGGCGTGGCCTTGTTGAAGGAAGTGTGTCATAGTGGGCGTGGGCTTTAAGACCCTCAGCTGCCTGGAAGCCAGTTTAAGAGGCTGTCAAATGAAGATGTAGAACTCTCAGCTCCTCCTCCACCATGTCTGTCTGGATGCTGCCATGCTCCCCCCTTGACGATAATGGTCTGAACCTGTAAGCCACCCTCAATTAAGTTGACCTTATAAGAGTTGCCTTAGTCATGGTGTCTGTTCACAGCAGTAAAACCCTAAGACACCTAGAAAACATTAGAATATTAGTTTTTCAATGATATAGTTTGAATTTAAAAAAAAAAATTGTTCATAAAGGCACATTAAACTTCACTTTAAAAGAAATTACATCAGCTGTGAAAGAACTGAGCCGCTTTGAAGCTTGTGTGAGTCAGGTAATGAGCATTTTCAACACTTTTTTTTTTCTTTTGTAATATAATACTAGCAGGTGCACTCACTTAGGCCTGGTAGTTAGGTGGAGCATTTCGTTAGAGCCCTTCCCCCAACTCCTTAAAATCTGTATCTCACATACAGGTTTTTGCATGTGGTTGGAAAAAATTAGGATTTACTATTCTCTTTTTAAATTTATTCGTAAGTTAGACTTTTATAAACATGTTAAAACAATACTAATAGCGGCTTTTGCTCATCAGTTGGGATTTAGAGCCAGGCATAGGGATTCACACCTGTAATGCAGAGGCAGTAAGACTGAGTTTTAAGCTAGCTCAGGCTAGAGTTCCCAGTTCCAAAAAGCTAAAAAATAATAAAAGTTCAGGGGAATTTTTAACAGAAAAGGTCTAAGTGTAGTGATCTGGATGCCTTGACTGGTGTCTCTGAAGTACAAAGATTTGTGAAATTTAGTTCTGTTAAAAAATATTTCTCATATCTCCTGGTAGTTTGTGGCATAATAAAGCATACCCAACGTCCTGATATGTTTGTGGTGTAAGACTCTGGCGAGCTAATTACGGGGACCCGGAATGAACAACAAGGAGCCAGGGATCCATGCAAAAGCAAGAGGAATTTACTGTTCCAGCTCACTGGGGGGTCGTCCCAGACACAAAGGACACCCTGGGTGGTCCCTTTAGTGAGTTTTTATAGTTTCCAGAGGTGGAATAGAGCATCCCCAACTAGGCACAATATGGTGGAACAGTGCACCCTTTAAGCTGATTGGTCTTTAGGGAATGAGGTAGGAGGGGCTTAATTAGACCCTCCCTTCCAGCCTACATGCTCTCTGCCCTGTCTCTTCCAGGAGGGGAGGGGTGCCTACGTGCTGGGGGGTGGGGGGGGAGGGTCTGGTGGAATTTTCCAACGGCTCTAAGCTGACCTCTTCAGTGGCACTTCTAAAACAATAACTTTGTCACCCCCAAATGAGCACGGCGTGCCTTCCCGATGCTGACAAGAGTTAACTGAAAATCGCTGTATTGATTTCATTCCAGTCTTCCTGGTAGTTTTGTTGTAATGTGCTTTTAGGAAGGAAGGAAAGAAAGAAGCTGGGCTGTGTGGGTTCAAGTAATCTGCGAGACATTAAATAATAGATTAGCACTGTCTCGCTTGATCAGTAGTTTCAGATGTAGAAATTCAACGCCAGCCAGATAGTGAAGCAATCTAGTCTTTTTACCCTGTAGTAATTTTTTAAAAATTAAATAGTGAGAGAATGCATTCTTAAGATTTAAAGGCAACAACAAAAACCTACTTCCATTGCATCCGTCTGTTCTCTGGAATAATCTGGACTTTTCAAATTAGAAATTAAAGTGTAAACGTTTAAGTTCATCCCCCACCCCCATGGGTTGAAAAATGCACCAATCAGCGCAGTCAGAGCTTCTGCATGTTTAACAAAAGACAAAAATAACAGACCTTGAACAGAGTCCCTGGAACGGATGGCTGATCTGATAACCTGAGCAACTTGCACGTTTATGGTGGCAGGTCCCCTCTCTGCCCCCTCTCCTGAGCCGACTTCTAGCCAGTGACACTTAGTAAGTTACAGCAATGGCAAGTGAGGTGGCACTTAATAACTATTCGTGGATTTTATTAATTTTCTCCCAGATTTAGCCACGTGTTTTCCTTGCAATATATGGACCCAGGTGCACCAGCTTTGAGTTAGAGGGAACATGTAAAATGAGAAGGAACCAGCATTTAAAGATTCAAACTTTTAAGTTAAAATTAGTGTGGAAGCAGCCACATCTGCGTCTGAACTAACCCTGGTGTGCTGCTTTTGTGCTGGAACTAAAGCGTCCTGTTCTAATCTTTAAATTAGAATTATTGTTACCCTTTTGGGGGACGACGGAGAATGTCACAGGTGCGAGGTAAATGCTGAGCCGCCCCTGAACTCTTTGTGGCTTCCACAGGAGAATTTTAACTTAAGATACTTACCTGAAAACCGAGGTGTGATACTATTTTGTTCCACTAAACCGAAAATAGAACCTTAATGTACAGCTAAGTTTGCTGATCATCCCTGCCAGAGGCCCTCCCTCTCACCGTGCTACATACTTTCTCTGCTGGGGAGGTGGTGATGGTTTTGTCCTATGCTTAAAAGACTTGAAGCGGTGCGTGCTTTGGCCCGCCTGTTAAAAGTGCTTCCTCCTGAGACGGACAAACCCTAGATTTCAAACTCCAGAAACTTGTCGTCTGACTTATACATGTGTAATGGGGACACACACACACACACACACACACACACACACACACATATTAAACGTAAAGATACTAAGACTTGAACCCTTATTCAAGAATACTTGAGCCTGTTTTGTTTTGTTTTGAATTTTTTTTTGTTTTTTTTTTGTTTGTTTGTTTTGTTTTTCCGAGACAGGGTTTCTCTGTGTAGCTCTGGCTGTCCTGGAACTCACTCTGTAGACCAGGCTGGCCTCGAACTCAGAAATCCACCTGCCTCTGCCTCCCAAGTGCTGGGATTAAAGGCGTGCGCCACCACTGCCCGGCTTGTTTTGAATTTTAAAGAAGGTATCTATAGCCCAACCTGGCTTGAGACTCCGTCATCCAGGCTAGCTTCAAAGTCATCATCCTCCTGCCTCAGCTTTCTGGGATTCTTGGTTTGGTTTGGTTTTTGCTTAGCTATATTTCCTGACAGGCTCATCTCTACTAAATCATGGCATGTGTCTCCTGGTTCTGAATTCTCGAGTGTGTCTCAAGCAGACATTTAAGTGAACTTCTGCTAGCTTGTCCATTTAGCAGAGTTTAGAGCTCATTTGATGTGAACCAGTAGTGTGAAGTACAGCTCTAGCTAGTCTGTTGAATCCGAATGGCTGATTGCAGAGTAGGTTTTGTCTATTTCCAGCCCTTGTCTATTAGGTCCAGGTACTAGCTACTGTTTTCATTTGTGGCAACATTTCTGAGCAGCTAGGGGAACCAACAATTGAATACTGGGAAGTGAAGTGTCTTGCTATGTTTTTATGTAATTATGCATTAGGAAGCAATCATTAATGCAGGAAAGCCCAGGAGATGCCTTTAATCCCAGTACTCAGAAGGCAGAGACAGGTGGATTTGAGGCCAGCCTGGTCTACATGGTGAATTCCAGGAGAGTGAGGCAACACAGAGAAACCCTGTCTTGAAAAACCAGGAGAGAAAGAGAGAGATTGTTGGTTATATTCAAATTAGTATTTTGTAAGCAATACTAATTACTGGTTTGTTTTTGAGTAGTCCATCCTGGGTCTAACCTTCAGGTCACCTGTTGGCAGTCACTCTGGTAATTAAAATGTTAATGACAGTCATTCGGTGGACATTGATTGATTGCCCTGTTTTAATTTGTTTCTCCTCTGCATACTAAATTAG
The DNA here is from genome assembly GCA_028551405.1 of Uromys caudimaculatus. Lineage (NCBI taxonomy): Eukaryota > Metazoa > Chordata > Mammalia > Rodentia > Muridae > Uromys > Uromys caudimaculatus. The sequence continues at coordinate 75,607,518 of CM052707.1, read as the reverse complement.
GTGGTTTTTTTGTTTTGGTCAACTTGCTCTTAAAAAAGAATTGGCTTCACTATGTGGGGATTTTATTCTCATGTTATTTTCTCTAAATTTAGGAAGCAAGTAGTCATTGCTCACAGCAGAAATCACAGGACAGCTATAACTTACGGTCTGATTCTGATCACGTAGTCCTGAACCCAAATATTAGTGAAATTGTCTGGATTTAGTAATTGAACACAGTGTTGTGTAAACAGCCTTGGTCATTTCCGTAGTGTGGATTTCCATCATGAGTCAACTCACTATAACAGATTCAGTGCTATAATGAGCTTTGCATGTAAAAATATGAATCCTTGCTGGGCGGTGGTGGCGCACGCCTTTAATCCCAGCACTTGGGAGGCAGAGGCAGGCGGATTTCTGAGTTCGAGGCTAGCCTGGTCTATAGAATGAGTTCCAGGACAGCCAGGGCTACACAGAGAAACCCTGTCTCGAAAAACCAAAAAAACCAAAAAAATAAAAATATGAATCCTCAATAAAAAGTACATTTTCATCTCCTTTTTAACGCTGGTTAATTGTTTCTTTCCCCTTCTATACTACTTGTGGAATCCTGTCCTGGAGTTTTGTTGTTGTTGTTTGTTAAGGAGTATTCTGATCCATCTCATATAGAAACAGTAGTGGTGCTTCAAAAATCTTTATTCGGTATATTATTTAAAAAGAAATGATACTTTTGGAAATAAAAACACAGGGTTAAGATTAGAATGCAGTTGGACAGTGGTGGCGCATGCCTTTAATCCTCGCACTGGGAAGGCAGGGTCAGGTGAATCTGTGAGTTCAAGGCCAGCCTGGTCTAGAGAATGTGTTCCAGGACATTGATGGCTACCATGAGAAACCCTGTCAAGAAAAAAAAATTCAGGATACTTTAATGATAGTGGCTTTTTTTGGGAGGGGGGAGTATTTTGTTTTGTTGACTAGGTAGGGAGTGCAGGATTTTGTTTTAACTAAAGGTGCAGGTGGGTTCAGTGTGGCTGGAAGACGTCTTTGTCTTTCAAAACTCCAGAAATGATTTCTTAACTCAGTTGGACCTGTTACTAACCCACCCTAATGGTGTCCGAAGAATTTCAGATCTCAAGTAGCTTGAAACAGACAATAGGGGTTGCGGATGTAAAACTCTTGTTTTTGTTTTTTCAGCAAATGGTTTACGTAACCTTTTTAGCTAAGACGTCATCATTCTTGGTACCCCTGTGCGGCCCGTCAGCCTTCTCTCCTGGAGGACTCTGCTTAATCCCAGTAACACCATGGTACATCACTAGCAAGTGCTAAGGCATCCTTATCAGTGTCTTTTGCTAACGTCTCGTTCTTGTGTAAGGTGTTCCTCTAATTAGCACGCCCAGCAGAGTTTTGCAAGATATCAATCTTTTTTTCTTTTTTGAGATTATAATGACATCATCCCTTACTCCCCTTCCCTTCTCCCAAACTCTCCCTCTGCCCTCCTGCAAATTGAAAGTTCTCTTCATCCTAATTGAAATGGAAGCCTTTATCTTAGATTTCACCCAAACTCCAGGCTTCTTAGTTTGAGAGTTGGTGTGTGTGTGCGCATATGTGCACACACACACACACACACACACACACATACACACACACACACACACACACGTGTGCTCAGCTGCTCAGCGGAGACTCCCTCAGTTCTCTAACCCCCTGCCTCTGCTCTCTCTGCTTCTTCACACTTTATCTTTAGTCGTCCCCCTGAAACATTATTGAATGTTAGACCTTCACGTTAAACACATGGGGCTGGTTATAGTGTCCTTTTCGGCCTTTTACTTTTTATGGCTAGCAGGCTAAAAAGAAAGCTAAAAAAACAAAACTTTTTTTTTTCTTAATCTTGGATTAAATATACTTTGACTGTCACAGAAAATTTCTGTGTCATAAGTAAGTGTGTGTGTGTGTGTGTGTGTGTGTGTGTGTGTGTGTGTGTATTCTTCATACATGCTAGGTAAGTACTCTGCCAGGGAGCTGACCCACAGTTGCTAATGATGCCTTTAAGCAAAGGGAAAGGCACTGGGTTTTTTTGTTTTTTGTTTTTTGGGGGTTTTTTTTTGGTTTTTCAAGACAGGGTTTCTCTGTGTAGCCCTGGCTGTCCTGGAACTCACTCTGTGGACCAGGCTGGCCTCGAACTCAGAAATCCACCAGCCTCTGCCTCCCAAGTGCTGGGATTAAAGGCGTGTGCCACCACTGCCCAGCGGGAAAGGCACTCTTTATGTTAGGGGCACAGCCTGAAAAACTGTAAGCCAGTGAAAAAGGAAAATTGAGCATTTATTTTATATCGGTAAAAAAGTTATGTCTATTTTTCATGTTAAAGTATGCTGTTGCTTGCTATATCACCTCAATAGTCCGTAGCTTTTCTTACTTAAACATACTGCGGGACATAAACAGCACACATTTGTTACAGGCTTCTAGTCAAAGATATGTTTGTCTTCCTTTAAAATCTGAACTATATCCTGTGGTTAACCAAAGGTAGAAGTTGTCATCGTGGGCATTTTAACTTTTTAGAAGGAAATTGTTGAGAAAAATGAACAGAGTTTCGGGTTTCTTTTAGTGTTTTCGTAGTGGAAACATGTAAACAAAGCTGTCTGTCAGAGGTAAAGGAATCCACACAGAAGAATCAGAAAACCACCTCTCCTAAGAAAACACTCATTAGCTGCTGTTAGAGAGGACTGGAAAGCTTAGCCTTCTGTGGGGCATTGAGGGATCTGTGAACAGATGTCCAAAGACGGCGAAGAGCAATAGTAATAGGAATGTCCCTTGGGTTCAGACCACCAAACTGAAATCAGTGAGGTCAGCGCACATCTTAGGAAACGAATAAAAAGACCTTAAAAATGCTGATGGCTCACAGGCCGCCTCAGAACGCCTCTGCTTGTAGCCCTGTCCAGATCAATATACCTCGGTTTCTGAGGACTCTGGAGACAAGTATGTCTCCTACAGTGTGTTCCGGCCTTTAGAGATTGTTTTGTTTGGTTCTTCAAAAACCTGGGAGCATGCTCGCTAGGAGGGCAGGTTCCAGACATCATAGAGCTCCTGCATCTGACTACAGGGCTTTGTGATCTGTACACTCGTGGCCTGTGGGACTGGAATCACCGCCCTACAAAGTCTTTGGCCTGTTTTCTCAGTGTTTCTCACATGACACAAAGCGTCGATTTCACTTACGGACCTAATTGGAATACAAAAGTCATTGGCCCCACTTAACACCTGAGTTAGAAACTCAGAGGGTAAAGCCTGATATTTGGGTATTTGGTGTTTGTCTAACAAAGCTTCAGGTAATCCTAGAGGGTGAAAGCTTTAGAGCACTGAACTCTGAGGCTATTTTTTCATCAATGCCAAGATGTTCCCATCTCTATTTTGTTGTAGGCATATTGTCTAAAGAGTACAATGTGAGTGTTGGTCCTTTCTTTGATGCTTTCATTGATAAAGACAGTATCAGTAGACCCTTCCCACAGGCACTGGGAGCTTAACACACCCTATTCCTGGAGTGTTATCATCTCTGGAACTCTGTTGTATTCACAAGTCCAAGAAATCGGGCGACAGAATCTTGGTGATTCTCTTTCTTAATGGTTATTTCCTGAAGCGTGGCTTAGTAACAATCATGCATTTGTATCGGATTTTAAAACTTGATTGGAACAAAGAAATAGGTGTTTCATAGGTGCTGGGTTTTATTTTGGTTTTGCATCTTCATTGCAGACACTGTGGGGGTTCTAGCTAATGGCTTATTGCTGACACATGCCCAGTTGGCATCCAGTGAGTACAGAGAAACACTTCATTTGGACCATTAGCAGCAGCTTCTTCTTCTTCTTCTTCTTCTTCTTCTTCTTCTTCTTCTTCTTCTTCTTCTTCTTCTTCTTCTTCTTCTTCTTCTTCTTTTAATTTATTTAATGTATATAAGCATCCTGTTACTGACATACCAGAAGAGGGCATCAAATTCAATTACAGATGGTTGTGAGCCACCATCTGGTTGGTGGGAATTGAACTCATGACCTCTGGAAGAGCAGACAGTGCTCTTAACCACTGAGCCATCTCTCCAGCCCCCGGACCATTAGTTTCTTTCTTTTTCTTTTTCTTTTTTTCCCCCGAGACAGGGTTTCTCTGTGTAGCCCTGGCTGTCCTGGAACTCACTCTGTAGACCAGGCTGGCCTCGAACTCAGAAATCCGCCTGCCTCTGCCTCCCAAGTGCTAGGATTGACCATTAGTTTCTTAAGGGTGGTAGTTTTAAATAAGCTTTTACTTTTATTTTTTTAAATTTTACTTACTTAATATTTCTAGAGGGTCTTACTATGTTTAGTTACTGGCTAGCCTGGAACTTGTGTTGATCAGGGTGGCATTGAACTCACAGAGATCCACCTGCCTCTGAGATTAAGCATTCATTCTACCACCAACAAATAAGATAAAAACAAAACAAACCAACCAAACAGAAACAGCTTTAGGACATGTTTGGTGTCACAGAATTAAAGCAGCACAGAGAATTCCTAAATGCCCTGTCTCCCCCGTGTTGCACCTTGACATTTAGTGCTCACATTGCTCACAATGAATCGATTTGAATAAATTACTTAGCTCCAGTTTCTTCATTGTTGCCCTGGAATGTGTACGAGCTCGTTCCCAGAGCTAATCTAGGCTGTAAATTACACTCCGTTCTTTACGTCTGAGGCTCCTCCTGGCTGTGACCATTTCTCAGATGTCCCTTTGTCCCGAGCAGTTTTCAAAGCAGTCACCTCTTCCTTTAGGCACGACACACACGAAAGTACAAGAAATCTCAATATCTCCCTCAACTTATTTTTACCATCTAACCACTTTTCCTGTGGTGTTCGAAAGTCTTATTTAACTACAAATAGTTCCTGATGGCTCTCCTATAGTCAGCACTTAAAAAAATAATAACCATGGTATTGTCATGGCACTGAGTATGTATTTTAGTACATATTTTGGTGGGGTTCTCAGAGAAACAGTCACGTCTGATCTACCAGAAGAACACTTTCCTCACAAAATGAGGAGGGAGCTAGAGAAGGTGGAGGGAGCTGTCAGAGGCTGACTGGAGAGAGAGTTATTCTGCAGAGACATTCTTAAAGTTGATGAAGAATCCTCCAGCTAAAGATGCTTGCTACTTGAGGAGCCCTGAGTCTTGTGCAGTGACCTGCTGTTGAGTTCCGCTCTGTTCTTGGATTGTCTGTGAGAAACCTGCTCTCAGTCGAAATCCATACTGAATCCCAAGGACAGCGATCACTCAGTCACACACCTCAAAGCCGGGGTCTGAAAATTTTGCTGTCGTGGAATGCCCTACAATCGAATATTGTGTGTTCAGATATCCTCTAGATACTGAAGGAAATTATTCCGGTAAGGGTCTATTTTGAGAAGCATCCATGGCACGTGGCATAGCTAAGTCTTTTTTAACCTGTAAATTGGTCCTACATCTTATGTATTACCACTTTTTAAATAAAAGAGGCTGGAGATTTTGCTTCGTAGAATTCCCCACAGTTAGGATTTGACTGTTTGAATCTTTTAATGCATTCCTCTGTCACCCCCTGCTTTCTGCAAGCTGATGGATGCAGTCTCTAGTAGACTATGCAATTCCCATGGAGTCACACGGGCGCCATCATGTCTGCTCGTCTTCCCAACGATATAAAGACTGCTTATTCAAATGCTACTAGTTTGGTTGCTCTGTTTTGAGTTCTTCATTAATTCATCTTCCCTCCCTTCCCTCCCCCCTCCCTTTTTCTCTACCTCCCTCCTGTTCTCTCTCCCTTCCTGCCTGCCTTTCTTGGACTTGAACCCGAGGCCTCACATATGCTAGGCTATGTAAGCAAGTTGCCTGTGCTTGGCACTGGAGATCCCAGGCAAGCCTCTAAGTAGCAGCTCTTCCTCAGCCTACCCCAGCAGCCCGGATTCCAGGACTCACCCTGAAGCCCAGCCTCAATCTCCAGTGTTTCCAGGAAACAGGTGGTTATTAAGTTTTGTGAAGAGATTGTTTTCCAATTCTGTCTTTCCATTTACTTTAGTAGTTACATTTTTGAGGGAGTGGGTGTGGGGCCACACTATATAGCTCTCCCTGACTTGGCTGGCGTCTCATTTGCTACTCAGGCTGTAGTTAGAACTCTTTTAAATAGGAAGTTTTCAGCTCAACATCATGGCACATGCCTGTAATTACAGTACTGAAGAAGAGGGTGGGGGATCTTGGTCTTGAGGCTAACCTGGACTACATAGTAAGACTGTCAACAAACAAACAAACAACAATGTGTGTGTGTGTGTGTGTGTGTGTGTGTGTGTGCTAGTTGATTTCCCAAAATACAAGATAAGATCTTATCAAATCTTTTATTTAGAAAAATTATTTTTATTTTATGTATATGGGTGTTTTGTCTGCATGTATGCCTACACACCACTTGTATAGCAGGTGCTCTCGGATACCAGATGAGGGCATCTGATCCCTATAATGAGTTAACAGATAGTTGTGAGCCTCCATGAGGGTGCTGGGAATCAAACCCTGATCCTTTGGAAAAAGTAGTCAGTGCTCTTAAATGTAGAGCCATCTCTCCAGCCCCGTTATTTATCAATTTTATAATCATGGACCAGAGTCTTGGCAGCCATCAAAGGTTAAGTCGTGAGTCTATTTTATATGGTTTTGTGCTTTAACCAGCTGTAGTCATTCTTATGTCCAAATTGTCTGATGCTGAGTCAGTGGCAGCTTTCAAGTGGACTCCAGTTCTAGCTGGTGTTTTCTGGCATGGGCTCGCCCAATTTCACCCTGTACATTTCCATTTCAGGATGTGGCCTCCAGAGCTACTCCTTTTGTAGAGAATGAAAGCTTTGCTGGCCATCTCAGGGGTCATGTGTAAATACCATGTGGTATTAATGTTGTTCTTCACTGTGAAATCTACAAGATACTGAAATATTTTCTAACTTGTACTTTTACTATAAATTTTAAAATTCAGGTAAATATTTTTCTGTCTGTTTTGGGCAGTTTTATTTTATTTTCTTTTGTTGTTGTTGTTTTGTTTTTTTGTTTGTTTTGGTATTTTTTTTTCGAGACAGGGTTTCTCTGTGTAGCCCTGGCTGTCCTGGAACTTACTCTGTAGACCAGGCTGGCCTCGAAGAACTCAAAAATCTGCCTGCCTCTGCCTCCCAAGTGCTGGGATTAAAGGCGTGCGCCACCACTGCCCGACTTATTTTATTTTCTTATTTTTAGACTTAGATTGCTTTTTCTTTGAAGATGTGTATCTGTCCCAGTGTATTGCAAACATCAAGAGACTGGTCATGAATGTTGAGGTTCTATTGTTTGTTGTGAATAGTTAAAAGTACTTTATAAAGTCGTGTGCAAGTTTGGATGTAGCCACATAACTATGTAAAATGTAGAGATAACTAAGTTACCTATGAAGGGACATCAAGGCATATAAAAAATAAAACTATCATTTAAAGAAAAAGTAGATCTGTGAAAGCAGAGAAATCTGAATTTGAATCCCCAGAGCCCACCAAGAAAGCCCAGCAAGTCTTTAATCCCAGGACTCAGGAGGAAGAGGCAGGCTACTGCTATCTCTATATGAGTTTGAGGCCTGCATAGTCTACAGAGTGAGTTTCAGGACAGCCAGAGCTACACAGAAAACCCTGTCTAGTGGTGGTGGTGGTGGTGGTGGTGGACTGAGGTGGGGGGAGGGTGGTCCCAAACCAGCCCAGCATGCAGATGCATACCTGGGGAGGCAGAAGGAGGGGGATCTCTGGGGCTTGAGGCAGGTCTGCCTAGCTCAGCCACTGAACTCTAAGTTTAATGAGAGAACTGACTCAAAAATATATAGAAAAGGATCAAGGAAGACACTTGACATTAATCTCAGGACTACATATGAACAGCAGTGCACACGTGCACGCATACACACTCACAGACACAATACCCACATTGTACTTTCCCCATTCCTCATTAAAACTTGACCGGAACTCATAGATGTTACTAGAGATTCAACACTTCCTATTAAGGTCTCATTTTAGCGTGTGATAAGTTTTCACCTCTAGTTGTGGGGCAGGAGTGATTGCTGGTAGTCAGGGGCAGGTCTCGTAGTTGGCTGTGATGATTAATGAACCAAGGGTCTCCTAGGTGATTGGGATAAAGCCTAGTTGCTGGTAGCTTTCACCTAGGAGGGCACATGGTCATGGAAACTGGCAAATCCATCTCTACTACTAAGGACCTCTCCATCAAAAAAGAAGGGGCCCATTTCCCCCCACCCCTCCCACCCCTCCCACCTCCCCACCCCCCACCCCCCAGATATGAAAACCAGCTCTAGTCTAGAATTCTTGCATTTTTTGTTTGAGGTTGGTTCACAGATCTTCATTGTCCTGCCTTCTTTGTGGTAGGCTCAGTTCAGGTACTTAGGTGTAAACAAACAAAATTCCTTGCTCATACCATTTTATAATTTACTGACACAGTGAAAGAGTCCTAACCTGGGGGGATAAGGAATGGTTATTCCTCAAAATGAATCCTTCGGTCCTTTCCAAACAGTGAGCACTGAACTCATTACTGAGCCTTACATTAATACTTGTTCTGGGCTGTGATTTCTGTTGTAAGAATTGTGCGCTGATGGTCTTTTTTCTTTTTCTTTTCTTTTTTTTTTCTTTTTTTTCGAGACAGGGTTTCTCTGTATAGCCCTGGCTGTCCTGGAACTCACTCTGTAGACCAGGCTGGCCTTGAACTCAGAAATCCGCCTGTCTCTACCTCCCAAGTGCTGGGATTAAAGGCGTGCGCCACCACTGCCGGCTGCTGCTGTTGGTCTTAATGTGGGGAAATGTCATGGATGCCCCCCAATCCTGAGAAACTATGAGTGAGCACTGATTCAGAAAACAAAATCATGTTTCCAACTAGTTTAGTTTGGGACCTGACTTGTTACTTTTACCCAGATGCCTTGCTTTTAATGGCTGTTGCTTTCAAGGCCTCAGGAGGGGTCAGAGTCCCACAGTTCCTGGTACATTCTGATCATCTCAAGAGCCGGGATAGTTTCAGGATGTTCTTAATTTTGTAATGAGCTTCCAAATATCTGTGTTCATATAGTTCACAAAATTCCCACAGCCACTATGGTGAAGGAAAAGCATTTCTTGTGCTTTCTCATTCCCGTTGAGCTTTGCAACAGAGTGTGGAACCCAGGACAACCAAGGACAATGCTTGACAAACCTTCTGTATCTGGTCACTTCCAAAATCTTCTGAGCATGGCTGAAACTGTCTCTTACTCCCTTCCTTTTGTAACTAAGCTCAGAGGACACTTTATTAAGTTGACATTTTTGTCTAAGGGTTTTTTTTGGGTGTTGGGGGGGGACATGTTTGAAAACTTTCGATGATGTTCTCAGGATTTACTTACAAACTTAGAATCTTTTGAAAACAACCGAAACTCTTAACTGTTTCTTTACCTTGGGAGACGTAACAAAAGTTTTCTTCCTGGTTTTAAAGGGATTCAGTTATAACATCTTCAAAGCTAAAGTCATGACTCTCTTTGAAGACAAGGAATGAGAGCTAAGGGGGAAGGGTTGTTCACCTTCAAAAGTCATGTGATAATGAAACCAAATCCTATTTTCTGCCATGTTCAGAAAATACCTTTAATCCCAGCACTCTGGCGGCAGAGGCTTGTGGATCTCTGTGAGTTTGAGGCCAGCCTGATATACATAGTGAGTTCTGGGACAGCCAGGTTTACATAGAAAGAACCATCCTTGAAAACAAAACAAAAAAGGAAAAGGAAGAATACAGATTAGTCTGTAGTATAGCATGTTTAAAAAGAAAGTTAAAGATTTAACAATACTTATAAATATTATAAAAATACTTCAAAATACTTTTAAAATGTATTGCTAAGCAGTGGAAATTTGCTTTTATCCATTTTAGCCTTTGC
>CM052707.1:75578105-75597552 GCA_028551405.1 Uromys caudimaculatus | reverse complement strand
TTCTTTCTTTCTTTCTTTCTTTCTTTCTTTCTTTCTTTCTTTCTTTCTTTCTTTCTTTTTTAAAGCGAACATTTTTTTAAAATGTCCTCCAGCTCCTAGAAGCAAACGGTAAATACCAATGTGAAGAATACATAACAAACACCAAATACTCCCAGCTCATCTCTCTCAACTCATCCTTCTCCATCAAGGACCAGAAGCTGATCCAGAGCTAGATCACAAGCTGATAGAATCTAAGGATCCACTGCACTGGGAAATTCAAGAAGATTCCTGAAAATGCACAGGTGCTAAATGGGCTGATCTAGGACTCTCATCGCATGGCCGACTGGCACTGGGCGCTCCCTGGACTTAAATTCCCTATGTAGTAAATCTTTTACTTCTTTACTCTACTTCTTCCTTCCTTTCTTTTTTTTTTTTAATTGGATATCTTATTTACATTTCAAATGTTATCCCCTTTACCGGTTCCCCTCCGAAAACCCCCTATCCCATCCCGCTCCCCCTGCTTCTATGAGAGTGCTCCCCCACCCACTCCCACCTCTCTGCTGTGGCATTCCCCTACATTGGGGCATTGAGCCTTCACAGGACCAAGGGCCTCTCCTCCCATTGATGTCAAATAAGGCCATCCTCTGCTGCATATGCAGCTAGAGCCATGCAAACCCCTTCAGCTCCTTCAGTCCTTTCCCTAACTCCTCCACTGGGGTCCCTGTGCTCAGCCCAATGGTTGGCTGCCAGCTTGAGCTGCCTAATGTGTCTGAGTGCCACGTCTCCGAGTCTCTAGTAACACACTACTTAGTGAAGGGGTGGTCCTACTTTATAACACTCACCTTGGGTACCAACTTCCTATTCAGATCAACTTGAATCCAAATCCACTTCAGCTGTGTGAGCTTGTACACGGTGCTTTACAGTTTCATCTTCAATGTGAAGAATGAAATTAAGATGTCTCTAACATCATTGTGTGGGTCGTACCAATAGAGAAAAGTTGAAGATAGTACAATGTCTCATTCTCCAGAAATAAACTGCCATGTGGGCTTTTGTTTCTGCTTTGCTAGGAAGAGTCTGTCTTTAGAAACTCAACAGAAGCCAAAGGATGATGGGCTCAAGTCTTTAATCCCAGCACTCTAGAGACAGAGGCAAGCCAAGCGGATCTCTGTGAGTTTGAGATCAGCGGGATCTATAGAATGAGTTCCAGGACAGCCAGGGCTACACAAAGAAACCTGTCTCAAAAACAAAACAAAACAAAAACAAAAGCAAACAAACAAAACCTCAACTGAAGTAAATCAGAACTTGGCTACAAAGTATACGCTGGCACAGCTGTCTCTACCACCACTGGTGAACTGTAGCTACTGGAGACACTGAAGAAAATCTGGAATAAAGGAAAATAACCCTTAAAAAGAAAAAGCCCCCAACTAATTTACTTGCACATTTCCCAGCACCTCACCCCCTTTTACCTTACACATCCCCACAGATCCCCCAGGTACGATCTGCTACTCTCTTGAGAGGTCTCTCTGCCTGGACTGTGGAGCAAATATATTCCAGGGCTGTGTCATTAACCAAGAGGCTGTGGGTTAGCCTGGATCCATGAGGGGCGATAGCAAGACAGTTTCTTTCTCTGTTTGCTGCTTTTGGTTGGTTAGTCTGTCTCTCACTAGTGACCAGTGTGCCCTGTTAGCAGATCAAAGCAAGGCAGCGTTCCTGGACCGATTCCTCCTGAATAGCCAGCAGCTTTTTATTGTTTTATGGACAAGTACAAGAGAAACAATGGCGGAAGTTTGGCACAAGGAAAGATCTGTCCTCCTTGCAGAAGGCCACACAATACATAAAAAAAGTCCAGAACAAAATGTATTTCCTGCTCAATTGGGCAAGTTTGAAAGTAGTGTTTGCCCTGTAACCTAGAAAAAGTGGAATGGAGATTTTGCACTATTGAAATTAGACACAGGCTAAATCCTCCGTGCTGTATTTTCCTCTTCAAACATACACACTGGGTTCCATATTATCCATTTTCACACGTTCTTTACATAGCTAATGAATATAGTTGAGTTCCACACTAATCCTGTTCATCTCAAGCGTGATGGATGGACTTGCTTGTGACTTTTGTGAAATATAAAATTTAATTTCTTTTTAGTTCACAAATAATAGGACTCCCTCCATCCCTGGTGAGAGAAATTAAAGGAAAACAGGTGTGCAATATTTTTAACTAAAAACACTTGGGACTTCAGTTAGAATGGAAAGGGATGGTTAAATAATGTGTGTGTGTGTGTGTGTGTGTGTGTATGTATATATTTTTTTTTCTTTTTTTTTTTTTTTTTTTTGTAGACCAGGCTGGCCTCGAACTCAGAAATCCGCCTGCCTCTGCCTCCTGAGTGCTGGGATTAAAGGCGTGTGCCACCACGGCCGGCTTTTTTTTTATTTTTTTTTTTTTATGTGGCACCTGAACAACTGTTTGAACAGATTTAAGGGTGCTAACTGAGTCACTGCCATAGGAAACTATTTCTGGGCTGGGGATATAGCTTAGTTGGTAGGATGAATGCATGAAAACCTGGGTCTAACCCCTTTAGACCCAGCACCATATAAACCAGGAATCCTAGTGCCTGGCCACATGTAATTCCAGTAGTCAGGAGGTAGAAGCAGAAAGATCACAAGTTCAAGGTCATCCTCAGCTGAATAATGAGTCCCAGTACAACCTCTCCCAGGTTTGTGTGTGTGTGTGTGTGTGTGTGTGCGTTTTCTATAGGAAGTACTATATATGTGTATTTCCTATTTTAAAAAAACAAAAAAATAAATATTCAAGCTGGAGAGAGGACTGAGCAGCTAAGAGTTCTGGCTGCTCTTCCAGAGGACCCAGGTTCAATTCCCAGTCCCCACATGGCAGCTCACAACTGTCTATAACTTTAGTTGCGCGGACCTAACACCTTCACACAATCATAGGTGCAGGCAAAACACCAATGCACAATAAAACAAATAAATTAAGTAAAAAAAAAGAAAGAAAACTAAACATCCTATTAGCCAGACATGGTGGTGCAGGCTTTAAACGCCAGCACTCAGGAGGCAGAGGCAGGCAGACCTCTGAGTTCAAGGCCAGCTTGCCTGGAACTAGGGACTTCCAGGCCAGTCATGGCTACTTAATGAGACTCTGTCTCAGAGGGCAGGAGGGAGGGAGGAAGAGGGGGGAAGAGGCTGACAGACATTCAGACAGGAAGGAAGGAAGGAAGGAAGGAAGGAAGGAAGGGAGGGAGGGAGGGAGGGAGGGAGATTGGTTCAAAGAGAAAGGCTAACCCTTAAATTAGGACATGCTTTCTAGAAATAAAGCCAGAACATCATTTCTCAGGTTCTTTCTTTTCTGTTGATTCCAGAACTCCTGGATGAAGGGCAGGGCAGGATGGCCAATGAGCAATGAGGAATAACTATAAGTTCTGGTGCATTTTCCTTAGAAGACCTGCAGTATCCATTATTAATTTTTGCAATGCTGCTTTCTATACCCATGACTCTTATGTCTTTACCTACACAAAGGAATTAAATACCTGTAAGGTCCTTAATAAATGTTTATTAACCATTTGAACTAGTCATTCGGATACACCAACTAATGTTTTCTGGAGTGAGGGACTGAGGTTTGTCCTTTGAACAGAATCTGCTAATGTCTTATGCACCTAGAGTTTGAAAATCAGTCATTTAAACTCTACTGTCTTGGGTGAGAACACCATGTTAAGAGATCCAAAGCTATGTTTAAATGAGTGCCTGTATCTGTCTACAGTAAGTCGAAAACATTAGTGAGAGGCACAATGGCAACAGCCCAGAGCTCCAAGAAGACGTAAAGGTCGGTCAGGGCTAAGAGACTATAGACTTTTGAATGACCGGACTTTTGTCTGGGATGCGGTGGGTGGAGATTTACCTGGTGCTTTCTTAGAGAACTCTGAATGTGGGCTCTTACCCACACTAGTCAAGTGCTGTTGCTGAGGCACACCCCGCAACCCTCCAGGGTCCTTTGGGACATTTCTTCCTAGTGTGAAAGGACTATGTCTATATCTTCTCTAACCAGTCAATTATTACTTTCTTTAAGTGATTAGACTTTCCTTTTTAATCTGTGTGTGTGCGCTGCTGCTTCTATGCATTTTGCCCTGCTGACAGAGTTCCCTCCCCCACCTCTTTCCTATCTATAAGTCAACTGATGTCTTTTTCTTATTTGAGTTTTGTTCCGCCAGCTATAAAAAAATATTTCACAAAGATGAGACTTTATTCTAAATTCATCCCATCCCTTGTGCTTACAACCTGAAACTCTCAAGAGTGACAGACATTCCCTCTCTAAGCCATGCAACAGACATTTATGTTGTTAACACTCATTGAGTCAGTAAGTTTGTCTAGTTGGGGTTTATCTAGGTGTGGCTTTTTGCTTTTTGTTTTTGACAGTGGTCCCCACACCCCCATCCTGACCCCACTTTTTAAAATAACTGTCTTATTGTTTCTCAAGCATGAATAGACAAAAAGAGGCAGAGCTAGTTAAAAAAAAAAAAAAAAAAAAAAAAAAAAAAAAAAAGGGCGTGAACATCCAGAAACTAAAAGATGATTGAATGAGGTCCAGTTCTGAGAGCTGTATTGACCCGGGTGACGGTGTCACAGGAGACCTTGTTAGCCACAGCATACAATAATGACCTGGTGTGGTTAGGATAGCCATCAGAGATTTGCCCTCTCTTCTTGTCACTGATACGCTGTGAAACTTGTGCAAGACAATTGATTTATTGTGTAACAGGTAAAATGACTACCTAATTTGGATTCGTGGTTCAGAGGGACTGCGGTAAGGAATGTAAGGAATTCACTGAATGTGGACACAGTGTTCTAAATACTAAACAAGGAAGCTTTAAAGGAGGGGGAGGGGAGGGCAGCAGCGCCTTGTCTAGTAGGATATTACACCAGGCAGACCTGGAATTTTGGTTCTTTTGCTTTCCTCTTTTCAAAATTCTTACACCAACAATGAACGTTAGGTACTGTTTGAAATATTTTATAACTAATGAGTTCTTATTACTTAAAAAATTTGGACACAGGTTTCTGCCTGTGTAACAGTAATGTGTAAAAGAGACACAGAATCTGGAAACGAAGAGAAACTCAGTAAATAATGCTAAAACAGGAATTAACATAGTGTTTCAGGTTTTTTCCCAATTTCCCTTTTGCTACTGATGTGTTCAAGTGGTGCATATTCTCAGAACTCTGATACATGTGTATGGTCAGGTGTTCTTATGTGTTTAAATTTTCTTTTTATACCAAAAGAAACAGGATGGTTTAAAAAGCAAAACCAGAGGTTAAGGTGAAATGGAAATGTTTTGAATTTTAAGGAAGAATTCTGTCATGGTGTAGCATAGCAAACCTGAGCCCTGGCAAAAAGAACACAAAGGCTTAAGTTGTATCTCGTGTGTGTTTGTGTGTGTGTGTGGTTGGTGTGTGTGTGGTTGGGGTGTGTATGTGTGTGTGGTTGGGGTGTGTGTGTGTGTGTAGGTACCCACATGATGCCTTCGTGTGTCTGTGGAGGTCAGAGGACAACTCTGAATCTATTCTCCAGTGTCACCTTTAGGGCCTGGACACTGAAGTGAGGTTGCCCAGCCTGTGAGCCAGCACCCACAGAGCCCTATTGCTGGGCCAAAAGCTAAAATTTTAAACCACTCCTACAACACTGATCGTATTGAAGATTTGATTCATGGTTAAGTGACTGTCATTTCCTTTTCTTGTACCTCTACTTCTTAATATAAAAATGGCCATGATATCCCTCATATTTTATAATATTTATAATATAAATGAATAAATGCATGAATGGATTCAGGTGCATCTGCTGTCTGCGTTTCCTAGTAGACGAATTGGTGTTTACATTCAAAAGATGTTCATCTTTCCTAAGTTATGACTTGGGCCGGTGGTTTTCCAGTCTTGCTTGAATTTTTTTTTTTTTTTTTTTTTTTGGCATTCCTTCTTTGGTCTGTAATCTCATTCTGTGACCCCATCATGGATTCCAGTAGGTCACGCATTTGTGACTCAAGGAAGTCAGTAAATTAAACTTGATTTAGAATGGAGTTCATAGGTTGTGTGGCTCACATTGGAATGAGCTTAGATTCAGCAAATTTTCCTTGGTTTAATCCATGTGGGCAGAATAGAAACGGAGGAAAGACAAACAGAAACAGGGTCTATTCTCGTAGAACGACAAGCACTTTTGGGGCCAAAACTTATATTATTCTTTATTTCTCCAGTCATCTGAGTTAGTGTTTGTTTTTCTAAATTTCCCAAGCCAAGATCTCTAGGTTTTAAGATGCTCCCGAGACAAGACACTGTACTTAATATAGTTCATGTTTTCAAATTTTTTCCAGGGCCCTGGAAATGGGTAGCCTCAATTTCTCAGAAACGTTATCAACCAGGGAAGAAAATGAACGGTCAAATGTCGATGTTACACTCACATGATGGAGTCTCAGTCTTGAGTTTTCACACACAGGAATGCAGGAATACCCAACACTGCGGGGTTTCTTTAAGCTGAGACTTTCGTCCAGTCACTTAATTGCATCACGTGATGTGTGGGGCTGCTGCAGACTTAACCAAGGTACACAGAGTCCAGGAAATCCCCTTTCCGAGTTGGCTGCAAATATTTGAGTAAAATGGGAAATTGCTGGGTAAAGAGGAAGCCATCAGAGAGATCCTTCGCTTAAAGGTTATGGGACCCTAGTGACACAGTTCCCGAAGGGAATTTCCTCTGCTGGGTTCTTACAAAGGAGACTCGCTCCCGAGTTGTCAGTAACATCTGTTCCCGAAGACAATTGAATTTCTTCTCCTGGAAGTCAGTGTTTTATTTTTTGAGTAGAGCAGTGGTTCTCAGCCTTCTTGATGTCTTGACTCTTTGATACAGTAACTCTTTAATTCGTAACTGTAATTTTGCTACTGTGGTGAATTGTCAAATAAATATCTGATATGCAACCCCTGTGAGGTTGAGACCCTCAGGTTGAGAAGCACTGGACTAGTTAGCACAAACTTAGCTATCATTTGAAAGAGAAATGTTTCTTCACGTTACTTTTAACTTAGTATAAGTTGACCAACAGATTAAAAGACTGAATTAAGGTGCCAAAAGTGAAGTTACTATAACGCAGAGTTTTACCAACATTTGACATGGGGTTGGTTCAGAGAACCCTGTCTCTCAGCCAGTTGCCTGAGATCACTGTAATCTTTGTTGGGTGAGTTTTGCAAGGTGACAAAATGACTTCATACGGATCCTCATTGTTTCAGCTTTAGTCACTCAAAAAGCAGCAGAGGAATCACAGAACTGGCAAATTCTCCAGGAGCAAATCCCATTAGCGGAGATCTTTTAAAAGTGTTAAGTGGCTCTGATTGCTTAAGTATTTCTAAGAAATTATTTTGTGTAATTTCTACAGGTAAAAGGATTCTAGGCACCCATCGCAGATATTGGCTTGAAAGATTAAAGCAAGCAAACCCAAACCATGAAAGTCCAAGTAGTTAAAAGTCACGTCAAAAGTTGAAGCTGCCTAGGTGTTATAGTGAAGGACATTCTGACAGAAATGGAATTTCACAGCATCCTGCTGTGGAATCTAAGAAGTTACTATTTTGTTTGTTCAATCTCTATTATCTCAGATAACCAGTTACTGTTTTGAAATCAAAGCTTTTAGAAAAAAAGAAATGTTAATGTGCCACCTCAGGCATTACTGGTGTGAATTTAAAGAAAACATGGCTGATAGGAAAAGGTCTTGATAAAACAAGCCACATTCTAAGCAGTGACTTTATAACAAACACAGACCTATGCGGATGCCTTAAATCTCTCGAAATAGATGCTCGGGCGTGTGAAATTAGATGTGATTCTGCTGCTGCTTTGAAAAGGATGGTAATCTCAAAATGAATAATGCTACATTTTAAAAATTAAAAATAATAAAAAAATTAAACTAAAAACATTTAAAGGATGATACACGTTACCTATCTGGTATCATTAACTATAAGCACTGGATGAAGACTCTAACACGTGTCCATACCCTGCACCGTCCATTTCTCTGTCCTGTCTTCTCCATGTGCTTTCAACATTTCACAGGTCATGGCTGCAGGCTGGGAGAGACCTGTTTTTTGTCTCGCTTTCTAAGCTCTTCAGCTTGCCCTAGGTTTCCTTTAAGCGGCATTTCTAGGGTGCTTCTGCCACCTTGTGCTGCTTCAAATCCATTGCAGTGATCATCGAACATACCAGGTGGTGCCGTGTGTGTGTGTGTGTGTGTGTGTGTGTGTGTGTGTGTGTGTGTGTGTGTGTGTGTGTGTGAGAGAGAGAGAGATATCTGGTGTGTGTGTTGGAGAGAGAGATGTGTGTGGTGTGTGTGTGAGGGGGAGAGATATCTGGTGTGTGTGGAAGAGAGAAATGTGGGGGAGGGGTCTGGTGTGTATGTATGTGAAATATGGTATGTGTGAGGGAGAGAGCTCTTGTGTGTGTGTGAGAAAGTGATGTGTGTGTGAGAGCTGTCTGATGTGTATATATGTGAAATCTTGTGTGTATGTGTGTGTGAGAGAGAAAGAGAGAGAGAGATGGTGTATGTATGTGGGGGGTGAGAGGTGTGTGTGTGTGTGTGTGTGTGTGTGTGTGTGTGATCTTTCCAGAGATGAGGGGCTTGTTTTCACTTCCTTAGACCAGTACGAAAATTTTATTTTACCATTAAAAACTGCAACCTACCAAAGGAGAGTAAAGACTTAGTGCCGATAACTCAGCGGCTGGAACACACTTGGATTGTCTTCCCTCCTTCCCTACCTTTGAAACTCCTTCCTTTCTGTGGAAAATCCTGGAAGACAGCGGTGCCTGATGAACCTCAGTAGCTTCCAAGATGGACTTCTTTAAATGAAATGGCCTGCTGTGTTTACACGAGCTGTTTTCCACTTTCCATATTATCATTCATGGCAACATTCCATTGGTCCAGCGCTTCGAACTATTTCTATGGTCTGCTGCCTTGGAGTTATGTTGAGTTCTAGAAAGGGGAGCCTTTACCTGGAACTTTGGCCTCCCCTGGCTTGATAGTAAACAAGCTTGGCTTACTGACTTGTCCGACTTGCTCTCCGACCTTTAAGGAATCACTTCAACTGCATCTGACTTTGAAGTGGTATTTAAGGAACTGTGGACGCAAATCATCTACATTGTTTCCTGGCCGGTAGTGAAAAGACCACTCCTAGCATGCTAAAATGTTGAAAATTCCAGGTCAAAGCTAGTTACTGTTCGGTATAGGGCTCACATTGAAGCATTACTGTTACAACTTTAGAATTAGTATCTTAGTGGCCCGAATGGCATGGAGTTGTTTATTGAGGCCTAATGAAGGATTTTTATATATAAAACCATATATTATTCTCACCCTGAATCTGTGCTTTGTGGTCCTCATTTCACAATCAAGGAAACTGAGACCAGAGGTAAAGCTCGGCAGTGTGAAGGCAGGAACTTGAACTTACGTGTTTCTGACTCTCAAATTTATAATCATTTTAATACATCTTTCTTGGTGGCCAATGTTGAGGATCGTTGTTATCACGCGGGTCTGATAACGGAACTTGGGTGTAGAGAGTACTGAATTTAAAGTCTGGGCCAAAACCTGGAGTACACCATGTTGGAAAACTTGCCAGCAGCCTCAGCATCAGGACCACCTCCGGATGAAAGTGCATCATTCTTCCCGATGGAAAGCCAGTTCTGACCTAGTGTAATAATCTCCAAGCTAATCCCTCTAGTCTGCCCAGTTCCTACTCTGTCTTTGAAAGAGCCTTTCAGAAGACTGACTACGATCTTGCCATTCTTTCTTCACAGGGTTCCTGTAAGTGGGCGAGCGCCTGACTCTAGCTTACCAGCTGTTTTCATTCCCAAGCTTCACTTCTGTGCCCTGAACATTGCCAAACACAGCTTCCACCCATTACGATTAAATACTATACGCCTCACCGGGCAGTGGTGGCGCACGCCTTTAGTCCCAGCACTTGGGAGGCAGAGGCAGAGGCAGGTGGATTTCGGAGTTTGAGGCCAGCCTGGTCTACAGAGTGAGTTCCAGGACGGCCAGGGGTACACAGAGAAACCCTGTCTCGAAAAACCACCCCCCCCCCCAAAACAAAACAAAACAAAACAAAACAAAACAAAACAAACTACATGCCTCAAACAGACAGAAGGGACTAGTATGGACAGGACACTCCCAAGACCAAGTTCTTAGCACAGAGATTTATTTGCCCTAGAGGGACAGAGGGGGAGGGAGTAAGAGACAAAGGCAGGAAATAGAAGACTAGGGAGAACAAAGGAGAGGAGGTAGGGGCATTGGTCCTGAGTGACAAAGGACTACTTAAGGCTAGAGAGAAGACAGACATGGCCCATAGGCAAGTGACAGTTAATGAGGGTAAAGAGGAACCCTCCGGTAGGATGAGGTATTTAGTTTTAATTGGGCATGTTAATTAGGTGAGCCAAAGGGGGCTTTTGATTGGTAGACTTCAATACTCTGATAGCTGGACCTTGCTAGGCAGCCTCAGGAGGAGAAGGTGGCCAAATAAGGGACTGGACCTTGGTGGCTAGCTTCAGGACTGTAACAGTTTTTAGCAAGGCAGAGGGAATGGGGCCAAAGGTCAGGAGCTGCTAGAGCCACGTTTGCAGTGCTTGGGCTGTGCTTGGGCTGGCGAGAGTCCCTCCACGGACAGAGCACCCTATCCCCCCACCCCCACTAAGTCCATCCGGCTCTTTCCTAAGAGCTGATCCCTTCCTCCTCTGCCCCTCTTACCACTCATGCTTAAAGTCCCTTCTTTTCAGAATACTTTCGGGGTTTCTTTCTCTGGCTCAGCTGTGCAGAACAGCATTCTATTCTAATATGACACTAATCATGCGAGAGAGAATTACTTCGTTTTATTGAGAACCAGTTTACCTTAGTCCCCCTTTCAAAAGATATAAATTCAGTATTTTAATCTATTGAGAAGGTTGTGCAGTCATCAAATATAATTTCAGAACATTTTTATCAAGCCCCAAATATCACATATCCGTTGACATCCTTTGCTCGTTACTTTTCTCCCAAGTATATAATAACTCCTGATCTACTCTTATCTGTGCTTTTGTCTTGTCTAGGCATTAATATAAAGAGAATCATACATTATTTGTGAATCTGTCTGTCTTAGTGAGGGTTCTCTAGAGTCACAGAAGTTATGGAATGTCTTTATATATTAGAGGAATTTATTGTGATGACTTACAATCTGTAGTCCAACTAACCCAACAACGGACAGTTGTGCCTTCAGGCCCTGCTTGGCCGGTCATGTATATACCACTTCCACTTGATAATAGACTGTTGCTGTGCTCGTCCTACTTTATGACTTGGAGGGTCTGATAACACCCAGCTCATGAGGGGCAGTTCAGGTCGCATGGTAACTTGGTGTCCTATTGTCAAACCTTCAGTTTCCACTAAGGCCCAATAGCAGGCCAAGAGTTGTTTTTCAAAGGGAGAGTAGTTGTCTGCAGATGATGGTAGAACTTTGCTCCAAAATCCCAAAGGTCTCTTCTGTGATTCACCTACAGGGGCCTGCCAGAGGCTCCACACAGCATCTCTTATCTGCCACCATTGGGTCTGCTGGATCATATGGTCCAAGTGGTCGAGCAGCCTGCACAGCAGCCTGGACCTGTTGAAGAGCCTTCTCCTGTTCCAGGGCCCACACAAAGCTAGCAGCTTTCCGAGTCACTTGGTAAATGGGCCTGAGTAACACACCCAAGTGAGGAATGGGCTGTCTCCAGAATCCAAATAGACTGACTAAACGCTGTGCTTCTTTCTTGATAGTGGGAGGAGCCAGGTACAATAATTTATCTTTCACCTCAGAAGGAATATCTCTGCATGCCCCCATACCACTGGACTCCTAAGAATTTTACTGAGATAGACGGTCCTTCAATTTTGGTTGGATTTATTTCCCATCCTCTGATATGCATATGAGTTACCAATGAGTCCAAAGTGGTTGCTACTTCCTGCTCACTTGGTCCAATCAGCATAATGTCATCAATATAGTGCACCACTGTGATATTTTGTGGAACAGACAGACCATCAAGATCCCTTCTAAGTTATGACACAGGGCAGGAGAGCTAATATATCCTTGAGGTATAATGCTGGCCTTGCCAACTGAAAGCAAATTGCTTCTGGTGGTCCTTATGGACAGGTACTGAGAAGAAGGCATTTCCTAGATCAATAGCTGCATACCAGGTACCAGGAGATGTGTTAATTTGCTCAAGTAACGAAACTACATTTGGTACAGCAGCTGCAATCAGAGTTACTACCTGATTTAGTTTTCGATAGTCAACTGTCATTCTCCATGATCCATCTGTCTTCTGCACTGGCCAGATGGGAGAGTTAAAGGGAGATGTGGTGGGAACCACCACCCCTGCATCTCTCAAGTCCTTGATAGTGCAGTAATTTCTGCAGTTTCTCCAGGAATATGATACTGTTTTTGATTCACTGGTTTTCCTTGGCAGAGGCAACTCTAACGGCTTCCATTTAGCCTTTCCAACCATAATAGCCCTCACTCCACAGGTCAGGGAACCAAAGTGAGAATTCTGCCAATTTCTAAGTAAATCTATCCCAATTATACATTCTGGAACTGGGGAAATGACCACAGGATGTGTTCCCCCAAACTGGACCTACTATGAATTGGACATCAGCAAAAACTCCATTAATCATCTGGCCTCTATAAGCCTCTACTTTAAGTGGAAGGCCACAACACAATGTTTCTTGGGATCTCCTGAGATCAGCGTCAATTCAGAACTAGTATCCAATACACAACGGAAAGTCTGATTATTTCCTTTCCCCCAGTGTACAGTCACCCTTGTAAAAGGCCGTAGGTCCCTCTGTGGAAGAACTGGAGAAAGGCTAACAGGAAAACTTTTAGGTGTCTTATCAAGATCCTTCCTCAGGGGAACCCGGCCACCCCTTCATTCAAGGGGTTCTGGACCTGCAAACTGGCTCAAGTCTGGAAATTGATTCACTGGCTGAAATGGCCTTTTGCCACCATCTAATGTAGCCTTTCTTTCATTTGTTTGAGAAGTTTTCTGCTTACACAGATCAAACAGAAATGCAGTAGGCTTCCTATGTATTTCATACCTGGAAACACCATGACTGATTAGCCAAAACCAAAGGTCCATACGAGTCATGCCATTATAAATTTCACCTCTTCTGTGCTGACCATTATGGGCTAGGTCATTATAAATGTTGTTTTTGTCTACACTGTCCATTATAATAACTATGATCACCTTGTCTCTGGCGATTCAATGCTGCCACCTGGCCCTTGTTATCTTGAGGCCCAATTAAACCCATTGCATTTAATTCATCTAATTGAGCAGCAGCATCTCCAACCCTAAGGTCTGGCACAAGGAAAAGGGCAAGAAAAAAAAAAAAAAAACACTCTTCAAATGTGCTGCCCCTCATTTTCGTCTTATGGGATTCGTGAAGGGCATATCTTCTGGGCCTTCCCATTGTGGAGGATTAGGTTTTATGCAACATATCCACTCCAGCATTGCAATTTCCGTGAGCCTTAAAATCCCTTCATCAACACCAAACCAAGGGATATCAGGAATCTCCAAGTCCTTTTCAGTAGGCCATCTTTTGATAAACACTTCAGCCAATCATTCAAACAAAGTTTTGACACCTTTTTTTTAACTGTGCAAGCTTCCATATTAAACTCTAGGTTTAATATGGAAGCTTGTCCCACTCAGAGGGCCCATGTCAATAAACTCAGCCTGACCTAGTTTTATGTTCCTTCCATCATTATCCTACGCCCTTAAAATCCATTCCCAGATGTATTCCCCAAACTTCTGCTTGAATGAATTAGCAAATTCATTAAGCTCCGTAGTAGTGTAGCGCACTTCCTCATGGACTACACTTTCTACCTCTCCTCTAGGGGCCTGTTTTGCCTTGAGTCAGGTTATAGGTCTAGAAGAAACTATTGGTGGACCTTGAGGAACATCAGTATTGTCTTGCCTGGCATTTTCTTCAGAGAAAGTCACTTCTGGTTTATCAGATTTTGAGAATTGTAGAAAACTTCGTATACCGGGTCATCTACTTTGTTGCCAGTCACAATTGATGGATCAAGATAATCAAAGGTTATTTTGCTTCTTTAAGTTTGAAATATAGTTGCCACTATGGGCCTTCCATATTTTCTGAGCTTCCAGGAGCAAGAGTATCTAGAGAGGTTCTGTAGTTGAATTATTAAACTAATTCCAGATTCTTAAAAGATTCATCCTTATATTTCTGCTTCTCTAGAACCAATCCTGGTACCAACTTCTGTCTTAGGGTTCTCTAGAGTCACAGAACTTATGGACTATCTCTATATATTGAAGGAATTTTTTGTGATGACTTACAGTCTGTAGTCCAGCTAACCCAACAATGGTCAGCTGTGAATGGGAAGTCCAAGGATCTAGTAGTTGCTCAGTCCCACGAGGCTAGTTGTTTCAGCTGGCCTTCTGTAGAAGTAGGTTCCAACAGATGTGCTGGCAAGTAAGTGCAAGCAGTCGAAGAAGAGTAAGTCTTCCTTCTTCCAATGTCCTTATGTAGGCCACCAGCAGAAGATATGGCCCAGATTAAAGGTGTGTACCACCACACCTGGATCTGAAAGTTGCTTTGTCCCGGACTGATCTTGGACTCAGAGATCTGCTTGCCTCAGTGTTCTGGGACTAAAGGCGTGCACTACCTTGCTTGAGTCTAAGCCTTTCAAAGCCACTATGCCTCAGGATCTCCATGTCAAGATCCAGGTCAGAGACCTGTGTCTTCCAGCCTCAAGATCTGGGTCACAGATGTGCCTTCATTTCTGGATTGTAGTTCACTTCAGATGTAGTCAAGGTGACAACCAGGATAGCCATTACACTGTCTGACTTTTTCACGAGGCATGTTTTTGGGTTAACCCATGCCATCTTATGCATCAATCTTTCATTCCTTTTTTAATGACTAAATGATTGTCGTCAGATGAAGCACATTTTTCTTTATCAGTTGGTAGGATATTGGGCTTACTTCAACATTGGGGCCGAGCAATATCTCTTTGAATATCTCTGCACGAGTTACTATATAATAACCGTGTTTCCGGTTCTCTCGGGTGTTCATTTATGTGTGGAATTGGTGTATGGTGATTCTATAGCTTTCTGAGGAACTTCCAGACATTTTACCTCAGCAGATCAGGGAGGGTTCTCAATTGTTTTCCAACCTCACCAATACCTTCCGTCCTTCTTCCCTTCCCCCCTCCTTCTTCCTTCTCCTCGGTGCATGTGAAATCACAATTACTAACGTTTTTTGTTGTTGTTGGATTGGTGTGTTTCGTTCCAAAGGTAAGAACTCAGCCTGGCTTTCTTTTGCTATGCTAGATCTTATTCATTGTTATACTCTGAGGCCGGAGGCGTGTTCAGCAAATACCTGCAGGATGAGCATGGACACCCAGAAGACTTTCCTTCCTACT
Source organism: Uromys caudimaculatus (assembly GCA_028551405.1). Taxonomy (NCBI): domain Eukaryota; kingdom Metazoa; phylum Chordata; class Mammalia; order Rodentia; family Muridae; genus Uromys; species Uromys caudimaculatus. The sequence goes on along the minus strand of CM052707.1, from coordinate 75,582,138 downwards.
TCCCTTCTATAAGCCCAGAAACTACAGGGGTTGGGGTGGGAAGCTGCATTCCACAGGATTGCAATAAGTGCACCTTCCCATGGTTTTTAGTAGTCTCACCTGAGAAGCTCCCTCGATGGAGACCAGGAGGACTTCTCATTTAACCAGTTCGGGGCGTGAAGGAAGGGTCTCAAGTCAGCTGACAGTCTAAGTGGTGTTGGGGTGGAGAGGAGGGGGGCTTTCTGTTCTAAACGCATTTTCTAAGAGCCTGTGAACCCTGTCTAATGAGAAAGTCATTCGTTCTGCGTGAAAGTAGAGAAGAAGAAGAAAAAACACCAAACAAAAGTTCCTTTACTGGAAACAGATGGGCCACATCAATTATACATTCAGAAGAACGCACAAGAGGCCAACTTGTCATGTACCGAAGAAACAACTCTATTTAGCCAAGTTCCTACCTGGAGTTCAGGGACCATTTAGAATCTCTTGCCCGATTCTGTTTTTATTTTTCCCAGTGTGCCACGTCATGGATTTGTAAAGTTGATGGGAGGGAGGAGAGGTGGTTGTTTCTTGATTTCCTGGGGCACACCATCCTGTAGACAAAGCATCTGTAAAAGAAAGAGCCTTGTGGACGACATCTTGCTGACAATGCCTCAGAGGTCAGGAGCAGGTGAATGAGGGCGGTGTCTCCATGCTCGGGTCCACCTCCGCCCTTTGTCAACATTTTACCTCAGATTATGCTGGGTCAGGAGTAATCTCTCAGAGCCTCCTAACGACACACCTCCATCTTTGTTCTCCCTCTTCCCCCTTCCCCTCCCTCCCCCATCCCTCTCTTGCCTCCCCTTCCCCCCCACCCCCCCAGTCTTGGGTGGAAAGTGCAGCCCAGCCCCGGAAGACCTCTGCTCAATTGTAGGATTTCAGCTACATGTATTTCATCTTCTCCCTCATGAGGAAGATTTGCTGAGTTATAGTCCCAACCTGACTGATCTCAGTAGCGTAGCTTCTATTGTACGATTTCCTTTAGAAACATAGTATATGTTCGTGACCCTGGGAGGGTCCTGGATCTCCTGTCCTTGGAGAGGAGAGAGGCCTTTGGGACAGTTCTAGGACAGCACCACTGACCCTGTGTGAAGGAGGTTAAATGATATTATATGGCAGGGAAAACAGAAAAGATAGGAAAAAAAATAACATACTTATCATCGTCCAAATATGGCCTTCTTGAACTCTTGGTGCTATTTCAGCACTGTGGGGAAATTCCAGAAATCTCTGCCTACAGATATTTCCCTCACCTTATCTGCCTTTGCTGAGAAACCGAAGATAAGCCTGATATCAGTAAATACCCGTGCCTGAAGAAGAACAGCTCCAGTGCTGGGGCCCAGAGAGCTCTGTCTGTGACCAGGCCTGCATCCCCGTCATGCCTGATTCACAGTTCACCTAGGTCTTCAGCCATAAGTTAGTCTCCCGTGGTTCTTCCTAATGCCTCAACCCTTTCATACATTTCCTCATGTTCTGGTGACCCCCATCCATAAAATTACATTCGTTGTTTCATAATACAATTTTGCTACTGTTATGAATCATAAAAATATTTTTGGAGATAAGAGATTTGTCAAGGGGGTCGAGACCCACAGGCTGAGAACCACTGGTTGAGCCTGCTAGTTTAGTACTAACGCTTGGGTAGCAAGATGCTGGCCAGCTTCTATGCAGGGGTGTCAGGTCCTTGAGCCCTAAACTGAACTACCTGGAAAAGAAATTCTGCCCCTGGAACCCAAGGCTTCTATCTTTGCTTTTCGTGGTCCACCGAGCCACTGAGACAGACTCAACCGACCCCAGTTTATACTCATAATGCCAAGACAAACATCCGTGGCTCTCTGCCCCTCTGTTTGTGTACATGACTAATCTTACAGAGTTTTGCCCAGCTGAGTTCCTCTGCTTTTGACCAAAGCATACACGGAGAACTAGGATACAGAGATAAAACAGAATCGTGTACAGCTAAGCTGCCCTAGATCTCTTAACTTGCCTTTTCTTTGCAAAGTTCTTTTTAACTCTTCGGGATAGCATTTGAGAGACATTCCAAAATTCAGGCAGAACTCGAGTTTAAGCTCTGATTGTGGTTTGTTATAAAATTAGGCAAGATTGTAGGTGACCAGGAATTTGGACCTGCGTGATCCGTGGGGTTGCTGGGATGTGAGTCTGGGTGGATCCAGCCGGGGTTGTTTATTTACACGGAGAATTGAAGGAAGAGTTCAGAAACATCCTGTCACAGGATATGCGGATGGGCCAGCCTGAGTCTGAGGAGAGGAAATCTGGAGAGACTAGTATCAGCACTGCCCTCTAGTGGCTGTTTGTAGTTTATTTTAAAAATTATTTATTTTTTGATACTTTATTTACATTTCCAATGTTTCCCCCTTTCCAGGTCTCCTCTTTGGAAACCCCCTATCCCCTCCCCCCCCCCCGCCTCTATGAGGGTATTCTACCTCCCACCCGCCTGCCCACCTTGGCATTCACCTTTACTGGGGCCTCTAACACCCTCAGGCCCAAGGGCCTCTCCTCCCCCTGATGGCCAACAAGGCCCTCCTCTGCCACATATGTGGTCTGAGCCATTGGTCCCTCCATGTGTATTCTTTGGTTGGTGGTCCAGTCTCCAGGTGGACCGGGGGGTGGGGGGGTCAGGCCAGTTGACACTGTTGCTCCCTCCATGGGGCTGCAAACTCCCTCAGCTCCTTTAGTCCCTTCTCCAACTCCTCCATCTGGGACCTCACTCTCAGTCCAGCGGTTACTGTAAAGTGAAAGTTGGGTATTCCGAACTTTTGGGCTAATATCCACTTATCAGTGAGTACATACCATATTCGCTCTTTTGTGACTGTATTACCTCGCTCAGGATGATATTTTCAAGTTCCATCCATTTGCCTGCAAATTTCAAGGACCTCCACATAAAACCAGATACACTGAATCTAATAGAAGAGAAAGTGGGGAAAACTCGATCACCTGGGTACAGGGGAAAAGTTCCTGAACAGAACACCAATGGCTTATGCTCTAAGATCAAGAATCAACAAATGGGACCTCATGAAATTGCAAAGCTTCTGTAAGGCAAAGGACACTGTCAATAGGTCAAAATGGCAACCAACAGATTGGGAAAAGATCTTAACCAATCCTATGTCCGATAGAGGGCTAATATTCAAAATATACAAAGAACTCAAGAAGTTAGACCCCAGAAAACCAAATAACCCCATCAAAAAATGGGGAACAGAGTTAAACAGAGAACTCTCAACTGAGGAAATTCGCAGGGCTGAGAAGCATTTAAAGAAATGCTCAACATCCTTAGTCATCAGGGAAATGCAAATCAAAACAAGTCTGAGATTCCACCTCACACCAGTCAGAATGGCTAAGGTCAAAAACTCAGGTGACAGCAGATGCTGGTGAGGATGTGGAGAAAGAGGAACACTCCTCCATTGTTGGTGGGATTGCAAGCTGGTACAACCACTCTGGAAATCAGAGATCCTCAGAAAAATGGACATAATACTACCTGAGGACCCAGCTATACCACTCCTGGGCATATACCCAGAAGATGCTCCAACATGTAATAAAGACACATGCTCCACTATGTTCATAGCAGCCATATTTATAATAGCCAGAAGCTGGAAACAACCCAGATGTCCCTCAGCAGAAGAATGAATACAGAAAATGTGGTACATTTACACAATGGAGTACTACTCAGCTATTAAAAACAATGACTTAATGAAATTTGCAGGCTGTTTGTAGTTTTAATGAATAAAATACAGGGGTACCTTCCAGTACTCCAGTTTATCTAAGCAAGCTTCCAGATTAGATATGGGAATGACAAAGGGACAGGAGGGTTGACAGAGTAGCAGGGAACAAGGAAAATTAGTAAGGAGTGCTCAGCACAGGGGATCTGAAGAGATTCAGTGAGCCTGCTCCACCCACAGGACACACAGACAGACAATTGTGCAGGCAGGCAGGCATGCCTGAGTTTGTGTGTATGTGTACACACACACACACACACACACACACACACACACACACACACACACACACACAC
>CM052707.1:75517802-75577605 GCA_028551405.1 Uromys caudimaculatus | reverse complement strand
ACACACACACACACACACACACACACACACACACACACACACACACACACACACGGTTATTCTAGCTAAATATCTTTATTCAGGATGGACTTAAGGGCTTTCAGCTCCTTTCCAGCTCTTTCCATTGTTAGGTGAGTCACTGCAGGGCTGAGCATGGGAGCCCGGGTTGCCGGTTTGACCAGACTTGTTTATTGAAGTTTCTAATCCTCCTCTGTGTTTCCTTGAGGGCTTTCTCCTGTCCTTGCACTCAGTTCCGTACAGAAGAGCTAATGGCCCAGCTCCTCAGGTGCCTGAGGAGCAGCCAGGGTTAGAGTTGCCTCAGCCCTTAGGGAATGTCAGGAATGTTGAGACTGTCTGGCGCTGCTGCTTCTCAGACCCCGGGGGAAAGGAAGTTTTGGATCAGAGTGATGGAAGGAGCCATCTTTACCTCTGACCACAGTTACCTAAAGATGTGGAACTGACCCCTGTGCCCAAGTGTCGGCTGATGGAAATCCCCGGGTCTGTTCACCTGGAAGCAGAGGTCTCTGGGAAAGACTGCATAGCAAACTACAGACCTGTTAAATTATTTTACACCTCATTCCTAATCCTGGGACATCAGGGGCTGGGAGAGAAAATAGGCATCTCCTTATGATAATACATTGGGGCTCAAATGTTGCATGCTCTATCTGGTTTACTAAACCAAAGAATTTTTGCTAACTTTTTTTTTTTTTAATAGAAAGGGAAGAAAAAATAGTCAGGGATTGACTCCCAAGTGTCACCACAGAACAGTTGTTCTGACTCTCTGTCCCCAGTCTTAATTTGGTTATATTTGCGTCTGCATTTAACTCATACACGTATAAGGACAGCCATCCGTGGAGCCAGAAACTACATCGAAAGTTCAACTACTTTTGCAACAACCTTTGTGACAACTGGAGTTGCTCAGGAAGAATAGGATTTCTTTTCTGAGATGGACTCCAGTAACATGGACTCTGAGGCCCCGGTTCTCAACTGACCCGTTGTTCATTCTACAATACATCTGCCTTCGATGGAGACTTACCGTAACCCTCAGACACCACAACCTCATCACAATCGCCACCCTGTCCCTCCTGTTGACTCTGTAGAAACCTCTGTGGAGGGATGCTTCACCTTGTATTCAGGAAGTGCAAACATTAGCGTAAGAGCACGCTAGTAAGAATATTTGCTTGTATCTGGGTACAAACATGAAAGGGTTCCCCCTTCCCCCCTGTAATTGCTACTAAGTGTATTCTGTCCAAACTCTCTGCCTGCCACCTGCCATAAACTTCCCTAGTGGCATCTCAGCTCAGTGCCCTGACTCATGTCTCTTCCAGTTTATTAAAGCACACTCACAAAAATCTTAAAGCTGGCAGTATTCATTTTAAATGTCTAAAGTCAGTTGCTTTCAAAGCCTCTGCCTCCTCCTCCAAAGAGGTATCGGTGATAATCCTTAGTATTAATACCCCCTCTCCCCCTCTTACCCCCCCCCCAAGCCCTTGCTGTAGGATCTGAAGGCTCTTCCTTGCCCTAGTGAGTCTGCTATATTATCTTTCTCTGTAGTAGCTGCTAATTTGGCCAGTGTTGACTATGCTTCTCTGTTTCTCTTGAGTTTTACATAGAAAATCTGATGTCTCTGTCTCTTTGTTTATCCTCTCAGACAGAGTTTCCCTGTGTAGCCCTGGCTGAGCTCTCTCTGTAGACCAGGCTGGCCTTGAATTCCAGAGATCTGCCTGCCTCTGCCTCTTGAGTGCTGGGATTAAAGACGTGCGCCCCTGAGCCAGTTCACACGCTGGCTCTTAGAAGGACTATCTCGCTGTCCTTGATGAAGGAGCAGTGTTCTGCTTCGTGCCATGATACACGCTTAATTGAAAAGGTTGTTGGCTTAAATCCAGTCACTTTTTTTGCCTCCTTTGTAGTTGATAAGAGCTATGAGAAACCCTTTGGTGTTTGCTACTCCAGAGAGTATCCAGCCTGGACAACTGGTACACCGTCTCCACATTAGCTTGTCTCTCCTGCTCCTTCTGGCTCTTGAGGACCATGTGCTGGCTCAGTTCAGAGATGGTGACTCACTCCTCCCAAGGTCACCCTTCACTCCACAGCTTGGTGCTGACAGTGGCAAGCCATATGTCTATTACAGTCTCATCCTGTGGAGGGCCTAGTCCAGTTCTCTCCAAGTAAGAAGAGACTTTGGAAGGGACTTCAGCTACTCTGCAAGATGCATCATCTGTTTTCTCTAAAGCCTTTCATCAGACAACTGGGTCTACTGAAAGGTTGACTCCTGCAATCCCGTTCCTCCGATCTGTGCGTTCTTTAAACATGGACCGTGATGCAGAGTTTTATGTTGTTCTTAGTGATAGGCCTTCCTCAGCAACTCAAGATACTCGGTACAAAGTACAGTAAGGTGGAGATAACCCAACATCAATAAATGTCTACTAAGGAAAAACTAGATCCCTCCGGATCAAAGGGACGAGCTCTCCGGCTGTGTAGAGATCAGATAGTCCAGTTGGGTCAGGCATCCACTGTTCTTAAAAGGAAGGCAGAACTGCCCCAGGAAGGTAGACTCACCTGAAGCCATTCTTAAAAAGTAGGTAGAACAATTGTCCCTTTAAGAGACACTGTTCTTTTCCTTCCCAGAATTCCTGTTCCCTAGTTCGATCCTGACCAACCAGCATGAGCTTCTTTGGGTCTGTCCATCTTTCTAAGATGCAGCTTTTCTTCTTTCTCTCTCCTGTTTTTATTTGGGATTTTGGTTAGAACCTAAATATGCTTCTTCTGGTTCTTTGGGATATAAGAGGAATGGCTCTTCTTCCTATGGCCTTTAAAGTCCCTATTCAGTAGGTCTCTTCAGTCCCTCTTTTCCTGTCTGGGTCTTTGTTTTCAACTGCTGAAATAGAGCCTACTCTTCTCCAGTAAGCTTTCTTTCTAGGGAGGCAGCTGACCCAGAGGAGGAGAGGGAAGATCCCGTCCTAGTGTCTCCTTCAAAAGAGACAGTGAATATTCTAATAGAGCTTGCTTTTGTGTCCTAGTTAGACTGGTACGTCCATTTTAAAATCAGGCATCAGTGAAGGAACTGGGGCCTCATCGGTGCCCGTTCTTATGGCAACCTATGGTAGTTATTAGAGAGTCAGTCATCATGGACACAACAGCCCACTTCCTCTCTGGGACCTGTTTGTCACATTCGGCAATATTCTCCTTTACTTGACAAGAGCCTGCTATCTGTATGCTTCAACTCAGCTCTCCCAGCCTTGTGTGATCCAAGTTAAGAAACTAATAACAGACCACACATGAATTCATTTAAGAATATGTAATTTAGTGCTAAATTTAGACCCTTGAATTCGTCTACCGTAACTGATTCGGTTGGGACTAAAGGTCATCATGTCAAAGTCAATTGGAACGCATTTCCGTGGTAATGGCCTTTGCAGTCCCTTTAGCTCTCCTGAAATGATAAGCCTCCAGCTGTACAGGCTGGTCACTCTTCCCTGATGCAGTTATATCTGGGCCTTTCATGAGGCCAAAGGGCTTCTCCACCCTGTTGTCTCAGAGACATTACTCTCTTGCTTTCTCATGGGTATTTTGGCTTGCACTGCATTGGACACTTGAAGGCTACACTCTCATACCTTTCTGCTGGCAAATTATCATCATTTGGACAGCCCCGGTCAGGCATTACTGGTTAGAATTGTGTGTTAGAACCAAAATAAAGGAATTGGTAAGTGAAGAAGGAGACAGTATTAGAATAAACAGGACACAAAACTTGGGTGACGAGGTACCATGTTGAACGGTTAAGCAGGGACAACGCACGACATCTGTATCTAACAATTGTAAAAAGAACATATTTATATTATTTATAATGGAGCTTTGAAAATAATTCAGATATATAGGTTTAAAGGGATATATTCGACAAGATTGAATAACATTGGAGATCCATCTGTTAATGGGAGCACAGGGAACGAATTCGGACTCCATGCTTGGCCCATGTCTTCTTTTGCATGTGTAAACTAACAGGGCCTGTTACAAGGACAAGTTGGGGGAGCCCACATACCTGGCTGCCACAGGCAATCTAAGGATGTGGACCCTTGACGTAAGCAGAACTAGTCAGAAAATTCTTTTTCAGTTTCCTTGCTGCAAGGCTACAGGCATGTGGTAGTTGGACCCCAGGGTTGAGTGTGGGAATTTGTTCCAATTAGGTTTGGCTTTGTCTGGCAGAAAGCAGACAGGGAAATAGCTAGGTAAGAGGGAGACCGAGTTTCCTGTCATCTAGATTAAGGCTTGGAGGATGAGCTGTCCATGACTCTCAGGGCCTCAGGGCACTTCTGTACCATTTCCACAGTAGTATGGGAGGAAACTGGCTTCTAGGGCAAGGGGTAGGGAGAAGAGGCAGTCTTGATTTGTATAGCATTTGCTTAATTCCTCTGGTGAAAATATTCCTACCATGAACAGTTTCAAGCCACAAGGATTTCATAAGGAGCTTGCAAAATTCCTAACTATTGAACAGTCTGCTGTCTCGAGCACGCAAGAGCCCGTTCAGCCTCCCAGTTCAGTTCATGCTTCGGAAGGACCACCCTCCTTCCAGACAGTAGGGTTGCGTTTCAGCAAACAGCAAGGAAGAATCCAGAAGCAAAGGATAGATACCCTTTCCCCATTTCCAGTGAACTCCCTCTGTGAGCCCTCACAGGCCAAACTTACATACATGACACCTAGGTGAGAAATGTCTTTTTGGGGGCTGCCATTTTCTGCCTTAAAATTTAAATGTCTTGTTACTTTTTATAAAGCAGAAGAAAATGCATCTGGTGAAAAGCTAGCAGTCTCTCACTCATAGCAAACTCCAATTTAAATGGCAAAGAAGGCAGTTTTCAGTGGGAACTTGAATGAATCTCCAGGAGGACTAGGCAACTCGAGATAGCAGAAGATATGGTTGTTGGCTATTATTTAATTTTATTGCGGTAACAACAGCCCGTTTCTTCCTCTCCAGAGCTTCAAATCACCCGAGGGACCAAGGATGAACTCGAGCAAGTGGGAATCAAGTGTCCCTTGCTGCAAATGAAGCAGTGTTGGAGAATGGCCACCTTTCAGTCACGAGAGCATTAGTAACTTCAGCTCAGGTATGAATGAAGACATCTTCTTAAAGATGAACTTGCAAAATGGCCAGCCTGCCCATATTGCTGTCCCCAGTTTGCTCCGATAAAGGCGTCTTCTTTTGAAGGCTCCCCTCATAAATTCCCCAAAATGGTGAGAGGAAGGATCTGTAGTAAAACATGAATAGCTTCTCTCAAACGCACCCATTAGGTGAGCGAGACATACTGAACATAGGGACAAATGTCACGTTAATTCAAACGCACTGGAACTTGGCAAGTACGTGTTATTATCTGATACTTAAGTCCTTCCCACCCTGTGAGGTTTCATCATCCAACCATTGGCTTACATGAAATTGCTCTAATTCTTACCATGAGGTGCATTTACTGAAGTGAACACCAGGTTTTAGACATTATAAAACAGTTCCTGATAGAATGGTAATCAATGGCTGTACCATATGGGTGAGATCCTAGATAAAATAGGTGTTGCTATGACTATGTGTAAGGAAGGGTTGGAACAGATAGGATTTTCATGCAGTGGTCAAACATGAGGCTGTTCATGAAACCAAGGCAAACTCTCTGACGGGGTGAGAACATGGAGAGCCTTTTAGCCCAGGCTATGTCATGGATCCAGTGAAAATGGGTTAAATGAACATGATGCGGTAGAAGAACTGACATCACCACAAGCATCTTGCCTAAATACCTGTTGGACAGCACCAGGAAACCAGGTAGGATTGGTTTACCTGGGAAGAAGGTGTGAATAATCCCACCAGAGTAGTATTTTGTTAACAGAGCAGGCATTTGAAGCTATTGAAAAAAATATATATACTATTTTTCACAGATTATTCGGGAAGAAGTATTACCCCCTGCAGTTTTCATTTGCGTGGCCTAACAGAGTCCCTTTTCTATTTAATCCGGTTAAGCTAAGGAGCCCTGACTAATACACCTGACTAATAGGGCACAGAGAAGCGAGCCTCAGACTTGTGGGTGTATTAGAAAGTCTTGCTAAACTGCCACTTGCTGGCCTCTCCTCCTTTGTGTCTGATGTGGGAAAGCAGGTTACAACCCAATAATGCCTGCCTTTGAAATGGGTGTGGATGCCACTGGAACTGGAATCACGTGTTAGTAGTCTCTGGGATAAACCCTGCCAATCTTAGGTGAGTGAATGAGTAGGTAGAATAAGAGTAAATTCTTTAATCCAAAAAATAAGAGATCACATCTGATGGTCTAGGCTTGTAATTGTAGCTTCTTGGGAGGCTGATGCAGTAGGATCACAAGTTCCTGTCTTTTCTGATCTATACAGTGAATTCAAGGTCAACCTTGGCTACATAGTGAGACCCTTGACAAAGTTAGGCCTGGGAGATGTAGCCCAGTGATTACGACGCATGCATGAGGTCCTCAGCTCAATACCTAGTCCTTGAAAACAGACAGAAATGAAACAAAAGCATGAAATAAACAACGAGATGGAATGGCTCTGGGATTTGTTTGTTTCTATGAGTCCAAACTACAAAATGTCCTATTTGTATAGTTTTGCATTTGTTGATTTATTATGTGTGTGCACATGGGGCTGGGACACACGTGTCATGGTACACGTGTGGAAAACCTTGAAACATTTGGTTCTCTCCTTTTACCATGTGTGGTAGGGGGATCAAACCCAGGTGGGCACACTTTGTAGCAAGTCTTTACTCTCTGTGCCATCTTGCTGGCCACTACATATATGTGTGTATGTATGTATGTATGTATGTATGTATGTATGAATGTATGTATGTATGTATGAATGTATGTATGTATGTATGTATGTATGAATGTATGTATGTGTATGTGTATTAACACTTTGGTGTTTACTGAGATTCCTTTTATCCTTCTAAATGGATGACTTTACAGAGTGGGACTTCTGCCAGCATAGAGGTGGGAATCTGAAGATGTAGAATTGGGTCTACTTTCATCAAGATGAGAGGCCTTCTTAAACATGGTTTGTCCACATTCCCATGTTCAACAAAACCAGAGAGGAGAGAGAGAGAGAGAGAGAGAGAGAGAGAGAGAGAGAGAGAGAGAGAGAAAGAACAGCTAATCCAGAACTTACCCACATGTCTTTAAAAGGCAGAAAGAGAAGGGATGAGGGAAAAGTATGGTTGGCCCGAAACCAGAAACTCTGGAGTCCATTTACTCAAATTGTTAGAAAATTTCAGCCTCAAGAAAATATTTAGCCAACTCATACTTATCCAGCTAGATGGCAGGCGGAGGGAGTCAAGGCTCAAACTCTCCACACAGAGGCCTAGGCAGGCGGGCTGGGGTAAGCACAGGTTGGGGGCAGGGCAGTTGCTGTTAGCATTTGCAGGCTCAGCAAAGCCCTGCTTCGTCTAATTGACCTCCATGCTGTTGTCTGAGGGAAAGAGGAAAAGCAGGCCCAGACAGGAACAGTGGCTGGCAGCCTTGAAGAGAACTCGGTCCAGACCTCGGGGATTTCCTGAATTTCATTTTGAGTGATTTGATATTATTTGCACACATTTCTGTCTGAGCCTATTATATTGTAAATTGCTTTGCACTGGGCTGTGCCTTACTCATCATTGTAGTCCACACAGTGAATATCTGCCCGTCATAGGCTCAGTACCTATTTATGTTCTAGAACTGAGCACTGATCATTGTAAACAGAGTTCATAATATCGAAGGTAGAAGCTTCTGGAAGAGAAAGACGGGCACATTAATGTCCACGCTGCTAATATCCGACTTTTATTCTATCCTACCTCACACATTTTGAGCCACTGCTTACCATGATTTGATGACATCTGCCGATAAATTCATATTTATTTGTGAAACCTGAGATCAGTTCTGTCCCTTAGGTGTCTTTGTACTTATTTTCCCAAAGGGAACATTAATTGTTTACACTGTGGACTATGACCTACCTAAGGAAAGAGTCTACAGTTTGACATTTTGAAACGAATTCGCAACCACAGTGTGGGCAAAGCCGGCAGCTGCTCTACCGTGAAGTTTCTCAGGTTCCAGGAACCTCCTCTGCAGTCTGCCTGCCTGCTTTTGGATTCTCACACATGCTGTATCTCAAAGTTCTGCTACCCACTCAGCTCCTTGAGGAAGGTCATTCTCGAAGCTCCAACAAACATTTATTTTAGAACTAAGGAATTTAGACCTCTGCTTTTAAGGCTGTTTTGATAGAAGAAGAACTCGAGGCCTAAAGAGAGACAGAAGCCTGGGGGAGGGTGGAGAGAAAGGGTTTATCTCAGGCCAGCAAAGATAAACTTGGCTAAGTTTCTAGTTTCTTTGCGTCAAAGCTTTCTAAATGCCTTCAGTGAAACACCCAGTGCACACCAGAGCTCACACCCAAACTCTTGGGGGCTACAGAGGGGACAGTAACACTGTTTCCAATATTCACATGTTGGAGCTGGTCTGAACCAGTTGAAGATCTCAGCGATGACCACAGTAGCAGTTATGCAGTTTAGAAACTGAGTTTGCCTTCGGTGGCTTGGGGACCTATGATCTCAAGACAGCCACATTCAAAGTCATGTTAAAATATTCCCCGGGCTTTCCTGGGAAGGATCATTAATTCACTTCTGCACCTGATCGGGAAGCTGAGCCAGTTGGACACTGCTGAAATCTTGATTTGCTATTATCTCTGTCTATTGGCAGTCTCATGATGGATTGTTTTTTCCCGGGCCAGGGTCAAGATAGGCTAGTCAGTGAAAAACATTCTCCCTTTTCTTTTTTTCTTTTCTTTTCAGAAAAGGGCATGCTGCCTCTGCTTGTTGCCATGGCCGAATCTCATCCAGACATAGGAAATCGTTAGCTTTTAATTTTTTCATTTCTAGGTTTGACCGAAATGAACTTTGGGTTTTGCGGTTGTGAATTCTTTAAATGCATGTCTTAGTAACTGTCAGGGTTGGAATACTTAAGAGAATGTTGCTTAAGCCGTTTCAAGGCGATGGAAATTAGAAATGGAAGATTGGAAAGAGAGCAGGTAAATGATCAAATAGATTAGACCCTGGATTCATACTTAATTTTTAGAGATTTTACTTCCTACCTAAATAAGAATCCAATAGCCTTTGACAGTCTACCGTGTGTGTTTTCATAGATTACCATTCGCTTATACATAGTCTAGCAGATTTTTCTCAGTGTTCACCCAGGAAACATACCAATATTAGATTTCTAAACCTGCCTTCCTTGTATTTCCACAGAGTGGAGCTAGAACTGCATTAAGATGACGCAGACAGGTTTGTAAAGGTGAAAGATGGAGTGAATGGTACTGAGAATTGACCAGGAGTTTCTGTTTATCAATTGTCTGGAGAAAGGAAATAACTCATCAGGCTTCGTCTGAAGATCAGGGTGCTGAAATCAGGCGTGAAGATCTTAATCCGCTAGGAATGAAAGACAAATGGCCCGCGGCCTGTCCCGAGTCAAGTCATTTCTTTACTTTGGAATATAGTCTTATCACAGAGAGGTTTGAAATATTCTCTTCAAAGAGAGAAGTTGTTTGTTTTTGAAAATAGTGCCTTCCAGGTGTGCTGTGCCTAACAAAGCATTGGCATTTAGTGATTTTGAAGTGGAGGACCTGTTGGTGTCAGGGGCCACTGCGTTACTTGACAAACATTTACTAAGTTTTGTGCAGGAACTGGTCCTGAACACGTGGACAGAGCATAGGACAGGTCAGATGACTCTGCCCATAAGGGAGGAGACAGACAATTAAAGTGCAGCTGTGGGTGGGAGGTGGGAGGGAGGGAGGAGAGAGAGAGAGAGAGAGAGAGAGAGAGAGAGAGAGAGAGAGAGAACACAAGCACATAGAGGTTAGACTTAGCATAGATGAAACATGGCTAGGATGTGTTGGGTAAGCCACTGAAAGGTGTGTCTGGAAAGACAGGAAGACTGGGCCCCTGGAGGCTCTGTGGCCTTGAGGAGGACACACTGCTGTCTACTGCTGGATGTTTTATACAGGAGGCATGAGGTCTCATACAAGTAGAAAAACAGTTTGTCTGTTGGGTAGAGAGAACAGGAGGGCAAGTGTGGTGGCTAGTGGATGTGTGGTAAACCTAAAGTCAGCAGTAACAATGAAGATGACACAACGGCTTTAGAGACGCTACAGTCAAGGCTACCGGGGGCTTCCATGGTTAGGGTCTAGACTCTGAAAGGCAGAGACCACTAAGGGGTCTCGTTGTCCTTTTGTGCATATGTGTTCGCGTGTACCTATGTGTGGATGTAGGTGCACATGCGCATATGCTGACATAGCGTCTCTCTTCAGTTGTTCTCCACTTTATTCTTTTCAGCAAAGTTTTATTAAAATTCTTAAGAAAATTCCACATCATCCATTTTGATCATTTCCTCTCTTCTCCCTCAACTCTTCCCAGATCCACCTCCCCGCCCACCCAACAGTATGCTTTCTATTTTTCTCTCTTTTTCTCGTTTCTTTTTAAAGCCTTTCTCAGGTTGCTCAAATACTTTTGTATCTGGGACCAACCCCTGGAGCATGGTGAGTTTACCAGGCTTCATACCCTTAAAGAAAACTGACTTTCTCTCTCCCTCCTCTCCACCCAGTCCCAGAAGATATCAGTTGCAGTAGCAAAGTCCCGCCCTCTGCCTGTAATCTGGGATTTTGTCTGCCTTGAGTTTCTGCAGGTCTTATGCATGCCATCACAACGAGTGGCAGTATAAATGCACCCGCACCGTTGTGTTTAGAAACTACTGTTTCCTGATAGTCATCCGCCATCTCTGGCTCTTAGGTCGTTCAGTCTTCTTGTCTGTCCTTGATAACCCCTAAGTCTTGGGGGCAGAGGTGTGGTATTGATGTTCATTTGAGGATGAGAACTCTGCAGTCTTTTATTCTCTCTTGAAGTCATGGGTCTTTGTTAACTGTCATCTGCTGCAAGAAACCCTCCAATGAGGGTTGAGTTGTACTAACCTATAGTTATAAAAATAAGAAGCTAGTAAGCAGTTTAGTACTCTATCCATTTAGCAGGACAATAGCCTTTGGTTCTCCCCTAGGGTTAGTGGTCTGTCTAGCCACTTGTTAATGGTGCTGGGTATGACTTCCATCTCAGGGAGCAGACCTTAAATTTAATCAGAAAGTGATTGGTTGCTCCTATAACATTTCCGGCATTCTCGCCAGTGGGCGTACCTTTCCCGACCAGTTGTTCTGTAGCTCACTGTGTTCTCATCTGGGTGGGATTGGCAGTTGCTTTTCTGGCACTGTACTTGCACTATTTAGCACTAGGAAAGCTAGCCTGTAGGAATGAAGCTTTCAGGTGAGAACCAGCTTAATTTTACCATGGTCTTGACTCAAGTACATGGTGTCTTCAAAAATAGAGTTTTAACATTAAGTTCTGGGAGGGTGACTAAAGAGTAATAGCAGTAGCCTATAATGTTTGGAGGCATGGTCTACATAATTCCATTGGCCAGCAACTCCAAAAGAGGTAACCTAATTGTGGTGGTTTGAATAGATATGTCCCCATAAACTTATGTGTCTAAATGCACGGTCCATAGGGAGCAGCACTATTAGGAGGTATGGCCTTATTGGAGCAGATGTGGTTTTGTTGGAGGAAGTGTGTCACCACTGACAGGTGGGCTTTGAGGTTTCCTATGCTCAGGCTACACCCGGTGTGGCGTACAGTCACTTTTGTAGCCTGTAGATGAAGATGTAGAACTCGCTGTCCCATCTCCAGCACCATGTCTGCCTTCACATTGCCATGTTAATAACAGACTAAACTAGCCAGGCAGTGGTGGTGCATGCCTTTAATCTTGGGAGGCAGAGACAGGTGGATTTCTGAGTTCGAGGCCAGCCTGGTCTACAGAGTGAGTTCCAGGACAGCCAGGGCTATACAGAGAAACCTTGTCTCGAAAAAACAAAATAAAATAAAATAAAATAAAATAAAATAAAATAAAATAAAATAAAATAAAATAAAATAAAATAAAATAAAATAAAATAGACTATACTTCTGAAACCATAAGCCAGCCCTAGTTAAATGTTTTCCTTTGTAAGAGTTTCCATGGTCATGGTATCTCTTCACAGTAATAAAACTCAAACTAAGACATCAGTCCTGGGGATTACTGCTTCCATACTCATTCTGCTATCCAGCCTTCCTATCCCCTGCCCCATTTAACCCTTCCTGTCCCATTACTCCTCTTTATGCCTTTATATCACTACATTCAATCTCCCCTCCTTGAAAGCCTCTCCCCCCTTGTCCTTGAATAGTTTCCTGGCTTCTGTGAGTTTTTCAAATGAAACATACATGTCTGAAGACCCAAAGCTGACATCCACATATGAGATCAAATGTGATATTTGACTTTCTGGGTCCAGATTACCTCCCTTAGATTGATTGCCTACAGAGTTCTTCTCATATTTGTTTAAAAGAACCAGTCAGTCTGTGCTACAATTTTCAATTTGTTTAACTAATAATTTTAGCTAGTGATATCTGTTGAGAACTCTTATGTGATAGTTTACTCCCTCATACTCACTGGTCTATAATTTATGACCTGTGTGTCGTAGTAAAACTAATAAATTATCTCTTTAATTGACTTTTTAATGACTGAATGATACTAAAGAATTGAGATTCTAAAAAATTTACTGCTCAGTAGATGATTGGATTACAATTTTCTTTTCGATCAAATGGCTTGTTGGTTGGCTAGAGGTCTTTTAGAATGTTAAGAAAATAGAAATATTAGCTTTAAGAATAAGAAAATAAGCCGATGGCCATTGCAGATGCCTTTAATCTAGGAGGCAGAGGCAGGGGAATCTCTTGAGTTTGAGACTAGCCTGGTCTACACAGCAAGTTCCAGGACATCTGGGTCTACACAGAGACATCCTGTCTCAGAAAAAGAAAGAAAGAAAGAAAGAAAGAAAGAAAGAAAGAAAGAAAGAAAGAAAGAAAGAAAGAGAAAAAGAGAAAAAGAGAAAAAGAGAAAAAGAGAAAAAGAGAAAAAGAGAAAAAGAGAAAAAGAGAAAAAGAGAAAGGAAGGGAGGGAGGGAGGGAGGGAGGGAGGGAGGGAGGGAGGGAGGGAAGAGAGAACTACAGATAAATTCTTCAGTTTCTTGGCCTCCAATCCTTATTGAAATTAGCCAGACCTGGCTCTGCTTGGCTTTGATATTGACAGATGATGATAAATCTTACTTTCCTATTTCTGTGACAGAATACTGTGACCAAGGCAGTTTATCAAGGAACACATATAAGCAGATGTAGTGGGACTGAGGCAGATGCAGGAGGATCTCTGTGAGTTCAAGGACAGTCTGATCTACACTGAGTTGTAGGACAGCCAGGAATACACAAAGTCTCTGTCTCAAAAAGCCAAAAATAAAAGATAAACATAAAAAGTACTTTATTGAGCTTATGGTTTCAGAGAGTTAGAGTCCTCCATGATGAAGAAAGGGGGGCATGGTGGCAGGAACAGTTGGGAGCTCACATCCTGATCCACCAGTAGGGGGCTGAGAAGACTAACTCAAAATGAATATTTTGAAACCTAAAGCCCTCCCCTAGTGACACAACTCCTCCAGCAAGGCCACAACTCCTAATCCTGCCCACACAGCCACTAACTGAAGATGAAGTCATTGAACATGTGAGGCTATGGGGTGTTCTCATCCAAACCAACAAAATGATAATGCTTTGTTCCTATGAATATTGATAGTTATATTAATTGTTCCTCCTGTGAATATGAACCAGCAATTTTTGGACCAAAAGCTGACAAAATCTTATAAAAATAATATCATGTTGATCCATTTGTTTAATTTTTTAGTCCAAAGGCATCTGATGGGGTTTGCTTTTTTTTTTTTTTAAAGATTTATATATTTTATTTATATTAGTACACTGTAGCTATCTCTAGGCATATCAGAAGAGGGCATCAGATCTCATTACACATGGTTGTGAGCCATCATGTGGTTGCTGGGAATTGAACTCAGGACCTCTGGAAGAGCAGTCAGTGCTCTTAACCACTGAGTCATCTCTCCAGTCCTAGCATCTGCTGTTTTTAAGTGCTCTTTTAGCCTCTTTTAGATACAAAGACCTCCACTGTCTATTATTACTGTCTAGCAGATGCTATCAACATCTCATAGTTTAAGTGAACAGTGGATGGGTTTGCTTGATTACATCAGAGAGGTTTTGTGACAAGTCTGAAAGGAGGGAGACATTAATTTTCATGTTGGTGACCTTGAGCCATTGAGCCTCATGGGATAGCTCCATCAAGCCTTGCATTTTAGAGCAACCAGTGTAGCAACAATATGCAGATGAAAACACAGGTAAATAGGATTACCCTTAACTCTGCCCTGACCTGTGCCTTTTGCCCTTGGCCTCTATCATATGACCTGACTGCTGTGACTGAGTTCAGCACCAAGTTGAAAAAAGACCCCCCCCCCCCCCCCCGCATGAAGCTCCATAACCAAATGCTCCAAGATCATTTTAAGACAACTATTTAGTTAGTTGTTACAAGTAACTTCTCAATGTTACGGCTTAACGTCATTGCACGCTGTAACCCAAGCACTGTTACAGTACAAACGTGGCTGAACATCTGTGACCGAGCGTCTGTGAACATCTATGACGTACACTACCTGCCTCCTCATTCCACCTCTCCAAGGCAACAGTTCTCAACCTGTGGGTTGCAAGCATTGGAAAACACATTTTCCCCATGGTCTTAGGAACTGATATACCTCTCTGTAGTAAAATTACAGTTAAGAAGTAGCACCAAAAATAATTTTATAGTTTGGGGGTCATCAATGCATGAGAACTTTTATTAAGGGGTTGCAGTGTTAGGAAGGTTGAGAACCACTGCTCTTTCTTAGGAGAGAAACAAACACAGCCAGGAAGACTTGTGGCAATGTTCAGGTGATGTTTAATGATGGATGGCCCATTGACTGTATCTAGATCTTTTGGGGGATCTTTTTGATGATGTTTGTTTTCTTCTCTGGATACCAAAGAGTTTGGTTTTCCAGCGGTGTCCTGAAGCAGCCTACTGGATTTTCTGGTAGCCTAGTGTGTCTTTTTGTAGGATGTATGAATTCTGGGATTCAGGAAGTGGATGCAGTAAGGCCAGGCAGAAAGATTAAAGAGGAGCAGACAGAGGTTTCCAGTTTCTACTCCATGGCACTTACATAATGCCACCAAGAAAAAGAATGAGAATACCACATGCCAGTATATGCTTTGTCAGTCCCTTCCTCCGGAGCTGCTTAGGGAGTCTCCAGATGTGATCCCCACCCCATTGTTCTCTTGGCATGTCTAGGCACGGTTGGCATGCTCCTTAAGAAAAACCAATCAGTTTGGTACAACTTGTGCCATTAAGTTTTTACTCTGCTAGTCTGGTAAGACATTTATTAGCTAACTCACAAATGTATTTAGTTAGATTAATTATTGCAGAAGAGATTCTCTAGGCTAGGTTTCAGTGTTCATGAAAGAAAATCAAATAAAAATGCAGCTTCAGAGTGGTGTGAACAGAA
Source organism: Uromys caudimaculatus (assembly GCA_028551405.1). Taxonomy (NCBI): domain Eukaryota; kingdom Metazoa; phylum Chordata; class Mammalia; order Rodentia; family Muridae; genus Uromys; species Uromys caudimaculatus. Next base: position 75,562,125 of record CM052707.1, on the reverse strand, counting down.
CTGCATCTCAGTGATTCCCTGTGGTGTCAATAAATGCATCAGGAGAGTTAAATCCGATATAATAACCAGCAGTAGTTGAAACACTCATTTGAAATGTCCTGGGGCTGGAATAAATAATGAATCATTATTATGAAGTTCTAGGTCCCTGGGGGAGCATGATCTTCCAACCAGCAAGAGATAGGATGAAAAGCATTTCTGGTCACTGAAGCCAAGTGAGAATCTGGCATCAGTGATCAATACAGTCACCTTGTAGGCTGGGCAACAGGAGACAGAGCCCCCTCTTCTCTGATACCTATTCTATGCGCCTGTTTCTTATTTAGTATGCTTTACATTTTTCGAACCCTGCTGAGTTTTCTTCTTTGGCCATAATGAACTCTTCTCTCTAAAACTGGTTGACCACCATCCTTCCCACAGAGTTGCTGACAAATAAGACAAATTTAAGGACAGACATGGACACATTGACAAGCCATGTACAAGCAGAGCTGAAAATGTGTTAGATAAGATAACTATAAGTCTATGGTTCTTTAGTCCCTGTTCATATGAAAGTGATACTACCATCTCTATAGGACATGGAAAGATGGGCACAGGCTTTAGCCTTTTGGAGCTTTTAGGTTTGATTCAACATATAGGATTTCTGTTCAGGTGTCAGGTCAGGTCTAGAGTGATTTGGAGAGACCAAACAGATTCTACTGGGAAAGTATCTTAAAAGTAGATTTGAGGTTAGAAGATGAGTCAGGAAGAGTTTGATTTTGAGTACCAGGGCACATGGTATATGAATGTCAGTCTTCTGTAGGCTTATGAGCAGAATAAAAGGGATTTGTTGAAGTCAAGGCACATTTTTTTTTTCCTCCTTTGGTTGCTGTTAGCAATTCTATCATATGGCATTTCCATTTATAATTCAGTTCAGTGCTGGGGATGTAGTTCAGTGGTTGAGAACATGGGAAAAATCCCTAGCCCTCAGTAGTAGTAGTAGTAGTAGTAGTAGTAGTAGTAGTAGTAGTAGTAGTAGTAGTAGTAGTAATAATAATAATAATAATAATAATAATAATAATAATGATAGACTTTCATGCTGGAGGTATAGCTTAGTTCTTGGAGTACTTGCCTAGCATGCCAGCACTGCAAAACTGGTCACAGTGTGGTGGCACACACCTGTAATTCTAGTACTTGGAAGGCAGAGGCAGGGGGATCAGGAGTTCAAGATACTCTTTGGTAATATAGAGAGTTCTAGGCCAGCCTGAGTTATATGCGACTTAGTCTCAAAAAGTGAGAAGATAACTGACTTTGGAATAAGGCCAAGGATATGCCTTAGAGTCGAGAACCTAACAGACACAGCTGATAGGAAGAACATCAGCTTCACTCACAGATCAACTACACATCCTGGCTAGCCCACTATTAGAGTTATGCTTCTATTTGAACTATTTTTTTTCTTTATCTGTGAAATGGACCTAAGTACCCAGTGCTGTTACTGAAAGAGATTCCTTCTGAGAAATGGAAACTGTTATGGCATATAATACCAACTAGAGATATTTTAAAATGGGATATATTTTCATGGAATTGTTACATTACTCGTGGTCCTAAGGAGAGGGATAACCTTTCTCACATTTCCAACAATAAGTTTTACACCCTCAATGTAAAAATGATGCCTCCTTAAGATAATAATTCAAAACTGTTGTCTTAGTGTTTTAGTTAGGATCTGACTGCTGTGAACAGGCACCATGACCAAGACAACTCTTATAAGGACAACATTTAATCGGGGCTGGCTTACAGCTTCAGAGGTTCATTCATTCTATTATCATCAAGGTGGGAACATGGCAGCATCCAGGAGGGTGTGGGGCTAGAAGAGCTGAGAGTTCTACATCTTCATCCAAAGGCAGACCTTTGGCTTCCAGGCAGCTAGGATGAGGGTATTCAAACCCATGCCCACAGTGACACACCTATGCCAACAAGGCCACACTTCCTAAGAGTTACTGTTCACTTAGTTACTGTTACACTTAGTAACTGTTCTATTGCTGTGAGGTGACATAGTAACTCTAAGTAATTGGGGCTTACTTAGAGCTTTTGAGAGTTAGTCTGTTGCAGGATATCAGATCACACTGTGAACCTGGAGATTGTGTTATTTACTGAAAAAAAAACAAAACCTGTTTTTACTTGTGGTTTGGCTCAGCCCTTAGCATACAATTTTAATCCCCTGGACTGGAATACAGACATGCCCTTAGCACATACCTTTATTCACAAACAATGAAGATAAAGTTAGTTTGTAGAAGAAAGCATTCATGTTTGAAAGTGATATCTAATTGAGTAGCAGACAAAATGATGACTCAGAGGAAGATTTTACAGAATAGGATATGGAAGAGAAAGAAAGGGAAGCTACTTAAAAGAGCAGTGAAGGAAAAAGAAGAAGAGGAAGAAGAAGCAGAAGAAGAAGAAGAAGAAGAAGAAGAAGAGGAGGAGGAGGAGGAGGAGGAGGAGGAGGAGGAGGAGAAGGAGGAGGAGGAAGAGGAGGAGGAAACGGAGCAGGAGGAAGAGGAGGAGGAACAGGAGGAAGAGGAGGAGGAGCAGGAGGAAGAGGAGGGGGAGGAGGGGGAGGATGGGGAGGAAGAAGAGGAGGAGGAGGAGGAGTGGGAGTGGGAGGCGGCAGGAGTTTTACCAGGAGAGTTTTACAGAGACAGGTTGCAGAGAAAACATGCTAGAAATAGGTGAAGACAGACTGAGCCAAAGAATGAGAAGGAGCCAGAAGATTAGAACAGATTGCTTGCTAGAGGTAGTTTGAGGCCAAGTAGAGTAATTCAGGAGAAGCCAAGAGAAGCCAAATTGAATCAGTCAGCTTGGAAAGGAATTTGAGCCAGAATAGCTGAGTTGAACCAGCCAGCCAGAGTTCAGAAAGAATTATGAAAGAGTGAGCTTATTCAGCAGCAAGTCTCAGAGGCTGAAAACATTCTAAGCCCAGATTAGCTTGTATGAGGCTAGATGCTTCCAGGACTAGCCCTAGGTGAGCAGACTGAGACAGAAAGCCTCAGAGACAACAATTACTACAGAAGAATAAAAGTTACGTTAATATCAGTCCATGATCATCATGGCAGCAAGCAGACATGCATGGAGCTGGAGTAGTCATTGAGACCTTTACATTCTGATCTGCAGGCAGCAGACAGAAAGACATTCGGGCTGGCGTAGGCTTATGCACCTTCAGAGCCCAACCCTGGTAACACACCTCCTGATCCTTCTCAAACAGTTCCACTGCCTAGGACCAAGCCTTCAAACATATGAGCCTGTGAAGCTGTTCTCATCCAAACTACCACAGTAGTTTTCATTAGCATATAATTGTATGCACCAAGATCCACTAGCAGTCTGGTGAATTCTGTCACAGTTGTCTCAGCTACACAAAAATTCATTTAAAACAAAAATGGTATCATGCTATGTTCACAAGTAGACATCTTTGTATATCAATTCTCAGTTCTATCTAATTTTTATTTTTATTTTTTGGACCTGAGTGATATTTTCTAGCAAAATGACACAATTATCACTTTCCTGTTATTTTCCTTTTAGGTTTGTCCCAGGTTTTTAATTTTTTAATTTTTATTTTTTGCCATAAAAAGAAATATTACCATAACAGCATTTGATCTTCTTTTGCAGGATCTGGGGTGTGTGTGTATATATTAGAAAATCCATATGGCAAGACTGGTATATATTTAAGAGTGCAACAGATTAATTTTAGATTGTGGTTAGGATTTATTTTAGTTTCTTTAAATATGCAATATGCATGCATGAGAGTGCATGCATGTGTGTGTGTGTTACACGTATATTTCTGTGTCCTCCTTTCTTGTTCCTTTCAGTACAGCTAAATCACCATTTTGAATTCTTCAATAGGCTATGAAGTATGTTTGGGTGGGTGCACTGTTTTGTTACAGAATCTTCCAATACTTAAGGAGTATAGAAAATGTACTTTTTTCTGATATCCCAAAAGAGAGGAATGACTAAAATAAATAAATTAAGGTAGTATTTACTTATTCACTGATTGGCTTATTGGTTGTAGAACTAGAAGATGCTTAAAGACTAAGGTCTGTTGACTGAGAGTATACTGGGACATCATTAATGAGTAAGTGTCTTAGTTACGGTTTCTATTCCTACACAAACATAATGACCAAGAAGCAAGTTGGGGAGGAAAGGGTTTATTGAGCTTACACTTCCATGCTGCTGTTCATCACCAAAGGAAGTCAGGACTGGAACTCAAGCAGGTCAGGAAGCAGGAGCTGATGCAGAGGCCATAGAGCGATGTAACTTACTGACTTGCTTCCCCTGGCTTGCTCAGTCTGCTTATAGAACCCAAGACTACCAGACCAGGGATGGCACCACCCACAAGGGGCCCTCCCCCCTTGATCACTAATTGAGAAAATGCCTTACCTCTGGATCTCATGGAGGCATTTCCTCAACTGAAGCTCCTTTCTCTGGGATAACTCCAGCTTGTGCCAAGTTGACACAAAACCAGCCAGTACAGTAGGGTTGCAAAAAATGTCTATTGGCTTTGGATTCTGGGTAATTGCAGAACCATCATCCCATAACTTGCTTGGTAGCTCTCTTCCCCTGGGCTTGGTGGCACTGGATATACAGAAGTGGACGACCCTGTCAGACTGAAAGCAGTGTTGCTGGCCTAAGTCAGTTCATCAGTACCTTTTAGTGCTCAGTGTCAAGCAGGTGTGGAAGAGCCAGCTTGAACTGTGTCCTTAGTTCACATCCCCAAGGAAACTGTCCAGATAACCAGGGCAATTTTCTCTTCTGCTTTAAGGGTGAAATTAGAGTGGAGAAAATTGATGTCTTACTTCAGAGGGGGGGACATTGCAGGCTGGTTAGCTCTCTGGCTGGAGCTGCTATACCTGTTTTGACAGAAAGGAACCAGAGAGCCTGTGTCATCCGCGTCATTTGGAGGGAGCAGAAAACTACTTGGAGTATAGTTTGGGGAGTTTTCTTTTCTTTTTCTCTCCAAGTTTCCTTATCTCCCTGATTTTAAACATTTCTGCTGCCAAAAGCCTAATCTGCAGCTGCAGGGAGAGGAAAATAATAACCCAGAAAAGCACCAAGTCCCTGGAATATGCCTGGGTGAAAAAAGATTCTGAGAACTTGCTGACTTCTCAGAGTGAAAAAAAAAAAATCCTATTTTCTCTTTAGTGCCTCCAGAAAAGGATTAATTTGTTCAAGTTTTGAATTTAGTTTATTTTAAAGTAAAATTTAAAACTTTTGTCAAAATAATACCTGTATATAGCTTTAAAATAATATAGTGCAAAAGGGACTTTAGTGAAAAGCTGCATTTACCTACCTTTTCTTCCTCAATGCTGGAATGCTGGTCCTCTCTCTCTCTCTCTCTGTATGTGTGTGTATACACACACACACACACACACACACACACACACACACACACACACACACACATATATATATATATATATATATATATATATATATATATACACACATGTATTTATTTATTAGGAGAAGGATATAGGATTGCTACAATTTACATTATTCTGACTTTTCTGAGGTCATTAAGCCAAAGCATAATGTGACCACATGAGTAACCAGAAAACTCTGTGTGGGAAGAGGCAGAAGATGAGGTGAGGCCAGATAAGAGGAGTGTCTCCATGACTCACCACTGTGGTTTAGACATCTTTCTGGCTTCATTTATCTTCTACTCCCCAGCGTGCGATGGCTGTGCTACCACGATGTCACTTCTGCTCATTTTCATATGCTGCTCTGTGCATTTTTTACCTGACTCAAATCTAGTGTATGGATTCCCTCTAAGAGTTGACAGTCAGAAATCAATGTTTACATTATTGTGGTCCATAATGGTTTTCAAAATCAAAACTGTTTTTCCTCCAGTGACGAGGACTTGCTTCTCACTGGGTCTACTATAGGGAAGGCACTCACACATTTGCTGAGTGAATGAAAATAATTACATATCCCTCAGTTATTATAAATGGACCCACTAGTCTGCCAAATGTGCTTAGTGTACTGGTAGTGTAGAGAAAAAGTAGAGAAGGACGTAGCAATGGGCGTGTATAAATGCCCACATTTAGGACCTGATTTTCTCATCCTGGTTTCTGTAAGATAATTATAGCTCTTCAGTAGAGAGGGGGATAGGGGCTGGAGAGATGGCTCATTGATTAAGAGCACTGACTGAGGTCCTGAGTTCAATTCCCCGCAACTACACGGTGGCTCACAACCATCTGTAATGGGATCCGATGTCCTCTGAAGACATCCGGTGTGTCTGAAGACAGCTACAGGGTATTCATATACATAAAATAAATAAATACATCTTAACTAGAGAGGTGAATAGCAGAGCACAAGTAATCTGAAGGGGAAAGAGGAAAAATGAAGAGGGGCTTTAACTAGAAAGGGAGAGAGAAGTACAAAGGAAAGAATGAGCAGGTAAAGTGACAGTAAGCGTGTCTGAGAAAGTCAGAAGGACCATACTATAAACTGTGTACCTAAAACACCTGTACTACACATGCATCAATGAATACATAGATGTAAAAGTTTAAATGAGATGATTCCATCTGCTCTGACAGCATTCCCTCCAAGAGCCAGAGACAACTTATCAAAAACCCAAACACTAGTCATGAGAAGACTTTTTTTGAGTTGCTAGGGGTGTCCAAGAGACGCCCTCCCCCCTAAGATTACAGGCTGTTGCTATTGCCCCTGGTTGCTCCCTACCCCATCCCCAAAAGATGGGAGGTGAGTCTTTATTGCTAAGGAGACCATGCACTTCCAACCCAGGAGCCAGAGGCCCCGGAGCTCGAACTGACCTGAAAGCCTCCTCTCTGAGGACTAGCTTCCATGGCACTATTGTGGTGTATCTACCAGAGGAGACCACTCAGACATGGGTTCAAGCCAACAGAAAGTTTTTTATTAGTTGGCTGGTGACTACAGTGGTTGTTTTGGATCTGAGTACAGTCCCAATCCTTTCTCAGGGAGATCTTCTAAGCACAAAAACCAGATTCTGGCTTGCCACACATCTTAGTTAGGGTTTTACTGCTGTGAACAGACACCATGACCAAGGCACTTCTTATAAGGACAACATTTCCTTGGGTTGGCTTACAGTTCAGAAGTTCAATTCATTATCATCAAGGTGAGAACATGGCAGCGTCCAGGCAGATATGATGCAGGAGGAGCTGAGAGTTCTACATCTTCATCTGAAGGCTGCTAGGAGAAGACTAGCTTCCAGGCAGCTAGCATGAGGATATTAAAGCCTACACCCACAATGACACACCTACTTCAAGGCCACACCTCCTCAAAGTGCCACTCCCTGGGCCAAGCATATTCAAACTGCCATACCACACCTCAAATAGCAAGAACAGTTACCCAGAAGTAGAACCATAGAAGCCAAAAACATAAGGTTAGTGCATTTAGAGATTCCATGGACTTTGATGGGTTAGGTCTTTGTTCTCATTTTATCAGGTCTTGCTGCCTACGTGCTGGGTTCCAAGGCCTGAATGGTACTTCCATCGGGGCATCAATTGTGCTAAGGTCTGGTGGCCTGGTAAGGTCTAGGATCCTTTCTTTCTTTCTTTCTTTCTTTCTTTCTTTCTTTCTTTCTTTCTTTCTTTCTTTCTTTCTTTCTTTCTTTCTTTCTTTCTTTCTGATTTATTATTTATTTTATGTATATGAATAAACTGTAGCTATCTTCAGATACACTAGAAGAGGGCATTGGATCCCATAGTGGTTGTAAGCCACCATGTGGTTGCTGGGAATTAAACTCAGGACCTCTGGAAGAGCAGTCAGCGCTCTTAACCACTTAGCCATCTCTCCAGCCCCCTAGGATCCTGTTTCAATACCAGAAAGTACAACACAATCTGCTAAAGGAAGGAAGTAACCAAGAGTCTGGAACCCAGCTGTGGTGACTTTGAACCACATAAACTAACAGCATGACACAAGAATGCTAAGTGTATAATATACCTTTGCATATATCAACACTCTAATTGGACTTAAGATCGACTTAACGAGGTAAATCATGCTGGTATTGGAAACGTAGCCAACTTACCAGGGCTAGTGAAGTCATGAATCTTGGAGGAGAACCTATAACCACCACTTCACTAAGCCAGTATTTATAACCTATAACCACTAAACCCTAACTATTCTCTAAGTGATTGTCCACATAACCAAATATAATTGTAACCTTCACCCTGTAGTAAGCAACTTTTCATTGCAACAGCGGAGACCATTACAGAAAGTCACAACAAATCAAATTGCAGAGTGGTGGAGCCTAGACCCAACTGATATGGCTACAACATCACTGACTCCTCTACCTAAGGCTGAGAGGTCCCAGGGGAAGAAGGGACAGACAGATGTTTGTTGTGAGATTCTCCTAGAAGTGCTGGAAACTACAAGCCATAAAAACTCACCAGCATCACTGTCTGAGCATGAACTGAACAAGGACGACATGACAGACATGCTATGTGGATAGGGGAAAACTCACAAGATCTCTCTCAACCCCATTCAAAGAACTACAGGCAACTAAGGAATGCTAAGAGTAGGAGAAATAGCTTCTCCAGTGGGAACATGCCAACTGGTTATCCAAAGCCAAAGAGTTAGTCCTGAAAACATGTACAGACACGTAACATTGTCCTGATTGAGTAGGTTGTATTTATGTAGTTAGGAATACATATAGGTGGGCTCTAGCACGTGCGCGGGCACACACACACACACACACACACACATACACCCCAATTAGCTTTAAAAAAAAAAGGCCATAAATTTGAGGGAAAGGAGTGGTGTATGGAAGAGTTTGGAGGGCAGAAAGAGGGAAATGGTGAAGTAATAATCTTAAAAAATATTTCTTAAAAAAGATAATTATAGCTCATATAAAAAGAAAGTCTTTGGTAGAGGGGAGATTTCAGGTACATATGTAAATTTTGGTATCAGGTGATATCTCTTCACTAAAAATCAGAGGACTCTTCCAAAAATGTGATAGAGCATGTGTTGTCTCCTGCTGCTCTGATTTCTTCTACTTCTATACTGGCTCCCACTCACACAGAGTGCAAACTAATTTCCTTTGCTCAGTGCTGGCATAAGATAATACACAGGAGATCCTACAGACAACACAGTCAGATTTGCCTCCGAGAACCACCTCCCTGTGATAAATGACCCGTGTGGAAAGACAAATGAAGCTTGGAACTGGGTGAGCTGTTCTCTGAGAATAATTGCTCTCAAGGTGTTGTCACTGAGAATTCCTGGTCAGGGAAATGGGTTGTGTCCCAGGGAATTACACACACGCACACACACACACACACACACGCACACAGAGACGGAAGGGTGTTGCTACACAATACTATGGGCAAACTGGCTTCAAGGATGCATCGATAGCAAGGTGACGGAGAGTTGGAGATTTCGGTGTTGTATAGGCAATCTTTGCAACCCTGACTAAAGGCAGAAAGTGGGACACTTGCACTGGGTCTCATTGTGCCCACATTTCATTTCACAGTTGACTCTCTGGGTGGGCGAAAAGCCTGGTTGCAGGGATGCTAACTGGAATGCTTGCACTGCGTCTATTGGACCAGTTCCCCAGCTTTGCATCTCAAGTAGTTACTGGGGGAAGGAATTTTAATGACACTCCATTAAGGCAATTAAATACTGCAACAAATAGTTCTGGCTTCTTTTGTTGGCTTTGTTAAAAATTATTTGTTCCAGTCTAATGTGTGTGTGCATGTGTGTGTGTGTGTGTGTGTGTGTGTGTGTGTGTGTGTGTGTGTGTGTGCATTTTAATTCACATTTTTTTTTTTTTTGTTAATGTGAGGGGACAGGACAAGTCGTGGTCCATGGATATGAAAGAAGTCAGAAGACGACTTTGTAGAGTTAATTCTTTCTGTTTTACATGGACTGGATTCTGGGAATCAAATTCATATGCTTAAGCCTTTACTATTGAGCCTCTTCAGTAGACCCTGGTTCTACTTCTTTAACAATTGAGACAATTCTTGACTCTTAAAGGACCACTGATTCAGATTCCTTTTTGTATAGATGTAGTCAAAGAGGTAGTAAATGTATTTTACATTTGTATAGAAAAGAGGAATAACTGTATAAGTAACTCATTAAAATTTGTTTGTTTGTTTGTTTGCTTTTCAGTCAGGGTTGCTCTATGTAGCCCTGACTACTCTGGAACTCACTCTGTAGACCAGGCTGGCCTCAAACTCACAGAGATTAGTCTGCCTCTGTCTCCTGAATGCTGGGATTAAAGACATGTGCTACCATCACCTATAAGAACTATTTTGAGCTAATTTTGTCTAAACATGGCCCAATTTAGGAGGAACCATGGAAATTGACTTGTGGAGAATTGGTAAGCCAAAGTTCCTGTACTGTTAGACTTAGTATAGGAATATATGGGCACTGGTTGTGGGTAACCATTTAAGCAGTTTGCTGCCATTTCAAACCAAAAAAGTCAGGCTGAATTTAGACTGACCCTTGACACTCAGGACTTCTCTGAAATATCAATGACACCTCCAGTCCCTGGTGCAGCCTGCTTTATCTTAGGCTGAGCCCATGCTAACACTATAGATAACTCACTCTAACCTGGGTCAGAACTGCTGCCCTTTCTGAGCAGGAGGCCTCAAGCTGGGGCAGTGTGTGCTGGAATTAACCCTCTGGTAGGACTTTGTCAGATAAGCGGGGCTGTGAGAGAAGATGTGGTCCAGACTCCAGTGCTGGCTAAGGCCTCTTCAATATTTGATTTTTTTTCTTCTGAGTAGCCATGTTGCTTGTTCTGCTAGCTGCTACATCACTGTCTTACTGCTGTGAACAGACACCATGACCAAGGCAACTCTTATAAGGACAACATGTAATTGGGGCTGGCTTATAGTTCAGAGGTTCAGTCCATTATCATCAAGGTGGGAACATGGCAGCATCCAGGCAGGCATGGTGCAGGAGGAGCTGAGAGTTCTACATCTTCATCTGAAGGCTGCTAGCAGAATATTGGCTTCCAGGAAGCTAGGATGAGGGTCTAAAAGCCCACACCCACAGTGATACACCCACTCCAACAAGGCCACACCTACTCTAACAGGGCCACACCTACTAATAGTGCCACTCCCTGGGCCAACATATACAAACCATCACAATCACTTGGTATGCCTTTTGCATTCGTCATTCTTATAGGTTCAATGTCAGGCTCCGGGAACTTACCTCCATCACATGGATCTGAAATGTCTGCTTTTAAAGATAACTAGTGACTCTTTTTAAATTTGATAATGTCCCTTCTTTTGCTTTCTCTCTGGAATTCTATTACTAAGACATTGGATTTTCTGGATTTCAGTGTCATATTTTTATAATATTTTTAATCTTATTTTCTACAACTTTCCTCTCCCTCTCTCTCCTTCTGTCTCTCTCCGTGTGTGTGTGTGTGTGTGTGTGTGTGATTCTTGTAACCCACTGAGAATTCTTCAGTTCTTATTATCGTCCCCTCCTATTTCTGATCCTCCTCGTGTTCTTCTTGCCTCCTCTTTTTAAGATCACATTTTGATTTTATGTGTATAAGTGGTTTGCCTACATGTGTGTCTGTGTGACATGTGTGCCCAGTACCCACCCAAAGAGACCAGAAGGGAATACCCCGGGCCTGGAGTTACAGATTACGTCATCACATGGATGCTGAAAATTCGCCTGAGTCCTCTGGAACAACAACCTTAATAACTGAGCCTCCTTTCCAGCACTACTATCACATTTTAAATTTAAAAGCATTTTTTTGTTCTCCAAAATCCCTTTTAAATAATATCTTGCTTTTTAATGAATGTAATAACTTTCTCTGGTTAATAACATATTATTTGCTATTTTCTCTTTTTGCATAGTTAAGGGAACTTGCATTTTCAGTTTTAACTTCTGTCTTGTGTTTTAAAGTTGGCAACCTTTATTGTTAAATGTAGGATGCAGGAAGATAAGCACTCTCCAAGCTCTTGGAACAGCAACGTGTAACACTTGGTGGTAGAAGTAGATAGGGTCCCTCCGAGTCTGGAAGAGACACACCTTTTGATCAAGAACTCAGCATCAGAGAAACAATGGAAGCTACAATGACAAGGCAGAATAAAGGGACAATATTTACTTTCTAATGTTAACTGAAAAATTAGACAAAATATACATTAAATCAATTTCCAAAATGGAATAATAGGCATCACAGCGGTCTTTCAGAGAGGAGAGAAGTACATGAGCTGTATGTCCAGTCCAGCTAGCTCATTGTCTAGAGGCACCTTCCAGCCACAGAGCAGGGCAAGCAGAGCCTGGCACTCTTAGTCAAGTGAAAAAGCAGAGACTACAATTGGGGAAAACAAGGTCTGAGTTGTGAAGTAAGTTTTATTTGCCAGATGTAATTGTCCTCTTGCTGGCTTACTGCTGAATAAGCTCATCTTTTCTAGTTCTTTTTGGACTCTGGCCGGCTGGTTCAACTCAATTGTTCTGACTCATAACTCCTCTCCAAGCTGACTGATTCAAATTGGCTTCTCTTGGCTTCTCACTGAATTGGTCTGTTTAGAAAAACTGCCTCTAAATTACATAAACTGAACTGCACTGACTACAATGCTTGAATTCTACTGAACTGCACTCACTGACCTATGCTCCATCCTGACTCACTCTGAGCTGCTCTTAAGTAGCCTCTCTTTCCTGCTGCTCAGATGAGGGTTGGGCATAACCTATTTCTGATTTATTCTGTCAAATCTTTCTCTGATTCATCACTTTGTCTCTCAATTAGATATCACTTTCAAACATGGCTGCTTCCTTCTATAAACTAGCTTTACCTTCATTGTTTGGGATTAAAGGTGTATAAATATGGTGTGTCTATATTCCAGTTAGAGGGATTAAAGATGTGTCATTCCAGCAAGATTACATAGACCTAGAAGGTTTTAGGATGTGATCCCTTGCCAGAGCAGCCATGATTAAAATTCCTCTACACTGAGTACCTCACAAAATGGAACTTGAGAAGGGTGAAGAAGGGAGGAAGGAGAGGAAGAGGGAGGAGAAAGGGTAGGATACAGTGAGGGATAGAGAGGGGAGGAGAAGAAGGGAAGGAGAGCAACAGAAAAAGAATTTGGTTCTGCACTAGTGCAGAGGTTTGGGCTGATCATTGATTTGTGTGTGTGTTTCTCTGAGATCAGAGAAACAAATATCAGAAAGCAGCAAGAAGAGCAATGGTTGCAGTACAAATAAGATTGGTAGTAGGTCTTGGTCCCTCCAGGCATGGTGAATAGATTAGGTAGAAACTTCAGTCAGTGTTCCTTTAGTGGTGAGTCTACATCAGCCTTTGACTGCAGTCTACTCTGAATATACCTTAGCAAAGCTCAGAAGCAAACCTTGGACCAATTCAGCTGACTCTAAGTAACATCCTAACATAACAGAAAAGCATTCTACCTTATTGAAAGTAATAAGACATACAAGAAAGGTGATGGAAATAACAGAAGAGTATCTATTCTGAAGATGCAACATATGTTCAAGGAAATGGAAGAAAAACGTGTACTTGGAAGAGAAACTGAAGATATATGTATATATATATATATACGCACATATATTTATTTATACACAGATATTTAAGACTCAAAGTGGGCTTTCAAAGATGAAAACACCTTTCTGGTGTGAAAGATTGGGTTGGATTAACAGCAGATGTGTCACTGGAAAAGAAAAGTAAAGTAAGTGTATTTTTAGACAGTAGCATAGAGGCACATGACTTTGATCACAGCACCTGGGAGGCAGAGGCAGGCAGACTTTTGACTTTGAGGCCTGCCTGATCTACAGAGTGAGTTTCAGGACAGCCAGGGCTACACAGAACAACCTTGTCTAGATAAAAACCAAACCAAACAAAACAAAAAGAAAGAAAAAAGAAAAGACAAAAAGACAGTAACATAAACTATTCTATAGAGAGCCAGAGGCCTCAATGGTCTTAAACAGAGCTTCCTGCACTGGGCAGCACTCTGCAATCTAAACTACATATAAAATATATGAGAAAGGAAGTTCTAAAAATTTCCAAGTTTAATCAAACTATAAATTTACAGAGTACCACAGAGTACCCTGAAATGAAACCCACCAGGAGTCAGTCCTGCCCTGAGATGTCCTGCCTGAGCCACACTTCAGCTTTGGGGCATTTGTTCTTAAGTGATGGAAAGGACCTTTGAAGATTTCAGTGTGGGGGTTTTGAGTGGCCATAAACCATGTAGGACCATGGCTTTCCTGGTATAGATGACCCTGCCATCCCTAGGCTATCTCAGATGCTAGACTTTAATGTCAAAAGGATTTTAATGTCCAAGGGAGCTCTGAAGGATAGGTCCAAACAGGGTCCCACTCACAGTGGTCTAAGAATGGTACTGCTGTTCCCTTTTTTGTACGTGCGAGGGGAATACTTAGATTCATAGTGGAACATGGCAGAATGTTCTTCAGCAGGGAAGGTGATATGCAACAACCTCCCTCATCCTCCTGCCCACTGCATGTGAGTCAAGTAAGGGAGATAAACATCTGTCACGTTGAGCTAGTGAGACTCTGGGATGCCTCTGTTACCATATTAATTAGCCTTAGTCTTTCTCTGACAATACTCATGACATAAACCACTTCAAGGGAAAGAAGGGCTTAGTTTTGGCTTATTGGCTCAGAGTGTACGGTCCATTTGGCTCTACACCTTTCCAGGTTCAGTGTGCAGGAGGAGAGTTTGTAAGGGGCTCAAGACCAGGTATAACCCTAAAAGGCAGTCCCCCTCCTCAGTGCCCTACTTCTAACTAAGCCTCATGCAAAGTTTGTAGATTGTCCCCAGATGGTATCACCAGCTGGAGGCCAAAAATTGAACATAGGAACCTGCAGGGGACTTTTCAAACCCATTGATAACAACGCCCTGGGGATTTTCTGGCTCATCAGTCCACCTTCTCCAGCTGTTTTGTGGGACAGCATCCCTGGTTGTAACAGTGTTTTTCTGCATGTTCTTTTGGCTACCCCTCCCTTTGATAAGCTCTTCAGAGTTCAAGATTTTCACTTGCTTTCCAGGGGCTGATGACGCCTTTATGTCATTCCAGTAATCTGTGGGTTTTGGAGCTAAGGGAATTAGTTCATTAGAATGTGGCTTAATCCACCATCTTGAGCCAGGCTTTCTACCACTGTGTCTAAATCTGCATGCTTTGAATATTTTCCAATACGTTTGTTTTCTTGTTTTTTTTTCCTCCTAATTTGAAAATTTGCTGCTCATGTCCTTTGCTTTGTTATTCACTAAACTATTCATTTTTTAAAACGGAAAAATTACTGTTAGCTCACTCAGGATTATTAATTCCACAGCGTGCCCTATGTATTCCCAGTTCCCAGTGTTGAGTCATGCCAGAACATATCTGTCCTGGCTGGTTTTATGTCAACATGACACACAGTAGAGTTCATCAGAGAGGAGGACACCTCAATTGAGAAAATGCCTCTGTAAGATTCAACTGTAAGGCATTTTCTTAATTATCATTTGATGAAAGAGGGCCCAGCTCATGATAGATGGTGCTATCCCTGGGCCTGCATTCTATAAGAAAGCAGGCTGATCAAGCCTTGATGAGCAAGCAACAAAGCAGCACTCCTCCATGGTCTCTGCATCAGCTCCTGCCTCAGGTTCCTGCCTGACCTGAATTCCTGTTCTACCTTCCTTTGAAGATGAACAGCATATGGATGTGTAAGCCAAATGCACATCCCTCCCCAACTTGTTTTTTGGTTAAGGTGTTGCATTGTAGCTATAAAAACCAAATTAAGATAATATTATTAGTATTCCTTCTGGCCTTTCTCAGTTGTACTCAGCATTTCACTGATCCCTGGGAAGGTTTTCAATGCAGTTGCAGACACTCTTATTCTAATGAACACCCATGGAGAGTTATTGATCAGGCACTTCTTTAAAGAGGCCCCATAATAAGTATTTCACATATATTATTGCATTTAATCTTTTCAAACAACCTTGAGCTATAGGCCATTCAATCTACGGAGGAATCTGAGGCATAGGTAGGTTTTGTAAAAACATGGCTAGGTCTCAAAGGTAGCGTAGATAAGACAGATTTAAGCATGGTTCTGCCTGTTTTACGAAGCTTAAACTATCACACTTTGTTTAACCCTTTAGGATCCTGAGGCCCCCTCGACTGGTTACTTGAATGCAGAATTTCCTTTTTTCTCTCTACTTGGCCTGCATTTTCTATTTTGTGGTTGTTCTTTCAAAGTTACATATTTTAGCCATATAATGTTTTCAGTGTCTTCAGATAGTCTGTTAATCACAATTATAGAAAGTTTGATAACCCTGTGAATTGCTCTGGCTCTATTTTAGGTCTGTACCACACTAAAGGAGATTTTTTTTTTCATGCAAAGTTATGAGGCGCTTTCCTAATTTATCTCATGTATTAACCCTTTGATAGTGCTCTCCTTGTGGTAGATTGTTTAGTAGGTTTTTAACTGGCACAGCTGTGCAATTCAACAAGATTCCACTTGTAATTATGAAGAAATAATCTCATGGAGAATTGAACTTGATTTTTTTGGGTTCCTTTTCTTTTCTTTTCTTTTCTTTTCTTTTCTTTTCTTTTCTTTTCTTTTCTTTTCTTTTCTTTTCTTTTCTTTTGTTGTCTTTTTCTTTCTTTTTTTTGTTTTTTCGAGACTGGGTTTCTCTGTGTAGCCCTGGCTGTCCTGGAACTCACTCTGTAGATTAGGCTGGCCTCGAACTCAGAAATCCACCTGCCTCTGCCTCCCAAGTGCTGGGATTAAGGCATGCGCCACCACTGCCCGGCTTTGGGCTCCTTTTCAATCGGGTGAAACTTCCTAGATGAGCCTGGAGTCTGTCTCATCATTTTTTTCTCAGCTGAAAATTTCAACTCCCCAGTTACCTTTGAAAATTGCAGGTCAATTTATAATGACGGCAAAGCAGCCATCTTGAGAGTGGTCTGGGTTATCACCCTCCCGTTCTTGCCTAGACTGAGAGGTCAACTCATCTCCCTTCCCAGTCAGCAATCTCTGTCTAAAGAAGAGGAAAAATAACAGTGCCTTCAAGATGATAGTACGTAGTGAGTTATAGCTTCCTTTATTTTGCTGTGTGGGAAAGGGCTACGCCTTTCCCAGCATTCCCTGGGCTAGTTAGGACGAAGGAAGAAGTTGGATTTTTCCTCAAGCAAAGAGATCAGAGTAGAAGTTAATGATCAGAATCCTGGCTTTCCATTCCAAGATTATGATGTTTGAGTGAAGTTATAGTTTGTTTGTTTGTTTGTTTGTTTATTTTTATTTAACAAAGGGTGACTAAAATTCTCACTCCCCCAAATTGCTTTTATTTATGTAACTTATGTGTAAAGTTTACTACCACACAGTTTGTAGGAAGCAACTGTTAAAAAACAAAGTGGACGTTTTAGAGACCCCAATCGCTATTTCGGTTTTGACAAATCACTGCAGATTGTACATTTAGTTCTGATTAGTGTTCCACAAATGCAGCCTAACATTTCTGAGATTTGTAAGTCCATGCATCTTTATTGATCCACACATCATAAAAGAATAAGATGGATGAGTGGTGACAGGGGCCTGGAGAGGGGTCCTCTGGTAACAGGAGTGCATGTGGTGCAGACATTTATCCCGGCATCCATCTATCCATGCATATAACATCTATACGCATAAAACATCCATACACATAAAATTTAAAAAATAAAAAAAAAATTTTTAAATTTAAAGGGATCGTCTTATTGCAAGATAAAAATTATGTGAATTGCTATTACAAATACGACTCTTGCTGAGGAATATGCTTGGTTAAAAGAAAAGTATTTGACTGCCGTGGCCCATGTCTGTGATCTCAGCAAGAACCTCGGGAGCTAGAGGTCATCCTGGGCTATGTAGTTTGAGACTAGCCTAGGGCATGTGAAATGCAGTGTCAAAATAGATTGAAATATTCAAAAGGAAAGTTGACAATGGATTAAGTAAGGAAGAAGCTTGCTTTCCTGAAACAAAGAAATTTGTGAAGACCTGGGCCACCCAGAAAGGCTGCCACGGTCCCAAGCTACTTCTGAATGTCTACTCTTTCTGTCTTTGCAGTGTAGTTTTCAGTCTCTTGCTGGTGGCACCCGGGGGACTTATGATTGTGTTCCAGGTCAGATAAAAGGACACAAAGAGCCAAGTGGGTGCCCAAGTAGAGCTAGGACTTGAAATGCCTCTTCTGTGTTTTATCGCTGTTATTTTTGTGTAGGCCACATCTGCTGAAGCTTAGATTCTCGTCCACAGTGAGATCTAAGTTAGATAGGTGTTTCCAGCTGACTGGGCAATTGCTGCCTTGAACTAAAGTGGCTTGCTTTGCTTACAAAGGCGGAAGGGAAGATGGTATGTTAGAATGCTGGTTCCATCAACTGATTCTAAAAGCAGGAACATCTGAGATCTGCATGGCCAATAGACACTTTGAAAAGCAATCTAAAACTGCACAGGGATAGCCTGCATGGCTTTAAAATAAGATTCCTCGTTGTGTACTTTATAAAATATAGATAGACATTTTAAAAAGATTTCTGAGTTAGGGAATTTAGGTTAAGCATAGTTAAACAGCAGGGGCCTTTCTAAAATCTTCAAAGAAAGGGAAAAAAAAAAAAAAAAGATGACACAGTTTCCTAAACATATTTAGCAGCAGAGCTGACTTTTGTGGTGTAGCATGGGGAGGTGGGGAGAGCTGTTTTTAAGACCAGTATAAAAAGACCCCCAGTTTTAGCAGCAGCGAGCAGTATTTTATCTTACAGCTCAGCAAGGGAAAGTCTTAACTTTGTCCAAAAACTTGAGTTGAGACTATCCTTAGGATACATTTTTATGAATTCTGGTCGAATAGATGAAAACATTTCAAAAATGTTTTTGCTCAGTAGCAAAAAATCATTAGACCTCTCTGAATCTTCCTCATTCATTGGTTCTTTTTTTTACTTAAGGAGCCAGCCTTATTAACTTCTGACTTCAATGTTATTCAAAATTTATTGTTGTAGCACACCTCTTTAAATTGAATTTTTTAAAAAATTAATCTAATTAATTAATTAGGTTTTTTTTTTTTTTGTTTTTTTTTTTTGAGACAGGGTTTCTCTGTGTAGCCCCAGCTGTCCTGGAACTCACTCTGTAGACCAGGCTGGCCTCGAACTCAGAAATCCACCTGCCTCTGCCTCCCAAGTGCTGGGATTAAAGGCGTGCGCCACCTCCCTGGCTTCATTAATTCTTTTAGCAAAAATCTCTCTGTATTCATAAGGATCTGAATCTAGACAGTGCTGAGGAGGAGATGGGTCTAGGATCCCTCACTGCACCCTGTTTTACAGGGGCTGTCTGTGGAGAAGATGCAGGAGAACATGGAAGTAAGGCAGAAACATACACAGAATGTCTGAACAGAAAACATCTCGGGGATCTGGGGAAGCCATAACAAAGGCCATGGTGCCAGAGTATACAGTGGTTAGTTAAGCCATCATTGGTACAATGGTCCCTTCTTCCTGCTCACAAAGAAGCCAAAGACACCTCTTTACTTAACTTAGTTTTTAAATACTTAATAAAGTCAATGCATTACCTGGGCTGGCACTATTAGGCTCTCAGTGACTGATATTGACTCTCAATACAAGGAAAACTGAAAGAAAAAAAATAAATCTGCCCAGTTTGGACAAGGTATCCCTTTTTCCTGTATGTGTACCTGAAACGTTACAAAAACTAAATTAAAACATTTTAAAATATACCTAGGAGTTTATCCTCTACACCCCGCCCCAGAAAAAAAGAAAGATCAAAACTGGAAATGTATTACTTACTATGTGTTGCTAAAAATAACTGAATGTCTAACACAGAGAGGAAACAGGGAAATCTGGCAATGAATTTAAAACCAGTAGGAGGAAGTACATTCTTTGACATCTTCGGATCCAGTTAATTGTATTCATTTATTTTTAAGTAGGACTAGGCTGTGACGACCTAGAGTGACTGACTGACAGTAGTTTAGAAACGTCAGATACTGATGTACTCTGCATCCTTTGCAGCTAGGAATGGTTATATGGACAGGCCAGCCCCACACTATTCCATGCAAGGTGACAGGTCAACATGGCTCTGTGTGGGTGTGTCTCATCTCTGCCCCCAGAGGCACTGACATTGTTTCTGCCCAAGAAACAATGATAATGCCCAAGATAATGATGTGCCCAAGAAGCTACTGATAATGGCCGACAACAAATCAGCCAGGGGCTGCACTGCCACCCTGGGCGGCTTTGCCAAGGCCACCTTTGATACCCTCTCTAAGACCTACAGCTACCTGACCCCCTGACCTCTGGAAGGAGAGGGGGTTCACCAAGTCTCCTTCTCAGGAATTCACTGATCATCTTTTGAAAACCCACACCAGTGTCTCTGTTCAGAGGACCCAGGCTCTAGTTGTGGCTATCACATAAGGATTTTTATACAAGAAAAATAAAGTGAATTAAGTTTGTAAAAAAAAAAGAAAAAGAAAAGAAAAAGAAGAAAGAAAGAATGTTCTAAGTATAACGCCAACAACTAATACAGGCTAGAAATTCTGAGAGACAGTCCCAGGTTGGGCTGAGTGCCCAGGGAGGTTTCCAAGCCTCCCAGGATTTTCTTCTCACTACCCTCAGTAAACTGGCACTTTGTTCTTGGGCTTAGTCACACATGGCCCAAGAGGTTGGTCAACTCAAGATGTCAGGCCCTCACATTTGAAAGGCAGGAGGCAACTGTGGGCTACCCCAGAGGAGCACACTCTTTTCTTTTCTTTTCTTTTTTTTTTCTCATCACAAGCTCTTCAAATTTTTTATTAATTATGAACTTATGAACAAATTGCCCAAGATAAATTCCCCTAATTGTTTTTTTAAATTATTATTATTATTATTATTTTTGATACTTTATTTACATTTCCAATGTTTCCCCTTTTCTGAGTCTCCTCTTTGGAAACCCCCTATCCCCTCCCCCTCCCCACCTCTATGAGGGAATTCCACCTCCCACCCACCCGCCCACCCATCCCCATATTCCCACCTTGACATTCCCCTTTACTGGGGCCTCTAACATAATCTGTCTTTCAAAAGCCACGCAGTGAATTCACAGAGCCTGTGGCATTATGTACAAGGCCTGAAGGTGTTCAAGCCAGATAGGGGCCCAGTGTTGAGGGAAGGGAGTGGACAGAAGCACCCATTCCTAACCAAGAACCTATCTCCATTTCACACACAACTACTTGCAAAGAAAAATTAGTTTTCTCCACTGGAGTCTCACTGGGTATATAAACCACACTTAAGGAAAGGCACTGTGCTCAGCAGTAGCCACGAGCATAAAATGAACTCAAAGGTATTACTGTAGATTTTTAAAAAAATGTCTCATGCTTTGATGCTTTGTTTGGGCTCTTTTTTTAAAGAAAATATATATATTATGGTATATTATGTTTTCTTTTGTATTTTTAAAAAAAGATTTATTTATTTATTTTATTTGTATGAGCACACTGTAGTTGTCTTCAGACACACCAGGAGAGGGCACCGGATCCCATTACAGATGGTTATGAGCCACCAAGTGGTTGCTGGGAATTGTGCTCAGGACCTTTGGAAAAGCAGTCAGTGCTCTTAACTGCTGAGTCATCTCTCCAGCCTGTTTTATGTTTTCTGATTTTTGTTGTTTTTATGTGTTTGGGGTGTGTTTGGCATGGACATAGATGCTCAAGGAAACCAGAAGAGCCTTTTAACCCCCTGCAGCTGAATTTATAGGCCATTGAGAGCAACCAGCTGTGGGTGCTACCTTTAGTTCTCTGGAAGTGCAGCAAGCACTCTTGACTGCTAAGCCATTTCTCCAGCTCCCATATGACCTTTCCATATCTGTCAGGAAAAGCTTAGTATTAGTACTGTTTTAATTTATGAGTTAGGCTACTTCTTTCAACGTCCTAATGGTCGTAGATCTAATTTCCTATGATCCAGTGAACAGTTCCCTTCACTTCCCTGTGTGTGTGAGTCATGTAAGCAGCAAATGGACAAAAATGTAGACAGCACCCCATTGTTTTCTAGAAGGAAAATGGAGGCTCTTCTTGGTAGTTTGAAAGTTTCTTTAAAATGTGATGATTCTTCCTAGAGTATAAGAAAACAGTATGATTTTGAGAAAAAGAAAGCAAAAGACTATTGATGCCTGGAAGATCAGATACCTTTATGGTTAAGTGCCTGAGTGTTCACGGCTCTGTGTGACTTGTATTTTTATGTTAATTCTGCTCTCCCAGGAGGGGTTGTCTGGAGTGAGGAATGAGTCCTTGTGTACCTCCATGAATGAATAAACGGACCAATCACTGGGCGAGCAGGCAGGACTTCCCAGGTTGGATGGAAGAAGAGAAGAAGGAGGAGAGAGTTAGGTGCTTTTGGAACAGGAATAGCGAAAGGGCAAGATGTAGTTGCTAGGGCTTCCTGGTTTCATGGCTGATCCACCAGGATTCACCACCATAGGAATTAGATTTAATATGGTTTAAAAGATTAGGATACTAGTTGTTGTGCCCAGAGATTGAGTTACTATTGTTTCTGAGCTAAGTTTGTGTGGTGTTTTTATCTTGTGGAGACTCTGACTCAGAACTCCAAAATCTTTCTACCCAGCTTGCTAGGTTCCCACTGGCGGGTCACTACCACGCCAGCCCCGTGCTTCAAAACCCCCACGGCCTTTGTGGTGCATATCAGGCAAACCCACGCTTTGCCGCTGTACCTTTTTCTCTGGACCCCAGTCGAGTGCTGTACTTTTCTCTCTGGAACCCAGTGGAGTCGCTGGGTGGAGAGATTTTGGAGTTCTGACACGGAGTCTCCATGATTAAAAACAGGTTGGCCATTGTCCACCAGTGTACGGCCAGCCAGGCTGCAGGGGCATGGGAACGTTCTTTTTTTAATATTTCTCACAACACCAAAGAGATGGCTCAGAAGGCAAGGACACTGACTGCTCTTCCAGAGGACCCAGGTTCAATTCCCAGCACCCACTGACAGCTCACAACTGTCTGGAACTCCAGAATCTGAAAGCCTCATACAGACATACATTCAGGTGAAACACCAATAACACATAAAAGAAAAGTAAACAAAAATTATTTAAAAATAAAGAAGAGAATACAATTTGGAAGTGGAGGCCAATGACTCCAAAGGAATCAGCACGGAAGGACATACGACTGTACAGTAAGATGGAAAGCCCCTGTTCTCCTGTACAGTGATAAGCTGTTATCTTGCTCTCTGAAGCATACTTCCAGTGTGGTAGGAGTTCAGAGAGAGGAGGCCCGTGCTTTGCTAACTAGAGCTGTCAGCTGAGAAGGATGTTTTGCTTGACAGTTGATTAGGGGTTAAATGAACTGAAAAAAATTGGTCATATTTGCTGCCTTTGCACTTATTGAAATAGCAATTATCGGTGTTTTTCTTCTGCTAGCTGGAAAGAGTAGATTTTAAACAATTATCCATGGAAGAAAAACAGATTTTTGAGTGGCAAAAGGGCAACCAGGATTTGAAGCTACTGGTTCTTTGATGGCTAAGGAGCCTGGTGTGGAAATTGGCTAACAGGGTTGATAAACCTTGAAAGCTGCCTTGTAAGACCTGCCAAAACAAAATAATGCAGCTCTGAGAAGGAGCAAGAAATAAAGGAAGAAACCTCACACAGGATCAAATACACAGTTATCTAGCTTATTCTTAATTAGTCAGCGTCACATTCTGAATCCTTTCTGAGTGAAATCATTTATGACCTCTTGTCTAGCATTGTGGTTTGAGTAAAATTGGCCCCCATAGGCCCATAGGGAGTGTCACTATTAGGAGGTGTGGCCTTATTGGAGTAGGTATGGCTTTGCTGGTGGAAGTGTATCACTGTGGGGGCAGGCTTTGAGGGCTCATATGCTCAAACCACACCCAGTGTGTCACCCAGTCTTCTGCTGCCTGCAGATCAAGCTGCAGAACTCTCAGCTCCTTCTCCAGCACCAGGTCTCCCTGCCATGATGGTAAGGGACTAAACCTGTAAAACTGTAAACTAGCGTCAATTAAATTTTTTTCTTTATCAGAGCTGCTGTGGTCATGGAGTCTTCTTCAAAGCAATAGAAACCCTAACTAAGACATCCAGTATTTATTGAATGCCCACTGTACCAGCAGCTGCCAGGCAGTGTTCTAAATGTTGACATTACTGTAATGAATAAATTAGATGTGCGCTTCAGTCCACATGGATACACACCCTTGCTCACCCCTGGAAAGACAGACAACGGACAACAAAACATTAGCATGTCATAGTCTTACAGAGAAAAGCAGGATGGAGGGGAGAGGAGGGAATTATGTGCTGATAATCTGGTATTTATTCAAAACCCTTAATGGAGTAAAGAAAAGAACATGTAGCTCTCTGGACAACTGTATTAGAGGAACAGAAACCTCAGGTGCAAAGTCCCAAAGAAAGAACACATTTGGCACATCTGAGGATCACAGGCAAGTAGAAATGACACAACAGGCCTGTGTCATCCAAGATGTGTTTTTAAAATGTTTTAGTAATCACATAAAAAATGTTCCAGAAAGTGAGATTAATTTAATAATGTCATTTATTTTACTCAACGTGGTCATGACCTTAAAGATGTCCAAGGTCATTGGACTATGAAAGTCTCCCACATGCATTTAAGATTCCTGAGGGGAGTGTGCGGGGGTGCATTCCTTTAATGCCGGCAGAAGCAGAGGCAGGTGAATCTTTCTGAGTTTGAAGCCAGCCTGGTCTACAGAGCAAGTTCTAGGAAAACCAAGGCACACAGAGAAACCCTGTTTCAAAAAACCAAAAACCAAAAACCAAACAAACAAAAAGCAACAACAACAAAGGAAAAAAAAACCCTCAAAACAAAATAAAACCAAACAAAGGCATGACAGGAGTAATTTTATATTGATTTCATCTGAAAGCGATAGTTTGGAAGCATAATAAATCCCTGATTCCTGGTTTCCTTCAGCATCGTGGAAGGGTGGTTTTGGGATTAAAGGCATATGGCAGCACTGCCCAGCTACCGTTTACAGTTTAAGGATGTAGTTCTGCTGTCTAGCTTTCCTTATTTTCCCACTTGGTCTTGGCCCATTTCAGAGGCCCTCTGAACAGTAGCTGCCGCATCAGACTTTGCAGTTCTTCTTAGTTCATTGAGGACATGGTAAGCCACATTAGTAGAACAAAAACTTGTTAGATTTATCTGTCATCTATCTGAACTGCCGTGACCAGATATTTGGCAAATTACTACTATGGGTGAGTCTGTTAATTTAACATTTAAATTTTACATGGACAGTATTATTGCTTTTGCAGTTCTGGAGGAGAACTTTGTGGAGGCTCAGTAAGCACAGTACTGCTGTGCAACCTGTAGCCCGTTATTATTTTAAATTCACATCTCAGGATTGCATGCATTCATGATACAGTATGATGGTTTGATATGTGTAAACAATGTTGAGTGATTAAATCAAGCTAATTATTATATCCATCATCCTGTTTACTTGTCGTTTTTGGTGGTATTGGAACCAGAGAGCTGGAATTTATAATGCTTGTCATTGTGAATGCCAATGAGCAGTGGTGGGAACTGAATCTTTTTGTTTATTTGTTTGTTTGTTTGTTTGTTTGTTTCAAGACAGGGTTTCTCTGTGTAGCCCTGGCTGTCCTGGAACTCACTCTGTAGACCAGGCTGGCCTTGAACTCAGAAATCCGCCTGCCTCTGCCTCCCAAGTGCTGGGATTAAAGGGGTGCGCCACCACTGCCTGGCTAAGGGGGAACTGAATCTTTAAAGATGTGCTTCATTCTGAGACCTGGCAGTCTAAGAAGGCAGTGGGTTAACACCCTAAAAAGTGCCTGACACTGTCTTCTCCAGCCAGACGATTATATGGGGAGAAGTGTTTGTGCTTCTGTGTGTGTCTGTGTGTGTTGGTGTGAGTATCTGTGTATGTTTGTGTCTATATGTGTGCATTTGTTTGTGCATGTCTGTGTGTTTGTATCTGTGTGTGATGTGTATGTCTGTGGATGTATGTGTGTTTGTGTGTGTCTGTGTGTGTTTGGTGTGTGTGTGTATGTAAGTGTGTGTGTCTGTCGTGTGTGTGTCTGTGTGCATTTGTGTGTGTGTGTGTGTGTGTGTGTGTAGAACAAAGCCAATCTGTCACTCTGGAGCTCAGTCTTACCCCTCCCTTAGGTGGTTAGCCACATTTGTGAAATGTGATATCTGTGCTGGTCTCATTATCTCTTCTACTTTTCCCCTAGTCTATGGATTTTTGAGCTAGGTGCTTAGTGAAGTGCTGAAACACTAAGTTTAGTTATTGTCTTCCCACATCACTTAATACTCCTCCAGGGCTTCTGGTCTGCCAAGGGCTTAACTCACAACAAATATGAACAGTTTATAGGTGCTACACTATTGACTAACACGTATGTGCAGACTTCATTTTACAATATGGAGTACAGATTTTCTTTTAGTTATTTTGAGAAATAGTAAACAATACTGTTGACTTTGCCCTCCACCCCATGTGCAATTGTTCTAGTTGGCTTTCTTTCACGATGATGAAGACCAAAGGGAACTTGGGGAGGAAAGGATGTATTTCACTCTGCCACTCCCAGGTCATAATCCATCACCAAGTGACATCAGGTACAAATTCAAGAAGGAACAGAGGTCAAAACCATGGAGGACCACTACTTACTGGCATGCTTCCTCTGGCTTGTCAGGGAATTTTCTTATAAAGCCCAGGTTCACCTGACCAGGATGGGACTGCCCAGAAGGGGAGAAATCAATTAGCAGTTGATTAAATGCCCTCAGGACATGGCCACAGGTCATCTGAAGGAAGCACTTTCTCAGTTGAGGTTCAGTCTTCCCAGGTGTGGCAAGTTGACACCTGAAGCTAACTGTTACAGCCAACAGACCTCATACTACCTCGGTGTGTCTAAAGCTTTGTGTATGAAGACATTTCAGGGTGAGATTAACAATTGAATCAGGGCATTCCAAAGAAAGCAGGTCATCTTTCATGACTTGGGTAGGTCATCTTCCATGACCTGGGTAGGTCTCAACATGCAATGGATGCCCTAACCAGAAGACTGACTTCCCCAGAGCAAGAAAGAATTCGGCCAGCAGATGGCCTTGGGCTTAACTTGCAGCTCTTTTGTAAGTCTCTAGCCTACCTATTGGCCTCTTCATATCCTGAACACTCCAAGCTTTTATTTACTATTATACTTGAGCATCAGTTCTCAACCATATTTCCAATGATCTTAGGAACTGAGACACCACTCAGTTGCAAAATTATAGTTATGAAGTAGCAATGATGTTATGGTTGGAGGGGGAGGTCACCGCAACATGAGGAACTGTATTAAAGGGTCACGGCGTTAGTAAGGTTGGGAACCATCGACCTACAGGAAGTGTGTATGCAGACATGGACACACACCACACCATATCACACCTCACTACACCACAGCACACCTCATCTCACCTCACCTCACTTCACCATACCACAGCACACCACACCTCACCTCACCTCACCTCACCTCACCTCACCTCACCTCACCTCACCTCACCTCACCTCACCTCACCACACCTCACCACACCACACCACACCACACCACACCACACCATACCTGCTGGTTCTGTTCCTGTGAAGAACTCTGCTTAGTGTAAAGTATGTCTGAAAAATACCCCACCTCCATTCCCTGAGTCCGGGAAGTCTTGTGGAGCAGGGATAATCTGGATAGGACAGATACAGACTGGGATGGGTAAGCATGGCTGGAGGAAGGTGCCATCCATCCAGAGTGTGAGAAGAAGGGGACACAAAGGCTGTTACCTGACTCTGAAGACTTGGAAAAAGAGTATCCTGTGTTTCAAGGGCAGTGGAAATCTGCCAGGCTCAGGAGGCTGTTTCAACAGAGGATAAAGAGTTTTGAATTCTGTCCCAGGCTCTGTTCTAGTTTGCCAGAACAGATACCACAACTTGAGGGGCTTGAACAACAGAAATGTATGCTGCTTATAGTTCTGGAGGCCTGAAGCCCAAGATCAATGCTTTCCCCTGTAGCCTCTGTCCCTGCATTTGGTTTCTTTGGCTGCCTGGTCTCAGGGTCAGCCTCTGTGCATGTGTATCTTTGGTGTGTTTTTGCATGTTCAAATTATCTCTCCTTAAAAGGATGCCAGTCAAAATGATCAGGGCCCACCCTCAGGGCATCACCTGAACCTATTCACCTCTGTGAAGGCTCCAAATATAGTCACTCTCTAAGGCACTGAGACTTCAATATATGGATGGTATATGTGTGTGTGTGTGTGTGTGTGTGTGTGTGTGTGATATGCAATTCAATGTGTAACTAGCTCCAGAGGCTGACACAAGTATTTTCAAGACTCACCAGCAGAGAGTAAATGAATAGAGATGGCTACCTAAAGAGAACCCAACAAATAAGAGTCTTTTCAGGGCACAAATGTAGGTCTAGCTGAGTCCATAGTCCAAGTGTTAATGCAGACGGAAGGGAAAAGAGGCCCTAATGGTCTCCTCCTTGCCCTAATTCCCTGTCTGGCCCCTGTTTATCATCGGTGATCTCTGGGAGTGGAGGCAGAGTAAAGGTTAATGAGTCACCCCCCCTGTAGATTTCTGAGTTCCATTTCTGCCTGGGAAAAGCCCAGGAGCAAATATTTTTCAGGAGATGAAAGAGAAGGAAGCAATTGTGCCTGAGAGAGACAGGAAACTGGGACTGTCTTCCAGTTCGTTTTTTAAAACGTATTTTTTTGCTGCACACTTGCTGGTGACATATGCTCCTTCTCTCCAAAGTAAACTGTTCTGTAACTTGGTCAAGGACAATGGCACATTTTTCAGGCACTGTTGCTCTGGAGAATATGGCTGTTTGCCTAAGGACCAGGGGCATTACTGAATTGATCCTGAGGGTAGAGGTTGAAGTTTTATGGAGTGACAATCCAGCACATTTATAAAGAGCTATCTCTATCTTCCCTCAAGTTGCCAGAGTGCCATCCGTTGTACTGATCCCTTCCTATCTCACTCACTGACCTGTGGGATTTTTGTCAGGAAACCTCAGGTGGTGAGAAGGTGGTGGTGACAGGGTGGACATGAGGCAGCGTGTGGCTTACTTAGAGAGCTGTGAAGTTAGGAAGGAAATGGATGGGGGAGGGGGAGGAGGAGAGAGGGGAGGGAAGGAGGGAGGAAGAGGAAGGAAGAAGGAAGGGGAAGGAGGGGGGAGAGAGAGAGAGAGAGAGAGAGAGAGAGAGAGAGAGAGAGAGAGAGAAAGAGAGAATAGGGGAGAGGGAGGAGAGAGGGCAGGGGAGGAGGGAAAGAGATGGAGAGGAAGGGAGAGAGGAGTTTATAAGGGAATTAACAGTAAGGTATCAGGTCCAAAAGAAAGTCCATGATGACTATAGCATACTAAAGTGTGTGCTGGCCTCCAGGCTCCTGCAACATGCAACTGACTTAGCTGCAGCTCTTCTCCCTGCACTCCCTAACCTAAACTTCTCTAGATTATGGGCATCTCTGCCCCTGAGCTTCTCATGCCTATATAAATAACCCTGAGTTTCCACTATCTGTCATCTTGGTCCTTGCCCCCCCCCCCCCATGACCAAGCCAAGTTTGCTAGCTAAGTTTAGTCTACTATTACTGCTTTCTGCTCTGGACCCTTCCAGATGCTTCTTGTTGTACTCCCCTCATATCTACAATAAAAATCTTCCCACTGGGCTGGTCTTGTCCTCACTTTATACACTAGGAATGGCCTTCAGTCTCATTAAAGAACTTGAATGTTAAATGGCCTGATGGCTCATGCTTGTAAGCCCAGCACTTTGGCTTTGGAGGCATGAGTCCATGGTCATCATCAGCTACATAGCCAATTCTTTGTCTCAAGCAAATGATAAAAGTCAATCAGAGATAATTCAAATATTGATCTGTAATGAATAAGAATCAAGCATTGCAGGATGTTTGATCACATTGTGAACCCTGAGATCATAAACTGGAAAAACCTCTTTCTTGTGGTGTGGCTCAGCCCTAGCACAAACTTTTAACCTAAGAGCTTTCTGTTTATTGTAAACAGGTTGTTGTGGTGTGACTCAGCCCTAGCACATACCTTTAACTGAAGAGCTTTCCATAAACAGAATTAAATAAAGTCAACCATAGGTCAACAAGCAACCAGTTGACAGGAAGTGATCATGAGAAAGCCCAGGAAAGAGAAAGGATGGTTTTTGAGTTGAAGGGTATTTAAAATGGTGTGGAGAAGTAGAAAGGACCTTTTCCTTCTGGGATGTCAGTGGAGTAGGAAGGTCAGCTGGGTGCTTTCTCTGACTCTCTGAGCTAGCAGACTTTCACCACAGCATCTGGCTCCTGAGTCTTCATTTGGTAAACTGAATGTTTGGGATTTTGTTTTAAAAACAAGTATACAATGTCTTTTATAGTTCTTTTCATTTGTTTTTTGGAGACAGTCTTATTATTTTGGTGTTGGCTCCAAGAATATGATATGTAGGCAAGGTTTGCTTTGAATCTATATCAGTTCTCTTTCCTTTGTCTCCCTAGAACCTAGATTACAGGTGTGTACCATCACACCCAGCAAAGGCAGGCAGATCTCTGTGAGTTCAAGACCAGCCTGGTCTACATAGTAATTTCGCAGGACAGTCAGAGCTACATAATGAGACCCTGTCTATAAATAAATAAATAAATAAATAAATAAATAAATAAATAAATAAATGTAAAATATAAAGAAAGGAAAGAAGGAAGGAAGGAAGGAAGGCAGCAAGGGAGTTTTATTTAAAAGCAAACTAACAGTTCAGACCAGAAATGTGCTGTCAAGAAAGGCAGTGGACCATTGTAATGAAAATTCAAGGACTTCTGCCTTAGTGAGTGTTTTATTGCTGTGAAGAGATACCATGACCACAGCAACTCTTATAAGGGAAAACATTTCATTGAGACTGGCTTACAGTTCCAGTTTAGTCCATTATATTCATGGCAAGAAACATGGCAGCATCCAGGTATACATGTGGTCCTGGCACCGTAGCTGAGAGTTCTACATTTTGATCTGCAGGCAGCAGAAGAGAGAGACTGTGTGTCACACTGGGCATAGCTTGAGCATAGGAGACCTCAAAGCGTACCCCACAGTGACATACTTCCTCCTTCTAATAGTACCAGGCCCTGTAGGCCAACCATCCAAACACATGAGTCTATTAGGGGACACTCCTATTCAAACCACCATCACTTTGATTATCGTTTCTGGCTTCCTTTTATGGGGTTCTAGAGAAGGAGCTTGGCTGCAAAGTGGCATAGCATAGGGGGTTCTCATTTTAATCGTTAGGCTTGTATTATTATATAAACCTTTGCTTACTTGCTCTTTGAGTCTGCTCTTTCCCACAATATATCTGATTTTAATCATATTCATGAACACATGCATAGGCATTAAAAGGGAGTAACTTGTTTTCATTGTTTATAGCAGGCATGCTTGCAGCCTGATCAGAGTGAGGTTCCTAGCATGCCAGGTATTTTGTTAGGACAGGGGTATGTGTACAGCTCAAACCAAGCAGAGGACCAAGTTGCTAATGTATTCCCTATTCTCCTCTGACCTCAGGGAGGACATTAATAATGCCAACTACAAAGGCTATGTAGCAACCAGAAAAGGAGCTTTTCACAATAAGAGAAAGAAGCTGATATCAGCTTCGGTGAACACTAGGATTCCAACTGCTTAAATGGTGGCTATGCGTGGACCAAGAGCATGAATGTCTGTGTTTAAAAACAAAATTCTTAGGTGCTGTATAAAGTTGTTTCCTTCTCCATTCTGTTTTCTTGTTAAGCTTATTTAATGATAAAATTCAATAATAATATTTTTACTTATGAATTCAGAAATATAAGATAATACTATTGTCTCAGTGCTTTCCCAAAAAGCTTCTAAAGAGTGCCCAGCAGATGATGAATTGTTCTGGCAATAAATATAAGGTGAATAGATATTTTCAGTAACTCTAAAGTGGAATGGTCTTCCATTGCTGATCTTCCTCCTCCTCCTCCTCCTCTTCCCCCCCCCTCCTCTTCCTCTTCTTCATTCTCCTCTGGTTTTTAGAGACAGAGTTTCTCTGTTTTGCCCTGGCTGTTCTAAACTTACTCTGTAGACCTGACTGGCTTTGAAGTCAGAGGTCTGCCTGCCTCTGTCTTCAAAGTGCTGGGAACTAAAGGCATGAGCCACAGGCTGTTCATGATGGGTCTGCTTTAGCCTTCCTAGCTCAGTGAACCAAGAGTCAGTCTCCGCCTCTCTCTCCCTCCCTCCTTCTCCTCCATCTTCCACCCTCTTCTGCTCTCTCTTTCCTTCTTCCCTTTTTCCCACTCTCCATCTCCCTCTCTCTCCCCTTCTTTTTTTTCACTCTGATTTCCTTAAGCCAGCTTTAATTGGCTTTTTTTTTTTCATTTGCCATTCAAACCATTTTACCAAGAGCATCTAGACTGCGCCATGCTCTTCCCAGTCACCAGAAGTGGGGAGATGACAGAGACAGAGGGGACAGTGGCAAAGGAAGCAAGTCTCCCATTGATTTATTCTCGGAAGAATGCTTTTTATCCTTTCAGGAGGCCTGAGAGATACAAGCACATTTGGCACAGGAGAAAGGTTCAGTTGGCAAAAGGCTACTCTCTTTAAGGTGGACGTGGGAACTAAGGCGATGAGCCACATCCGTGGGGGTGAGGGGTAAGGAAGTCAAGAGAGATGAAGCAGGTAATGTGTAACTCTGCCTAGATTATATAAGTCATCAGCAGGCTCACAGCAGCAGATTTTTTTTTTAACTATTGGTTCTGTATTATGGCTTATTCCAAATAATTATTACCCGGTGTGCTTTGGAAATTTCCTTAGTACATGTGGTTCCATGGTATTTCTCATTGTTATTTTCCTGATTTTTTTTTTTTTTTTTTTAAGCTTGGTTAACTGTTGACAGTGAACGGCTGATTGTTGAATACTAGGAATTTGTGTGGAGCTTGTCAGTTGTTAAAAATCAAAACTTCTGGGTACAGGTACCAGAGATCAGGACTGCAGTCATGGTTGGACTCTGGAGGAATAAGGTCTCGGCATGACAGAGTGAGGATGTAGTTACCGTGTATCCACCTTGTCAGATGAAGTATCGTGAGGGAACATGCGAAGCATCCTAAGGAGGGATAAAACTTCATGTAACCGGCTCACAGCTGGGCCAAGGCTCTGTTCTCCTTCGTTCCATCCTGTGTTCTGCAGTACACTTGGGACTTAGCTGTTGAAGGTTGTTTTTCCCAGAATCCCTTGCCAACTGGGGATGAGTTTCTGCCTTTGGGCCGCACTGGTTGAGGTAGAGGTAGGTAGGAGGGGAGGAGACAGAATTCTTTCCTGGCCCTCCCAGAACTTCCCATGGAGCCCTTATTTTGTGACCTGCCCTACTCTGAACCAGCCTTTGTGGTAGTAGTGTCAAGGAGTGCACAGACCACCTTCCCTAAGGTTCTAGACCCCCGACAGGCCTGGGTGCCATCAACACTAAATCTTCTTTCTTTTTACCTTAAAGATGGTAACTTGTAATCTCTGGGGTGCCCATTTGTCTGTTTCCTCAGCATTTCCCATATGATGGGCTGCCTGTATTAAATGTACTTTTGAAATATCTGAAGTGGTTTTATTTTCTGGCTAGTATTTCTAAGAAGCATCCTGGGTCTACTTAGACCCAGGAACCCTTTGGAAGAGCAGAAATTGAGAAAAGCCTGGGCTATTGTTTGTTGTAGTTGGTAATTCATTAAGAAATATTCATTCCAGTTTTGGATCTAATTTTGAGAGTTTTTCATGACACACAGTCCTCTTCAGTGATAGCGTGACAGTTGTACTTACCATGTTGATGGCATCTTGTTTCTAACCTGGCCTTCCTTGAGTTTCTTTCCCCAAGTTAAATTTAGAAGCTTTTGCTAAGTGCTGCCTTGCAGCACTCAGTAATTACGTGGTCTTTCCCTAGGCTGTTTAAGCAATTCAGGCTTGGTCCCTATCCTCATTTGGAGTGACTAATGGGGCTGCTTACAGGAAGTATGACGTAGCTGGCTATCAGAGAGTTTTATCATGGATGAATTTGTCAAACTACGTCAATCTGACAGAAGCCCACGCCCTGGTTTGGGTGACTCCTGTCTTTGTTTCTTCAGGAAACATCCTGTGACCTCCCCTTTCAAAGACCACGTTGTATGAATCCCCTGGCTGGAGCTTACAGCAAAAGGGTTTTTTACTGAGGAGACTTTGTAGGAACCTCAAGTGGGTGAAGACAACTGAATAGAGGGAACCATTGAAGTACAGAATGTTACAAAAGCTTTCTCCACCATCACTACCGGCTGTGGACTTCCTCAATCATCTTCGGAGGGTGGACATACCCCTGAATCTTTGCTCCAGGCTGTGGAGCTGAGTTCCAGAATCAGCCTTGGAATGTGAACGATTGCTTTGGGCTGTGGAGCTAAGACAGAGTTCCTGAATCAGCCATGTGGACTACTCCCTGAACTTAGGTGGGGCAGCTGTCAGTTACAGAGAGAAAGGGCATACTCTCAGCAGCCAATACCCAAGAAGCTGCAGGATAGTACCTCTGTGCTGAAAAGGGACCAAGATAACATACCATAATTATATACTGTCATTGGTCAAGTGAAAGTTCTTGGGTCAAAAGTGCTTACTTTTGTATATTTGTGATAAGGTCAGAGGTCAATCTTGAGTAGCATTGCTCAGGTCTGTCCACCCACCTTGGTTTTGGAGACAGACTCTTACTGGCCTTGGGCTAGCCAATCAGACAAGCTTTGCTGGCCAGATAGCTCCGGGGGCCTGTCTGCCTTCGTCTCCCCAGTTCTTTAGGATTATAAAACCCTGCCACTAAAGCTGAGTTTTTACATAGGTTCTGAGATGGAGCGAGGTTCTTACGCTTTTTAATTTTCATTAAAATTTTTACCCAGGAGGTGGTAGCCTATGCCTTTAATCCCAGCACTCAGGAGGCAGAGGCAGGTGGATCTCTGTGAGTTCGAGGCTAACATGATCTACAGAGTGAGTTCCAGGATAGCCAGGACTACATAGAAAGAAACCTGTCTTGAAAAACCAATATATACATTTGTGTATTTATTTATATGGTGTGTATGTGCGTGTATGCATGTGTGTGTTTGTGTGTTCATGTGTTGTGTGTGTGTGTGTGTGCCACAGCACCCATGTATAAATCAGAGAACAACTACATGGTGCTGGCTCTTTTCTTTACATGGGTTCTAGGGATCAAACTCAGGTTGTCAGACGTTATGGCAAGTGCCTTATTCCATGGGTCTATCTTGTGGGCCTGTCCCCATCCTTTCATGATGAGCATTTTACATGGTGAGCTAGCCATACAGCCTCCAAGGTGCTTACTTTTGAGTACGCCCGTCACAGCGCAGTGCCTATCAGCCTGAGCCAGCATCCGGTAAAGAATGGGACATATAAGCGCCACACCAATGTTGAATGAAGGTAGGAAAGCCGTTCAACCGCTTCTAATCCTTTCAGCAGTCATGGGCTTTACTGTTCAGTCTATCAGCTAAAGTTACACTTAAAACAATTTGATGTTAGTTCCTTCTGGGGAAGTGTGTGTTAGCTCGGCATTGAAGCCAAATCCCTCAAGTACACATTTTAGGCAAACTGAGAAGCTCTAAAATATGCTTAGGGGGTTTGCGACAGGCACAGAGAAACACAGGTGAGGAGGGATATTGGACAGATGGCCTCTGGGCACTGTTCCCCTGTGGCTGCTCTGTTGTCCCAGGCTTGGCTTTGAGGCTGGCATTTAGCACAAGCACTCTTTTAGCTGCCTCAGCTTCTGGCCATCTACAAGGTCAACGCATCCTCTTTGAATACAGGAGTCTGGTGACAAAAAAAGAGTTGAAAGACAGCAACGATCAACAGGAAATAAAACATTTTTATTGAGTGTCCATGTCATATGTTAAGTCATTTTTAACAACAATCAGAAAACTACCATGGGGTTCACTACACAAAGTGGAACAGAATTTAAACCACTTATCAAAAAATGAAGGAAAAATACAGCGAAAGGAGTTGGCTCGCGGGCCACGAGCCTTATGGCAGAAGAAAACACCCCAACATTTCTACGAGACACAGAGAAAACCCACACATAGAAACACTCAAGCAGGCAGTAAGTATACACAAAGGCAACTAGGATCTTTCTAGGGCATCGGCTTCTAAGACTTCACACTGCATTGTCAGAAAGGTACATGTGGCTTTTCAGAGGATGGATCTTGGTCAGAAAGCAGGTCCAGTCACCAGCTCATGAGAGATGATATAGTACCAACTACTTCTATGGTGACAATCCCATGTTGGCAGTGTTGCAAGAGAATGTGCTAGTAGTATTGTAACGCAGGAAGGAATGTCTGTTCAGCAGCTGGGAGCTGCTCCCTTGGAAACGTTGTTCCATCCTGCACAACTTAAGTCGGGAGATGGTGGAATGAATGTCAGTGTCAGGTATTTAAGGTGGTTTTTGTTTTGTAAAAGTCAACTCCTTCTCTTTGGTAGGACTTGGTCCCTTAACTAGGAAAGCCCCTCATTTGAATCTCCTGTTTAAACTGCTGTTTAATCTCACCTATGAGTGAGCATTTCCTCTCTGTGGTTTTAATGTTGAAAATGTGGAAAGGATTTCATCCCTGTCCTGTGTGTCTGTTCTAGTTCTAAAGAGTTTGTTGTGATGGGAGTGGAGGGCAAAGGGTTTGCCTCTTCTCTAATGAGGGAAGAATCATAACCAGGGTTTGGGTTTTGTGCTGTGTATGCAGGAGGAACAGCCGACCTTGTGTTTAAAGTCTACCAACAGTCCTTCTTGGGATTCTCTTGAGTTCTGTCCAAAACATGGAGCTAAATCCCAAAGGTCAAACACGAGGCCATGCTTAGCATTCCTCCATTTTATTTTGGTAAATGTGAAGATTCTCCCTTCAGAATGTTGCTGTTCTCTGTGACCTGGAGGTGAAACCAGGCTGCAATATCAAGTGGGAGAAGAGTCTAGAAGCGGTGTTAGGTAGCAGGCTCACCTTCCTGAAGTGGCTGTCTACCGCAGCGGGACAAATGTGACTAGTGCACAGTGTTGACAAAATGCTGTGTGTTCTCCCCACCCCCCAGTCTATGTATCTTTCTGTCCTATGCATAGCTGTTCAGTTCTGAATTGGTCCTTAGGAATGAGAACTGTTTGTGCTACACACACGTTGGGCAGTGCAGTAAGAGGGAATGGCAGTATTGTTACAATATCACTACGGAGTAAGTTGGGTGCTATCCACTGAGGAAACTACGTGTCTAAGCACACGGGGCAGTCACAGTGTTACACAGAGCAGTCCTTAAGACTCATATGGAATGACTAGTGGCTTCATAATAGTGCCATTTACTACAGAATAACATTGAGAACATTTAAAAACTCCTCCTAAGTCAAGCATCTAGTGTACAGAAGAGGTTGCTTCAGTTTGCTAGAACTTGTTCTTGGTTTTGTTTCACCTTTGTTTAAAGGACAAATTAAAACTTAAGTAAAAAGAGTATATAAAAAGATCACTAGCTGTCTGTTTTGGCTTAATCGAAGTGCATTCAGAACTATGGCTAATTGTTATATTTCATCTTTTCATGGGATTACAATACTGTCTGTTTACCACAAAGTAATTTTGTGGAATAAGCACAGATTGCTGTGTTAAAAATATTCTGCATTCCTTCTAATCTGGTTTATATAATAAAATATTTTGTTACAAAGTCTCACGCGCATACCTTTTAGAATCAATATTGGGGTGAAATCTGGATCAGATTTCCCAGGTTGCACGTTTTATATAAATGTGATAATGGAGAGCTATTATTTTCTGTTTAAATAGTCAGGCAATATTTCAGAAACGCTGACTTCTCTCAGCTTCTCCTCCCCCACCCTAACCCCAAACAAAGGCATGCACCACACATAAGACTTGTGCATACACTTTCACACTTGCACACACACACATGGAGAACACGGCTGTGATGCTATGCTAGATGCAGTCGTAGGAACTCATTGGCTCCTGTTCATTGCTTCCTTGACTGTAAGAATGAAGCCATGATTTTGGCTTTGCAGAGACATACAGACAGATGCTATTCTGGTTTGTGGCTTTGCTTCCTTGAGATCAGACCGGATGCTGCTCAGGTCATGCTATTTGCCTGTGAAAGAATTCTACAAAATTGGGTTCGCCCATCAAAGATATCGTGTGAGCAAATCTTGGTACTCAAAGGATTCAATAGAAAGCTCAGGTTTAAGTTGTCCTTTAAGATGTTGGTTTAACTGTACTAGTGCC
This sequence comes from Uromys caudimaculatus, assembly GCA_028551405.1. Taxonomy (NCBI): domain Eukaryota; kingdom Metazoa; phylum Chordata; class Mammalia; order Rodentia; family Muridae; genus Uromys; species Uromys caudimaculatus. The sequence continues at coordinate 75,523,996 of CM052707.1, read as the reverse complement.
TTTCAAATTGATATTTTTGCTGGAATGCAGACGATACTATATTTACCATATAATATATTATCAGCTCTCCTATATCTCAGTCAATTTACATAGTTTAAAATAGAACATCTTATTAAAAACATCTAGATATACACAGATTAGGAAACGCTTACAACATACAAATACACAAACTAGAAATAAATCTTGAGCATACTGGTATATACAACGGTGAGATACAATACATAATTTCAGTCATGCTCTATCTACACATCATATTGCTTAAAAGAAGAGTAGATTTGGAGGGCAGTGGTATGATGAAGGGCACAGGGGCTTTCTACACTTAAACTTGTGCAAATTAAAACAGGATCTGAAGTGCCACTGGATTGTATCAGGAATGCATGGCTGGAAACTCAAAGGACCCATATTACTGAGGTATTTACAGATACTGGCTAAAGAGCACTATGTGGGCAGATGCAGAAAGGCTTCTTTTTCCCTTTACTTCTTGACAGCCAGCATGGCATCAACCTCCTCCTCTACCTGTAGAGTGTGCCACTGGGCGATGGGTCGCCGAGGGTTGGCCAGCATGTCTGACCAGTGTCGCAGCTCTGCCCCGGTGCTGTTGTAGCCCACAAAGACTTTGCCGATGGCGTCGTTCTTGCCAATCTTGTCATAGTCCAAAACAGTCACCACCACTTGCACTTTCTGAAAGAGACACAAGAATGCACCCGTGTCAGCCAGCCCTCCAGGTAATGCCCCGGGACACCAGAACTTCCTTGGGATCTGAGGAACTAAGAATCCACTCCTGACCACTGAGACGAGGCTGAGAGCAGACTTCAGCCGGTTTTCATCATTCTTCATTGTTGTCACTATAACCACCACCATCATCGGCACCGCCATCTTATCACCTTTCTTGCGAGGGGGTGGGGGCAGTGTCTCATGGACCTCAAACTGGCTTCAAGCTCATTGTGTAGCCTCTGACCCTGAACTCCTGATTCTCCTGTTTCTACCTCCCAAGGGTTGAGATTACAGGTAGGTGTCATCATGCCTGCTGGTCATCTTAATACCTATACATTAATTTGTATTATATATTCATATTACCTAATAATTTTGTAGAAGAAATAATTCAGTTATTTTTCTCAATAGATTCTATGAAAATTTCCGTCGTACAGATAAAGATGCTGGAAACTCACGAAAGTTTTATGAACTCTCTGAGGTCACAAAAGGAATGGATGAGTTGGTTTCTATGCTGTTAACCACCATGCCAAGCTATCTAAGGAAGGTTGTGACATGGCTTTCCGTGTCTCATCCACGAGTGTTCTGGCATGAGAACCTAGGCCATTCTCTTTGTCTTTACTAAAACTTTTGGAGCAATCATGCATTGTGATCTCATTTCAAAAGGTGACAGCCACCATTTCATGTACAACTAAAAGGATCTGACCTAATCATATAATTGTGACTGCAAAATGTGCTAATATAGTAGAAATCTTTTATAAGGGCAGTAACTAAATAAAAATGTGCTTTTTCTTGAGTATAATTCTCTTAATGAGCATTAATTAGTATATTATTATGCTATTACATACTATTAATTAGTATATCATTATAGTGTGAAAGATACACCCTTTAAAGAGTTCTACTTCCCAGGAAATGAATTTGGTTAGTCAGAATATGTGAAGGTTGTGATTTAGATACTGGATATTAAGATAAAAGCTTAAAATAAAGTAGTTATATTGATTTGTGGCCAGCAAAGGGAAAGAAAATACATCTGTGAAAGCCAGGTCCTGGTGAAGACACACTGAGTTATGACTTTGATGGACTTTGACTCTGAGGACTGAACTACTCTGTCAGTGTGTTGAGAGACACCACTGAGGTCCATCTTTGGAATAGCAAAAACAAATACTTCTTTTTTGAAAAGCAATTTTCTTATTACATTAATTTATCCATTTACTGTGTGTGCAAGTGTGCAGGCATATGTGCCACACTGAATATGTGGAGGTCAGAGAACAACTTGCAAGAGTTGCTTCTCTTTCCCTATCACGCGGGTTCGGGGCATCAATCCTACGATGATTGATGGCAAGTATCTCTCCACTTAGCCACCTCACAGTCACTTCTGTGTATGGAATTTAGAAAATGTAGCACATCTTCTAAGTACAGCCTTGCCATGATGCCGCTATTAAGACAATTGCCTTTCGAGGCTGGGGATATGGCTCAGTGGTAGTTGGGTCATCTCCCAGTACCACAAATAAATCAAATAAATAAATGACCTATTTACTAGGTAGTGTTTGGGAACGAGGGTAAGTTGGTATCTGTGGCTCAGATTTTGTCCCAAGCAAATGTACCATGATGCAATAACTGTGCGGGGGCCAGCATGGGGACATTATGTGCAAATGTAATAGATGTTTTCATATTTAGGACAAACTTGATTCTGTTATTGAGGGGTGAGCTGATTAGGGCACCCATTAGATCTATTTTTCAGGGGCCTCCATAGTTTGTGCATTTTTTTTGATGGTGGTGTCAAAGATATTTTCTTCATGCTTTCAGAAATTAGCATAATTTGCTTCCTTCATAAAATGTTTCATAAGGATTAGAAAAGATAGAAGACAGACACCCAATCTTACAATCTCAGCCTAAGAGAAGACCAAGCTGTTTCAGCAGGTAGAGCGTGATCATCTTTAAGGCAGTGGTTCTCACCATGTGGGTCGCCCCCCCCCCCCCGTGGGGGAGGGTTGAGCAACCCTTTCCCAGTGGTCATACATCACATGTCCTACTTGGCAGCCATTTACAGGACGACTCATAACAGTAGCAAAATTACAGTCATGAAGTAGCAACAAAAATAATTTTATAGTTGGGGGTCAGCACTGCATGGGGGACTCTATTAAGGGTCACAGAATTAGGAAGGCTGAGAAGCACTGCTTCAGGGAAATACAAAGAAGGTGAAAACAGAAGTCTAGGATAAGAAAGGAAGAAAGGAGGAAAGGAAGAAAGGAAGAAAGGAAAGGAAAGGAAAGGAAAGGAAAGAAAAGAAAAAAGAAAAGAAAAGAAAAGAAAAGAAAAGAAAAGAAAAGAAAAGAAAAGAAAAAAGAAAAGAAAAGGCAAGGCTAGGAGCAGCATACAGCTAGTGGGTTCTTGCTACACCCAACCCCAATGCGCTTCATGTTGGGCTCAGGTTCTCTGTCCTCTAAAATGCTGCCCCAAATTGAAATTTTTATTTTGTTTTTAATATGCCTCTCTTTCAATATATTTGTACTTTCTGAAAATCATAGGTGAAATGTATTTTTATAGGTATAGGATTATAGCCCAAAGGAGTGAGTTTACAAGATTTTTTTTTTCATCTCAATATCTTGCTTTGTGTTGTATTGTGGAGTTAAAAAACAAAATGCCAGGAGGAGTTAGTTTTCATAGGAATAAGGTCTTAGAACTCAAAAAGTTCACTGAGCGGATATTGCAAAATAAATTATGGTAGAAAACTGATGTTTCAAGGATTTGCCAGAAGGTCTGCAGTACTCACAGGTTTAGACTACTGAACAAGGGACTGGGAACAGGGAAACCACACCGCTGACTTACTTAGCTGTTGAAAATTATTAAGTACAACAACTTTGTAGCATGTGAAGATGTGTATGGGCTACTTATATAAACACCACGGGCCGCTGTAAGAAGGCAGGACGCTGGCTATTTTTGCCCTATAGAAGTGAATTTCTTATTGTAGCCTGGGAATGAATAGGCAAGTTCATTGTCTCTTAGGGTTTGGATGCCATAGACAAACTTACTGACCTATCAAAGCGGTTCTGTTGGTTTTCTATTTTCTACCTGATTTCTGCTCAGCAGAAGGCAGCTGTTCCAGCTGACGAATCAGCCCTTCTCACTCTGTGTGTCTTATTATGTCCTGCTTAATGGAGCCCAGGCATCACACAAATGTGCATGGGCCAGTTCTAATGGCGGCAGGGCACCGATGACTTGCGGGGTCTACGCTTGACAGTTATGGGATCTGAAGGCGTGAGGCTGAGCGGAGCCACACAGTCATGCCAGACCTTACCTGGATTTGCTCGAATGGAACTTCAAAGCTGAAGGACTCGTTGTAGTAGGGGTTAAGCGTGTTCTTCTTAATCGTTGTCTTTTTCTTCTTCAGCCTCTTGCCGTTCTGCATCAGGTGAATCTTTACGTAGGGGTCTGAAAGACAGGCAAAGGGACTTTAGGAGCTCAGACATGTGTTATTTTATCTGAAATACTCTATTACCGTGTGTGTGGTGTGCACACCACACGCATGCGTGCATGGAGATCGACCGTGTGGGGCCTAGGGATCAGACTCAGGTCATTAGGTTTGGTAGCAGACACTTTCATTGTCTCAACCTTCTTTTCATCCAGAGCCACATGTTTTAGATCATACATTAGCTCAGAAAAGGACTGAGCCCCAACAGGTAAGTGATTACATAGCTTCTATGGATCATGGCTCGAGTCTGGACAGACCACACCAGGCCAGAGCAGTTTCACGTGGCAGAGGTTTATTGTGGAGGAAGAGGGCAAAGGTGGCGGCAAAGAAGAGGGGGGGAGGGGAGAAAAAGGAGAGGTCAGAGGGCTCTGCCTTTTATGTGGACAGTGACATAGCTGCTCATATGCAAAGGTGGGAGGTGAGCCAAGAGGATTCTGGGAATGTATGGTGGTTGCCATGGTCACAGATGTGAGGGTCTCTGTCGCCTATGTGTGATGTCACTGGGTTCGAAGCCAATCTGCCACCCGGTTCTTGATACCAACACTATGTAATATGTTATAAACCACCAAACATCTTTTACTGAGGCTTTTAAGTAGGCTTTATGGCAGGCTTATTGTCATGCTAGCTGAATTTCCTAGTTACATTTAGAAGGGAAGAACAGTGGGATGCCGGGAAACCAGCTCTTTGGGGGGAATGTCCTGACATGCAGCATTTGCAGATTTTGGTGGTGCAAGTGTGCTCACCATGGCCCATTTTAAGCCACAAACAGACTAACAACTGGCTTGTAAAGTCTGTGGGAATTTAGCTACTGGCTTTTGTGAGCTGGCGGAGGGCTTGGCCATAGCTTGCTAACGCAGGGGACTAAAGCCTGACAGGGAGAGGACAAAGGGCTGCTTCATTCAGTAGGTTATTCACTTACACAGCCAACACAGGGGCGGCCAACGTGTGTTGGGCCCTCTTATCACTGACAGGAGCAGCACTGAGCACAGCAGATCTCTGTTTTCATGAGGGGATCTCAGACGTGTGGGGTAATAGATATTATTAAGCTTTTAGAGAAAGGAGACTCCTGTGAAGTTAGGAGTTGATGAGCACAGTGCAAGGGAGGAGCTGAGCCAAGATCTATAGGAAAACAGCAGCGGTGGTAGACTATGCGATAAAGCAGGAACAGGAGCAAGCCCCAACTGCTCAGAAGACATCTCTGTTGGGGGCTGAGATGGGAGGGCTGAGGAAGAGAAGCCAGTGATTGCTCACACTGGAGCTGTGTGTGTGTGTGTGTGTGTGTGTGTGTACAGTGTGTCTGTATGTACAGTGTGTCTGTATGTACAGTGTGTCTGTATGTACAGTGTGTCTGTGCATCTCTGTGTGTATGTTTGAGAGAAAGAGTGGAAAGAAACACACACACACACACACACACACACACACACACACACACACAGAGAGAGAGAGAGAGAGAGAGGTTATTCTAAGCCTTCATAGGATGCAATAGCTTTCTTCAAGTGTGTGCAAGGAATACGGAAGAGGCTGGTACCCATGGAGGTGAAGAGAAAAGGGTGGGATGATTCTCAGAGCATTTTCCCTCAGCCTCATTAGGCAAAGGTAACATAAGCCAGACCCTGGAGGGGCGAGGCAGCCCCCTCTTAACGCTTTCATTACCAACGGATGAATGGCATACCTTCACCTTGCAAGAAACCATGACTTTTGAAAGGAAAAAAAAATCTCTCTGCTGTTTTTCTTAAGCAAAATCCATTTCATATATAATGCAAGTTTATTACAGAAAAATACCAGACGGCAATGATAAAAAGAAAAAAAAATTAGTATCATCTAAAATAACTACTGCTAAACCTTTCACATGTTTTCTGTCTCCATTTAGAACTTGAGTTGGGTGAAATATCCTGGGCGATCTCAAGTCCACGTGGTTTTAGAAAGCTGCAGATGAAAAGGTGTGTTTATCTACCTCTCTCTCTACCTCAGGAGAATAGAACTCCTCAAGGACAGAAACTGTATCTGCTAT
>CM052707.1:75478896-75517702 GCA_028551405.1 Uromys caudimaculatus | reverse complement strand
ATGTATCCGCATGTATATAGATTGGGGATCCCCCCCCCCCCCCCCCAGTGCTGAAGAGATCATTTTTTGGTCCTACAATCTGAAGTCTTAGGTGGCTTCTTCGTCTTCTCCAGTCTTTTCACTTCCATCTGCTCCTAGGCTGCCCTGATTTCCAAATATTCTCTGGTTTCCTCACTGCCTCAAGTCTTGTCTTGAATTCTGGGTGCTCTGTAGGTGGCTCCAATCCCTCCCTTATCGCATTAGTGACTTCTCTGAGATTGAGCCTTGTTTGGTTCTCTGACTTCTGGCTGAGACCTCTAAAACAGGAAAACAGCCATGTGGTCATACCTATGCTTTGAGGACTCACAGATTTTTTTTTTTTTTTTTTATAAGCAAAAATCACCTCTCCCACAAAGCAGGCCTCCGAATGATTACCATTAGTTCTGTTTTAGGGGCTATCTGCAAAGCAAATACTTGTCAGTTCCGCAATGCCTTGGTGACTTAAAATTCCTGGCGATTGTCATAAGATACAATTGTACAGAAACGATACAATAGGCTGTAATGGGACTTACTAATGTGGCTTTCCCTGAGCTCCGCAGCTAGACACTAGGCATGGTGTTGGAACATCCTTTGGGGTTTGGGAAACACGTAAATAGTGTGGGGAATTGTGCAAGCACTGAGACTGAGCTACCCCCTCAGGCACTCTCTGTCCCTGTGGCTTGTGGGTCCCTCCAGTTGCCAGCAGCAAGCAAAGCACTCATGGATAGCTCCCTCTTCTGAATCCTGACCACCTTTCTTCAACACCATCTGATATCCCTACTGACACCCAAAGAAGCACAACACCGAGAGACGGGCCATGCCTTTTGTTTGTTTAATTTATATTTAAGAATACTAGTCTATTTCTTTTAAAACGTTGGTATAAAGAAAGATCTTTTTGTCAGATCTCTGATTTCTGATGATTTCTAATATCTGGCTGCCACTTAAACAAAAAAGATAGACGGGGGACCAGCATCAGGACCCGATGACCTGAGCCCTAATCTCAGAACCATAGAAAGACAGAATGAGAGGAGTGACTGCAGAGCTGTCCTCTGATGTACACATGTGCTTCGTGCTGCAGCTGTGCCTCTACTCACAAGTGCATAACACATGCACAGACACCCATGTGTGCACGCGCATGCGCGCACACACACACACACACACACACACACACACACACACACACACACACACACATACACAGAGAGAGAGAGAGAGAGACAGAGACAGAGACAGAGACAGAGACAGAGAATATAGAGAAGGACTCTGCTCCATGGCCTGGAGGTCTGGGTCACTATCAGGCCTTTCCTTTGGTTTTGGCCTCTCTGTCATTGGAAATCATTGCATGGCTGTCCTCATCTTGTTGGACATCACGTTAGCTGGACCTTATCTCTCCTGTTACAACAGCTATTCTGTCTTAAAGGTTTTTCAGGACACTCTAGTGCGACCACTCTCAAGTTTACATGTCAGTAAGCCTTTTTAATGTATCAACTGAAAGTCTGTGTTCCTATTGTTCGCAATTATGGTAGGCAGGATAATAATTCTTCCAAAGACATAACATCCCAGTCTTGAGAACCGGGGCTATGTTGTATGGCAAAAGGGACAAGGTAAATGTTATTAAAGCAGAGACTTTCAGATGAGGTCAGCCCCGTGTTTCCAGACAGCCTACCTTCTCTTTTCATGTAAGTCCTTAAATGCAGAGAACCTTTCCTGGCTGTGATCAGGGTGTGACAACAGAAGAAGAGCCACGCATTTGCCAATGTAGGTTATTTTATTTATTTATTTTTGAAACAGGCTGACCTAGAACTCACTCTGTAGCTCAGGCTAGCCTCCAACTTCTACCACAGCCTCTCAAATGCTGGGATTACAAGAATAAACTACCAGGCCTTGCCTTGAAGAAAGAAGGGACCAGAAGTGCAAGTGTGTGGATGATGCTAGAAAACATTTTTGTTTTTGTTTTTTCTTTTTGGTTTTTTGGAGACAGGGTTTCTCTGTGTAGCCCTGGCTGTCCTGGAGCTCACTCTGTAGACCAGGCTGGCCTCAAACTCAGAAATCCGCCTGCCTCTGCCTCCCAAGTGCTGGGATTAAAGGCGTGCGCCACCACTGCCCGGCTACTAGAAAACATTTTTAAATGACAAAAACAAGGAATGTCCTTTTCTTTAGACCACTGGCTCTCGACTTTCCTAATCCATTAATATACTTCCTCATGCAGTGGTGACCTCAACCATAAAATGGTTTCATTGCTACTTTATAACTATAATTTTACTGTTATGAATCATAATGTAATATCTGATGTGCGGCCCCTCCCCTGTGGGAGCTGTGACAACATATTGAGGACCCTGGACTGCCCTAGCCACATGTGAACTTGAGCCCATCGGGCCTTGTGTCAGACTTCTTTTTAATATTTTCCATTGGGACATAGAAATTAAATGTATTTATCATGTGCAATATGGCTTTCAAAAATGTGTGTCCATGTGGAACGGCTCAAGTGGGCTAGCAACCTTTATTCCCATCTTGCTGTACATGGCGAAAACACTTATTATGTACTGCCTTCGAGATTTTCAAGAATCCTTGCTTATTAATATATAATATTACCACATTATACAGCAGGTCTCTTCTACTTCTTCCTCCTCTTTAACTGAATATGCAATTTCTCTAACTCTGTATAGCTACAAGAAAATACTATATGTTATTTTAAGTCATGATTTTTGCACAGTGTCAACAGAAAACTAATAAAGCAACCAACTTTGAAGAGATTCTGTTGTTTATCCAGTAAATGTGAGGATGAGAGTCAAGGGGCTTTCAAGGTGTGTGTGTGTGCGTGTGTGTGTGTGTGTGTGTGTGCACATCTGTATGCTGCCTGGGACGGAGCCCAGGGCCTTGGGCGCGCTCGGTAACTACTCCAACTGAGGGGCTTCCTCACTTGTTCACTAGCTCTACAAACTGATCTTCTGAAAAACGATAATGTTCTTTCCTCTCTCCTAGAAAGGCAGTTATTCTGATCTTCAAATCAAAAACCTTAAAAAAGGTCAAGTTCTTTTATCAAAAAAAGTAAAACAACATTGAGCATACCATCCAAAAATCACAGTAATATGCATACTTCTTGGGATCCGTGTAAAACTAGTAAAATTGGACGGAATATGATCTGACAATGATTTTATAAGGGCTTAAAACAATAATGGTCCTTTACACCGGAAGTGTAATTTATGTTTTCTATAAGCTATTCTATCCCCCCCATCTCTCTATCTATGTACCATTTAAAATTATGTTATTTTATACTACGAACTATGATAATCCTTTTTATTATTTTCTCAAGAACCCAAATCCAGGTCTGCTGTCTTGAAAGCTGCTGCTGTTTGTGGATGCCAGGCAGGAAGTTTTGTGTAGTGTCTATATGTACAGATGCTGAAGCCAGATTAATTTGGATTTTGGCTCTGCTCCTCATATTTGTGTGATCTTGCGGAAGTTATTTAACTATTTTTCTATCATGGCCCTCCATTTATGAATTAGGGGAAATGATAATAGGTAATTACAGTTATAAAGGTCAACACATGAAAAGTCTTCAATATGAGGCTGGCAAATGTCATTCTTATGATCTTTGGTGCAAGTGACAGCTAAGGCAGCCTTCATGAACCAGATTTGCCCCCACTCCTGCCCCCCAGCTCACTTTACTGACCTGGGGCCCACACCTAGCAAGCGGGAAAAAGAAAATCTCTTAGGACTGTCAGGTCCTAAGCCACCCTTCCTCCAAATGGCAGTGCTACTGACACTGTCCTAAACAGGACTCTGGCCAGGTAAACAGAAGGGTTGTTATTGGGTAAATAAGCCTAAAGGTTTCTGTTTACTATAACAGCAGATCTCTTAAGGTGGTTCTGTTCACCAGGAACTTTCCCTAATCCTCCAGAAACCTCCATAACCATCCCCCCCAAAGGTTAACTATATCTGCCAAGGGTACATAGTTCTGGATCAATCTGGACAGCCTGTATCAATACAGAGCCCCACCCTGACAACTGACATACACAAATTTGCTTGCTTTCCACCATTTTGCTTTTCTCTCTGCACCCCCATTCCCCATAGATGGTCTTGGCAGTTTGATTCCCCTAATACATTTTTATTTCTGCCCACAGAGAAGTGTAGTTCAGTAGTTTCGCTGTCCCACTGCTTATAGAGACAAGCACTCCTCTCTCTCTCTCTTTAAGTATAATTTGCTTTGTTTTATTAGAAAAAAATACTCAAGCAAGGTCTACAATCATCGGTCAATTAAGAATGACTTACAAGAACATGAGAGTGAAATAAAAATACAGGTACAAACTATATGTCTCCAACACTCTATTTGGCAATATTTTAACAAACCAAAATTTTAAAGGAATATAGGAGATTGCAGAGTACTTTGCAGATACAGAATAAAACAAATGATGAAGAAGCACTCCTTCTCTAAGCAAAGGGTTGACTCAAGAAGAATTTAATCATGTATGCGATCAAAGGAAGAATATTACTGCTTTATGACGTGGTCTTGAAGTGTAAGATAGAAAACTAACTTAGCATCTTGCTAGGTTTTCTCCCATTCTTGAAATAAATGCCTCAAACCACACAGAGCTGGGCAGGTGAGGTCAGAATCTTAAGCAGAATGCCAGGCTGATGGTCTTGAACAACAGGAGTCAAAACTCTGAGTTATCGAGCCTTTGTAGACCCTGAAGCCAGCTAAAATGTTGCCGCATTTGGGCATTTCACATGTCAGCTATTTATTTATCCTCTCCTTGTGCTACTAAAACTGAGAAAATAGAGAGTTCTCTCTCAGTATTGAGACTTATTGTCAGGAATAGGTAATGCCCTTTATTGGCAGGTCTCACATCTGTGTCCCTTTTCCTGCTAATGCTGTTACTGTGGGAAAAAAATCTCATAGTGATTTAGCTTCTTCCTTCTAGTTTCCACTTTGCTACAGAACCTTCTTTCCTGCCCACCCACCGTTTCACCCACCCTCCCACTTCCCTCCTTCCCTCCCTTCTTCCCTTCCGTTCTTCCCATTCCTTCCTTCTCTTCTTCCCTCCCTCCCCTTTCCTTCCTTTCTCACCCCTCCTCCCTTCCCTCCTTCCTTCCCTCCCTCCCTTCTTTCCTTCCTCCTTCTCTTCTTTCGTTCCTTTCTCTTCCCTCCTTCCTTCTCTTCTTCCCTCCCTCCCTCCCTTTTCTTCCTTGATTCTTTCTTCCCTCTTCACCTCCATTTCTCATCCAGAGTGAGGAATGAGAAATCATTATGTTAAGGGCTGCTCTCATATGATCACAAAATACTATTCAAGGGTAAAGAGTTTACACACAGAGTTACCATGTAAGCCCAAGTTTACTCTGATTGGATAGCAGAGGTAAAATCTTGCTCTAAAATCCACATGGTAAATGGGAAGATCCGGCTGAGCTTGGATGGGCCAAGTTGACATACTTTTGGAGTGGATGTAGCATCTTAAAGTTCAGTGTTAAAAGCAGAAGAGAGGATGGCTCTCAACAAGATTCAGAAGGGTTCTACCCAAAGGAGGGCTGGAAGATGGGAGGAAGCCAATGGATGTTTATGGAGTTTCAGCAATGACCTCTGCCTAAACTTGGGAACATAGGCATGGGTATTGGCCGAGAGACATTTCTCGTATTCAAGCAGGTTCCTGGGAATGGACCACCAAGTACTTGTCTAAAGTGGCCAACAAGTGGGAAAGCCTGTAGAGACCAACATGGTGACCTAGAATTCAGCATGTCTTCGCCAAGTGCAGTTTTTTTTTTTTTTTTCCTTCTGGACTTATTGAGTAAGCCTGGTTCTATCAGTAGGCCAATTGTTTAATAGTACACAAATAATTAAATAGTAATCAGGCCCAAAGAACTAACAATTTCCATTTCTATTCTAACACTGGCAGATTCAGCATATTTACTTGAGTGGATCTTTATAAATAATTTATAAGTATTTGGAGAAGACTATTAGACTTCATGTGTCTCTATAGTTTAAAATGTCTGTGTAGATTAAAATGTTCCCTGCAATGCTATAGCAAGTATGTAACATTAAAAATATATTCTGGGGAAATTTTTCCATGTGAGCATACAATTTAAAAATGAATTTACATTATCTAAGTGCAATGCTCACTAGAAGAAAACAACATTACATAAGTGACTACCACAGAGCAAACGAACCCCATTTTAATGAGACAGATCAGAAAATAGCAAAGGCTGATTTCGTTCATTAATGGTGGCAGTGTCCTTTGAAGAGACAAAAACCACACAGGCAGAAACGCTATCAGGAATGAAATGGAAAGCAGTTTTTTCTTTTGAAAACAGTGGTGGTAGAAACCACCGCATTCCAGCTATCACTTTGAGGACCGTCTAATGGTTTCTATGTGACTGCAAGCTTCCTGAGTGACAATGTGGGGATGCACAGACACAAAGTGGAAAAGAGAAGAGCCCAGAGAGAGGGGAGCTAGCAGAGAAAGAGTCCACGAGTGGGGTGTGCTATGGGACATAAGAGAGCTGTGAGCATGCAGAGCTGCGCAGGGAGAGGTGAGAGTACAATACGTTGGAATGATCTGGTGGGTTTTTTTTTTTTTCTGTTCAGTTTTTTATAGATGAGTTCTTCAGCTATAACTCAAGCCTATTTCTCTTGTACTTAGGAAAATCGCTCACTAGTAGATAAAGTAGTAATTACGTTTGGTGCTTTCTGGATGGCTACAAAGAGTTCGGTGGAATGACCAAGGATAAACTGTTTGTAGGAGCTGACTAACCGAAATCCAAAACAGAAATGGTCCCATGATTCAGTAAGGAAAACAAAATTCCAAACAACACATTTGGCTCGGAACTTTCCCCCCTTGGGGAGACTTTGGCTTGGTCTTTCATAGCAGAGGGAAAGGCCCTTAGTGGGATACTACATTGGAAAAAAACCTAAACACATTCACTGGATAAAATCCAGGGGTGATACTGTTACTTGGTGACATGCTAGGATGTTTAAGTGTCTGCAATTCGACATGGATGCTACTTAGTATGTGCACAAGGACAGCTTCCAGGCAATGCAAACAAGTACAAATGGAAGCAGCTGTGAACATTATGCCTAGGTGGGGTGATGCTGCTGATAGGGTCCTTAGCCACGTGTCATCTAATTCTCACAGTGGAGTAACCAGCTCCAGTCCTCACAACATTCCTGCTCCTGTGTGCACTTGCTTCAAAATATCCACTCATCTTCTTAACCTCTGCCATTTTTGTGGTAGGAAGTTTATGGACTGAAATGCCTTTGAGATGGAAAGGTTTCTGGTGTTTCTAGAACTCACTGCAGGTCTGGGTGTATCGTGAGGTAATGGCTGCCAAGCTTCAGGAATGGGTCCAGTCTCAGGGTTTGTTCTTTAGCTTCAGAAAGGAAATGAGAGTTACTTTCTCTACACACCCTTTTAATCATAATGTCCTAAGGGAATTTCTGAGACCACAGATCTGGAAGAGGGTGAACAACACAGTTTTTTGCTTCTTCATTAGAAAAAGGGACATTTAAAATGGTCATAATATTACTGGTAACGCATATATCCCAACTCTGGTCTGAGATTTTACATGTCTTGTAGAAAAAAGAATTGCCACCCTGGCTAGCTTGTTATTAAGGTCTCTGTTGTTCTTTTGTTTGTTTTTTTTAATGATGTCCTGAGAGAGAGAGAGAGAGAGAGAGAGAGAGAGAGAGAGAGAGAGAGAGAAAGAGAGAAAGAGAGATAGATTGATTTCATTTGGTTCATCAGTGACTAAATATGGTTCTCTTTAATAAAAAAAAAGGAAGGTAGCAGGAAAGAAAGAAAAAAAGAAAGGGAAAGGAAAAGAAAAAAAGGAAAGAAGGAAAGGAAAGAAAAGAAAAAGGGCTAATTCTTGGTGAGATTCCAGAATTACACGTTAAGTGGCTGTAGGGATGGATGGTCCGGGGGATTGGATGCTAGGGCTGGCTTTATCCCACGTTTTCCATCCCCTTGACTCTTGGGCATTTTCTCAGGCTGGCATCTGTTACCTTGATGACTTTGGGGCTAAGATAGCTGAAATGATTATTCAAGTTTTCTTGACATTTCTGCCTTTTGGTGGTACAGAATTCATTTTCCTTGTCACCTGTTCCCTCGCTGCCTGTGATGCTTCAGTTACTACTGCTCGCTGAACTACTTATCCAGTCCTATGTTCCCAGGCCATATTTCCTTGCAAATGATTTATCCAGAAAAGACTGTGAGAGGAATTCCAAGATGGCAGATTCCTTTCCCTCAATGGAAATAATTTGAATTTGTAAGTATTCCTTTAGGGAGACTAAACAAGTAGGATGGGTAACAAGAGCTAACGTTTTGCTTATTCCAAAAAGCATTAGCTTTCACATCTTCTCCTTCCACATATGGCTGTGCAATGCCATCAAATACAGACACAGTGACATTTGGAACTGTGGAACGCTTATGTGGAGAGGGAAGAGTGTCCTTGGTTGGCTGTCTTCCTTTGAACTTGTTTGTTCCCCTCAGCCTTTTCTACCCTCCTGACTAATAATGGAAATCCATGATTCCCTTAGAGCGATTTTCAAAATAGCAAGTTCATATACTTTAACATGGTTTCAATGAAATGGAATTCTTCATGATATCTAGAATTTATAAAGCACAGGATTAAAACTACTAATGGTTGAAAATTCTAACTTAAGACCACAATCTGTGGTTTTGTATATTTTTTGGTTTTTATATCTTAACATATAAACATTTTAATGGACAGTGAATTCAGTTTTATATTAGACTTTTCCTATCCTACTGAGTTCCAATGGAACCAGGGACATGGGTGGGGTTTGCTTAGGGCCCTGTCCTGTTCCACTTTTCTTAGAGGGAGCTCTAGTGTGCACTATAGTAAGGTTTACACATACACACGGGGCATCTCTGCCAGCCAGTCCAAGCTCCATCTCCTCTTCTTCCCAGCCATCTCTCTGACATGTGGAACACAGCTTCCTAGGGTCCTCTGTCTCCTTCGCATGTACCCAAGACATCTTTAATTATGGATCATTTCTAATATCCTTTCTTTATGGAATTGTTATGACTGCTCATCACAAATCAGTGTCACCTTTTGTAATCCCCATAAACCCCAATATTTGGCGATGCATCTGTGTGGTTTATAAGGGTCTTGAGTGGAGGTTATCAACACTGCCAATACTTCTATGGCATCACCCTGTCAGAGCTGTCTCTTGAAACCTCAGAGAAAGAGCTTCCTGGCTAGACACAGAAAGGATGCCCAATGGGCGTTAGAGAGAACAAATGTTCCATCTGATAGTTCCTTCTCAGAGATGCTCATTAGAAATACTTCAGCAGCTACTACTGTAGACTGACTAGAATGTCATAAAAAATTACTAGCTGGATAATTGTAGGGCATCAAGATCTTTAACTAGACTTTCTAGGGCATCCATGAGGTAAACAGAAGCATCACTGTTCTAGGACATGACTCTCCCTTTTCATTTGCCTTTTGAGAAACTTGCTTGGGTGAGCAGCTCTACAAGTCATCAAATTATATTAAAACCACCATACAGTATCTCCAGTCAGACAGAATTCATGGTTTCTACTGGATCCCTAGCAGTTACGGACCATGAGTTTTTTTTGAACTAGGAATAAATCTGTCTTATCACATGGAAGATGGTCCCTATTTGTAATGCCAATTATCTAATGAGAGGCTGAAGAATGTTTAGTTGTATTTTTTAAATAACTGTGGTGTGGCTGAGGTTAGAACACTCTGTCCACATTCTTCCCAGTTTAGCTTTAGGGTGGAGAGGGTTGCTAGGGCTAAATGCTCAGCCCAGTCATCCCCAGGAAAGAGGGCTAGACAAAGACGGAGACAAACTCTCAGTTTTCCCTGAAAAATCTATCCAAGAGAGTGAGTGCTGAGCAAATTAACTGAGGAGACCCTATCAGCAGAGGCAGAGGTCTGACTTTGAATCTTGTCCAGAATGATTCTGGGTGATTAGGATTCCAAATCTGCTTTCCAAAGGGCTAATTCTTACCCTGCTGAGCTGAATGTAAACACACTTCAAACAGCTCACAACTTGTTACTGAATCTGAAGGCCGCTGTAAAGTGGTAGTTAAAAACCTTTATTAAATAAATGAATAAGCGGGCAGACACAATGTTCTAAGAGAAACTACCATTTATGGGCTCTGATTACACAGAAAAGCACTCTGTGTTTTTAATGCCTCTTTTAAGAAATAATATAAATGAGTCAAAGGGCACATGCAATCAGCATTATTAAAGCATTTTTAGATAAAACTGTTCCTATTCAATGCTGATAGAAGCAGAGAAGTCAACATTTTATAGAATCAATAACCTATTTTGGTAACACATGGCTTATATTGTGACTTGCTGCTTCTTTAAACACAAAGTTTTATCTTTTTGGATTGGAATTTTTACAAGTACACAGCAAAGTAGTACCAGAAAAATTCTCCAAAGAACAAAAGGGTGACATGGCTGAAGCATCCATCGCTATAAAGATTGGGGCAATGATAAGTGGAAGACATTTAGAAACTTAAAAGGCCAGGTCTGCATCCAGCCACATAAACGTGTTTCGTAGAAAAATGGGGGGCCAAGCAGAGGACAGTGTGTAGACTTTGTGACATACTTTTGATTACTGAGTACCTTCTTTGCTTTTGAATTATTATTATTATTGGGGGGGGGGGGATGTTTGAGACAGGGTTTCTCTGTGTAGCCCTGGCTGTCCTAGAACTCACTCTGTAGACCAGGGCCTCGAACTCAGAAATCCACCTGCCTCTGCCTCCCAAGTGCTGGGATTAAAGGCGTGCGCCACCACTGCCCAGTGGCTTTTGAATTATTAATGGCTGGTTTGTGAAAACCGGTCCCTACCAATTATCTGTCAATCATGCTCCACTTTCTCCAGAAAGATCTTCTCCAAACACAGGCTGAGCAGGAAAAGAAGCTCTAAATGTAAGAAACACTAGCGCTCTAAGTCAGCTGCCATGCAAGTCAGCTTGTGAGATGGGACATCTCAGTGCTGATGTCTGGTGTTTCCACTACCTACTGTGCTTCTGCAAGCCTAAACTACAATTTCACAGAAACCTCCAACTGGTCCTAATTGTGAACAAGTCTACAGCCCATAAATGTCGATATTGATGGCATTTGTGGGTGGAAGCAGTTTCAGAGGGAGCATGAATCTTTGCAAGGCTGTCACTATGGCTATTTTCTGGGGACACAGACATTCTTCTAAAGAGGTCACCACAGTAGTAGCAGTCACCTCCATAGTAACCAGTTTTCAAGGCAACTGATTGAGGAGTCCATGTCTGGAGTTGGGAAATTATGTTAGAGATGAGATAACGACACAAGAAGCTACAACCATCTGAATTTTTTTAAGAGTATAGCACTTTGGCTGGTGGTTCAGACTGAGAGCTCCCAGGGGTCCAGGTTAGTTGACTCTGTTGGTCTTCCTATGGGGTTTCCATCCCTTTCAGGGCCTTCAATCCTTTCCCCAACTCTTCCATAAGAGTTCTCAACTTCAACCTCAGTCCAATGTTTGGCTGTGGGTATCTGCATCTGTTTCTGGGAGGGGAGGGGGAACGGGGGGGGGGGAGCAGTGTTTGAGATGTAAATTAAAAAAAAAAAAGAATATAGCACTTGGCAAATAGTCTCTTTGTTATCTGAGTTAAGAGTGGGTTACTGGGAGAACCATTTACAGGTGATGCTTCGCTTGATACTTTAGGATCTAAAAACCCAAATGTAACCTTTACTGCTTAGGTTAAGCTTAAGGACGCTCCACATTTGGAGCTTTTAATGTGAACCCAGAGCCCCATGTGCTGGTAGGAATTCAGGGGTAGGTGGTTGTTCCTACTTCCTATTTTTTACCATGCTGCCTGGCTAAGTGGTTGATAAACTTAAGAAAGAGAAAGGGTATTCTTGTGGCTTTGTACAAGAATAATTATGAACATCAGAAATTATGAAACTCAATAACTTCTCTAACAAATATGATTTTTAGATATGAAGTAACCTACCTTGCCATGTTTAGGGGCAAGTTGACCCCACTTCTTGAAACTATTCCACAGTTGAAGTGCTAATGAGAAAGAAGCGAAGCTGAGATAGTCAAACGAATGTCCTTCAACTTCAGGATTGCGTGTCTGTGTCCTTAAAAAATACTTCTGAGGACAGAGCTATTTCATAACCATCTTATATGTGCAGTTCATAAGTCGTGGCTTTATTGAAATGAGAAGAACCAGTTGCTGCCCCCAGATGAAGATTATAAAGCAAGCGCAGAGAAAGAGGGCTCACCATGCTGTCCTCTCTGAGCTGAAAAACCATGTCAACAGTAAGGAATGGCCTCTTGCCTCCCTTAGCTCCCCAGTAAGGGAAAGAGTGCACTCTCATAACTCAGACAACAGAACAAGACATGTGACCTTCCCTCAGCTGCTCTCCCCACTAAATGCTGGTCCAGGAAAAGAGAAGGTCCCTATGTGATCCAGGGCACTTCCTAACCCTGCCTGTCTGTAGGGTTCCCCTGTAGACTTCCTAAAGAACGGATGAAAGTTTCACAATCCGAGGTTGCTCTCAAGTCTGCAGGCTGTTAACCGAATGACTCTCCTCACGGCCGGCTGGTCTTGTTTTGTCTGAAGGACCAAGGATGAGCTCTTAGGCAGAAGTGAGCCCTTTCTTTTAGACCCCGTATGTCAGGAAAGTTTCCACACTGAAAATGAACTCATTTATCTTATTTGTTTGCATAGCTGAGTTCCAGTGTCTTAGAAAAGGGAGTCAATAAAAAGTTGTTGAGTATCTGAAAAACTAAACAAAATGCAAGTCCAGAAAACAGCGACCCCCAGAGGGTTCCCTACAAGTGGCAGCATGTCTTGATTGAAAGGAAAGCTTAAAACTTATTCCAAAATTTCCAAGGGATGAAGATGGAGATAAGTGATTTGCCCAGCTTCCCTGGTACCCTGGGCATCATTTCCAGTGCAACAAGGCAACAACAAACACATCAGCCAGTTCCCAAGTGAGGGAAGGACACGGGGTTTGTAATACATATACGCATTCCCTGGGGTTTCAGCGGAGCTTCCTCTTCCTATCTACCTCAGACTGTATAGTAAAGTGGAATGTGTCTCACATGCCTTAAGACGTAGCTTAGGTGGAACATGTTAGAGTCACTGCAAATGGAAGCAAGGAGAAGCCATTCGAACAGAGACCATCTAGAGAGAGCCATTCAATTTTGGATAACAAGTACAGACGTACAGTAGGGTTAAACAGTGCTGATCAGACAGACATGCTAAGACAACTCTCCCAAATAAAAGAGAACAAAAGCAGCTCTTCCTTTTAAAAAAGGGATGTGGAATACAAAAGAATAATAGAAACCCAACTTTTAAAGAAAGCATAATCTAAGAAGAAAACAAAATTCCTCTGATGTGCTCTGTACTGGGAATCAACTTAATGAGAACATAAACTCTGAAAGCCACAACCTCAAAGCTGAGCTAAGACTGCGGAAAGGTTGCAGGACTAAAGAACACAGGAAAACGTGGCTAGCATGGAATGAATTTTATAAGATGACACAGCAAATCTTGGCTGCAAACAAAATGGCTGACATACAGAATAGCCCGCAAACACAAGACAACCAACAGAAGCAGCAGATAACACACGGGAGACCAAAGTCCCCTCATAGGAGGAAGGCTGAAGTGTCAGACAAGGACCTGATAACCAGAACTGGGAGAACAGTTGCTTGAAAGGAGATTTCATTAAAGAATCATCACATCTACTGACTAAAAGTACAGAGCATGTTTTAGGAAATATTGGTAACATGTGTTCAACACTAAAGCAGACAAAACCAACAAAAACAAAACGAAGCAAAACCCCAAAACAAACAACAACAAAACAAAGTGAACCAAAAAACAAGTCATGTTGGAAGAAACAAACTATAGTCTGGCTTCAAGTGTTTCTCTTGTAGTTAGGTCCTGGTTCTTCTTCCCAGCCCCATGCTCCCAGAAATAAGACTCAGACTAAAAATGTATTTTACAAATACCTTGGCCATATAGCTAGGCTCTTCTCTCACTAGATCATAACTTAGATAACCCATTTATTTTAATCTACGTTTTGTCACATGGCTGTTACCAGTCTTAGATACCATCCGTCCATCTCCCCACATCTTCCTGCACCTAGCTCTATCCCAGCATTCCTTCTCCTCTCAGATGTCCCACCTTTTACTTCCTCCTAAGCTATAGGCCATTGGCTTTTTAATTGACAGGTGATGCATCCATACAACACACAAGATATTCTATTTCCACAGCATCCAACATGAAAGCTATCTGCACCAAACATATCAAGACAGAGAGAAAGCCCACCATAGACCTTCAGCCAAGGATGCTCTGGTTTGGGTCTCTTGGATTTCTGAACACAGTGATTAGGACTCATGTCCTGGCTGACCTTAGACTGTCTACCCTGGAATTTCCTAAAAGGTGTGTAAACTATAAGTGCCAACGCCTTGGGTGTTCTTAGAGAAAACAACTTCTCAGCTTGGAGATCCAGCTGTCCTGAGCTCTGCCTGAGAGGTTTAGGGAACACATCAGTATATAAAAGAGTCTAAGACATAAAAGAAACTTGATTTTAAAAATATTCGTTAAGCCGCTGTTTCTCAACCTGTGGGCTGTTGGGGGGCCTTCCCCTCACACCCACTTTTCCTCTGTTTCTCTTCAGAAAAGGGCAGGCCTCCCATGGATTTCAACCAGCCATGGCATATCAAGTTGCAGAAAGACTAGGCACCTCCTCTCTTCTTAAGGCTAGACAAGGCAACCCAGGAGGAGGAAAGGGTCCCAAAGGCAGGCAACAGAGTCAGAGACAGCTCCTGATCCCACTGTTAAGAGTTCTACAAGAAGCCCAAGCTGCACAACCGTAACATGTGCAGAGGGCCTAGGTCAGTCCCATGCAGGCTCCCTGGTTGGTGGTTCAGTCTCTGTGAGCTCCAATGGGCCCAGGTTAGTTGATTCCATCTGTTCTCTCTTCCACAGGATTCCCCAGGCACTTGCAGTCTTAATGAATACTCCCCATGTGCCACCTTTCCACCCCCTTTTACATGAAAAGAATTCATCTTTGAAGGCTGCTTTGCCGGGGGGGGGGGAATCTGAATGTGGCAGGACTCCAGGTTAGTAGAAAGGAGAGAAATTCTAGAAGGTGTGCTAAAGCCGAACACATTTTCCTCCTCCTGGAGAACCAGGAACAATGTGACCAAGAAGGGAAGGAGTAAATGCTGGTCAACAGAAGGAATGAACCCCTGCTCCTTTGCAATGCCTCACCCCGCCCCTTCAGTGGTCCTCCAATTTACATAAGTGTCCTTTGCATCTGTGTGAGATGCCTTCCAATTAGATTCTGTGCCACTGCTTCAGAATGGAGGAAGACGTGGCTGTCCACTCACATTTGTCTCCTTTATGCTACTTTGAACTGGAAAAAGAATTTTAATTCAAGACCGGCTTGCTTCTGTTCCCCTCCCTTTCCATTAGGCAGAAATGTGTGAGGAATGTGGATTGAAGGAGCAGCAGGGAACATTCCAGAGAGCATTATATGTATCTGTCCTGAGAGACAGCCAGAAGCTGATGGAGGTGCCACAGTGGGTGGCAGAGCAACTGACTTAGAGACAGTCAAAGGCTTTAAGAGACGAAGAAGCAAGGTACCCAGGAGCCAGGATGTAGCATAGCAAGCAACAATTATCTGGATTTGCTGCCCTCTTCAGGACTTTTTTTTTGTTTTAGGGGGAAAAAAAAATCAACGACTTGGAAGTATGAGAGGATCAGTGTGGCAAGGATGTGTGTAACAAGAACCACGTGTGTATTTCTGCTTGAGATATTTCCTCCACTTGGCCTCTGTGGTTCTCTTTCCACACTTTGTCACTCCTATGAGTGTTTTATTGCATACACACTTGGTTTTGATTTTACATGCTTTCAACTGTATATATGGCACCACAACCCTGTGCATCTTATTTTTTTTTCAAACTTTAAAATTGGCATCATATTCTAAATCTGCAACTTAACTCTCCATATTATGGGCTAGAGGTAGAGTATAACTTTGGTAATTTGATTGCTATTTAGGATGGGTAAATACTCACATTGTTCTGAGGATGGTATCTGGGTTATTTCCCATTTCCTGCTGTCAGAGAGAACGCAGTAAAGGGTAGTCTGCCTGTGCAAAGTGCTGGGCGATATCTGTGATAGTTACACACCAGTGGGATCCTGGGATGCGGGGTCTCGGCATCATCTTTTCTGAGCACAATCGGGTTATAGCGCAAGCAGAAATCCACAAGTGTTTCTTGCTACACACATCCTTGCCACCTTGGTATTCTCCCACTTCCTACGTAACAGCACACTGATGACAGAATAGGAACAGAGAGAGGCAGGGGCTCACAGCATGCTGCGGTGTGATCTTTCTGTCTTCTTTGGCCGAGCTGGGGAGATGGGTACGGATTACATTCGGATTGTTTTATGCATCAACTATTTCATTAGAAAAACCCGAGCTGCTCTTGAGTCAGCATCGGTTCAGTTATGAGTCCCTGCATGTTGACAGCACCTTCCGTATTCAGTAGCACGACAGCTGATGTTGCAGAAGTCTGCTTGGATATATAATTGAGTCTCATTATCTGGAACTTCTGCATCAGACATTCAGCTCCTGTAGCTAATATGATCAGACTTGCTCTACTTCTGGTGATGTGGGCTTGCTGTATCTCTGGTGGATTCACAGGCACAGTTTACTTGTGGGAGAACCAGAAAGCAAAGTAGGTTAATGGGACTTAGCAGAAAACCCTCTTTGGAGGGTTTTTTTCCCTTAGTAATTCAGGCTTCCTTCTTACTGCACCTTAGTTCCTCGACTTCCTAGTTTCCTTACATAAGCTCTGTGATGGCTCATGTACAGAATTGCATTTTTCGTCAAAGAACAACTAGGAGTGTAATGCCCTGAGTTCAATTCCCTGCACTAAAAATCCAAAATTATTAATGCACACTGAAGGGAGAAAGGCAGAACTTGCTAATGCTTTTATTTATTCAAAATGAATAAAGCAGCCAGTAGCAAAGGTTTGTGCTAGATGTTGGCTTCTGAGGCACCTGCAGCATCCTGTGACATTGATATGTCTATCTGTAGTCATCTGTCCTAGCTTCATATTGTAGTATCTTGAGGAATTCTGAGAACCACTGTCTCCACAGATTCTGAACTAGTTAAATAGCTGTGTGGCCCCATATTTTATAATTATTTCATATTTTATATGAGATATTTTAAAGTATCTCATATTTTATGATTATTACTTCCTGTCGATTCTAACATGGCTCCATTGCCAAGAAGTACTGGTCCATAAATGCTATCTACTAGGCTCTGATCAAGTCTCAGGGCCATTGGCACCACAGTTGGGACAGTTGCTGCAGGCCATTATTATCCTGCGCACGACATTATGGTAGAAACCATTATGGTAGAAACCTTGGACAGAAATTTGTTCCCACTAATGTTCTCCCTACTCAGACCAACCAACATCCTGAAGATAGAGCTTTCTGACCAAGCCTTCTGCTGGCTCCTTGCTCACTCCTTGGAAGAAGGCAAGCATTCTGTAAAGAGGCAGGGTGCACTTTGCAGTGAGGGATAGTGAAATTGTCTTTCAGGCTACAAGATGATGGTGGTACTAACAGGGCTGGGAGCTTTGAATCAGTCTGCAGGTCTGCAGAGTGCTGAAAAGACTGAGGATTCAAGCAGCTTCCTTTTGTCTGTCTACTAAATCCCACAGGAGATACTGACAGTAATTTGGGAAAATAAACCCCCAAGGATCAGAGTGCTAAGAACTTAGTTCATCTCTCGGTCTAGCAGACGTTGTAAGCACCACAGCGTCAGGTGGTCCTTCTGCTTTGTTTACGTTTACTTCATCTGCTGTTTCTTCAGAGGGATGGGGGATAATAATGTCTGAATCTTCTCATCAGTGAGTCTTCAGAGTCACCTAGAAACTTGTCACTAGGGAGCCTCAGGTCCTCTGCAGGTGCAAAAGTAGAATTGCCTTCCTTTTCACAGGGACCCTAGGAGAAGAGGGCCTGGGAAATAGCACTTTAGAGATGGGTCCATGATCACCAGGTTCCTTGGAAGGCCGGTGGGAAGATGGTGGCAAGCTTCTCCATGTGCACAGCTGTCATCTTAGGAATCTCGAGTAGAGGGTTTATGAGGACTAATATGTCACTAAGAGAACCTTTGCCAGGAAGGGACTGTAGAGCATCAAAATAACTTAAATTTCATCAGAAAGGCAGCAAGGAACCAACCAAAACCAATTAAAGATTTTAAACAGGAAATACATCGCGATGTTTTTTATATGACTTGGACTGCTGACTGGTGTGGAGGATGGGAGGAAGGAAAGGGAGGAAGGAAGAGGGCGGGGCTGGGAGGCGTGTCCTCATTTGAATGGGAGAGGCTCTAAGGGCAGAGCTCTAGGTGGAGGAAGAACAACAGGGCACATTTCTACAGGACCATTCACATTTCCCTTTTACGAATTTACCACACGTCATGAGCAGAAGAAAAGCAACTAACCAACCAACAAAACTCTGAACTCTCAAACACCTATGCTTTGATTAAAGTCTAAGAACATGTGATTAGGAGGGAAATACAGGTTTAATTACAGATCACAGAAGCGAGGAAAGCTGAATGAAAGGTTCATTAGTCCACTGTTTTCAATGGAACTCCAAATGTCCAAGGGGCTCTTTTCTTCTGACAGGGTCTCCCTATATAGCCCCAGCCATCCTGGAATTTCCAAACCAGGCTGGCTTGCCCGTCAGAGATAGCTGCCTGCCTCTGCCTTCTGAGAACTGGGATTAAAAGTTTGTGTTATACTTTAGTGTAAATGTCTATGTCTATGTCTATGTCTGTTGGGTATCACAGGGGACTCAAGCACAGAAACGGCACACATTTACAGATCAGGAATCTTGTATTTTTTTTTTCCAATTTACGACTGCACAGGATTTCAAACATTGTTTTTCTCTATGCCCCCAAATAATCTAACTTTAAAAAATATTTCTTTGAAGCTCTGATCATTTCAAAAGCACATTCTTTGTGCTTGCTCTCTTGATCAAGAACATATGTAATAGAATTTGAGTCCCAGGCTACTTTTCTTTAAAAAAAAGAAAGGAATTTCCCAGTTTGTGGATTGAAATATAGGCTTAGCTAGTTCTATTTTATCCAATCTTTTAGTAAGGAAATAATAACTTCAGTAACTTCTGTTCCATGCTTAGATTTTAATCAACAGCAAAGTATGCATGAGATGGCACAGGACAGTAATAGCTGAGCATTGGTGAAGATGAAGGGTGTGTTTCTGAGAAGCATTTGAGCACCTGACAAAACCAGCCAAGGATCTTGCCTTTCCTCTCAGCCTTGCTGGCAGCTCTACCCCTAGGTCAGTTGTTCTCAACCTGTGGGGTGTGACTCCTTTGGGTCACAGAGCAATTGCCTTAAATCATCAGAAAACCCAGATATTTACATCACAATACATAACAGAAGCAAAGTCACAGTTGTGAAGTAGTAACAGAAATAATGTTAAGGTTGGGGCTCACCACGCTGTGAGGGACTGTATTAAAGGGTCACAGCACTAGGGAGGTTGCGAGCCACTGCTCTAGGTCCTTCTCAATACTCTCTCCTTCCCGCAGGATGTTGCTCCTTCAGACCTGAAGGCGTGTTTGTCACACAGCTCCATGTTTAGTCTCCTCATCCGTCTCTCTGCCTTGGTCCTTTCTGATGCCCACCCTGACAACCCTAAGGCTGCCTTCCCAACTCCCCTCCTTGGTACTTGAATTTTCCTTAGACTTAGAAATGAAACACTCTGATGACAGAAAACTAAAACATGATGCTCTGTGTGGATGGGACTATACCACGCCAGAGTTAGGCTGCATTACAGATGCAAACTGCTCAACAGAGAAGCTCAGAGAAGGCTGTGTGTCCACGTGACTACAATTTGGGATACAATAGGGTAGATCCTACAACCTAAGCCAGCAGGGCTGGGTCTGTGGCAGCAGAGCTCAGCATTCCTACCAGAAAATCCTGAGACAAAAGTTGTCTTTCTGAGTGATTATGAATCCGAACCATGTTTTGGTACAGCGGTGTGGCAACCCTGGGAATTCACATTCCCTTCTATTTGGTATGTCCACTTACAGGACACCTTGTAAAAAGTTCTCGTGCATAAAGAGATTGAAAATAATAGTGTTTATGAAGACCAAGTCCCACTGATTTAATCTATATATTGGGTAATGACTAAAAGCACTCTTGTGACCTTGAGCTCACACAAAGGTTAGTAGGAAGCTATGTATGCATAGTTATCCAGCATGCTGAGGTGGGAAACCACCGGACTGACTCGGGGCCTTGACTTAGGAAAGCGCTTGTCTCCTGTAGAGCCCGGACTGACTCCGGGCCTTGACTTAGGAAAGCGCTTGTCTCCTGTAGAGCCCGGCATCCTCTTTTCACTGATTTTATTTTGTTTTTGTTTTTCAAGACTGGGTTTCTCTGTGGAGCTCTGCGTGTCCTGTGTCCTGAACCTCACTCTACCTCAGACTAGCCTTGAACTCACAGAGATCTGCCTGCCTCCTGAAGGCTGGGATCAAAGGCGTGTGACACCATGGACCACCCGGCCTGTTATTTTATTTTATAAAAGTACTTTCCAACAGCACCTCAGAGCTCCTTCCAACCAAACCGCTCTTATTTGGTCCCTTCTTGCTGTTAAGGGACAGCTGGCTTCATTTCCCTCTTAGTTAAACAAGGTTAGACTTTGATCATGTCCTCAGCTAGAGGTCACCTTGGTTTCTTTTTGATTTGTCCTTCCTCAATAGTCTTGTGAACCACACATTGTAAATTGTTTCCATTGTTCTGAGAATTGACTGACCATAAAAATTTTCAAGGTATGTTAAATGTCTGACCGTAAGTCCATAACATGTACCTTTCCCCGATCATAAAAATAACTGAAAAATTCCATTTCTGAAGTCACTAGTTCGTTTGCTATAAGAAGTTCTTTCTGTTTCTGGTTTGGGCCACTTCATTTTCCTGCCAAGGGAGAATCTTATAAGTCTGGCCCTGCTGTGAAAATAAAATTTTGCCTTGCAACATCCCATGTTAGCACCTGGTTTTCGATACCATTAACACACAGTGACATCACTAGAGCACGGATTCATGAAACAAGTAAAATAGTATGATAATGGTTATATGTACTATATGTAATATATATAATTTCTTTTCTATATGCGTAAGGAAAACAACTGTTCATTTTTGTTCTGATGTGGGCTGGCGTGTTTACAGCGAGTCATAGTAGGCCCCACTGAACATTCAGTGTGCACGAGCACAGAGTGACCCTACTGTGTGTGTGTACGTGTGTGTGTGTGTGTGTACACATCCATATCCATGTACACATGGCTCCTGAACACAGAGTGACCCCTACTGTGTGTGTGTGTACGTGTGTGTGTGTGCACATCCATATCCATGTACACATGGCTTCTGAAAGTACATACGTGAGACAGCAGAGCAGTAATCATCTCTGATAGAAGGGCTGGCTATGGACATGGAAAGCCTTGGAAAGTCTGTCACTTCCATTTCAATTACACATAGTACTGTTAGAAAGTAAAAATAAATTTGAAATAAATAAGTGACTCATTCTACATAAATATAGAAACAAGGTGGAAACCTATAGAGGGGGCAATTATCCTACTCTGTAGGACCCTAAATAAGAACCTGAAAACAATATGGCCCCGTAGTCATGGATGAGGCCAGATGCCTGACTATGTGGCCCACCACTGTGTCCTTGCTAGGGGAATGTGTTTTTGAGCACGCATGTACTTAAATTTGTGGATTCTGAAGTTTATGCCTTTGGGGTGGCAGGGACAACTTTCTTTCAGAAGTCTCTATGATTCTTGCAGTCCGTGGGGCTCTCTGCCTTCTTTCCATTCTTCCATACTAAGGAAAAACTGGATGGCTTTCACTTGCTGTGGCTCTGCCCTGCGTCTACACTTGTGTCTCACATTCCTTTCATGGACAGGTCACATTCTGCCAGGCCTTATCTCAGCACTCCCTCGGTTACCCTGGAGATCTGCTGATAGGCACAGGGGTTTTAATCTCTAGGGAGATTACAGGTGCAGGACTTCTGCCGGACTAGAGGAGGAGGAGCAATTTCGAGATTCGGACATTCCAGAGCAGCAGAGTAACTCTCCTGGGAGATCCAGGCTTCAAGACAAAGCCCCAACTTCAAATAGTGAGACAAATAATGATCCATGAGCATTCCCACCCTGCCAATGCATGAGTTCTCTCTCTCTCTCTCTCTCTCTCTTTCTCTCTCTCTCTCTCTCTCTCTCTCTCTCTCTCTCTCTCGCACACACACACACACACACACACACACACACACACACACACACACACACACACACACACACACACACTCTCTTCCATCTGCTGTCACATCCTCTTACACAGCAGTACTCCTTCTCTAAATTACTTGTGGCCCTGGCATGCTCAGGCATTCCCCTACTACAACGGTTTGTAACAACCATGGCTCAAGATGCAATCAGCCACATTCATTTTCTCCTTCCTTTGCATTTTGATTTAATGGTGTTTGACTCTAAGTAGCTTCTCCCATAGAGAAGTAAAATAGATTCCAGCAGGACATTTGGAGGCGGGGCAGACACCATCAATGTCATAGAGACCTCTGGGATTATTGTGTGGTTTTGCCCACTGAATGTTCAGTGGAGTCTATGACACAGTGTAAACACTCCAGCCTATATTAGAAACAAAAATGCATATGTATCTTCCTTTCATTTATGGAAAAGAATTATTTGATTTACAGAGAAAAAGGGTAGAGTGCTTCAATATTTTAACTTTTGTATTTTCAAGTATGAGATGATGTTTATTTTGCTTTTCCTAGTTTTGTGTGTGTGTGTGTGTGTGTGTCGGTGTTATCTGCCATTACTTGAATTGTTGCCCTTATGGTCTAACTGGGACTTATCCTAAAGTATTCAAACTATCTCTTAGACTATATCTCGATTTACTTCTTAGCTCTTTGGTTCAAGAAATGAATCAAAACGCTTCAAAGAATTACCGACTGCAGAATAATTTATTTAGAAGCAGGAAAACATATCAGTCTCATTTACAGAGAGTGTGAGCCTAGGTACTTGAAATTCTTTACCTAGCAAGTGTTAGGAGACGATACAAGCAGCTGCTTGACTGGCATGTTGTGATCTGGCTACTTCATGTACGTCATCTTGGTTTCAAATGTAGTGAAACATGACACATCCCCAGATAGTTAAAGGCACAGAGTTGTTTTCAGCTCTTATACATTTGGAGGGGAAATAGCCCATTAGGCATGAAAGGCAGTTGAACTGATAGAGCTGGTGGTTTACTCATTAAGTAAATGAAAGTTGGGCCTATTGGAATATTTTTACCTGCTATTCTGATGAAATGAGAATTTGACAGTTGTCTCCAGGGACCTAACCATGCTGGGAGAACCTCCACAAATCATGCACAAACCAGTGTCCTTCAAGCTCAACAGCATAAGCCAAGATTGTGGTGGCTTCATGGACAATGGAGTAACATGTAGAGTCACATTTTATGAAGTGGCCAAGTGGCCCATTTCTTGGCTGCCTCCTGAAGGCAAGGGACGCCTCTCCTTTATGCTGCCGTTCATGTGTTCACATCCACAGCTTATCTCGGGGAACCAGAGATGTGTCTATTTCAGGCTTACGATGATATTTCCAGGTTTGAGCCTGTGAGCTCTTTCTCTCCTATTATATCTTTTTATAGCAACAGAGGTGGTTAAATGTAAAGGCAGGGGGAATGTTCGACACCAATCGTCATCAAAGGCATACCGAAAGAAAATGAGATTCAGACACTGGCTTGTCGAATTGGCAAAGACTCTATAAAGTTTCGCCATGCTCATTGTTGCTTAAAGGGCGGAGCTGTAAACTCAGACAGAGAGCAGCAAAACAAACTGCTCCCTTCCAGAGGGAGAATTTGACATTTCAAAAGCCTGAGCACACACTTACTAGGCAGGAGTGGGGGCCACAAGACTGAAGTCCCAGTGCTTGAAATGAGATACTATCATGAGTTCGAGTCCAGCTTGAGCTACATAGTGAGTTGAAGGACAGCCTGGATTATATAGTTAGGCCCTGTTACCAACCAAACCAAACCAAACCAAACCAAACCAAACCAAACCAAACCAAACCAAAGCCTCAAACCCCCTGCCCAGCCCATAATTCCTTGATCAGAGAACTACTTTATAAGGAAGGTAACTGAGGAACTGATGAAGTGAAGATGTTAAAACTAAGTTGTGTCTTTGTTGTTGCTGTTGTTTTCAGACAAGAGCCCTGGCTGTTCTGGAACTCACTCTGGAGATCAGGGCTGGCTTCCATCTCACAGAGATCTGCCCTCCTTGGCCTCCTGTAGTGTACACACCTGTAGTCCCAGCACTATAGATGAGTGTCACCACTGCCATCTCTGAGTTGTAGCTTGTAATACAGGAAAAGGGAACAACAGCAGGGTACTAGCTTAAAAAACAAACAAACAAACCGTGAAATGATCATATGAAGTGATCTATAGTAGTCTAAACCAATGTTGGAAATGTGTTCAAGCATATACACAACCAACAAATAATTTATTTTTTATTTACTATAATAGTAAATAAATACATGTAATTAAATAAAAAAAAAAAAAAAAAAAGAAAAAGAAAGAAAGCAGTTCAAGGGTAGGCTCCAAGGCCTGACACTATTACTGATGCTATGGCGTGCTTACAGACAGGAGCCTAGCATGGGTGCCCTCTGAGAGGCCCAACCAGCAGCTGAAAGAGTCAGAAGCAGATACTTACACCCAACCAATGGGCAGAAGCTGCTGACCCCTGTAGTTGAATTAGGGAAAAGCTGGAAGAAGCTAAGGAGGGCGACCCCATAGGAAAACCAGCTGTCTCAACTAACCTGGACCCCTGAGATCTCTCAGACACTGAGCCATATGTTCACATATATTTACTGTAGCATGTTGAATTTAAATGACTTCTTTTCATCCAAAATTTTTCTTTTTGATAAGAGCTGTAATAATCGAGACAGACTTTTCTTTTCTTCTCCAGACAGGGATTCTCTGTGTAACTCTAACTGTCCTAGAACTCACTTTGTAGACCAGGCTGACCTTGAACTCAAAGATCCACCTGCCAGTGCTGGGATTAAGACATGGGCCACCACCAACTGCCATCCCTACTCAGATAGAGTCTTCAAAGCTGATACATCAGTGTGGGAGTCGCAGCTGTATATGTTTATATATTGTCCTAGTTTTCTTCCCCAGTGCTGTGACATAAAACTATGACCACACACAACTTGGGAAGGAGGTTTATTTCTTCTTACACTTCTAGGTAACAGTTCATCACTGAGGGAAGTTGGGGCAGGAGCTCAGGGTCAGAACCTGGAGGCTGGAACTGAAGCAGAGACAGTGAAGGAATGCTGCTCACTGTCTTCCTCCCAGGCTCATCTTTCTGATTCAGTTATCTTCTTATTAAGCTTGGGCCCACCTACCCAGGGATGGTGTCTCTAGGGATACAGTTCACAGTGGGCTGGGCCCTCCCATACCAATCAACAATCAAGAGAAATGCCACAAAGCCAGCCAGCCCCTCAGGCCAGTCTGATGGAGACATTTCCTCAATTAAGTCCCTCCTTCCTCAGGACACTAGTTTGTGTCACGCTGACAGGTATGTGTCTGTGCTGGAGACTGAACCTAGCCCTTATATAGTTAGGCAGAATTCTACCACTGAGCTATTTCCAAGTCCTGTAATTCTTAATTCTATAGAAGTAACTCATCAAATGAATATGAATGCTGTTGAAAATAATAATTTATTTTTACATCCCTGCAAATGTGGCCTATTGGAGCGCTCCGTAAATAAATTTAGAGGTAAGGGACAGATGGCTAGATAAAAGTTCTTCATCTGGAATACATTGTTTGAAGAATTTTTATCAAGCGAATATTTCTTTGAACTAATGTATGACCAGGAAAGAAAAATGGTATTGAACTGTAAAACAGTCAATACATGGACAGACAACAGAGTCATTTCTTGAGCACTGGTTCACACAGCTCCAGAATTAAGACAAACAGTGTAATTTGTACACTGTCAGGAGGGAGCATGATCCATTACTGCATTTCAGGGATGTGGGACTTAAGCTCTGAGATTGCATCGTTATGTGCCTAATTAGCAGTGCCGAGTGTTACGGTGCTTTGAGGGCTTCAACTGGGATGATGATGAGAACTTTATTCTGTTAGAATTCCTTCTGCAGAAAACTCAATTTCTTTCAGTGCTCATGACATTACGGTCAATAAACAAACAATGTTAATTCCTCCCATAGCCTGATATGATATATTAGTAGATGGCAAAGCGTCCAGAGTAAGGAAACAAAAGAAAGCTTTAAGAGACCTACCGTCTTTTCAGTTCTCTTTCATTTTCTTTATCAATGCAAATGTGCATGTTTTCATCTCTGTGGGATTCTTTCCTCCCCACATTCCACAAGGCCAGAGAAAGTCACTGGAGTTCATACAAAAGCCTCTCCTGCTACCATATTAGGAATGAAAATGTGTAGCAGACACCCAGGGCCAAGTTGCGATAATCAACAGGGAATGTCTGTGCCTTCAAGCCAAATGAGTGCAGAAAAATGATCAAGGCAGCAAAATGAAGACTAAAACTGAACCTTGGCTTTAGTTTATGGTCTGTTAGCTATCCCACTCTAATAAGGATGTTCTGGAAATTTCTATACCTCTTTGCCATTCTGGCATAAGAATTTAGGTATCTCAATTCTACTGTGGATTAAAGTCCCTCTGGTTTAAAAGTAGATCAAAAAGAAATTCTCCATCTTTGTTCTATTAAAAACATAAACATTTTTGTATGGTTGCATGTCTCATAAATCTACCATGATACTAAACTGATTCTGCAATGAATAAATACATTTCAGGAGGTTTTTTTCCAGTGCTAGGCACTGAACCCAGGGCCTCACACCACTTAAGCAAGCTGTCTACACTGGGCTCTATTCCCTTCCTGGCTTTTGAAAAGGTTGTGCTAATAGCCTGGCAGTTACCAGAAAACTTTCTGGTTACACTGTTTTTTGCAACAAGTGAAATTGGGTAAGATTAACTACATGTTCCTTTCTCATGCATGGCAGTTCATCTATCTCATACTTGGCGAGAAATAAGTTTTTAATTAATACACACACCAAATCAATAGATGGTTGAACACGGCAACTCTGGACTCAGAGCAAGGTGCAAAATGGGGGTTTTATAGCTTAAGGTTGAGCAATTATCTAGCAGATGAAATAGACTACTATGGGCATAACTGCCCCCCTTATTAAGACGGTAATGACTACACCTGAGATCGGGGCATTGTGATGATGAGAAATTTGACCTTGTGGCCACATTCTGTGCATTTTAAAGGAGGCAGAGGTAAAAAAATGAGATCAGAGAACAGAGGTTTCATAAATCAAGACAACCAATGACGGGAGCACGGGTGAGTGCATAATTGTAGACCGAGGACGAAGCAAAGAATTCAAAGCTATTACAAAGTAATTTGTGTGCCTTAACTCCCTGGGAAATTATAATTATCAGAGAAATAATAGGTCCATGCTCCAACTGCTTCTGGCCTTGTAACAGAGACAAAAGAGAAGAAAAAAAAAAGTGTGTGTGTGTGTGTGTGTGTGTGTGTGTCTGTCTGTCTGTCTGTCTGCTGATTTTGGAGATGTGGGGTTCAATTCAACAAGTGATCCGAAATCAATCAGATATCTTTGTATGTTTATATATCATAATTTATAAACCAAGTTTTTCTGGCCATTTTGTGGACCCTTTGTAGAATTTATGAAGAAGATTCAGTGTCCCCTAATCTGTCAGAGGGCTTTGCTGAGTCCTGTTGTTAAAGTCTCATTGAGGGTGTGGATTAGCTCTGGAGTCCTTGCTCTCCCAGTCAACCTTTACTTGCTGACCCTCCTCATAAGCTTCCTCAGGACCCTTCTGAAGCCACATCAGTTGAGGGCTCCTCCTCTCCTCTGCAGTAAGGCTTAGTAACAGCTTCACAGGTCATTTCTTTGCGTGTTTGGCTTTCAGTTTGTGCAGTTTCGGGGTTTTGTATAGTTGCAGGGCTCATGGAGGGCAGGGGACCTCAGACATGTTTTGCATTTTGGCTTTAGAATGCCAAATTGCAGGCCAGGATGGCTGAATGGCTCCGGTGAGCAGGGCTCGGGAAGGTGCTCAATCCCTGGCTGCTACTGCCACCTCCTGTCGGAAAAGGCTCATCATCTTGAATTGTCTTTCTATACATTTGCTTTGAACTCAAGTGTCCTGGGCCAGGCTCAAAGGGTTTCAGCTGAGAAGAATATTCTCCGTGTCCTAGAGGTTCACTACCTAATCTGTCCTGGAATCAACAACTATTAGAAGGCAGTGTGAACCGGACTGAGGGACTGACTCTATTGTTTGTAGGAGAAGGGGCCCTGAAAGAGGACATCACAATAAAGTAGTTAGTTATGTGTCGAGGGAAGGAGAAGAACATGCCATGTGTCCACTCATCCCCTTGGAGGATGCTAACCAGAGAGCAAGCACTTCTGCTCTGAGTGTAAGGACCATAGAAAAATCAGGTCTTCTTCTCACTTTTTAGGGAGGGGCACTGGAGGAGCTTGGATCTACTTTGGATTAAAAACAAAACAAAACAAAACAAAAAAAACCCAAAAAAGTCTGTGCTGTCAATAGAGAGAAGCTACCAGGTGAGGTCTCCAGTCTCGATGGTAGTGCTCTGCAAAGACGATAGACTCTCCTCAGGGTAATGTTTCCAATTCTGAGGTATGAGTGGGGAGCCATCTTGCTGATATGTCAAGTGAGGGTTAGTAGCATAACACTCAAGCTTCCTGCCTCTTTCGAGCTTCTCAGGCCACTGGACTGGTCTGAAAGTGGGACACAGGGTAGTGAGACTGCCACTTGGTGCTAAAGAGCCACAGTGGGGGTGTGTGTGTCCCATCTCTTCCATTGAACCCCCTCTGTGTTTGGTGATATCATTGTTTCTCAAAACCATAAGAGTTTTTTTTTAAAAATGAACTTATTTTCCTCTTAAGATAACTCATGATGTTAAATTTAACTTTGTTTCTCTATTAGTGGGGGAAGTGCACAGAAAATAATGAGCCACAAGTCCAAACACCTCAAGGGGAATTCCAGAGATGAATCTAGAGAAAACAGTGAGTCATGGCAGAGTTACAGAAGAATACAAATCACCTGACTGCTTGTCAGGGGCTGTGGAAAGCCCCACTGCAGGTCAGTTCAGTTAACGGTCAGTTCAGTTAGCAATCACTCATTCCCTATGAAGAAGGCGTTATCAGCCTATTTCAGCAGCTGGGGACACGAAGTCTCAGGGCCAGCAGTTCATCCCTCTAGGTCAGTGGTTCTCAGCCTTCCTAACGCTGCAGCCCGTTAATGCAGTCCCTCATGTTGTAGTGACCCCTCCAACCATCAAATCATTTTTTGTTGCTGCTTCATAACTGCAATGCTGCTACTGTTATGGATTGCGATGTAAATATCTGTGTTTCCTGATGGTCCAAGGCAACCCTTATAAAATGAGTGTTCGACTTCCCCAAAGGGTCGAGACCCACAGGTTGAGAACCAGTGTTCTCGGTGTTTCTGCCTTCCACAGCAGTGTGCATTTGCCTCTGCAGCATAATACATGGCAGAGTCACAAAGATAACGGTGTTCTACATGCGTCTACATGTGCCTACATGGACCTGCATGTGCCTACGTGCACCTACATGTGCAGGCCACTTTCCAGCACGTTCACAGGTTAGCACACATTCTTCTTTACCCATCTTTGGAGAGGAAGGTCATGTTTGTGGTAGGCACCTTCCAGAAGAGGGCAGGGAGAACTGGAATTCTAAGTATGATTCTGACTCTAAAGTCAACGCAAACATATGAAAACAATGAGTGCAGACTTGGTGAGACTTAACTGGAAAATGAGTCTTTTCAACATTTCTGTTTCTTGCATCATGGGGACAACACCAGAATGGGTTCTCACGTTATCCCTTGGTCCTGGGCAAACCCTTCAGATGCAGGTTCCTTCTCATTTCAGCTGCTGCCAAATTGGCCAAGTATGGACAGTGCCTTTGGATGCTTCAAGAATGGAAGGACAAGGTGGAAACCGGAGCATGTGTGATTGGAAGGGACACACGCAAACCCTTAGTGCTCTCTAGATCAATGGTTCAAAACCGGTGGGAGACGATCTGTTTCGGAGTTGAATGACCCTTTCAGAGAGGTCACATGTCAAATATCTTTATATCAGATATTTACACTATGATATTAGCAAAGTTACACTTATGAAGTAGAAAGGAAAATGAAAATAATTTTATGGTTTGGAGTCATCACAGTGTGAGGAACTGTATTAAAGGATCTTAGCATTAGAAATGATGAGAATCACTGCTCTGGACAGATGTATCCATGCCAGAACTGGGGTTGGAGTGGGAGCTGTTCTAGGCTTTATGGCTGGGTTCTGAGTTATCTGTAGCTTGGTGCACTCTTAACTCAAATCCATACATTCTACCCCCAATACTCTAGAATGCTAGGAATTTATGAGTAGTTAGGAATCTTGCAAACTCCTGCTTCATGCTAAAGATAGATATAAGACATGATAGAATATGACTTTAAGGAGTCTGTCTTGTGTTCCCCACAGACAGCTATATTCAGACCTTATACTATTTTAATTAAATGATAAACTGTGATTCTGGTAAAAAAAAAAAAAAAAAAAAGGTGCCCATTGAAGAACGCAGGCAGCTCATGGAATATGCATTCCTGATAACTTAACAGTTCAGGAATTAAACATTCTTATGGTAAGTAAATACTTTGTACTCTGTAAAATCTCATGGTTTCAGAATAAAGAATTCCTTGCCTTCCTCAAGATGAGCCTGTGGAGTGATTGTAGATTTCATTTGATCAGAAAGAAAGAAAAAAAAAAAAAAAAAGAAAAAGAAAGAAAGAAAGAAAGAAAGATCACACCAAATGCCTTCAATTCCTAAAAACCAGTGACAAGCAGTCTGTTTATTTAAAAATGACAGAGTGCAGCTTCCACGATTGGGGCCACTCTTGTTCGTGCGACAACAGACACACAAACTTCTCAGTCGATGGCCTGCTGGTATAATAGCTCAGTATGAGAATGCTCTCTGTCCCATCTGGACACAGTGGAACAGTGCACCTGCACCCCTGGAGCTTAATTCTCATCGGGCTTGCCCTAATGGATTAATCTCACAGTTGTCATTCCCTTGACAGAACATCACAAAGAAGACCCATTCAGATTCAGGTCCAGTGGAAAGGGCTCGCTGCCAATCTTTCTCTTGATTACTGATATAAAAATCAGGTTCCATAAATGATAATCTTTTATCTTGGAGGATTGGAAAATTCTTTATGCATAATTTGTATACATGATTATGCATGTTAGTTCCGGTTGTATTATGCAGTCTTCTTGTATCCTAGTGCTGAGAACTGAGTGAGACAAGTCAGGCTTCCTCTCTCCATGTTTAGTCGAATGTGCCTGAATCACCAGATGACATATGTGCTTCAGTGATGTTGGCCCTTTGTGTCCTTTGCAGACTTGGAGACCTGACCATCCATGGTGGCACGGAAAAGACCACAACCCATGAGAACTTCCTGCTCCTAGTGCTGTAGATTCCCAAACAGCATGGGGATGGGAACTGGCTTGTGCATTGATCATTTCAAGGCTAATGTCAGGGTAAATAGGGTGGTGGGAGGCCTGTGATAAAACTGGCTCTTGATCAAAAGTGGTCACTCAAAAGTTCTGTGTGTAGGTGGTGTTTGATTCTTAAAGAGAGTAGGATGAATTTTACTAACTTCCGTCGTTAGAACTTAGCTGTCCTGTTGATGGGAGTTGTATAAGTTAAGTCTCCAAGCAGACAGGACAGCAATTCGCCTGTTCTGTAAATTCAATAAATTAGCTCTGCGGATACCCATGGTTCTTGAACCCTGTGACATCTGTATTAAGTGTCAAGTGCCTTTGCAATACTGTTATGATGCCTGTCCTTGGAACTGTGCCTTAATTTCTAACTTATGGGGGGAAATGGATCGAAGGCTTATTTAGAAAACACGATTCAGTGTAATATTTTTAGTGAAAACGCATGGTTTGAATGTTGGAGATTTTCTCAGGTAGCACCATTCTTGTAAGATAGCAGCAGCTGCTAAGAGAATTACTCTCCCACTTTGGCCTTCAGTGGAATCACAGGCAGGACTTATCAACCACAGATTACCACAGATAGCTGGGCCTCGCCTACTGGCTCACCATGTTGGGGGTAGGATCTGAGAAATCTCCTTTCTGATGTTTCTCAGGTGATACTGTCGTGGGTGCTCTTGGCACTGCGATTTCAGAATCTTTGCTCTGAGAAGTTAGTGTGTGTGTAGTGCATTGTATGTGCTTGACCCAGCAAATGGCAATATTAGGAGGTGCGGCCTTGTTGGGGTGGGTCTGGCCTTGTTAGAGTAGGAGTGGCCTTTTTGGAGTAGGTGTGTCACTGTGGGGGTGGGCTTCAAGACCCTCCTTCTAGTTGTCTCTGGAACAAGGGGTGGAACCCTCAGCTCCTCCAGGCTCATGTCTGCCTGAATGCTGCCATGCTCCCACCTTGATGATAATGGACGGAACCTCTGAACCTGTAAGCCAGCCCCAATTAAATGTCCTTTATAGGAGTAGTTTTGGTCATGGTGTCTGTTCATGGCAATGGAACCCTAAGTAAGACAGTGTATTTACCAACCTCTCCCGTCTCTTCCCCTCCTCTTTTCTCTCTTCCTTCCCTTTTCACCTCCTTCGGTCTCCCCCACTACCAGAACTAACACCCACTAAGATATCTTAAGAATCACGTACCTTTCCCCATGTGCATGGTGAAATTGTAACCTCTAGTAGCCCAGAATTCGACTGTCTTTGGAGGTGGAGTCTCTAAAGATGTGATGGAATACAAATGGAGGCCTCAGATGGGCTTCATCTAATCTGTTTAAGGCTTTAAGGTCAACTTCTGCCAGGAGAGGGAGACCTGCTAGCAGACTGCCTTAGACTCAACATGGAGTCTTCCCTCCGTCTCCAACCTGCAGAGTGCTCTTTGAACTTGTGGTGGGCTAGCCACCATAGCTGAATGACCTAACTCCTGAAGGTAAAGTCCCCCTCTCCACTCTTTGTATAGGTACTCTATTGGTTCTGTTTCTTTGGAGAACCCTAAAATTAATCATATATGTTTTGATTCCTATCAAAATCATATTTATTTTGAGGCCTAATAATCATCATAAATAGTTTATTTCAGTTCAGGTTCCGGTTGAAGCATTAAATTTTCTTATGACCATTTCCTCCACCAGAAAATAGAACTATCGAGAAAGTAACCCTATAAGGTTGTCTTTTCTCATACACATGTGTTATTTAATTATGTCATAATTGTTCTTTCAAATATTTTGGCTACATGTGACGTGTGGGGGCTGCACTTTCCCCAAGAACATCTGACAAGCTAGGTTCTTTGTCACTGGGCCTATGCCTTGAATTGATTTTTGTAAATAGGGTTGTTTGTCACATTGTATCTCAACTATGTAGCTGTTAATCCAGACTGGGGTTTAACCAGATGCTTTAATTCAGCCCCCTAGCCAGCTGGGAGTCGTGTGGCACTTCCCAGGTGTGTTTTGATTACTGTGTGCTTTACAGATGTCAGGATGGATGGCTATGGTGTCTTACTATCTTCATTTTGATTCTCCCTAAGCCCCGCCTCACACACCAGGATTTAAAGAGCTTTCACAGAGATCTCTCCATCAAACCAGCTCCAGGGGCTTCGTGGGCTTTACTGAACTTGCTTCTTTGTTGCCTGGTTTCCTTGCCTCTGGCATTGTCGTGATTGAACTCAGGGGGCTGTTTAGATTTGCACCACAGAGGAAACACCTGTGGCAGTCTGGCTCCTTGTCTGCCTGTCTTAAGGGCTGTTTTTCTGGTGCACGGAAGAACTGAAATCAGACCTCTCAGAATCAATCAATTCTCAATAGCTACCGTGGAGAAGTTTTTTTAAAAAATCATTTTTGAAATGTAGATTTTTTTTCCTTCTTCTTGCAGTTCAAAGCCTGAACTTGAGTTTGGAAGACTGGCCATGCTTACAGGCAGCACCCGCTGGCCGAGGAGGATACAGCTGCTGTGGAAAGGAGTCTGTCCATCTTGCAAGAAGCCCTGTCCTGTAAGGCTCGTGTGGCCATTGATGGAAAGGTACGGGAGAAACTGGTCTGGGCTTGTGAACCAGGGGAGGTAGAGTCTAGACCGACTCAGCTCTGGGGTCAGAAGGTTGGAGGAGGTTTTGAGGTTCTACACGCGCTGCAATATGCTATGGCATGTCCTGTCAGTGGGGTCATGGGAAGGACCCTTCTTAACATCCTTCTTCCTAAGGAGTTCATGGTTAGAGACCTTTGTTTCTAATATCTTTCATGTGGTAATCACCCACTGGCCAACAAAAGAATTTTGAGACGATATTTATACAAAAGTAGAAGAGGCAAACCTGGACTTCATCACTGCTGCTATGCAGGGCACATATTTCAGGAACACTGAGTGTGATGGGACTTTTTATGTTCCATTCTTATTTGCTATATGAGAAAGTGGACTCAACCTGATTCTATATCTATCCATCCATCCACCCACCCATCCATCCACCCATCCATCCATCCACCCATCCATCCATCCACCCATCCACCCATCCATCCATCCATCCACCCTTCTATCCATCCATCCATCCATCCATCCATCCATCCATCCATCCATCCATCCATCCATCCATCCATCCATCCATCCATTCAGTTTAGTCACTAGTATCCTATTGGCTTAAACGAGTAGTTTATTCTAGGACACACTGATAGGGTTAGTCCTCAGATGACTCAGTACTCAGATATGTGCCCAACTGCAAGGAGAATCTTCTTTTGCATCCATGGGGGATTTGTTCCATGACTGTCCTCACCTGCAAAAATCTATAGATGTTCAGATTCTCTACCTAGTATGCTCATTCAATTTGGTCACCAGTATTCTATTGGCTTAAAAAAAGTAGTTTATACAAGGACACCTTGATAGAGTCAGTACCCAGACGGGAACCAAATGTACTACAGACACCCCAGGGAACATGGCAACAGTACAGACAGCAGCTGGCTTGGAGGTGAACCATCATGCTTGTCTCTCAGTGATGTCCTTGGTTGTCAAGTGGTGTCACAGGCTGTGTGGTTTTAGTTACTGTGCTCTGTCTGATGGCAGGGTTACTTGGAGGAGCTAAAGATGTTTGACCAGAGGTGATCAGAATGGCCAGATTCTGGAGCTCTACTTTCAGGGATTCTACTGTGTTGCAAAAAGTCATAATTCTTGTTTTTCTATCTTTTGAAAAACTGAAAACCCTGTCTAACATGTTTATCCTCCCACTCTGTGGTGGTGTGAATAAAAATGGCTCCCATAGTCCCATAGGGAGTATCACTACTAGGAGGTTTGCCTTCGTTGGAGAAAGTGTATCACTGGGGCGTGGGCTTTGAGGTTTCAGAAGCTCAAGCCAGGCCTCATGGCTTGCTGTCCCTTCCCACTGCCTGCTGATCCAGGTATAGAACTCTTAGCTACCTCTCCGGTACCATGGCTGCTTGCAGGCTGTCATGTTTCCTGCCATAATGATAATGGACTGAACCTCTGAACTGTAAGCCAGCCCCAATGAAATGTTTTCCTTTATAAGCTGTGGTCATGGTGTCTCTTCACAGAAATGGAAACCCTAACTAAGACACTCTGCATTTGTGGAAGATGTCATGATGTATGGTTGACTGAGAGGTTAATGCCATAGAATTCAAAGGCTGGAGGTTTGAGGAGGATGGAAGTAGTTGAAGTGGCTTCCTCTGGGTTCAGCATCGTGCTTGATCCCATACATAGGTCACCTCTTCAAACGCATCCAATAAATCTAGGCAGGGCAGATACTATTATTTTTGTTTTGGAAATGGTGGCTCAACATAGTAATTTACCTTAGTCCTTTGTATTTCTTTCTGTGAAGACATGCTAGATCCATAAATATAAAGAATAATTCTGGAATAGAGGAGTGGGTGGAGAGAGAATTTTTCATCTGATGGGATATGGAGTATGACTAGTGTATTTTTGAAGGAAAACTCGGGCTCCAACAGTAGGCAGAAAGAACTAGGTATATTGCAATCATCTGGGATAGAGAGCAGGATCAGGGAAGTCTTGGGTCTTACTCAATTCATTTTGCTTTGTGGACTAGTAGAACTGCACATGAAGATAGCTAAAGATCTACAGAGGGTTCTCCTAACAGCCACGTGATTCTGGACATGGCAGCCATCAGCTTGTAACTTTTATTTTTCAAGAAAAGCAGGAAACAGAACCGTCTTTTGGTTCTCAAAGGTTGGCTCTGTATCAGCAACATCAGCGTCAGCTGGAGACTTGTCAGGCATGTAAATAACTGGATGGGTAGTACCTAGACCTCAGGGAGTGAGTGGGGTTAGTAAGTTGAAGCTTTTGCAAAGCCACCCGCTGATCCTGGAACTCCACAAGTTTGAGAGCAGTTTGTTTGCTCTGTAATATGGCGACATGAGAATTTAAATCTCTTTCGTCATTTGTATGTACAAAAGAAACTTTAAAAACAAACTCAGTCATCAGCAATTATCAAATGTACTTCATAGGATGTCATGGAGTTGACTTTCTTTCTTGGTTTGTTAAGGAATAGATGAATGTAATTATGTACACAGTTCCTAGTTAAAACAAAGGCAAGGCGTTTTTATTTTTTTGGTTTTTCTTGGCAGTCTCTCTGAACACTTGGACTAAAATTTACTATAAATCTCAATAACAGAAACATCACATCTGAATTTTTACTTTCTCTTTTATCACATTGTTTTCTTTGAGATCATCTGCCCAAGATAATGATTGAAAATTTACAAAGGCAAGAGAAAAATTCAAATTACCACAATTTGTTACAATGTCACATGATTATCCTCA
This sequence comes from Uromys caudimaculatus, assembly GCA_028551405.1. Lineage (NCBI taxonomy): Eukaryota > Metazoa > Chordata > Mammalia > Rodentia > Muridae > Uromys > Uromys caudimaculatus. Next base: position 75,480,735 of record CM052707.1, on the reverse strand, counting down.
TTTTAGAATTAAGCAGATCAAAACCTTAAAAACTTGAAAAGAACAAGGAAGGGATAAATATTCTTTCTCATCCTTGCCCTATTCCATTCCCCCAAGAAAAGAGATGACATTGAAATGATTCTAAGACCTCCAAGCTTCCGAGGAGAGCAGGCTCAGTAACACCGGCCCGTGTACTAATGTCAACAATGGCGAATGAAGCAGGGAGGCAGAGGGGATGTCTGGAGATTACATGCTGGCCTCTGATCCACAGTACTGGCTGTATGCATGGCCCAGTGTAACGTGGAGGAGAGGTACAGAAAAGAATCGGCTACAAGGGCCATGAAGAAAAGTGTTAAGGCACTGATGTTGAATAGAAAAATTGCTTTTTGGCCCCCCACACTAAGCTTTCTTCTCTCTCCTAATCAACCAGTAGTATTTGTAAAACACACCTACTCCATATATATTAAGACTTTACTGTAGCCGGGCAGTGGTGGCGCACGCCTTTAATCCCAGCACTTGGGAGGCAGAGGCAGGTGGATTTCTGAGTTCGAGGCCAGCCTGGTCTACAGAGTGAGTTCCAGGACAGCCAGGGCTACACAGAGAAACCCTGTCTTGAAAAAAACCAAAAAAAAAAAAAAAAAAAAAAAAAGACATCTTCTTGAAGACATTTATTAATAAATTTTGTTTGTAAATGTTTCCCTAACAGTTTCTTACTGATGAAACTTAAATGTACTAATTTGAATGAGCTAGTATTAAAAAATTTATTATTTACTTTCAAACCAGAAATCTATAGTCTCTCAAGTGTTTTTATTCAATAGCTATTTACTATTTCCTTATTAATGTATTTTGCACCATAATAGGCACTAACTCCTGTGTTCCCCAAGTAAAATTCTGGTCTCTGTCATCAAGGAAAATTAATGGCTAGCTGGCTGACAGTAAAAAGATAAGAGCTAAGCAAAACAACTCAAAAACTATTTTAAGACAGTGCTTAAGAGCCAAATCAATTCGAAACACAAAAAGCAACTGGTATGAATTCGGCAGAGATAGTTCTTAGTGGTCTCTCTATAAATTAAAGAACTCTTTTTTCATGCTGTTACAAAAATTGTTTAGTCGTTTTTTATGTCGAGTATAAGATAATGGGCTTCATCACGTTTTTTCATACCCGCCCATCACTGTGTTTTTCTCAGGTTTATTCCCCCCCCCCCCCATCTTTTCTCATCCCTCCTCCCTGTCCCACTAGCCCTCTTTCTTTCCCCAGATTGTTTCCCTTCTGTAAAGTATGAGGTTCATCCAGGGACCCTCGAATAAATCCCCCCTCCCGCCTCCCCTCCCCAGTTCAGAAGAGCCTAGCCTATATTGTACTAAGGACTTGTTTTGCAGCCCAGTCTATCCTTGCCTTTGGACTATCCTTTCTGGAAAGTGTAAGTGAAAAACACTTCCTATTTAGAGATTAGTAGGTTAGTGGTCAGCTGTCTGCAGTAATCTCTAATTAAATGCTTTTAGTGTCAGGTCCAAAGGAAACTCCACTTCCTCATTCCAAAAGAAGAAGGAACAAATGGCTATCTGTGGTACCTATTAGCATACCAAAGCACAGGCTAGCCTCCTGGCTCCCTCAGCATCACAGATACCTGTTCCACTTTCAAGGTCCATGTTAGCATCCTAGCTCTTCTCCGGTCTTTCTTCCCTTACCCCTAAACTTGCCCAGCACAGTGGCTTCCTGCCCTACAGCTACTAATTCTCCTTATATATAACCCTGCTATTTCAGCTGTGCTCTCTTTTCTTCTCCTTGTCTCTGTCTCCCTCCCCGTCACTCTCCTTTCCCTTTCTATTTCTCTCCCCACGACCTGTGTGCTTGCGCTG
>CM052707.1:75405586-75478396 GCA_028551405.1 Uromys caudimaculatus | reverse complement strand
TTATTGAATTACCCCATCCCCTACCTTCCTCATTCCAATTCTCTTTCCTTCACTCTTTATAAACGGTAGCTTTCTAAGAATTAAAACAGACCTTGACAAGAATCTGCTTGGTCTCGCTCCTTTCTTTCTCTCGCCCATTTCTATTAAAGGTTGGGATTCACCTCGACCCACGAATAACCAGGTCCTGCGGGTCGGGACAAATATGTCTAATGTGTGCTATGTATACGGTACCTTAAAACACAGTTGACACTGAAAAATACTAAAGCTGTGTATCTTGTATAAGAGGTTTTCAAACACTGAATTCTAATGAGATTCATCCTCTTTAGACTATTCATAGTGATAATTATGGAGATAATTTGAGGTAGAAAGGCTTATCCAGCTAATGGCCAAGTATTCTTAACAGCAACTCAACTTGTTTGTGTAGGTATATCATTACTACAGTTTGTGGTCCTGATGTTGGAACATTTGAAAGATTAATAAAGGTAAAAAACATCCTTTTAAAATTACAGACTCTGGTCTGATTCATTGCTGTCAGGCATCATATTTTATTGATATAAGCTAAAACAAGTTTCCATTACCATAAATCCAATAGACTAGCCTCTGTCCCAATAGTTCATGTACCTATAAATGGACTAATTCTATAATGTGTCAACCATTAAGATGAGACATGAGAATAAAGGGTGGGTTATGTACCATCAACTTGTGATCAGTATTGATCTTTGTGAGCCTAAGTGGCTTCCTATCTTGATACCGAGTCATCCTGTGGACTCTGTTCTATATGCTGTCATAGCACTCTGTGTTTATCAGGGTTTATCAGCTGCCTACCGAGGTTAAACCTCACATGCATTTGGATGTCTGCCTGTAATTTTTACTAGGTGCCTTTTTGGTGTCTTCAATTTGTCCTTCCTAGTAAGAGCAGTATTTCCATTTTAACAACCAATTCAGTGACATCTGGAATCATGTTCCTTTCTGCTGGTCTACTGCAGTGCAAGTTAATAGCTGTCTTCATGGTCTTACTGATGTCAGGTGCTTATCATCAAAGTCTCTGGGCTATAAGAACAGTTTATGTATTTGTCTGATTTTAAGTAATGCATGTGACCAGATACCAAAGCATTAGAGCAGACTGTCACCTATGAGCTAGCTCTTCAGTGCCACCCTCTGCCATAGCTTCTAGGTTACTGAGAAACAAGGAAGACACTGACGAGGCATCTCTTTCTGGTCCTTGCCCTCTCAGAATTGAACTGCACAGAGGACTTAGGGCTTGGCAGAACATAATAGTGGTGTGCCTACTATTCATTTCTTCAATCAAAGGACAGAAGAAATCAGAGAGGGTAGGAGTGGGGGAGGGGGAGAAGAGAGAAGGAGATTAATGTGTCTAAAATGGTTTCAGGGTTGTCTATCCAGACATTGTCAGAACTGACATGCATACTACTTTTTCTTAAAAAAAAAAAAAAAAATTAAAAAATAAAATAAAAATTAAAAAAAAAAAGCTGGACCAGATTAGTCTTGCTTAAACTGAATTATTAACCATTTTCTATTTCATTTATACTAGACATAATTCTTTGCATCCTAATTTGGCTTATTGATTTTGCTTTTTCCTGTACCCCTCATTCTTTGTCCCTTATATTCCATGTGAATGGGGTATGCAGTGCCACCCATCTTCCTGTTCCCATTGGCTAGGATCTGATGCCTATTTCACTCCTGTCAACAATGCATGTTAGTAGCTATGTTCTTATATGATCTTGGTGTTCTGTAGATGGCCTCAGTGCAAATTATGAAAAGTATCTGCTGCAGCACTTGGTGTGGGACACACAGTTTTCATAGTGGCATAAAGCTGTTGGGTCTTTGTAGCTAGGTTAGCAAATGAAAACTAGCTTTTAAAAAATGACTTGGGATGATTACTTGGTCTGCAAACAAACTGATGTCCAATTCCCATGAAGCCTTGCTTACTTGAGTATTTCAAATCCATTTCTGGAAGACTGAAACGCTGCAGCCATTGAGGCACTCATTCAAGAGGATTTCTAACTGCTCTTCTTTGCAGGAGCCTATTGCTCCCCACCCTTTCCTTAAAGAGTGATAATTCTGTGGGAATGTACACTATTCATGTGGCATGTGTAGTGTAAATTTTTAGTAAGAATTTAAAATGCACGAGAAGAGTTTTCAACAATGGATTGATGTTTGCTCCGCAGCTTTACAATGGCTGGAGCGCTGGCCTCATTTTTTAAGTTGTGACATCTAGCATTCTGCCCAATGTCTCACAGAGCTGCATTCCTCAGAAGCTTAAAACTCCTTGGTTTCTGATCATAACAAATCAGCCACCCTGAATAGAAATAAATCAATTTCTTTCTTTCTATAGCTTCCCTAAGTGGTATAATCATGTGTAATTCTTACCATCTACTCAAAACTATTGGAGGATCAACTAAAGATTTTGCTTCAATGAATACAAAAGATAATGTCTTTTTTTTTTTCCTTTGCTCTTGGCAAAAATCATTTCCACATTCAGTGAATAATGAAAATGGGCCACGCTAGCTCTTGGCCATCTTCCTAATACATGCACTGAAGTTAATGACCTATGGGCTGGTGTCATTCTTTATTAAATTAAGGTTTTTCATCCTAGGGAGCTTTTAAAAAAGTTTAAGAAGTATTATTCTGCCACCCCAAATGCATACATTTTGGAACTAGGAAGGAGGTTCCGAGAGCTGCTTTCATTGTTGGGTTTGAAAACCATTGTTGTCCTTTGATTTTTTTGTTGTTGTCTTTTTGTAATTGACTATTTCTCAAATTGTGACTCTTTGGGATGTGAATTTGAGTGTGCCCATGTGTGCACATGCTTGGCACTTAAGGACAACCTTTGGTGACCTTTCTTAGGCACATTCCACTTTTCGTTTGAGACAGGGTCTCTCCTTGGCCCAGAACCTCAGGCAGGCCAACCTAGCTGGTGCACGCGTGAGCTTCCAGAAAGCCAGCTGTCTCTTCCTTCCACCTCACCGGCTCTGGGATTACAGGCATGTACCAACATGCCCAGCTTTTTTTGTGGGTTGTAGGTAGCTGAACTCAAGTGCTCATATTTGCGAGGCAAGTGTGTTACTAACAGAGCCATCTCCTTATTGCACCAACAGCTATTAATATGCAAATACTTGACACCCGCTATCACAGAACTACTGAATCAGAATGATGGAGGTGGGCCCAGGCACCACGGTTTTAATAAACATTCCAGTAGCTGCTAATGCTTTGTACTGATTGAAAATAACTTCGTTAACTGCTGGGCCTAGAGACTGCTACTGATTATAAAAGTAGTGATTTTACTTTGCTCCTGGCAACAAAATTTGCATTGAGTAACTGGAGTGAAACACATGAAAGACTTTGTGTTCACCTTAAAGAATGGGGAAATGAGACAGAACACCCTTAGATAGTGCCTTTAACAATTTACACTAGTGCTGCGGCTAAACTCAGTGTTGAATCTCAAGTGTTGGAGGAGGTGGCAGGAGTCAATGGTAGGAGAGTGAAAGAAACCTGGATTAAATATGCAGAAAGAGTGTAGTAGAAAATGAGGGTGCAAGAGTCAAACTACAAAAACCAAGTTATATGTTTATGACAAACTAATGATTCTTATGAAATAGTGAAGATTCTAGATTTAATATATCATTTTAAATGCTTATATATCAGATATATATATCATATATAAAACAACTTCTATGAGAACAGTGAGCACATGCTCACTCAACTATATATTTTGATCAAATTACCTTAATTTACAGAATTTAGTTTGTATCAAAATTGAGTAGTCTCTGATTATACATATTTTGATATTATATAAAGTTTATGGTCATCTATTGAGTATTTGAATCTCTTGTCTATTGTTAAGAACATATAAGACTCTTCTAAAATGAGTCATAAAATTAATTATAATACAGAATTGTGTGTATCTTTAATCACCTGCTTATGAAAAAGAATAGAAAGACTGCATGCATAATTACTTTGCCTAAAAATTAAAACATTTCACATGATAATGTAAGTAGTCTCATATTTGAAAAGCTAACCATATTTTTATTCTTCGTAATAAATTGATTTGATAAGCCAGAATTTTAAACCTCACTTAGTTAAAAAAATATAATCATTGCTTGAAACATGAAAGGGGCCGGTATACATCAGTTTGCTGTTTTCCACTGTGAGATTGATGTCCAGACAAATGAAGTGACTTGCTATCATATGGCTGTAATTATGTTAGAGCCGAGACCAGAACTTGGTCGTTCCTTCTCCATTACACTTCCCAATGGTAGGAAAAAGGAGGCAGTCTTAGTTTGTGAATTGTCATTAACTTGCCAGTCCCTTTTGGGGACATGACTGTCACAGACAGTGAATCACTGTCTCTTCTAGCAAAATGTATTATTTGATCAAACATATTCCTTGTGGAGGATACCAGTTAAGATACAATGTGCAAAATTTATAAGGTGGGTAAGAAAGGGCCATGACGCAAGTGCTGAGACTGGGGGGAAGTTGCACACACTGGGATAAAGAGGTCATGCTATTAGTCATGATTATGGGTTCTCTGACCCCCTACAAGGCAGGTAAATAGGCAGACATCTACATGTAAGAAGTGCCCAGAATGACTATCAAATGCCGGGCAAAGAGGTTATGTCTTCTGCATATGAAGGTTAATGCTGGGAAAGAACGTAAGAATGTTGAGCAGAGGGAAGCACTGGAGACATTCTGGCTCATCACAGATTGTAGCAGAGATGTGGGAGGTGGTGGGGGGTGGGGTGGGGTAACGAAACAGTAATGAGAAGTCCGCAGCAGCACCCACTGGCCACAGATGCACTGGACGCCAGGTGCCCAGGGTGCCTGGACACTGCTAACTTCAGGGCACTGTGTATCTTTGCAAAGTGTTGCTATACTACAGAAATTATAGTCACAATAGGTGTTTAAAGACCCAAACAGTGGGAGATGTCAGGATTTAGCTCTTTTTTTTAAAATCAAAACACAATAGGCATGGAACATAGTCCAGGCACTGGGAACAAATGAACGAAATGAGAGGGAAAAAGCACCTACAGGCACATTTGAAGAAAAACGAGGCTGTCTCCAAAGAAATGCTAGGTTTGGAAGTAGGTTGGAGTTTCTTATTTATACACCTATTTTTAGGGAGAGTCGCGTATCAAAATGACTTTTCCCTGGAGGGAGACATGAGGACTTTCTTTGGGAATGATGCATACAGTAATTTTTACCTAACAGCAGGAAAACAATCTTCCAACCTTTAGAGGATAACTCAAGGTCAGGATTAACCAACTGTGATTTAAAATAGCAGGGCCGCTGTGTCAGAGCCCCTGGTCATGGCTGTGCCATTCCCCCTTACTGCCAAGCTGCTGTCTATCCTGGATAGGACTGGGAAGTTCAGAAAGGTTAGATTTCTCTTTAAAGACATTGATTTTGTTGTCTGTTTTCATCTAAAATGTGAATGGTATTACCAATTCTTGGGTTTATTTTGTTTAGCCCATATACAACACATTTTCCTGAATTAACAAAGCAGGAATTCTGAATTTATAAGCACAGTTGAGGGCTCTTGCCCGAGTTGATCAACTACTTTAACACACCAACTTATTTTAAAATTCACAATGGCGCATGTGTACACGCGCGCGCGCGCGCGCGCGCGCACACACACACACACACACACACACACACAGACAGCTAATTTAGTTTTATCTTTGCTCTGACGTACTACTTTGCCACTAGCAATTTTGGTATCATAACTGCAATTTTAATTTGTGCTGGTGAGCTCAGAGTTTGTTATATTTTTGAAGCTAATCACACTTGGGGAAAAATAATGAATATACATAAACCTTGATTGAGCCTCAAATAGAAAACAAGTTATGTAAACAATGCTGAGAATTCTAAATACCCCATTATGTAGTCCTTATCTTTGTAGCGTTTGGGTCAAGAAATTGTTTTGGATAGTAGCTTGTTTCACAGTGAGAACAATTATCCCCCACACCACCCCCTCAGGCTGTTTGCTATATGCTGCTTGCTGGGAATAACTGTTACTGAAGAGAGCAAACAACTGAATAGTAATTCAAGGATTTGGGTATTAAGTACCTCAGTAAACAGATTAGTTTCATAATATTTATGTAATTCTGGAGAAGCCAATTAAACAGGTCAGACAAGTCGTGACCTTGTTACATTGGCAAACAATATGGAATCATTCTTTTAAACAATTTTTTTTTTTTTTTTGGTTTTTCGAGACAGGGTTTCTCTGTGTAGCCCTGGCTTTCCTGGAACTCACTCTGTAGACCAGGCTGGCCTTGAACTCAGAAATCCACCTGCCTCTGCCTCCCAAGTGTGGGATTAAAGGTGTGCGCCACCACTGTCTGGCGGAATCATTCTTTTAATTGATATCCTTCCATTCAAACTGGAAATGATGGCACTGTAATCAAAATCATTGCACTCTAAGTGTATGGTATCCCCAGTCCCCATACAGCTGGGAAGTGTGAAGCCCTTCTGTTCTTTATGTGAGGATACATTCTACACACTGGGGTGAGTTACCATTTACAATTCTTTATACCTTGAGTCCTTGTATTGGATACTCTGATTACTCTGTCTCTAAAAGTAAATGGTTTAACTAGTCTTCATATTTAAAATTTGGGGGTGTGTGTGTAGCCCGCACACATGTGTGCAACTGCCCTGAGGTGGACTGTATGTTGACCCTCACGGGTGCTGGGAACTGAACTGGAGTCCTCTGTTGTCTCCTTTTCAGGAACCAAGAGTTACAGACATAGAAGCAGCTGTCTAAATATTTCTTATGCTGTCATTCAACTGTAATCCTATGATAATTTGTGTACATTTAGTATATAAAATGCCATATGCATTTTTGTACAAAAGCTTTGTTATTGTTAATTGCACCAAGTATCTGTCCAAGAGCTGTGTAGAGCAAACCAAAATGCCTGTGTCTATATGCTGGATATTTTCAGAGCTGAAGCTCTCCAGCCACCCTGCAGTTGCTGTCTTTTCTTGTGTAGCACTAGGTGAGCCCAAGACCTGTATTCACAAGAACTCTTCCAGAGTAAAATGGTCACCTCGAAGTCCATTCTTGCTACTAAATTTTCTTGAGGATGGGTCCTGAATAATCAGGACACACATAATTGCCTGATAAGATCCTGGTTTCTGCGGGGCTCTCCAGATACTTGGTTTGCTCAAGGAAGGTTCCATGCATGGGGGCGTTTCCCACAATTTACTGTTTATTGTGTCCTTGAGAAGGGTACCATATTAGCACATGAACATAACGAGGACAGAGGGGCCCACAGTTTGTGTTCATCCAGTGACTAAGGTCTGAAGTGCCACATAAGATTCCCTTCTGCACATGTGTTTGGTGTCTGAGTGATCCTGACAGTCAGCCCTTCATAAGAGGAAAGAAGCTGGAAAGCCCTGGCAACAGCAAACAAACCTAATTTGGTTCTGATGGGCTCTATCCAATGCCTTAAATCTGTAAAGGACATCTCTGAAACATTCATGAAGTTAACCAGTTAAGAAAAAGAGATTCTTTTAGTGGGAAACACATTATTTAAAATAAAAAACAACAAAAAATCCTAATGTCTTAGTCAACTGTACTGTGATTTTATTTTATCATTGTAGTATACAGAACATGTGTGATGGTTTGTATATATCTGGCTGAGGGAGTGGTCCTCTTAGAAGATGTGCCCCTGTTGAAGTAGGTGTGTTACTGTGGCTATGTGGTATATGGGCTATTTATTTATTTATTTATTTAATATATATGAGTACACTATAGCTGTCTTCAGACACACCAGAAGAGGGCATTGGATCCCATTACAGATGGTTGTGAGCCACCATGTGGTTGCTGGGAATTGAATTCAGGACCTCTGGAAGAGTAGACAGTGCTCTTAACCGCTGAGCCATCTCTCCAGCCCAAGTGTGGGCTTTAAGACCCTCATCCTAGCTGCCTGGAAGTCAGAATTCTGATAGCAGCCTTCAAATGAAGACATTGAACTCTCAGCTCCTCCTGCATCAGGCCTGTCTGGATGCTGCAATGCTTCCGCCTTGATGACAATGGACTGAACCTCTGAAAGGCAGCCTCAATTAAATGTTGTTCCTATAAGAGTTGCCTTGGTCATGTGTCTGTTCACAGCAGTAAAACCCTGACTAAGACAACATGGAAAAGGGATTTCTAGTTGATAAGGAAACAAATCTGTGTGTGTTCACTACAGAGCATCATAAGGACCTCTATCATCATATCCAGAATAAAAGTTTCTTGCTCTATGTTCAGCTGTGGGCAAACCTAGCTTAGAGCACACAGGGGAGATAGGACAAGAGATAACTAAGTTATTCTTGGTCTCATATTTACATATATTATGTGGAAGAAAAATTCATATGTTATGAGCAGCCAAGAAATACCTGTTTATATGTACTTATGTATTATAATATGTGGGATTTATATGTAATATTTATGTATCATTTACCTGCATATATGTATGCTTATGAGATTTTTATATATATTACATATATTTTATATATTATTTATATCTGTCTATAATAAAACATATAATTTATATATTTTATATAATTCATATAATTATATAATTCATATAATTATATGAATTATAAAATATATAGTTATATTTAAAGTCTATGTTAATATAATTAATATAATATAAATTTATATGCAAATATCTTATATAAATATAAAAATCACATATAAATATATAAATATGAATATATATTTCCTATGCTTTCTTCCTCTATTTAAGTTTCTGTGGTTTCCTTTCCTGCTCAAATCCTCCCATTTTTTCCACCACCTGCCATATATATTGTTATAACAAGAGGAAAAGAATCCTGCCTGTTGTCCTTTGCTCCTGGTAAATTCAGTTAGGGTGTGGAGAACGTGAGAAAAACATGGAAGCATTTTTTGGACTTCTAAACACATCCCTGAGTTCAGTAATGGCTTAAGTATTATTCAGAATCCTGTAGAAAGTTATATCTGAATCACTAGGGGAAACTAATCTCTCAAGAAGTTTAAATGTAATAAGGAGTCCGGCCCTCTCTTTCACACCACAAATAAATTTTAGAACATTAGAGATGAAGGTATCATATTTTAAAAGCCTGCCTGGAAAGTCTACCATTTAGTCACTTCCCTCAAGTAAGTCTCTCACAGCTGAGACTCTGCTCCCGTGTCATTTTCATAAGCAGTATTTCTTTAACTAGGATTGGGTACCTTGACAACTGATTGAAAAACACGTTGACTAAAATGGTCTTAATAAGCATACCTCACGACCTTCCTCCCCTGCGGTCTCATCAGGAGGCAATAAACTTAGCTCAGCATCCTTCATTCTCACAGAAAACCTATCTGTCAAAGAAGTAATTACCTAGCCAGATGTACGCCCCTCTGAGGCTAGCCCAGAAATCATTATAATACTCTGTAATTACTGTTTATTATTTTATCTGTTCATGTCAGTTGAAGAACAAAAAAATAGTGCCCGTCAGCTGGACAATCCTATCATAACGAGAGGTAGCTGGTATTATGTAAAAGCTTTCATTGTCTGTACTTTCTTTGCCATGGCAACTTACAATGAGCCTGCTTCTAAGCAATTTGTAGCTCAGCCACAGTCCCTAACCCTCTCACACTGGACGTGGCATTTCATCTAGCAGTATCTGAATGTTTAGCCTGACCACGGGTGTAGGTGTACTCTTGACACAGACTTGCATGACAGGCTCCACCATTTTCTGTCCAGGGATAGCCACAGGGATTGTTCTGGGCAGATGCTATTCTATTAGCAGTTCAGAACTGAAATCTTTCAACCCCTTGCCGTAGCCTGGTCAGGGTTGGGAATGCATGCCTAGGGGTGCTCCCTGCATCTCAGTGGGGTGCTCTTAGCTGGACCCTGGCTTTTGAGGCTCTGTATTTGTAACCACTGTGGCTCGTTGATCTTCTTCAAGGAGAGTTGATACTGCTCACCTGACGCAATAGGAAGTTGAGAGAGTCACAGGGTTGTGTATACAGCTTGCTTTTCTAACAAAGAATACATTCCTTTGGTTGATCTAAACACGCACATGTGTGACCTTTAAAATATTGAGGCCATTGTATTTTAAAGTATTAAAGAGTTGAAGGAGCCAGAGACTTAAGACTTACCTAATTGTAGCTTAATATTGGCCACCAATCACAAATGCTCCAAGGAATAAAAACTATACTAAATGACAGGTGAAGATATGGTGACATAGTTCAGAGCAACCCCCTCTTAGGTTTCTAAGTCATTGTTATTTCAACTGAAACTTGCTAAGAATGACAATATTCTCTAGTTACACAGAGAAGTCAATGCAGTTAGGTTTGTCAAGGATTTGACACAAGGTCTGGCACACAGTACTCCATGGTAGCAGTTTCTTCTATGCTAACAGACTACTGTGTATCCCAAGATCTTGAAGCCAAAGGTTCGCTGAAGGAAGCAGATACGAGCATTATATGAGGAGGTGGGTTGAGGTCGGATCCTGTACAAGTCGACTGGAGAACTCAAGGGTAGCTGCCGCATTACAGAGGCATGATAGAAATCTACTGAAGAAGGAATAAATACGCTCAAGGAGCACATTCAGACTGCGTCTTCACCAAAGGACCTCTCTTGATTCAAAGCCATGCCTTCAAGAACATGTTTATTCCTTTCTTGACCTGTTTTAAAAGAGCCAAGTGACAAATATTGCTACTTCCTCTCTTCTTTTTGGTGTGTGAGCATGACACCTTCCCCTCACTGACCTCAATATAAAGAGAATGTTAAAAACAAAGGAAGGCTGAGATTAGAGTTACTTGGCTAATCATCATAACAAATAGAATTTAAGTAAAATGGTTCTAAAACATTTCCAAGGTGTCAGATTGCTTTAGAGAATGGGTTTTAGATTTTCATCAGAAAACAGGACCTAGACTCTCGGGTTAAATGAATGAGTGGCCCATTGACATCTGTCTAATGGAACCTTCTGTAAGTTAATTTAAGTTCTCAGCTATGTTTTCCACTTTTTCTTTCTTTCTTTTTTCTTTTTTTGGTTTTTCGAGATAGGGTTTCTCTGTGTAGCCCTGGCTGTCCTGGAACTCACTCTGTAGACCAGGCTGGCCTTGAACTAAGAAATCTACCTGCCTCTGCCTCCACTGCCCGGGCATTTTCCATTTTTTCAATGTGGTAAGTGATGCCAGCCTCCGAGTTGTTGTGAAGATGTTGTAAATCATCACAGTCACTAACCCTTCCACTGGATCCATGGGTATTTTTACTGTAATATTCTCCTTGAGCTTATTTTAGTATTATCTTAATAAATGATATCAAAGTTAGAGTTCTCTTACAAAAACATATGTTTGGTTATTACATTAAGAGGCAAAATATATAATAGAGATTTATTTGAAATCCTAGCTTCCTAGGAGTTTCCTACTGAACTTGGAAATAAACCTTAAACTAATCCAAAAGCTTGGGTTAACAAGGACTTGGAAGAAAGCACGAGGAAGCCTCAGTGTACACCATGGTCTGAGATTGATCCTAAGATGACTGACCAAGCCTACAGGCATTTTCAGAATTCTTAGAGGACCCCTTGAAGTAACACACAGCTAGCATCTTAGGGGAAGCTTCAAGAATTCCTGTTTCCAGCATTCTTTGAAACATTACCTATTCTCACACATTATATTTTTAACTGCGGTTTAAAAAGATGACGCTTTCATTTTGTGGCAGTCTTCCTAACCTAATTAAGCAATCAAGTGATTTGTTATTTCAAGCATATCCCATTGTCTTTCTTGCATTTTGATTAACACACTAAAAAAAATTCTCTGCTGATATGCTTATTGGGCCTGAGGACCATTTACAGAACTGTAATCTTGTAAGTGAAAATGAGGATGTAAATTTTCAGAAACACGACAGGAACGCTAGAATGAAATGCATTTCTTTCCTCAGGAGGAAATTACCATGGAAGAGGTCAGTGTGTAATAGATCCCAGCTCCCACTCCGATGTTGAAAAGAAACACTTTGACCCAGGCCCAGCCTTCAAGCATACATTTACTTTGGAAGTTCCAAGCATGGCTCCTGTAATTTTCCTGGGTTCTGTGTGCCTGTAACTAATGTAAGAACTTTCTCAATGTGCCTGTAAATTGTGTGTGTGTGTGTGTGTGTGTGTGTGTGTGTGTGTGTGTGTGTCTTTGTGTGTGTGTGTGTGTCTGTGTGTCCATCCATCCATCTGTCTGTCACCTGATTCCGTGTATGGCTATATGGGATATGCATGTGAGTATAGGTGGTAATATTGGAAATCATTTTAATGGCCACTTTTAGTCATCATATTTAGTGCTTCCCAAATATGGTACTCAGTTGGATACAGTGTATGGACCTTCCAGGATGTTCCTGGGGTTGGTTAATCACTATTGATTCAGTTTCTAATCTTCATACTTTTGTTCTTGGCATGGGTTAGTCACTTAATAGCACTAGTGTGTCATGAAAAAGCATTTAGTGACCTGTAGGTCTTATTTTGTTTTTGTAGCAAGGAGGAAAATAAATTGTGCTTTTTGATCATGAGAAAGTGGTTCTTGGATCAGAATACTACAACATTCACTGACAAATCAGGATTCAGACTTGTCCTTGATGAAGAAGACCAGGAGGCCACTAAACAGCATTCTTTCCAAGTTCCTTTCTGTGAATTGGATCACCAGGCAATGCACACATGTCTACTTGGTAGTAAGAATCAGAGAGACTGTCGGGAACTATCTTCTTTGAGGTTTCCTGTAGGGAAGGGGATTTGAGTCTGACAATCTAAGAGCAAAGAATTTTGTCTATGATGCGGGCTGCACAGAAGGGCTGCCAAGCTAGGGTGAGGAGCACATGTCCAGGGTGAGGAAATATTCTTCCCTGGGTTGTATTTAGGCCGGAGCTCTAAGAATTAGAAAATTCTAAGACTTCATAAGACACATGCCCCAACCACTACACCCCAGAGGTCCAGAAAGTGATGAAGAAGATAAACTTGCCATGGCTAAGATGAAAAGGGAATTTAATATAGGTAAATAAATGAAAAATTATGTTTGTTATGTAGCTGCTTGGTACACATCCCCATTTGTTCTAATTCGTAACATAGCTCTAATGTGTCTCTAGTTGAGCATGCTGTCTATAACCCTTGAATTTGGCCAACTGTGAACTTCTGAACAGGACATAGTAAATTTCACTCTTGTGGTTACTCAAGGTCCGAATCAGCACACTCAGGATATATTATTTCTTCTAAATATAACTTAGAATCTGATATTTTCTCTTAGAAAGCAGAATGATGCAAACTCAGAAGAGTGCTTCTTTAAATCAATGCCTTTTTCTATTTATAGATATGTGTTGCCCATACATGGAGTAGGGAAAACAAATTGGTGGCTATGGTTTGAGCTGTTTAGTCGTACGGTTGATGGTGCACACCTGTAACCCCAGCACTTGGGAGACTGAAGCTTGTAAAGACTGCTGAGTTCCAAGGCCGACTGGGTTATAATCCAACATGGACTAGGTTACACAGTGAGACCCTACCTCAAAACATCAAATGAACCCTCCTTCAAAAAACCCTGCCCCAAACCTAGAAAGAAAAAAACACCAGAATGAAGTAAAAATAAACATATCCAAATGAAAAGACTTAGCAGAGTTCAGCACATGGTAGTTCTTAATAGAGAGTGAATGAACTCTCTATTAATGAACAAATAAGAAGTTTCAGTTAATATTCATCATGGATATCATTACTTTCTAGAAAATCTAATGAACAGATAAATGACATTTTGATTGTTTAGAATGTGATGTGGTATCAAGCAGTGAAATATAAGTCTTTTGATAATTTACAGGGGGAAGCCTGCATTCCAGCGAAGCTCATTCATGAAGGTTGCCTTTTTTGCTGTCTCGATGCTTAAGTTAAAAACCTAGCCTGATAAGTTATGCAATGGAAATCTTTTGTCTTACCTCCAATTTAGTGCAATATGAATGAGAACACCACCCATTTATAGAAACAGGGTTTCTTTAAGGAAGTATACCTTTGAAGGAGAAGAACTATCCATGTATCAAAGTGAAATGGAATCAGAACTTGCTCAAGAAAACACATTTATTATGAGAAAGTGTCTGCTTAGAGAATGATTAATCTTTTTTTCTCTCTCCATGTCTTTCCCCCAAGTTTTAAATAAATGATGCTACAGAGATATTCCTGTAAAGCAACTGTAAGTGTAGACTGTGACAGAATAAGGTGGTATAATGTTGACTCTGTGAGGCTGGCTGCCCCTCCCCCATTTCCTTTCAGTCCTCTTGAGTTGGTGCTAGGTATTTGGCAATTGCCCCTAATGATGTGCTCCTACACTCCGGAGCATGCTGGCCAAGCAATGAGTTAGCAGTTCTTGCAGAAAGTTAGGACGTGGCACACATAAGTGCAGAGTGCAGGTCCAGCGCAAGGATGACAGATGGTGAGGTAGGCATTATCTCCTGTTTCCATACAAGAGAAGGACCAGAGAGGAGGAGCGTCTGTTCTGAGGCCACAGGAGGCATTTAACCCAAGTCAAACTGATCCTACACCTGGGATGTTGTCATAGGACTCTTCACTTTGCACCATTCCAACGGTTCCCACCTTAACTCCATCTTCATCCTGAGCATAAGGTTCATTCTAGTCATGGGGCTTTGGGACCTGGCTGATCTGTCTAACCTCATTTCTCAGTGGAGCCTGTGTGCTTCCAGTCTGTCCCACAGAAGAATGCCTTTGCCCATGCTGTCTTCTGAGCCTGTTCACTCGTCCTATATAGGCCCTCAGCTGAGAGCTTCCCATCTCCAGGAAATGCCCATGACCTCTCTGCCCCCAGTTTGAGTTAGCTTCCCTCCCTCTGGACTCCTCTAAAGTCCTGTTTGGTCAGCAAATGACTGCCCAGGGACCATATCTATCTATGGCAAGTTTTTGTAGGCACAAGCTAAGGTGATTTATATATTTTTAAAAGTTGAAAACAATCAAAAGAAGATTAATATTTCATGAGATGCAATTCCAATCTCAAAATAGTTTTATGGGAACATAGCCACGCCTGTTTGTGCCATGCTATCTGGGGCTGTTTGCATTCTCTATTGGCAAAGCCGAATGCTTCTAAGAATCCTTGTGGGCTGTTAAGTCTAAAATATTTACTACCTGGTATTCTGAAAAATAAGTTTGCCACTTCTAATCTAAATCACAGTCAGTGTTTCTGTGTGGTGTTTCCTGCCTTTGTAGGCAGGGATTGAATTTTACTTAGCTTTGTCTCTTCTGCTCCTGGCCATGGTGGTACTTAGAAAGTAGGTAATTTGTATACACATGTCAAATTTATAATTCCAGACTTGTGTGGTTCAGATGCTTGTGAGCAGCCTTCCAACTACCTAACGGATTCTTGTCTTTTCATGGCAATGAGAATTCGGAAGCTAATCTGGCTTACTGCTATTTTTAAAAGTTCTTTCTTCTTTAAAACATGACATTATTTCCAAGATTTATGAAGCAATTACCACTTGTTAGCATGTATACTATTTTTACATTAAAATTAGGTATCACATTGATATATTACAGTGCTCTGTTCTAGGCTAATGAGTAATTGATTTTTAAAGAGAAAAATTGAGGCAATATATTATATTTTGTGTCTTTAGTAAGACAAAAAAGAGGAATGTGTAACATTATTGACTTTCCCTCCCTCCTTTGTCCCTCCTTCCCTCCCTCTCTTCCTTCCTTTCTCTCTCCCTCTTTTCTTCCCCTCTTCCTTAATCTCCTTCTCTTTGACACAGTCTCCGTCTATTGCTCCCTCTCCAGCTAACTAGAACTGGCTGTCCTCTACTTACTACTTCATACATGTTGAAATTACATGCATATGCTGCCATGCCTACCAATGTCTGTCTTACTGATGCAACTTCAGGTGCCCAGTGCAAGGTCTGATCTAGACTGAATCAGATGCTCCAATAGAGTGAGGTGTAGGAGTCTGAAATAATGAGAGGAGACGTAAGTGTGTGTGTGTGTGTGTGTGTGTGTGTGTGTGTGTGTGTGTGTGTTTCTCGTATTGTATGTGGGTAGTCACTACTTATCTGACTTTCTCCTCTTGTGGGATCACAACAAAGCTTGGATGACAAAGGTAACATAGGTGCAGAGAGATCATAGTTTGGCAAGGATCCTCCTCTATGTTCAAATAAGGCTGGTGGTTTCTATTACTTTATATATCACGTGCTGTTTTGGAATTATTAATAGCCAACCTTCTAGAATTTGTGTTTCCTGGACATTCTTTAAATATATGGTAATTTAGACTATATCTACCATTATGAGCTTGGTCTAGAGACCTCACTGCAAAATCATTTCCAAAAGAAGCATAATAGGTAAGAAAAAATCAGATACTAACTGAATATCATCATACCAACATAGCCGTCATAGCTAGACCAATTGGTCAGTTACTATAGTCTGGATAATTTTAATTCAGGATAGCACTTTTGTTTTTCCTTTTGTAGTGCTGTAGATTCAACCCAGGGATAATACCTTAATATATTTCATTCAGTTCATCTGATTTTCTATGATTCTAGCTCAGGCCACTTTAGTTCATGTTTTATGTTCAATATTGGGGATACAATGAATTGATTGATTTTAATTTCCTCGTGGGGCCAACATATATTAGGCATTGTTAGATGACAGCTATCCATGAGGGAATTAAGCAGTGTCTCTGGAGAGAACAGTTCACAGAACAGAGCTGCTGATCCCTGGCATGCGACAAATGATAGAAAGCGATACCTCCAGTGGGTCATAGGAACGCTGAGAGAGGAACACTGATGGCATCTGTCGCTGCTAATGATTAAATAACTCAGTCTCTTGAGTGACAAAAGGCATTTGCAGGACATAGGCAAGAAACACAGCCATCAGGGACCGAAGGAAAGCAATATAGATAGGACAAGAGGTAAAGATGACAGAGAAGGTGTGGGCATATATAGGATATTTCCTGAAGAATCTAATATTTCCTATACTGTCCTTTTCCAAACTGAAAAAGAAGGGGCTGAAAGGAAGAGAAAAAGAAGCCGGATGAAGGTCTTTACCTCACTTGTTGGAGACCTGATTTCTGATGATTAAGAGCCAATTAAACCTACCCAGAGACTTAGTGGCTGCCTGTGATTACTGCCTTCCCACTGGGAAGTCTCTGCTCACAGTTCCACACCTGTTCTTTTTGTCTGATATAAACTTGTAAATATCAACCTTTCCCCCCTTTTTTGTGTTGTCATTGAAAAGCACACAAATTCCTTCTGGACACTGTTTCCAGAAGAAACAAGACACAGTGAAAGAACGGAGTGAAGAGCAGCTGCTCGGTGCCCATCAGGGCATTTGCTGGTCATCTGCCGAGTTGCTGAGATGTGCATGAGGTGGCACTTGCATGGACAGTTGGATACCGTTACTTTGTCAAAATAATCTAGAGACAGAGTATTAATTATGAGTCAATGGATGATCTTTGTGCAGCATTATGTTCTAGAGCTGGGATGATGGTCAACTGAGAGGACATGTGCAGGCAGAGGGATCTGGTGGCATCACCAGGCTGGCTTGGCAATGGAGGTGTCGCAAGGAGCTAGAACCAGCTATTTCCTTACCCTGGGACTTCCTCTCAAGCCACTGACTTCCAAACCTTGGTCTCTTTGGTCTGAAGGGATGATGATACATATCTCATGGAATTATGCTCACTGTTAAGCAAAACCAAACTAGCGAATGCATAGCATTCTATTATAATTCTTATTTTCTTAGTATCAGGAGTCCTCCACCCTTTTCTTTTAAGGCTAAAATAAACTGCTCTTGGTGTCTTTGATCAATGCATTCTTTCATGGTATTAACTTTAGGAAGGATGATTGGTATCTCTTAGAAGTTCTCAGTCAGAAATGGAAATGTCTTAGGAGCTGGAGGGATCCTGCAGGTAAGGCCCTAATCATGACAGCTGGGGAAAGAAGACTTAACTCAGTCTTTGAGTGAGCTTGTCTGGAGTCTGTTTTAGACAGTAAAAAGGAAGACCAAGTAGGATCCATACTGCTTACCCTCCTTGGTTTTAGGTTAGAGCCGTCTTGTTCCAATACAGAGTGTTCACTTCTTTCAGACAGTGCTGTGTTTGCTTTAAGTCTCTTCTTTTGCTGTTTACACATCTCCAATTCCACAAATAGTTCCTTGGCTGACGCTGTGTCTGCCCTCTGCATGACCCCGATTTCCTGCTGCGCTTGCTTTAGAAAGTTAATGTCCCTCTAGTTAAATGTGTTACTAGAAATGAATGTAGCCTCCCTGCCCCTCAGCACAGGGGCAGGGGCTCCGTGGCTGGAGACTCATCTTAAAAATGAATAATCCTAGTTGATAATAGACACCACTGTTGTTTTACATTTCAGGTTAAATCACTTTGAAATTTGACATGGAGGGAATGCCAAGGATCATGTAGATAGAGCAAACAAACAAAAAGAAATGGCTTCCTTCTGACTCACTCAGGATGAAAAACAATCTGCTGTGCTTGCTACCTTGCTTGCAAGCAAATATTAAGTTTTAGCATCTTTAACGATTAGCTCTATATGAATGTCAGCTGGCAGTTATGAGCCAAAATCTATATATGTTTTGATATCTGGGGGAGAATTTTAAAGGATACTTCTCTATTTAATTTAGCTTGAGGATAGCACTCTCTTACCTTTAACTCATATAATGAATTTTAGTTCCCTGGCACTGAACCCTATTGTGTGAATACTAAACATGCCTTTGTCAAGGGGAAAAAAAAAATTACAGCCTTGATCATAATACATTTGTAGGGAGCTTTTCATTTGAGGATCTGGCTAAAATGCACCTTGTAATTTTATGTTTGCTGGCCTTAGCATTATATGTTAACACTAGAATCTACAGCTTCACAGAAAATGCTTCCTTAGCCACCCAAGGTCGGGCTGGCTAGTTGTCTGAGGGAGGCACAGTTCAAGAGTGCAGATGTGGGTACCTTGAGCAGTTAGCTAAACAACACATCAAAGAGGGAAATGGAGAAGATCTTACCTTGCCTTGGGACTCTGTAATACACAGGGTTTCCCCTCCCAGAGTTCTTATCTAGGTTCTTAGAAAATGCTTTAATAGAACAGGTTGTGCTATTAGCAAGGTGAACAATTCATTTTAGATGAAGGCTACTGGGATGAAGCACAATATAAGCAGAGTTCTTCCAAGGGTTGAATTGCTAGGATGGGCGTAGCCTGAGGACAGATGTGTTTCAGAAAATGAAATTTCAGAGAGAAGAAAACAGGCTAAAGAGGGTCAGAGGGTCGTGAAAGGAGGTGAGCTGAAATGTGTGCTATTCTCCTTATTCTCCCTCTCACCCCCTCTCATTATTTGCGGAGTGAAAGTTAAGATCTTGACCACTTGGTTACACAACAACAACGCACAGTGATTGCCAACTCATTGAATCCGATTAGGTATTTATTAGCTGGGGCAAAATTATTAGGCAAGGCAACAGGACGTTGCTCAGGGACCAGGCCCTGCCACTTCTAGTCAAACTGATGCTGTTCCTACAGATTCCAGCTCATGGGGGTCTCCATCAGGTACCAACTTGATAATGAGAATTGCGCAGACTCTGTCCTTTCTTTTGACTTCTGCTTCTGGGCCAATTAACTGAGTTTGTCCTGGGCATGTTATCATAAAAGAAGCATCTGGAAGAGAACTCTGGAATCTTAAAACAATCAAATCACCAGCTTGGAGAACTGAGGCTAGCACTGAAATTTCCTTTCTGTATCCATGTGTTTAGCCAACCCTTAACTGAAACAGTTGAAATAATTGCATTTGTACTCAACATGGACAGACTTTCCCACAGTTTCTTCTGGTCCCCATTCCTTCAGCCATACAGTACAGCGACTATCGGCACATCAGTTACATTGCGTCATGATTGACAGGTAAGCGTGCAGAGAGTGAAGTGCACAGCAGGACTGCGCAGGCTATCTGCAAAGATTAGCCATTTCATATATAGAACTTGAACATCCTCAGCTTGCAGGCATACACTAGGGTTGAAGAGGATGGGCCTAGAACTAACACCCAACAAGATACTGAACATCAGTTGTATTGAGAAATATCTCCTATCTTACTTCTCATAAAATATGCTGCGGATTATGGCTAAATATTATCAAGAGAGGAGAGAATTTGCTGGGCTAGTTTCTGGACGCTCTCACAACTGCTTCTCAGTTAATGAGGAGACATCCATTAAAATCCTGTACGTACTTCCTGCTCACATACCCCAGACACACGGCTCAATTTGACATAGTGCTGAATGACGCAGTGTGTGGTATCTTGCTACTATTTTCAATCTCATTTGCTTTCATGGTTATGTAGAGAGCAAAAAGAGAAAAGACAGCGAAGGCTGGAAGAGCAGAGCAGGTACCATGAAACCTATATACACTCATCCAAGATTACCTAGCAGGGATAGTTTAAAAAGCAATGCTGTGAGCTAATTTGTATTTATTTTTCAGTAAGTTCATTAAACGGTAATGAAATGACAAGCTGTCCAACAATATAAGGCATGGGGCATTTCTATTGCTCCGTTGTCGTCTCTCTGTAGCTTTGGATGCACACTGTCAGGTGTACCAAGCTTGTCTCTCCATCATAGAGTATGGTTTCTTTGCATGTATGGGATCTGCCCATCCATTTAGCAATGTTGTTTCTACTTTTTTTGACTATTGGGAACAATGTTGCTGCAAGCATCAAATAAGCATGCACATATGTGGCTAGCTGATAGACGTGGTTGTATCAGCGATGGGGGAACACACATATTCCTTGAATCAAACTTTGGTACAAAAAATATTAAAAGTTAACGAAGCCTTTTCTCTTGTTTAGAAGAACTGGCAGCTACGTGCTGCTCTCTACTGAGAACTTCCACCTCGTGTTAGTTACCTCAGTTGTGAACTCAGCAACGAGGCTGTGTTTAATATCCCAATTTTATGGATGAGCAGACCGAGGGGCTGAAAGGTCGTGGGTTTTCGATTCAGGGTTTGCAGTGCCAGTTTGTGTCCTTTCTGCTGCACCACGGTGGCTCTCAGGAGAGCGTCTGTTCATGGCTGACTTGCATCTCTACAGGATACCAAGGAGGCAGGGACAAACACTGGCATTTTCAGACACCTACTTATTATTAGGCTCTGGCCTGTAATGACTGTTAGATCGCGCCGTAGGCATGCCTCTTGGCGAGCGAGGTCAGGCCACACAGAAAGCATTCTATAAAGTTAAATTCCCGTCGGGAAGCTTTTAAGGTGTTTATATTTTAATGATGTTATTAAAATGAAAGTTCAGACTTGCATAATTCATGTGTTCAGTGCTTCTTTTAAAATCCCTGCCACTGAACTTTTTTTTCCCCTTTCCTTTTCTTTTCCTTCCTTTTCTTTTTTTAAATTTTGGTGAGATTCTCAAAGTACAAACAGGTATTTCAAGGAAGAGTAAGGTAGATCTCTAGGTATACTGAATGGGAGCTTCCCAGGTAGTGAACTCTTCAGGCTAGGTTTCTCCTGTGTTATAGACAATACTATAAAAACCAAGTTGTTTTTCAATGGGAACAACCTGTACTAAGAGCAGCTTACAAATAAATGGTTTGATAATGTCTAGGAATTAGGATATTCTTGAAAAATGTTGTCTTTGGCTTTGTAAGGATTTATTATTTTTTTATTTATTTTTTAACTTCCAGTGACTGTTGCAGGTTTATTCAGATTGCTATCAACAATGCTGCTGGGTTGCGTGTGTTCTGATGGATTTAAAGCTACAAATACAGTTGATGAAAGTCTAGAAATTTACAAGTTGATCACTGAATTTTCTTTCATTTTCTATTTTTTTTTTCTTAAGGGGCAACTCTTTGCAATCAACAGGGGTTGTCTTTTAAGCAACACTTTTTCCCCCTTAGGTTCTGAACTTAGGGTAATTGCATCTTACTTTAAAATCTCCTTATTTATGCATGATGAGACTGTATAAATACAACATTTTATTTTTCAGCACCAGGAGCTGGTTGCAGAGGCAATAGTAGCAAGCACATTGAGGGATGTTAGAAAAATGAAGACTCCCCCATTGCCTTTCTTTCTCTTACTAATACTTAGGGACTGTATCACAGGGATACTGAGAAAAGCTTGCTTTCTATCTGTTGAATTGGCTTGATGACGAGAAAGAGCTGTAACTTATTTATTTTTTTACATTTCTTTCTACCCAAGAGCTCATTATTTAAGTATTGTTTAGAAACTTTTGGTTAAAAGAGTTTTCTAAATAGAGTTTTATTTACTAAATATATGATAATATATCCAGAGAAGAAGCTACACATGCAGCCGATGCAATGGCTGCTTACCACATATGGCCTGGAAGAGCTCTGTTACATACCAGTGGACAGACCAAAATAATAATGAATGTGACATATCTCAGTTGTGTACAATTGCACATATTTGTGCATGTATACACATATATGAATATGTGTTCATGTGTGTAAATGATACAGGCAGAGAAGAGAATCTGGAACTACATGCAATCTTAAGTAGTGTCCTTGAGATGACTTCCTCTGGGGACTGACTGGGGCACTGAGGTTGTCATTTGCATCCTAAAGGAAGTGATGAGGCCATGGTTTACTTTAACTTTATTTCTCATGCTCTGATGACTTAAAGGCTGTTATTCTAGTAACATCTTGAAACACCGCCATTTGTGAGCACATTTTGTTCCTTAATGAATCAGAAAATGGAAGATCATGAACAAATCAGTCTATCAAGTAGATAAATATTTAATCTTGCAGTCACATATGTATGTGCAATATTGCTGCAAGCTGACTATCACTAAAAGTACATTAGGCTCCTTGTTAATGGGGGGAACATGTTAATTAATTACATAGCCATATTGTTGCCTGGCATCAATCATTCGAAATCTATGAATTTCTTAAGGCAATCGATCTTACTGCTTTAGTTTCAGATAAAGGCAGTTTCAATATCCCCAAAAGATTAAAAAATGCGCTTATTTCAGGTTATCAAGTTAAAAAGTTACTTTTCCTTGATAAACACTGAAGATGATGATGATGATGATGATGATGATGATGATGATGATTATTATTTTGGTGTGGGGAAAAAACAATAGGAAGCCCTTGAGAATAGCACACAGCCAAAGAAAGGGCTTTTGGATGTCACAAAGACAGTGGCTGCTATGCTCTTCTGACCCCCTCATCTGAGGAAGACAGCTCATAAAGTAGTAGGCATTTCATATTGAATCCTGGCCTCATCCTCTCATCCTGGACAAAAGATAAGACCAGGGATTTATTCTGTGCCTTTACCTTTTCCCTGGAGAATGTGTTTATGACCACTGAGGGGTAACTACAATAATGTGTTTATGTCTGTGCAACTCATCTCTTGAGGAGAGAGTAAGCCACTCTATTTTGAAGCCATTAAGGCTGATGGAGGAAGAATAAAATGAGAATTACATAATATTTCTGAAGATGCTCACTAATATATCCTGTCTATCTCAAGAATTACATCTTCTGGTTTTATTTGTTTCTCAAGGTGCTACTATGATAGTACTGGTATATGAAGCCAAAAGAATTTTACTTAGGAGAAGAAAAATTAAATCAGAGCAGTCAGAAGAGAGAGAACAAGCCAGCAAATAGGTAGAGCTTCACCGTTTGTGCCTGGCTAGGTGAGGTTTGTTCATGTAACATGTATGTGACATAGATGTGAGAATGGGAGACCAAGTTGAAACTGTCTTTATAGTAGGCATTAGGAAAGCATGTGGCATGGCTGGAGAAGGAAAGCATATGCATCTATGCATGAAACGAGGAGTGAGGGTTAAGGAATATGTCCTCTTAAAAGTGGTGACGGGTTTGGGAGAACTTGGCATGCGAGCAGATGAACTATATTGGATCCCCAGTTCCCATGGAGCCAGGTGGGCATGGCAACCTGCCTCTAATCCTAGTACTTGGGAGGCAGAGACAGAGAATGTCCTGGGCAAGATGGCTACTTAAATTGGCAAAACGGATCAAGCTCTGGGTTCAACTGAGAGACCCTCACTGAATATAGAGGATGAGAACTAGTGAGGGAAACACCCAGTCTCAACTCCTGGCCTTTATACATACATGTGCCTGTATACATTCATGTGTTTGCACACATGCATATGCACACCACACATATGAATACACACAAAAGTAGAAATGGCTATATAATAACTACTTTTTGTTGTTATTTTAGACAGGGTCTCACTCTAGAGCCAATGAGAGCCTGGAACTCCTGATTCTTTTGCCTCAGGTTCCTGGGTGATGAGATTCCAGGTGTCTGCTACAATGCATGGCTACCCTTTTTTAATAATATGATGACTCGTTCTTTTCAAGATTTATTTTCCTTTATGTGTATGGGTTTGTATATTTGCATGCAATGTGTTTTGGTGCCCTTGAAGACCAGAAAGGGGAAGGAGCCTAATGTGATCGCTGGTGGCTGAACTTTAGTCCTCAGGAAGAGCTTTGAGGGCTCTTAACTGCTGAGCGATAGAAGATCCAAACACTGGATGCCTCTGTCCTTAAGGTAGTGTAGGCTTTGCTAACAGATTTCTTATACCTCACGAAAGGACGATAAAGATAACACCGACTTCTGCTAAATGATTCAAAAATGAAGTATTTGGGAGACTTGTGTTATTCTAGTTAGCTATCTGAAATTCCAAACCTCTCCATTCCTTTTCTGTGTACTGAATGAGAGAAGGGGACAGGATGGTTAAGGGAAAGAAGACAATGCAGTCACACAGTCACCTGGGTTAGACAGTGCGCTACAGAGCTGTGGAGCTTCTAAGGGGTAGTCGCGCAAAGGTGCCATGGTGTGGGGGGGATTCTGACGAGATAACATAAAAGGCTTAACAAAGTCCATTTTTAAGCCCATAACACAGAAAACTCTCATCTATTGATATCTGTCTTTTATTTCTGTCTGTCCCAGATCCTTGACTTGTTTGCCTACCCAACTATAAGGCAAAAAAAAAAAAAAAAAAAAAAATGGACAAAGAATTTCTGAGTGGAAAGAACCTTTGAGATCACCCCGAACGGCCTTTCCTTTCATCTGTTTTCTTTTAAACATCAAGGTCACCTCTTAATTCTAGCATTGTGGAGTGGGCAGGTGGGCATCACTGCGCTCTGCTTTCATGATCTTATGACTTTAATCATGCCGGTGCTCTGCTTTCCTTTCCCAGACTACAAAGTCCTAAACTTCTTAGCCTGTCTTCATAGACGGTCCCTTGATCCCTTCCATCCAGGCTGCCCTGTGTTGCTAGTCATTGAACACTGCTGCCTGTTTGGAGGTGGGTGGCCATACCTGTGTACTCCACACAAGGATAAATGCAGGGTATTTCCGTCTCATCCCTATGGAATCTTCTGGAATAGTACCAGTCCTACATTGACTCTCTAATTCCATAATCTAGTTTGGATTATGATTTTCCCTTTTAGTGAATTGTTTCTAAGATTTTTCCACAATGAAATGTGGGGTAACTTTCTGGTCTCATGACAAAATAGTTGAAACACACAATTTATAAGGGTTATTTTGGCTCCTGTTTTGGAAGCTCCATGTCACAGCTGGTTGTCTCCATTGACTTTGGGTTTGGGGTGAGCTAGAACATCGCAGCAGAAAACATGTGGGGGCCAAAGCTGTCCATCACATGGCAGCTGGTAAGCCAGGAGAGGAAAGGTCTTACTTACCCTAGCACTAGGGCCTATGATTTAAAGGTTCCATCTTGCCCCTCCTCAATAGCACCACAGGCCAACCCTTCAATGTGTGGACCTCTTGAAGAATAGATAATATACATACTATAGTAAAGCTGTTTTATGTTTTGTGTTTGCTCATGTACAGATTTTTCATTTACTCACTGAGTTTCACAGGTCAGTGTTTGGGAATACACAAAGTGGGAGGTTCCAAGGTGAATAGTGAACTTCTCAGGGGCTTTTGAAAGCATCATTTCTACATCTCTGTCTGTCAATTACTCTTAGTATTTCCAGCTCATTTTGACTTTTGGGTTAAGCAGTTTATTACAAATTCAATTTCTTGACAATTACTTTTGGTTCAATTAAAATATTTTAATATTTAAATATGGAACTTTGAGCCACCAAATCTTGTAGCAGTCAATGTACAGGGGTTAGAAAGCATTTGTAATCACATTATACTGTTTCCTTCCCAGAGTGCCACATACTCCGTCCTAGGATCAGCCTCTGATAAAACCGATTGTAGGAAACATTTTCCTTAGACTTTTTTCCAACCTAAGAAGTACTCACTCCTTATGGTTCAACTTCTTTCCATCCTGTTTGACACCCTCGCTTCTACTGTGCCTCTGATAGGGCTGGAGTGTCACCATTTTTGTGTGCAAAGAATTGAATATTGAAATAGCATGCCAACTTGTATCCAAGAAACAAAGCAATCTATTAATATCCAATATCTAGTCTCATAGACTAAATTCCATTTTGCTCTGTAAGTAACCATGTGACACTAAGCAACTGATTAAGTAATTTATGTTGGTGACTCCATTAATGGAATTCCTGTTGGGATTAAAGGATATTTGGAAACAAGTTGAAGTCTTAATGTCTTTCAATCTGTAATGTAGTTAGTCACCTGCCCTTCAGGTTGACTCTGGTGGGACATAAAAGTCACATTTTATTAATGGAGTGTGAAGACGGGCTATGTTGATGTTCTAGCTGTGCCAAATTTAAGATCTGTGATTTTGAGCAAGTTGTTTCCTGAACTGTGGTTTGGTTCCATCAATACAAGAGCACTGACCACAGTCTGTGTCCACGGTTTGGAATAGGGATTAAATCAGTTAACGCACATAGGGCATTAAAACAGAACTGACCTCCACTGTGCAAGTGTCTGAACTCACACACTGAGAACAGGCCTGGTACCTGGCACGGAGTGGGCGCTCAGATGATGCGTGGTGAGTCGCTGGAACATACCTGATGGCTACAGAGCTTACAGGGAACATTGTGCTCACTGTTGTGAACTGAGTGTGTCTCGGCCTGCCACTTGGTTTTAACTGGTCCCAGGGCCCGTCTGTGTCTCCTTCTACTTCCTTAAAACTGTTCAGTCCTTCAGGCGTTGCATGCACCTTCATTTTGTCGCATTAGCAGCTGTGCCTACTTCTCAACTTGCATTCGGTTTGACTAGAATTCTTTTTAATAACTCAGTTTCTAGAACCATGCCATTTCAAGAATTGTCATTTCCTTTTTAGAACAGTCTGTTCACTTCTCAGAGCTTCCTATTATTTTTATCAACATTATAATTAAGCATTTTGAAATGTTGCAGAATTAATTTTACATTGTAACATTCAAGCCTAAAATTATGATGAAGCTTCTGACATCACTGCCAACTTATTATGCATATTCCTGTCCCATTAGCTCAATAAGAAGCCAGTGTATTTGCATATTATTGCTTGACCCTGATATCATGGCCAATTAATTTGCATATCCCTATCTAATTGGCTCAAATAAGTTTCTGCCTGTTTATTTATTGGCCTAGCTCCCAGACTAGTGGCTTTTAGTTCAAGTCAATTGAATTTGGAGCGGTTTTCTTCATAATGCTTTCATTACTGATAGATGGATATATATATACATATATAGGAAGGTGCTCAAGGACATTAGGAGTGACTGCACAACCTGTAAAGGAAACGTCTGCCTTTGTCTCCTCTTTCACTGAGTGAGATTAAGGAGGAAAAACAACAACAAAAAATTCACACTTTTAAGGAAGGATAAACTAGAGTCCTAAAAGAAATATAAACTTTTATTTGAAAAAATTCTTGTATATAAATCAAAGGGTATATATTTTTTCTTAATATTATCGATAACAAAATTCTATCTTAGGACTTAACTGACATAAACCTTTGTTAAAATCATGTACCATCTAAGCTTTTAAAATGATTCATTTTTTGCTTTTGTTTTTTGTTTATTTTTGAGTTTGAGATGAATAAGAAACATGGGAGTGGGCTTGTTTAAAACTCCAGGTTCTCCCCTAGAACTGGGTTTGAGGTGGTTCTTGTTTTAACATGTCTCCTGGTGATTTTAATCAAGCCAGTCAGAATGTCAGCTCTTGATAAATTTTGCCTGAAGGAACAATTTCTCTCTGCTGATTATGGTTTTTATATTGACTCTAATGGGTACCTGGGAGTAGGCTAGCTGCTCCCTTCGAACACTACTGAGTGCTTCAATGTGGCTGTATTTCCTAAATTATACTTATGGGATGATGGAAAAGTAGACCAAGAACAAATACACTAATAAACAATTAACCAGCTGATAATAAAGAATTATTATATGTGTGTATCTGTGTGCATGTGTGTAACTCACTCAGCCACACACTAACCTTTTACAGCATTAGTCTCCACTCTACTCCATTACCTTCTTGAAGTCCACTGTGCTCTTTAATTGGGATATCTCCTGTAGCTAGGCATTTTGTTCTTATTCATTTGTTTGCTAATCACATGACTTCCTGTTTTAGAGATAGGATCTCATTATGAAAGTCAAACACACTCAGATCTTCCTGCCTCAGCATCATGAGTTCTGGGATAGCTATGTCCTAGCCAACACTGGCTTGTTACAGTGCTAGTGGTAAGCTTGGATGGAGACGGCCAAGAAGAAGACAGCAGAAGAGGACTTGGCTGAAATGAAGCAGAAAAATGGAGAATTATACTGGAGATTATACTGGAGATGAAATGGAAATTATAGGAGAATACTTTAAACCAGTAGTTCTACATCTTCCTAATGCTGTGACTTTTTAATACAGTTAAATAGAGTAATACAGTTATGACTCCCAACCATAAAATTGTTTCAGTGCTACTGCATAGCTATAATTTTTTTACTGCCATGAATCATAATTATAATCTAAATATCTAATACACAAGATATCTGATATGTGACCCCTGTGAAAAGGTCGTCTACTCTCTAAAGGGTTGGGACCTACAGGTTGAGAGCCACTGCTTTACACCATCCCTTGCTCAGCTGCGGTTGCTTCCCAGCCCTCTCAGCACCCCACTGGATCCCTGTCTGAGCTTCCTCTCTTGTTTCTCAATGTTCATCAGCCCCATTGGAGAAGACGCTTCACCTTGCTTTCCCAAACCTTTTTTCCCCTAGGTATGCTTGCTGTGTTTGTGGCGCTCTCTCTCTCTTCCTCCCCCACCCCCCTCAAAACATTGGGTGGATTTAAGCCTCATCAAGGGATCAGGACTGCACACTTTTTGCCCCCTTTTTATATGGACACAGTTTTCTAGCAGTGAAATGACAGGGAAAAGTCTGTAAGGATGGTGTGTGTGCTCACTACAGGGAACCAGGATGAGAAGAGCCGTGTGCAATGCTCACTGTGGAGCCAGGCAAAGAGAATGATTTGCCAAAAGCCTCAGATGAGAAGAGAGAATCAACTGGTGATTTTGAGAAGACAAGAAAGGGAGAGCTAACTGAGTGAGAATATTCCCAGGACTCTGACTTACCAACACCCCCCAGTTTTTAAGAGCACTCTAATTTCCATCAACCTCTATTCTCTCCATTTTTAGCCTTACCTATTCTAAGGACTTTCGTGTTTCAGTTCCAGATAGTGAGGGCACCTAGGAGCCATGCTGTCCACCTTAAAGATAGGTACGGAGGAAAAGCTAAACGGTTTGTTAGAAACAGTTCACATGAGGAGTGAGGAGCTCTCAATTCCTCCAATGCCTTGTCTTTCTCAGAACTTAAAAATAGAAAAGGAGATTCATTCATTTTTTTAGGATTAATTAATCAATTATATATAGGTACATATGTATTTATGTATATAGGTATAATAATTAAGGAAGACAAGGTTGGGAATTTGAGTGGAGGACATGGGATGAGTAGGAGGTGGGGGATGGGGTAGGATTATGTAAATACTCGTGTAAAAAATTCCCAAATGAATGAGTAAATGTAAAAAAATTAATCTGCAGAATTATGAACGGTCCAATTACACTTGCCTTGCGAGGGTGAAGGGCATTTGCAGAGTGGATGTGTGATATAGGCAGCATCCTTATGCAGTCCATTTTGGATAAACACAGTGAGAAAGAAATTGCCTAATCTTGCCAGAAACTAGTAAGAAAAATATTTTTAAGATGTCTACTTACTACTTTCATGATTTATTGATCCGTTGCTAATTTTAAACTCACTCTGAGCCTGTATAAAACCTGGCCTCCTGATTATCTGAAACTGATCTGGCATGTCTATCAAATAGCTGAGTCGTGTCAGGTCCCTCCCCCTATCCCCCCGCCTCCCCCTCCCCCCACCAAACCAAGCAGCAGGTTAGCTGGTCCACTGATTTCACCTTTTCCAGCTTTGCTAAAACTTACTAATAGAAACAGTCACAGTGATATTTGGGATGCACTTAACTTTAGTTCTTGCTTTTTTCCTCACACTATGCCCACGAATGGAGTCTGCTTAGCACTTCTACTTTGTCAACGGAGGCTTAGAAGAAAGAAATCATTTGTCCAGTGTCAACATGTGTGGCTTTGTGCTAGAGCCCATACAGAGTTTGAACTCTAGGACCTTAAAACAAGTCAGACTGGTGGTAGTGGCAGAGTGTGGTTTCCACTCTGGCAGAGGAGCCAGCTTTGGTTCCAGTTAACAAGCCATTTCTGGCGACTGTAGTTTGGCATTTGAATCTCTTGGAATGAGATCTTATATAGTTGTGGTCGCCTTGTACATAGGTCCTCTTACTCTGAGGCAACTCATTCACGTACTTAAAGTGGCTTTAATGGTAAGCAGGTTAAGCAAATTTGAAATGCAAGACTTGTTTTTCGGGCCACTGCTCCTTTGTAAATAACTCATTATTCACTCCGCAGCTACGCGCAGTGCCGCCTCGGTGAGAGATTGTGAGAGACCTAAATACAGTACAGTCTAGTGAGAAAGAAGCCTGGCGTTGGGGGACTGGAAACAAGCTGCCAGTGGCAGCTGAAAAAGACAAAGATTGGTTCTGCTGGACGGATCAGAAAAGGCCTTCCTACGGCATCCCTACCATGGCAAACCTTCTGGCTCCCCACATGGACCCTTGGCTTAGTCCCCACCTCTGCCCCATTGACTGGAATGTCACCCCCCTCATGTGATCTTTCCTGATCTCACTAAAAAAAAAAAAAAAAAAAATACTCCCTAACATGGCTTATACAACTTCCTTGTTTTGTTTCTACCTATGGTTTATGGCATCTCAGGGCACTGTGTGCTTTATTAATTTCTTGGCTCATTGTCTGTCTCCTTACATTAAATTTAAAACGGCAGGAGCACAGGGTCTCTGGACTGTTTTATCCAGTGAACCCAGTGCTCGGCATGAAGTCTGACTCACGGAAGAATTGCAGTACACATTGGTTGAGTAACTGGAAGGAATACAAGTTGAGCTGGGCCTGAAGAATGAGGAGGAAATAGCTAGACATTGTTAAAAGAGAGAGAAATTCCAGATGAAGAGATTGTGTGAGAACAGAAGCGGCATGTCTCATGGCTTGTTCTGAGATGAGTGGGCTGGTCCATTGGCTAAAATGAGATGCAGGATCGCGTAGCTTGAAAGTGTCTACATTAGGTGATTAGCGTAATTATGATTTAATTCTACAGGCAGCAGGAAGCCCTTAAAATTAGGGCTTGTTAATGATTATAATCATTCCAGGTAATTCGAATATGGGGGTGGATCTAGGTTCTGTGGGTTCTGAAGCTCCTATAATTTTTCTGCCTTTCTTTAGGAAAAAAAAAAATGACAAACTGATGGGTACTGAACTAGAGCTGACCTTTGGGTGTGCCTCTTTTATGCCACAATGCTAAGCCACTGTGACAGGCTGGGAGTCGTCCTTGGTGCTAGCAGTGAGCTCATGAACATGCCTGTGACTAGAAGCACTCAGATCAATCCTGCTAGATGTTTCCATTCTGCAGAAAGGGCTGGCTGGCAGGCAAGGAGGCCAAACTGAAAGGGACAGCAGTCCTGGAGAAGGATGGGCTGAAGCAGCTGTCCATGGTGCTGGGACGTCTTCTATACATCCCAGAAGAAAGCCAGAACAGGGTCACTTAAAGCTTCTGTGGAGCTTAATTAGGAGGGACACTAGGGCAGCCTTGATCAGAGGTGGCGAGGAGACAACTCCCATGGACGTCTGGAGTGCTTGGGGCAGATATTATGAGTGTTACAGATACACTCCTAACGGGACATGGCTACTTAGCCAAAGAGAGAGAGAGGTCAAAGGTCTCTTTGACCTCAGGATACTAATTTGAGATCTGGGAGGAAACTATAATTGCAATTTTTAAAAATCTTTGCTGTACATTGGTTTTATAAATAAGCACACAAAATATTTTACATATTTTTAGGAAGAACTATGCTTATTGCTTTAAAGGTTCAAATTTATACCATTAGAAATGAAGCAAGATGGTTAAGGTAGAGTCTTAGTGGCATGAAAGACTATAGCTTCTTCAAGTTCCCTTATTCATAGAGAGAAATGGATGTAGATCGCATGAGATTTGACTGTTAAGTCACTGGGTAGAATTCAGCCTCAACCATTTTGGGCTGTTTTGTTTCACAGTATAAACTCACTATGTTGCAGTAGTGTGATGTTTACGATGTTTCTTTTTTTGTAATCAGAAAAAATTCACAGACTAAAGAGTCATGTCTGTTGAAACTCTATAGCTAGAAACAATGACAACTGTTATCTGTTTGTGATGACCTTGTGGCATGTTAGGAGAGTCCCCACACCTTAATGATTTACTGGAACATTAAAATGATAATTGATTTAACCACACAGAGGAGGAAAAAAAAATTATGCTCAGACCTGGAAGCAAAGAGTCCTTGAGCTGACTTTGCTTTGTGGAAGCTCCCGGCACTCAATGTTATGTCCTGCTGGGGTTGCACGGAACTTTCAGACCCAGAGCCTCCCCTCTTCCACCCTCGTCTTAAGATGTAGGATTAAAAATTACATGAACTGTTCCTGGGTTTCTTCTCAGACAAAGACAGTTGTATAGATTTGAAATGCTGTCTTTTATAAAAGCATTATAAAAATTATGTCAGGTTAGCAAATACCTAATTAATAAGTCTCAGGTAAAATAGAAATTTTAATACTGAGAGTGAATTTTAAAAATCCTCAAAACTATAATTTGTCACAGGCATTGCCTTTCAAATAAGAAGCCAAAATTTTAGCTTTCAATGACACAGAAATGACAGCTGATACTTTGGCTATGGAGAAGGAAAATAGATTTCATCTTCTTTGCCAATTTCAATAAACTGAGAGTGGCTTCCTGGGGCCCTGCGTTGGCTGAATTCTGACACTGCTTCCAGCTCCATAGGAAAGAGAGCTGCGATCAATTAAGGAGCGGGGAGCCGCAGCATGAGTGCTACCCACGGTGAGACAGCGTTTCCAACAATCAATAGCCACTGTGCACTCACCAGATAAGCCACCCACATCCATCTTCTTCAGGTTCTTGGCTTCCAGAATGACAACAGTCAGTTTGCCGGCAGTAGGGACGTAGCGGAGGGAGAAGCAGATGTCACCCAGTTTCTCTTGCTATGAAAACCAATAAAGAGGTATTAGTGAGTTTTCAAGTGAAAGTGAACTGTGTGGTCTTAGACACTGTAATTTCCTCAAGAGATGGTAATGACAATTAGAGTCTGAAGACTTCAAAGTCCATGGGAATTTTTATAGTGGTCATTTCATATGATACCAGTCTATTCTTTGTCAAGATCATTGTCTTCAGCTTTTGAAAAAAAAACCATTTACACTTTAATATCCAATAGAATATGTCTATAATTCTGGAAATGAGACGGCACTGAATACTGCAATACTCTTCATAAAATCCCCTTGCTTTATTAAAGAGCGTTGTATGGTTTACTAATTTTTTTTTTATTAGAATCAACCCATCTCAGTGTTTGCCTTTTCCCCTTTCAAGTAAGATTATATCTAAAAGCCTATGTTTAGGGACTAGGGAAGAAAGATATCTTTGTTCAGCTAAATTCTATTTATTGTTGGAAAAATTCTGAAATCACATCACATAAATGCCCTCAAGTGTGAGTTTTGTGTGTTTTGGTTTTATTCATTTCAAGGCAAGTCTTT
This sequence comes from Uromys caudimaculatus, assembly GCA_028551405.1. Lineage (NCBI taxonomy): Eukaryota > Metazoa > Chordata > Mammalia > Rodentia > Muridae > Uromys > Uromys caudimaculatus. The sequence goes on along the minus strand of CM052707.1, from coordinate 75,444,415 downwards.
CTTTGTTTTTATCCTTAAATTTGTAAAAATCTAGTAGCAGGCTGGAAAACTGTGACATTGTGCCACATGCAGGTACTCAAAGCTCCTCATGGCGTTTCAGTGCTACTGTACTTTATGTCCAAAGGACATCCAACAATTCTGACTCAGGTGATTCAGAATAACTTGTCCAGGCCAGAAAATGATGGCATACAAAATGTTCCTTTCCCAGAGGAGATTCCTGTTTATCGTCTTCTCTTAAGTGGAATGTTGGGAGGTCTTCCAGTTACTTATTTTCTACTTAACAACCATGCTGTTCAATGTGACTACAACTTGTATTTGTGTGTGTGCACGCACACATGTGTGGTGCAAGCATATACACCGGGTGAGGGGAGGGCGAGAATAAAAACAATGAAAGATATTGTTGTGCCCACCTCCTGAGATGGGGAGCGCTCCTGACAGACATCCGACCTAAAGAATTAGCTGTAAGGTCGACCAGAGTTCATTTCTTAATGGTTTCCCTCCCCAAATCTAAGTTTTGATTCTGAAGAGGGCAGACTTCTTAGACAGACCTGTAACATAGGGAGGGTGTAGAGAAACTACTGATAGCCTAAGTCTTTTCATGTTGGCCTTATCTGTAGCTAGACATATGTGCTAAGTGAGCCAGTCTCCAGTGTGGAAATATCACCCTTGATATAATGTAACAGTGTAAGGGAATGCCATTTCTTTTATGTAGAGGTACTTACTATAGCCATCTTTTAAAGAAGAAAGAGTATGGTTTTTTGTTTTTTTGTAGGTGAGTAGAGGGGAGGGCGAGAGAGAACATCACCCCATCTTTCCATGCCTAACTAATGCTCTATTGAAAATGACACCACAGGTGTTTATGGCCCAGCTCTCCTATTTGTGGAATTCCTGTAGCATCTGACAACGTGCCTCCAGGTTGATGAGAACAGATTTCATACCCCTGTATAGGTGGTTAATTCTTCCACCTGTCTGTGCCTTCTGTGATGACGAGGTCCTTGCGTGGCTACCACATTGCGTATGCTTAGTCACCCTCACACTTAATTGACATGTGAGTTAGTAGAATATATTATTTTTCACAGTCTCTGAAAATACAGAGCTGGAATTAGTATTTTAGAAATTGATCCAAAAGACAGCCAGATTCCTCTAAAGGTGGTGAGGAAGAGAAATGTACATTGACAGAACGACTACTTGAAATGGTCCTTTGGAGGTGGGCTCTGTGTGTAGGAATCTCTTTTTTATTCACGTTCATCTCCTTGGTAAGCTCATCGTACTGAAAGCTAGACTATTCTCACTACTTCACCAGGCATGCCAGAGATGACTACACTGTCCTAGATCATAAGACTATATGGCTAATTACTGAATTCTGTGACTAGCTTAGAGTGCTAAAATAAGCTCAGTTGTATGTTTTTGTCTCACCACAAATATCCATTTTTCTTTTTAATACTTACTCTTCTACCATCCCATAACTTCAAAATTGCAGGCAACTTTAAAAACTTCACATATCTCATTAGAAATGTTTTGACATGAGCACTCATATATCAGAGGCTGACCTCAAACTGACTGCAGCTGAGGATGACCCTGGACCTCTGACTTGGTTGCTTTTCTGTCTGTCAAGGACAGAGGGCTACAAGCATGCACTGCCACAGAAGGCTCCCAGTTGTTTTAAGTGAAAAAATGTCATGTCATTGTTCTTGTGGGATCATTTCATTCTTCAATCTTCAGACACAGAGAGAATTGAGAAGATTCTAAAGATTCTACGTACAATTTGGCTTCAAAAGAGAGCTCAGCATTTTGGATAAAGGAGAAATGTGTGAGATTCACTGCAGTTTTAAGCCTTTGGGGTGGATGAAGAATGAGTCTGTGAAAGAACAAATGGGGATATTTTAGGATTCAGAGGAAGAGAAGAGCTTATTTTTAAAACTCTTTACAGATCTTCATTGAATTAATTTAGAGGCTCCAACATGGAAATTTTTTCATTTGCTCATAAAAATTATCAACCAGTATGGCAAATTAAATATTATTTTTACATGAATGAACTGAAATGACTTTCCAAAGTTTTAATTACTTCCAATCAACAGCTGTTTTAAAGCTAGTCAGCCCCCCTCCCCCAACTTGTACAATTTCTGATGGCAAGATGGAGGAAAACTCTTGCCTGGGAGAAGGCAAGAAATATCACCACATTTTAATGACCCCTGTCTCCATCTTAGATTCTTACGACACATTAACAATTACAATTTTCTCAAAAGAACATGAAGCGGTTGCTACTTTGTCCATTTTATAAGTAGATACTTGAGACCTGGAGGTTACCGAATGTTGGGTAGGTGGTCTCAAGGAGACACTGAGGCACGATCATTTGACATTACCTGTGAAGTGACGATAACTAATAATCCCACTGATGAGGCACCTTATATTCCATTCTCATTTAAAATGATCTCTCTAAACTGCTGGTCAGCATATGCCTTCTCTTTAACTGCTCCCTCAAAGACCTTTTCCTAGAGGCTAACTTCCACCTGTCTGTTAGTCTCCTCCTCTAACACGTAAGTCTTGACCTGTCCCTTTTCTGTAGATGTGAATGTGTAACAGATTGAGTTGCTCTCATTATTTTTTTTTAAAGACTTAATTTTATTTATACGAGTACACTGTAGCTGTTTTCAGACACACCAGAAAAGGGCATCAGATTCCATTACAGATGGTTGTGAGCCACCATGTGGTTGCTGGGAATTGAACTGAGGACCTCTGGAAGAGCAGCCAGTGCTCTTAACTGCTGAGCCATCTCTCCAGCTCGGACCTGTTCTCATTGTTTTTAACTGACATTATAACTTGCCTTGACTACCTCCAACATGAACTACAGCATGGCGTTTGCCACTTTCCTTACTACGTCTTCCACCATTACACCCCTTCGACTTCTTGCCCATACTCCACACTAACCATTAGTCAGCTCCCACTGCTTTTGAAATGAAGTCCTCACCACATCTGTCCAACCTTTGAAAAAAGCCCAATGAAACAATTCCTTAATTTTAGTCCCTACAAATCCCAAAGCAGATTGTATATGGGTGGCTAAGCTAATGTTTAGAAGATCCAGTCCCATCTCTTGTCTGCAGCATGGTGTCCATCATTCAGTTTTTCCTCTTTACATGTCTGAGTTCAGCTACCACCTGTAGACTCTAGAAGAGGAAGAACTACAATTTCTACTACTGTTCTGTGCCTTGCTCCAGGCATACCCTGGAGGCCTTCTAAGTAGTTCTGGGCTGCATGCATTAAAAGGAGAAGCTCATTGGTCTACTGTTCTATAGACACCACTGATGCTAGTGTTCTGTCATCACCGGCTCCAGTTTAATCAACAGGTGAGCTAACAGGTTTACTGGATGCCTCTCCTTTGCGCCTAGCACGAGACCACTGCTATGCTAACTCTACCATGAAGCTAGAAACCACATCCTTCTGGACGGAAAGTGCCTCCACCGAGATTTTCAAGACCCTGCCGAGTAGCAGCTGACAGATGAATGCTTTTGCTGGTATGATTATCTCATGAAGGGGCCTCATTACTATTAGGGATTTCAGCTTTATGTATAATTTATTTTAGTGAATTGCCTTGATCACTAGGTGGAAGCTGCCAGTTAGTGTTAGAAAGTTCCAACTGTGAGATTCAGAGAAATTAACCTGCTCTTTTAAACTTTGGAGCTGACAATCAGAAGGTACTTTTGTTCTGAGCAGCTTGATAATCACGATTTTTTTTTTAAAAGCAGCCACTGAATAGAGCAGACACAAATTAATGATTCTACGGCCAACTACACAAATACCTTCCCTTTTGAAAAGCATTATAGATATTAAAACAAAGGTCATCTCTAACGGACAAAAAGTTTTGACTGCAAATGACCGTTTTTCATGGGTCTTACAGGACTGGCCATCGGTTTTTATGTAAGAAAAGGGTTTTGCTTTGGTGGCCTTTGAAAATGGGCTAGGTTCAGATACGTTTTTGGAAACAATTTGCCTTTGAATGAGTTTTTAAAAAGTACTGAAAATGACTCAGTGCATGTCATTTTAAAAGGACATAGTCTATTTATGTTAATTGCACGAAGATTTTTCTCTGTGTTCAATTGGCAATAGATACTCTGATGAGTAGATTCTCTTTGCCCCAAGGTTAGGAGTCTATTTAGAGGTGAGAAATAAATGGAGGTCTAATTGTTCAAAAATAGAAACTCAGACTATTTGCATATTCTTCATTTGTACAAGTATTAAAATGTTCACATGATACTTTTTTTTTTTTGAGACAGGGTCTCTCTATGTAGCCCTGGCTGTCCTGGAACACTCTATGGAGACCACAGTGACTCTGAACTTACATTGGCCTCTAGCTCCCAAGTGCTGGGATTAACAGCATGCACCATGATGCCTGGCTGTTCTCCAAAGGCAGCCACTGGGATGGATAACGGGCCGTGTGAGGCAATGATAGGTGATATGCTCTTTGGGCGATGGGAGTTTTCAAGTTCCTGATGCGTCTCCAACTATGCTCATCCCCCCCCCCCCCCGAGGATTCTGAGAAATCAGTATTTACAGCTAATGACCCAGATGGTCACAGTATGAGCGGTTAGGAAATGTACCCAGGCTACAAAGAGGAAATCTGTCCTGGTGTATGAACGTATACTATACTGCATAGGTGACTGGGACAGTTTATGCCCTTGAATTTTTTTGTGTGTGAAGATATTCTATAAAACTTTTATATGATTTCATTGATTCAGTTTTATCCAAAATAATCACTGAATCCTACCATAGAAGTCTAAGCTGCAGTGTAGTCTCTGTGGCTACCCAGCTGAGTAACAAGGTGTAGTGTATTGACCCCAGTACAGAGGCAGCAGAAATGATGTGGAAAGGGAACCTTGAAACATCCTTGAATCTAGTGACAGAGCTAAGGAGAAAAAGACACTTTAATTAGAGATTACCCCCTGCCTCCATGAGTAATCAGTACCAGTTTCTCAAAGTCATCTCAAATGCAGTTTTGCCAAAGGTGCCTGATATCCACATGTCACCTTAAGACGGGTTTTCCTCGTATAACCAGAGCTAGAGGGTGTAGGGGAGATGAGATAGTAATGTATACAGTGTCCAGGAAGAGCCTTCACTTGTGCTGAGATGAAGGCTCAGAAGGAAGAGAGTTTAGATGGACCTCATGCTGATGATGGGCGTTTTAGGCACCAGGGATACACGAACAAAGCCCCTGAACCATCGATCAGCTTAGAATACACCACTCTTCTTAGAGTCTGAAACTCAAGTGATCTAATGAGAAATGGACTTATGCTTTGTGATAGAATAGATTTTCCAAAATTTCCTCATATTTTGAGTAAGAGATAGAGGCATTCCTATTAGAAATGATTAACAGCTAAAAAAGTGGATATTTGGAGTGATTGCAAACCCAGAAAGTCAACGTGTCTATTAAAAGTAAGTAATAGCTCAACAAAGGGCAGTGGAAGCAGTCCTGGCCGGCCATTGGCATTAGCTCACCATGCACTTATTTAATGGAAATATATTGGTCCCTGGGGCAATTTGATCGATAAATTATACAAAATTACTTAACAAAACAGCGAAATAATGCTTGGTTTGGGCACGTACTTTGGGACCATAGGAAGCATTTGGGGGTGAGGGAGTATTATTCAAAGCAGTGGAGGACAAAGGAAAAGACAATCTACTGAAACATATTCTGTTCCAAAATGATATAATGATAGTTAATGCCTTGTAAGCTAATTAAAAAATTAAACATTAAAATAATGCCCAAGTAGATCAGGGGTGGTTTCAATGAGAAGGTATTGAAGGGACTGCTTAACTATCTAGGCCTCACTTTCCTGGTCTCTCTGGCAGGGTCTTGATGGCTGTAGAGTCATCTAGCTGAGAGAACGTGTTTCCATGATTTTGCTGTTTGTACTGAACTCCTAGTATTAACTGCCTGGTGTCCTCTCTATTTTATGGTATGGTGAGCTAACACACGTACATTTGAAGCCACTAAGTTTGTGGAAACTGTTCAGAGAGTATGAGAAACCAAAATGTACCCAGCTCATTCTTACTCTTAAGCTTTTGTCTTAAGGTTATCGACCTTCCAAATGCTGTGACTCTTTGATACAGTTCCTCAGGTTGTGGTGACCCCTAACCATAAAATTATTTTGTTACTACTTTGTAATTGTAATCTGCTACTGTTATGAATTGTAATGGAAATATCTTATATACAGGATATTTGATAGGTGACCCTCCCTGTAGGGGCTGTGGCCCACAGGTTGAGAACCACTATTAAAGGCTCTCCTGTCTCTCACGTTTCTGATAATGGAGGTCATAGGAGACCCAATGATGAAAGGGAGGAATAAGAACTCATCTTCATATTATTTCTATCTCCTACTTTCATTTCATTGTTTATTTCATTGAAATGTTTTAAATAACATAGTATGTAGGCATGCTATAGTCTGTATATCATTTGCATATAAATACAGATATATTGGCCATATGTGCACATATCTTCCTATCAGAAGACAAAAATACACCTTGGAATGTCCTATTCAACATTAAAATGTACCATTGGAGATTCCTCAGTCACTGAGGAGTGGTGCCAGTTCTGAAGACAGACAGCTCAGGTTCAGTTTGCAGGTCTGCTACTTCATAAGTCTGTCACTGCTAAGCCTTGGGCAAACTGCTAACCCCTTTGTGCCTCAATTATATGTTAGATTTATTAGTTAGTATGCATAAAGGATGTAGAGGTCCATAAATAGGTGTGCTTGGGATTATTAAAACATCTCACTTCAACTACACTTTTCTTACAGCCAAATATATTAGAGAATTAAATGGTGGCTGCCTCTATTCATCCACATTCTATTGATTATTTACTGCATCCATTTATTGAAATGCCATTGCTCAGTTGCTTAGTTTTTCTACCTCTAGCCACTCATCCCTTGTCATCCTTCTCGGAGCTTAGTTCAAGCCTCACTTTTCTTCATGATCATTTAGGAAGATTATTATTAATAGGAATTTCTAAGATTTTGAGATTTATGATGCAGAGGTGATTACCACATTTCTATCTGAAGCCTCCATCTTTATTGGGCCTCAGACTCATCTGTCCAACTGTCTACTTGCCCTGAATGTCTGTCTCCTGTACCTCTTAGACTCAAATGCAAAACTCTGTGTTTATGATAAGATATTCTCAATTCTCCAGAGATCACCAAGCGTGGTTCACTCTGATTCACCAAATGATACCAGCATCTAACTTGCTGCTCCCATCGGGGGAAGGGGCATTACTAATGACTGCTAACTTCTTTTGAAGTCTGATCTGTTAAATTGCCGTCTGCATCCCTTTGGCCAGTTATTTCAGCATCTTTCACTCACTGCCTTTAAGTACATTTCTGGTATAGAGTTGACACATCACTTTTGAAATTTACTTCAAATCCTTTAAGTTTCCCATCTCCTTGGAAAGAAGATTCAAGTTCTGACCATGTTACACTATTTCCTAAGTTCTAGTTCCTGGTTCCACCTCAGTCTCATCTTATACTGCTTAAGTGTGTCTCCATACTGCATGGAGAAAACCTTGTTCTTCATCGCCCTAAGTGTGACTGTCACCTGCATTCTCTCAGTCTTCACATGAACCTTGGCTTGGCACATTCTGCTCTCTTGGCATTCTTTTTGAGTTAGATAAATCTGTTCATCTTTCAGAGCTCATTTCAAAATTCACTTACTTACCTAGCCCATTCACATCAAATCAGGCCATTCATTCTTGGGTGCTTTTGAAATATACTTAGATGGTAATCACATATCAATTTGTGGAATCATTAGATTAGATTTCGAGCGCATGGATTTTGACATCTATAGAATCTGCTTTATCTGTGCACAGATCCTGTTTAGGGGGTGGTTTGGACTTTATTGAGTGCTTAGCTCTGGGTAGATGGCTAGCTGTTCATCAAAGACCATTCTCTTCTTGGACACTCTGTTCAGGCCACACTTACAGCAGGCGCTTTTCTTGAATTCAGATGTCACCTAGTTACTAGAATGTGAATGGAGTGATGTGCATGGCATATGGGACCAGTCCCCTAGACTTGCTACCCTTGATCTCTCCTGTGTGTGACAATGACCTCTGAGTGCCTTGGCAGCTTCGTGCTGAAGCTGGCAGAAGATGCATAGTTAGGCTTCCTGTTGAGTGAATATGGCTGAGTTGAATCTCCTACCTTAGAGTATTGATATCCTAGTGAACAACAACGTCATCATCAACAACAGCAACAACAACAAAAACCCTTATCTTTTTCTATACAATCACATTTAATCATTTTGTTGTAGATTTGTGATTGTTGCCTACCCTGGATAAAAAAAAAAATTTTTTTTTCCATACAAGCTCTTATGTAACTTTAGTTATCCTCAAACTCACTATATGGCTAATATCCTGACACAATACAAATAATTGAGTGAATTTTGACATTGTTTTGGAAAGTGTGATATTGAATGAATTTTAACATTGTTTTCAGAAGTGTGATTAGTGATCCATTTATGGGCTGTAGAAAATGAGGGAAACATGACCTTATTTCTGTCATTAATTTCCTAAATGCTTATTGTATTCTCAGCATATTAGTCACTGTGCAAAGTGTTAGGAACAAATTCTGATTAAAACTTGTCCTTGATTTGAAGAAGCCCATCTTTGACGGAGTGATCAAGCATACAGCTAAAGGGTCAACAAGAGTTCTAAGTGCCTACAGAGAACTGTATATCAGGAAGGGGTTCTGTAGAGAAAATAGAGGCATTTGCTATGTTCGATCAAACAGATAATGGCGCATGAGGAGTAGAAGGTGTCGATCCATAGAACCTTAGATGACTTCTTGTACCATGGGGTATTAAACTACAGTACGAGTAGATTAAGCTGGTCAGCTGTGACAGTGCGTAGCAGGGTAAGCTACACATAATGATAATGCATAGTTTTTAAAAGTTTGAGGAAAATTTTGGATGCTTTCACCAGAAAGGAATGATACAAGTGTTTTAGGAGATAGACATCTTGAATCTTATTTAAATATAATATTGTGCATATATGTATTGAAATATCAAAGTATGCTATAAATATGTTAACTTTTATATTTTCAGGCATAGTAAACATCTATGCAGACAGTGAACAATTATTTAGCTTTAAAAGAGGAAAATCTCCTTCCAGGACAGGGATGAGCTTAAAGCACATAATATAAAGTGAAATATGTCAGTCATGGGGAGAAAACACTGCATGATCTCCCCAGAAGAGTGGAACGCAGAAAAGTATGGTGACCAGGACCAGGGATGGAGAGTGGCTAAGGGTCACAGAGTCTTATACACATATACTTTTGGAGACCTGTTCTCCAGCATGGTGACTCAGTTAACAATAATATATCCTTAAAACTTGCTGAGAGTCGATTCAAACAATCATCACCACAAAAAGTGATAAATGCGTGGGCCATTAGGTTAATCAGCTTCACTGAGATGTTTACATGTCTCACGGTGTCCTGTTTGGTGCTGCATGTCATTTATATTTATTGAATTCTTCTCAATTAACCCTCAATAAAGTCAGAACAAGCTAAATTTTAAAAAGTTAAAAGAAGATAGACTGGTCCTACTGCAACGTGCTCTGCCAAGGCTGGGTGATGTCCTTGGGAGCCTCCCCTTCTCTGAGGAGAAAGAGGAGAGTTGTGGATGGGGGTGGAGTAGGGGGAAGTACTGGCAGGGGAAACTGGTCGGTATGGAAAGTAAAGAAATAAGTGAATTAATTTTTAAAAGAAAGACGATTCATAGTGTAGTGTGCCCGGGTACCTAAAATCTAATTGTCCATCCTCTTAACTAAAAGTTTAGATCTCTTCAAGTATTTAAAATAATACAAAACAGTGCTTTTGCCCCCTAGTGGGTAATATTAGCATCTTGCATGGTGTTAAATTTAGTTGACAGTTTTGAGTTAGAGGACTCTTGAGTGAGTGGATGTGGGCACATCTGGAAACGGGGTAGGTGTGACCTCCGCCTCCAGGTGCTGTTTTTGGCTAGGAAGAGGATCGGTAGATTCATGCCACTGAGGTATGGAGGCAATGCACAGGCTGTGTGAGGTACCCAGGACAAACCTTACCAAGTTGCTCTGCCCTTTCACATTGTCTGTCAGTCAGCCAGATAGCCTAACTTTTCTGACTCAGACTCAACCTTCAACATTCTGTTTTCTTTTCCAGGCTTGACTTTAATGCTGAGGGGTGTAAGGGGGCGTCTCTCAGATCCTGGATCACGGGAACTAATATTTATTAGAATGTAATATGGATCAGGTATTCTGAGAATACACCTTTGTAAATAACAATGCAGACTGCCAACACAGCCATAAAAGAGGTGTTTTAAGTAAGCATGTTAGAAAGTGGACCAGTGATCTAGGAACATTCTTGAAAAACAATGCCAGATATCCCTTGAAAAGGGTATTTCTTGCCACTGTGACCCTGAAAGGGTCAATGCAAGTGCAAAGGCATGCATCTGAATGGCTGATGTGTAGGCTAACACACAGAGTAATGCAAAAGTTTTACTAATCACACTAAACAATAGCACAGCTTTGTCGGAAGAAGTTTTGTTATTCCAGACTCATCCTCAATGAGCTCAGGAGATATTGGGGAAGGGAGTCTTCATGGAGAAAACACAGAAACTAAGGGACCTGTCTATCGAAAGGACACTTTCTCCCTTTCAATTCTGGGATGCCGGTGCCCAGGAGGAAATGCAATGCTTCAGAGGCCATGCCAATGCGGTTCTGAGATGCCATTGCTTCACAGAGCTGCCACAGAGCAGTCACAGAGTGATGGAGAATAAGGAGAGAGTGTGTTCAGCACCCCCAGCTCCTGGTCACACACTGAGCAAGTGGATCTCTCACCGTTAAAATAGACGATCGATCCTGGCTTGTCTGCTTTGAGGCTGGGTAAGGCTCATCTGTGAGCCAGGGAGATCATAAAGCCACAGAAGGAAAAAAAGTGAGAAAAAGAGCTTAGCGGAAGCAAACCAAGCCACACTGAAGCCGGCTTGGGGAGCAAAGCTACTGTAAGGCAGGTTAGAGAGATTAGAGGGGGCAGAGCGATTTTTTTTAAATCTTTTTTGTGGGGTCCATCTATGGCACATGGGAACCCTATCATTATAAAGAAGGTGGAAAATTGATGAAGGAGGCAAAGCACTAGGAATGAGTAGAAAAAGGAAGAAAAGACAGAAAAGTTTGAGAAGGAGTTAAGGAAAAAGTGCAGGGCTTTCTGTTTAATCTTCCGTTGAAAAGAAGCCAGAAGAAAGAGGAGATAAGGGAAATCAACAACGTGGGAGTCAGGAGGGAAGCAGTGGGAAAGACTTTAAAGAGTCCTGGGAGGGATCACTCGGAGGCTGAGAGCTGGTGCCCACTCAGGGACTGCGTGGTGGGATTCTAATTATTAGTTCACCTGGGGAGAAGGCAGAATCATCTGCGGCCGTTGCTTCCATAGAAATGGCTTTTGATGTGAACCTCAGGGGAAAGAAAGGTATACTGCAGGCTGTGTGGGAAGAAAAGCACGAGGAGGTTTAGTGATTTCTTCAGGCACACTAAAGCCAAAAGCTTGCTCTGCAGAACTGGAAAGGGATGCAGGACACAGGACAACCACATAGGCCATGACAAGCAGCAATGAGTATTGAAACTAAACAGCAGCAGAGAACCAAGAGGGGCGAAAGCTAAGTATGAAAGAGAAAACCACTGAGATGCACATGGGTACTGTACCCCTGACCAGAGCAGACACAGGCCCTGGCTACTGTTGAGACAGCAGGATATGTCCTTTGCATCCACAGCCACAGACCACATGAGCAGAAAGGACCTGAAGAAGATCTTAGCTGCAGCAAGGTAGCATGAGGTGCTGGACAAGACAGGAAGGGTGTGTAGTAGCCCTAAGAAAGGAGTGCTTTGGGGTGGAGGGTTGTGTGAAGGTGTTATTTATGTTTCTTTCAAAAATAATTTTTGAAGGTGCAGTAGGTACTTAGACAAATCGAGAGCAAAAGCTAAAATAAACTTGCCTGAAGAAGTGGTGTATGTGGAGGAAATAATGCCATGCCAGAATGGAGAGGCTGGTGTTTGAAGTCTCCAGAGGGGAGAAGAAAGGACTGGAATAAAGGGGAGCCAAGGCAAGGCATTCAGAAATACAAAAGGAGCCCAGGGAAGGCAAGGGGAAGAGGAGACACAAGTCACAGCTTTCTATGGTGAAATCCAGGTTCTAGAAAAAGAAATAAAGGAGACTCTGAGATAAGAGGGAGGAGAGGATCACAGAATGAAAAGGAATAGCTTAAAAAGCCTTGGAGGTAGAAAGCACACGGGTGCTGAGAAAGTTCTGCCTGCAGTGACACTATGTAATGGCAAAAACCACGCCAATGATCGCCAGCAAAATGAAACTTTACAACAAAGCACTTCTAACAGCATGGGGCAGGAGGCTAGGCCCTCTTATGGGAGTGGCTTGTGGCTTCCTTTAAAGAAGTTATATTTTTATGTGTATGGGTGTTCTGGCTGCATGCATGTGTGTGCACTGTGTAAATGCAGTGCCCTAGTAAGCCAGAAGAGAGCAGCAGACTCCCTGGAACTGCAGTTACAGACAGACGTGAGCCACTATGTGGGTGCTGGGAATCAAGCGTGGCTCCTCAGCAAGAACAAAATGTTCTCTTAGTGGTAAGTCAGCTTACCAGCCCCACTTGTGTTTTCTTGATGCTTATTAATCAAAGAAGGCTGCTGGCTGCAAGGGGGGACAGGCTACCAAGGGAAACATTGTTGGTCGTGAGACTACGTGCCAGAGTCAAACTAGCCAACCCTGCGAATGCCTCTGGATCTCTGAATCTTTAAACTGTAGGATTATGCAACAAGAGATGGGGAGGGCTTTGGAGAGACATAAAGATGATTTTGGGGGAGACTCTTGGAAAGGATGGTCTCCTGTGAAAAGACATTTGAAACATAGGGGGCAGCTTATGGAGATAATGATAGGTGAAGGATGAAGGCCACAGACATAAATGGGAAAGCCACAGAAGTATTATCAAAACACATAAATAAAGGAGATAGATGCACACGCATGCACACATGCACACACGCACATGGACAAACAGTGCTACATGAAAGCAGATCCAAATGGAGTTGCAGGAAACCAGTCAAAGAGCTACAGCTCACGAGCTCTCGTGGCACTCTGAGAGCTGTCCCTCGCTGGCTGCCTCCCCCTCCTTTGCTTTTTTTCTGAAGTCCTTATTTTCTCATGTGTCATCTCTTTAGTACACCTTTCCTTGATCATTCTCAGTAAAGCATGTCTCTCCTCTGTCCCTGTTGCTACAGCACCTTCCCAAATTCCCAGGGTATTGTAGCGATTGATTCCGTCTCTGCGGCTGTCTCTCTGCTTTAACCAACATCGCTTTAATTGACATCAACCATGAGTTACAGGTCAGCACAAAGCTGGAGGTAAGAGAGACTGTGTCATAGCCTAGGAAAGGTAGAAAATGAGAAATTCCTGATCTGGAGGCTTAGAGTATGGGAAGGTTCAATTAATTTGGTCAACATGGTAAGGAAAATAGGGGGAAATGAAATTAGTGATATAAAATAGACTATCTAGATGAACAGCTGATAATCAAAAGGTTTTTTTGTATGGTTCTTATGTGGAGTTTCTAATTAAAGAAAAATCTGAAAATGAGAGTAGGCTTTGGGGGAATCAGGTTTTTGGGGAAAGATACAAAGGGCAAGAATACTGAATAACGACCATGAAGGTGCTAAGGTGATACGGAGAGAAGGGGCAAAGAGAACAGCATCTCAGACGAGGGAAGCTGGACAGATTTAAACAAGGGCATGCAAGGAACATTGGAAATCTGCTTATCTTGATGGTTACAGAGAACATGGCACTAGATTTACATACAATAATGTTATTATTGCCTTTTATAACAACCATTAGTAATAGAATGAAACCAAAATATAAAAAGCTAGGAAATGCTAAACCTACTCTATTATCTAGCAGTGACGCAGAAGAACAACCTTAGAGTTAGATTTGTTGCATTTTGTAGAGCTGCTAAGAACCCTCACTTGATAACCCAGGAGCTGAGGTAGAGTGCCTGGGTATCTGCACAGTTGTACTCTGTCTGGCTTGAAGGTTGGAGACACCACCATATTCTCCTAGTAGACATCCCAACTCCAAGGTTAGGCAGTGAGGCCTTGGGGACAGGTTAGGTCAGAAGAACCAAATCCTCAGGAATGGGATTGTTACTATGAACAAAGATGTCTAATAACATTGGAATTAAAATGCACATGATAAAAACAAAACAAAACAAAAAAACCAAAAAAAAAAAAAAAAAAAAAAACCAAAAAAAACCAAAACCAAAAATGCCTGAGGGATCTCCTTTGTCTTTCCCTCTATGGAAGGGCTGTTTTGTTTTTGTTTTTTTGTTGTTTTTTTGTTTGTTTTTTAAAGCCATACACCAAAAAGCAGGGCCTCACTAGACACCAAATAATTTCAAATTTGCCAGCGCTCGCTTTCCAGGCTGCAGAACTTGAGAATGCTTTCTATTGTTTGTATCAAGTAGTTTATGGCCCTTTAAAAAAAAAAAAAACTTTGAATTCAAAATGTTCTCCCTTAAATTCCTTACATTTCTTGTAGTTGAGAGATTGTTTTGGATTAAGACAAGGTATAAAAGCCAAACTGTGACTCCTACCATTTTAGTCCCATCTGAGGGACCCACTGAAATCTAGAAGGCATTCTGTGGAAACTGTGTGCACTCTTTACTGGAGAGAAACAGGAGGAAATCGGGCCCATTTTTATGCCATAGACTTGCCTCATTTACCTTCGTAGTTTCATTATGAAACTACTAGTCAGACAACGGGCAGCAGAAATTCCAGTGTTGCCATGCACAGTCTATTCCGTTCAGGTTTCAGGTACAGACGAGTGTACGTGGGGCTGCAGTTGTAGGCACTTAGCTAGGGAATTTGAATACACGCTTTCAGCTTAGTGATACACCTGAGATGTAACACTGAGGGACTTCAGTGACATCTGGGTGTGAAGGAATCGGTTCAAGGTGACAGGTGAGCCCGTCTCCAACCATGGCTCTTAGTGGTATCACCTGCATGGTCATTTCTTTTTCAGTTTTTGATTCTTATTTCTGAAGTGGACATCTCCTGTTCTCATTCATTCCTGCTTAAAGGTTATGCATCTCATGAGTGTACCTCGCATGTGGGCTTAGCCAAACCGCCTGTTGCAGCCTAGTTACACAGGGAGCCATGATTGTCTCTAAGTACATCCGGAATTCAAGATCTCTCAAATTACTCATTTTGCAGAAACCGTTTTGTTTCCATCTGGTTTGCCTAGGGGAGAGTTCACTGGTGTTTGTTTTTTCTTTTTTTTTTGTTAAGAAAAATTGGAACATCATTAGGGAATTCAGTGGATCCTTGCATGAATGTGTCAGTAAATCACGCACGTAAGCAAAAAGAGAGTTGATAACCAAATAATCGTGCTGTAAATTTGAATGCAAGCCATTCTCCTCAAAGGTAGTTGTTTGCTTCATTTTGCATGACTTCAGACTGACAGCTGGAGAGGCCCTGCTGGGATGGCAGGGAGCTTTTAGTTATGTAAAGCACAACACAGATTTTTATGAGAAATGACTACCAAAGACAGTTTTAAAACAGCTTATGTTATGTAATTCTGACTTATTTTAAGCTACGACAGCTTTCC
Source organism: Uromys caudimaculatus (assembly GCA_028551405.1). Taxonomy (NCBI): domain Eukaryota; kingdom Metazoa; phylum Chordata; class Mammalia; order Rodentia; family Muridae; genus Uromys; species Uromys caudimaculatus. The sequence continues at coordinate 75,428,747 of CM052707.1, read as the reverse complement.
TCTTTATTTGTAATGGCATTCTGTTGTCAACTTTAGCATCACATTTTAATGAAGGAAAGTTAGTAAGTTTCTAGACCACACAAATGAGAAAATGGACCCATAAATTTCTGGTCAGTTCTATCAGAAGGATAGCATCATCTTCTCATGATTTCCCTCTTATGTAAGACTCGTTTTCTGATTCTCTTATACAACATCCCCACTGAATGGAGAGCAATCCTATCTTTTACACTTGTAAAAAGCCCATAATACTCTATGCGTGTGTGTACCAACGCCGTGCCTTCATGTTGTTTGCAGATATTTATTGAAATGTAGGTCAGAAAAGCATTAGCTGTTGTCCAACATCGTGCTGCCAAAAGGATAACATGAAGAGCTGGAAGTAATCCGGATTTCCATTGCTTTAATATGCAAACTAGTTTTGGCAACTAAAGAACTGAAGCAAATATATAGTTTTGAATTAATGCATAAATTTAAAAATGGTCTCAAAATTCTTTCAACTAATACAAAGAACTTAAGACGTTCAAGGTAGAATATCAAGAATTAAAAGCTGAAAAGACTGCATGTTATCTGAGAAAAGACTCCAGGCAATGGGACTCCTAGAATATTTGGTAGCATGGGGTTAACAAAGACGGACTCACAGACACAGAGAAACACTGTGAGATGCTGAGGGCTAAAGGAGTGCTGCAGGTTTACGTTTATGGGAGAAATTACCAAAACGGTAATCTATGCTAGTGAAACCAGGGCTTTCTATACATATGCAATGTAGGTTAAAGGTAGAGAAAGGAGCCAAAGGTTTTGCTTATAGATGAGGGAGGCACAGAGAGCAAAGCTCCCTCAAAACTGCTGTTTCCATTATAAATCAGTGACACTCCTCAAGCGTATAAGCATAGGGCTAAACAAGGGCTGCTCAAGTGGTCCAGTGGGTAAGGCCTGACAGGTCCTCAGTTTAAAGTTGGAAGGAGAGAATTAACTCTCCAGGGTTATTCCTATTCTGCTCCCCATACATCTCGTACACCCATACACATGCATGCGCACAAGTGTGCATGCACGTGAGCGCGCACACACACACACACACACACACACACACACACACACACACACACACACACACGATGTTTTAAGAGTTAACAGAATGAAATGGTGCAGAAGTAAACAGGAGCAGCTGCTGCAGAGCTCACAGAGGAAACGGTTTCCTTGGCTGATAAATTAGATATATCAAGAAAGGAGAACAGACAGGAGATGAAGTCTATACTCATAAAAGACAGTGGGTTCACAGAAATTGCAGGCAGCCAGTACCATGCTTTTGGTGGCAGTCAGCCTGCTGATAAGTGTTAGCTTATCACTTACTAGCTGTGTGATCTGAGAATATTCTTAGCCTTGTTATCCTTATCAGCAAAATGAGAATGCTAACATTCACACCAAAGTAACACGTGCTGTATACACAACAGAACCTGGTACATAGTGAGCCCTCAGGAAATGTTGGCCATTGGTAGTAAGAAGCTATCCACGAGGAACAATTCCTGTATTACCATTATAGCTATCATGATCTCTGTAAATGGACAGGTCAAGAATTTGTCCTAGGAAATAACTGTCTAAGAGAATATGACCATTAAAACTCAGAGCACAGGTCTGCACAGCACCAAAGTCCATTTCTCTTCTCTGTAATAGACACTTCAGAATGCTTAATTTCCCTCTTCCCACTGGATCATATCTAATAATACCCAGCACTCACTATATGGTAGAAAGACTACTGTTAGCACAAAGTGCCTAAACTTGAAAAAAAAAAATCATATGTCAGGCTCTCCCTGGGGTAACTGTTCACAGCTAGATTCTTCATATTGAATATTATACATCAGCTGTTAAGCAATTTGTAATTGCTTTCATGCCTTCCCGAGTGAACAGGATGTAGCAGCTAAAATTCCGAAATGACCATCTCAAGGTCTTCCATCGACATCTGTAGACGTTCAGGTGAAAGTGTTTCTCAGAGGAGTTGAGGATGTCCAAACATAAGCTCCCCAGTTCCCTGTACACTCCTGAGGTTGACTCAGCCAAACTGATTGACTAAACGGAAATGTATGACATTGCCTTGAACAGAGGGGATGGTAGACTCTATCGCTCTGTCCCCGCAGAGATTTAATGAGGTCAAATAAGGTAAAATAGGTAAGGAAAGTTGTCTGTAATAGAAAAGATAAATGAGACAGAGGTATTCAAATCATGAATTAGGAACTTAGAAACCTGGTTTGTCCCTTACAGGTTGAGTGACCTTGAAGAGACTTTCTGTTTTCTCCCTCAGTTTACTACTGGATAAAAATGGGGACGATAGCTGCTGATTTCAAATGATTGTAAGGACTTAATGAGAGAAGATATAGATGTCACTTAGAGCAATGCCTAGAGCATGGTAAATGCTCATGTGCACTAGTTTTTCTTTATTATTTCAAGTCCAATCACATGTCTATCCATAAGCAGTTGACAGAGTTAAAACATAATGGTTTTCTTTTTACATTCTTAGTCCTTGGTACATCTCCTAGCACAGACAAGATCTACTTTCATTAATTTAATTAATGAATGGATAATGGCGTCACGTGTATAGAGACTTATCAATCTGAGTCACTTTTCCTACTAGGTTGTTCTCGGACTTCCGAAAGCCTGTGAGTAGTAAGGAGTGGGCCTGAGCTGTACCCATATGGAGATGTGTCTCTCACTGGCACAGACCCTCTCAGAAGGGTTTCTTTTCTCCTGCAGGGATAATCAGGGCCTCCACACAGGTGGGTCTTCAGGAGCTGAAGCCCACTAAACCTTTTGATACATTCCTGTTTGCATTTGAGCCCCCTTGTCGCTCTCAGGAGCCCTGAGTTTGGATCAACAGAAGCCTGGCTGCAGTAGTTTAATACATGTAGCTGCTCAACAGGACATGTGGAAATGAAAAAAAAAATCACAAAATCTCTAGTGAAAAATCAAAATATACCGGCCTAAAATGCAAGGCTGATAGCCAGGCTTCTATTTCAAAGAATGAATTTGGCCTTTGGCTTTATTTATGAGCAATTTTATGAAAGTCATTTGATTGGCAAGGTGAGATCGGAATGAAGAAATTGAAACACCATCAAGTGATTTTAACTATGAGTACTATTTAGAAGACTATCAAGTACTTAATACAAGACATTGAATTATACTGTGAAAAGGAATATTAATGTGATCTTAAATAGAAATGAATTGTTTTAATCAATGACCAAGAAAGAACTTGGGTTTCCTTTAGTATCTGTATATATTTCTATAACTTCGTTTATTGCTTTATATGCACATTTGCCTATCAACCCAAATAAGTACTGAAATGACTTTCAATTCTTCTCTAATCCCATTCCTTCTACCTACTCACTAAGAAAATTCTACAACCGAGCTCTTTTAAAAAATTATTTTCCTCCCCATGGCTATATAGTTTGAGAGACACTGCAACAACCTCCTCAAGGAGGCACAGTCTCTAACAGCTCCCCACTACCAAAGGGTTGGTCTCTGAACACATACATGATGTGGCCTCTGGCTCCTTCCTCACTATAAGGATCACGTGCCATCTCCCACAAGCGGCCTTGTTTGTTTCTCTGGCTCATCCTTGCCTTCCATTCTTCCCTTGCTCAGTTCAGTCAGATCTGTGTGTGAATGCTCCCACCGCTCACCCTCCTTGCCCTTTTGGACTCCGTGTCTCACTGTATTGAAGTCCTCCCATCTTTTATAGCACACTTCAGGTCACATTTTGATCATGTTCTTTCCTTAGCTTCCCACTTCCACACCGCACCAACCCTTCTGGTCGGCTCCAAACTCCCAAGGTACAGATAAGGGGTCTGATTCCTCTCCATATTGTGTCCAGCAAGGCAGACACCTTCAGATGGAGGTTTGCTGAATTGAAACATTGAATTATTGAAACCTCCTATAGAGAAACCACTTCCTTGGCTTTATGCTTCACTTTACATAGTCAAATGTGGAAGGTACTGAACCAAGGACGCCATAGTGCAGTGGAGGCTGGGAAGAGAGAGGGCATGGGCTTCAGTGTTGTGGTTTCCTGGGTCCCAGGCTTTGGTGCCTGGCTGTTGGGAGTGAAATGAAGACTGCAAACTGGAGGTTGTGCATGCTTCTTTGAGGGACCCCCTTTACTCTTCCTGTGTGAAGTGGCGACAGCATCGCTTCAGGATTAGTAGGAAGGCTGAAGGTTTCAAATGGCATGTGTGACTCGGAATGCAGTACTCTTAATTATATGAAAACAGACAAACCTTTGTACACATTAAAATCTATGGTGGTATATTTAGAGTACTTCTGAAGATGGTGAAAAATATAGTTGTCCCAGATTTGTGAAGGGAATGGATAGAATTCTACTTGTGATTTCTTGCTTAAAGCAACCTATCAGATTTACAGTATAAAGTGGCAAAATTTCCCAAAATGATCGCCTATTCCCTGTCTGTAGGGACCACCTCACAGGGAGTCCCTGTTTCCCTTTTTGTTATAATTTCATTCCAGCTAAAATAGGCAAAATTTTAGAACTAACAATGAAAATGACAAAATATATAGCTGTTTTGTTCTTCTGGTCCTAGAGTCAGCTAAGACATTTTTCTTTCTGAGATAACTACATTTTTCTCAAGACTGGGAACAGAATGCATAGTCCTGGGCATGCCAACTTCCACATCTTTGTTCCCTTATGCTGGAGTCTGAAAGGGGGTCTTCCGCACACTAGGAAACCTACCACAGAGCTATAGCCCAACTGTTTTCTTTTTTTGTGATAATGGTCTTGTTAAGTAACCCAGGCTAGCTGTAAACTTTTGTTTCTGCTTCAGTCTTCTGAGTATAGTCATTATGTGTGAGCCACCTCACCCAAGGTGCAACAAATGTATCAAGAAATAAATGTAACTCTTTACAGACAATAAATGTATCTAAATGTATGCATGCTATAGAACGGGACTCTCTCTGTGTGTAATCTAACTTACCTGAAGTTAATAAAACATAGATTTATTTATACAATGCCACTTCTGGGTCTCAGCTTAAGAACCATCTGGGTCGGAGAGATGGCTCAGTTGGTAGAGCTGCCTGCCTCGAAGCCTGAGGACTTAAGTCTGAACCCTAGAACCCATATGATCAAAAGGGAGAACCAACTTCAGCAAGTCATCTTCTGACCTCCACACAAATGTGCAGGTGCACACATCCCCCCCACTGTAATTTCTAATGTGAAGATAAAACTAAACTCAACATTATCAACAAAGCTATTACCAGTCAGTTTCCCCCTTAGAAACAGAGTAAAAAGGAAAAAAAAAATCTGTGTATTGAAAGACACTAAAAATAGAGAGCATCAAGACAATGGTCTTTCATTTAAAAATATTAAGTCAGGATATCAAACATGTCTTGTTTCTTTCAGAACAAAATTAAGATTTTTTTTTAAAAGGGCAAATAATCTACAAGCAAGCCCGCTTAGATTTGCTGTCATAGTCCACCGCGCCTCTCCCCTTGTGTGCACGAACACTGCAGTTGACGTCTCTGCTTTGATGGCCACGTCTCATTCTGCTTCGCCATTTGGCTTCTTCCAGCTCCTGCCTGATCATATTTCGAAATGTCATTCACGTTTATGGAAGCCAGTGCACAAACCAAAATTAATTTAACTCACAACTGCATGTTAATATTATTACTCTTGACACCATGGACGACTTATTAACTATAGCTTGTCACAAACCTCTCAGAGAACACAGCCCAGCTCCAACACTGAGAGAAAAAGATTTCAATAGAAAGGCTGTGTTGGATCTCTAGCAACTGTAAGAAGTAAACTAGCGAAGTTTTACTTTAACAATGTTAAAATGAACATCATTTAGGAAAGGCAGGAAAAGCCGTTCCAGGTTGTGGGTTTACCCTTGAAAAAGCAGTTTATGGTGCAGTGCTTTTCCGCTTCAGTTTTCCCCGTAGCCATAGAGATATCTTTGTATTTGAAGATGTGGAGGGAGCATAAGCCCACACTTTATTAGTTAAGGTGCATCATAATTGTTTCAGGGTGTAGAAGAAGGAAGAAGAGAAAGGGGACGTACGACCCAGGGCATACTACTAGTGATTTTCTGTAGTGGATCTCACTGTATGCTGACAATAACCTGTGCAGGAGTTTTACGCTTTCCATTTTATTCATGAGGGAATTAATGAACAGAGAGGTCGTCAAACACCTTCAAGTTTGTAGAGAGGATGTTTGGGTAGTTTGAACTAGTCTGACTCAAGACATACCCCCCCCCCCCTTTTTTTTCCTATGCGCTCTTTTTGTGGCCACACTTTATATAAAGGAAAAGGAATTAGGGAATGTGGGCCTTACATGAACTGGACTATTTTTCTGTTTTCTGTAAATTGCAGGTTTCATAGACATGATCTCTCTCTCTCTCTCTCTCTCTCTCTCTCTCTCTCTCTCTCATATGAATGTGTATACATATGCATATGGACATCAAAGGTTAACCTTAGGTACAGTTTCTCAGCATCATTGAGCCTTGTTTGTTGACAGAAGGTCTTGTCCTGGGACATGGCACTCCCTGGTTAGGCTAGCTGGCTAGCCAGTCGATCCCCTCCCCGCCAGGGATGAAATCCTAAGTGTATCCCCCATGCCCGGCTCTTTTAACTGGGGAGCTAGGAATTGAACCCAGGTCCTCACGCTTGTGCAGCATATACTTTATCAATCAAGTCATCTTTCTAGCTCTATAAATGATTTGATGACATTTCCTAAATTATCCAAAGCTGACATTTATAAAGGAAACTTGACTTTGGCATCTAAAAGGCATGGGAAGCTGAAAAGCAAGTTCAATGTATTTTTGTATGAAATTAAGTGTGAAACGGTATTTTCTTTGTTCAGTGACCAATAGTCTCCTGTTCCATATTCACTCAGAAGGAGATTACATGCTTCCTTTTAGCCTCGAGACAACCCTTTCCTACCCAGGAAGGTATACTTGTCACATTGGGACGCTGTGATTTAGAACGTGACATTGTAAGTACCGGGAAGTCATGTTTCCGGAGCTTCTGATGGACTGGCTATGGAAACAAATCTCCTTAGCTGTCAGGAGCAGGTCAAGAGTCTTGGAGAAATGAATGGATAGTTTGGCAGAGCCCTGACTTCCCTGCTCTCTGCAGGGTGGGGAACATCTAAAGGTTGCTATAATGTGGCAAATATGCCAGACATAGTTTTCTGTGGTGGCCAGGAAAAGAGAGCCGTCATTTGGTAGCTTCTCACAGCCCAGCTCGCATTCCAAATGTAAGTTCTTAGAATAATCCAGGTTTTGAGAAAGTATTGTTGACCAGTGTGAGTATATGATATTTATCAAAGTTGTTGACATCCTTAAGCAAAATATTTACCACTGCACTAACAGATTATAGCTCTTTATTTTGATTCATTCCAATGTTGAGTATGGAAAAGCCACCACAAAAGTTTTCTTTGCCAGTCATTATTTAAAATGGAGACCTAGTTAACGTGTGTGTGCTGCTGACAGGGTTCTGATAGACTGAGAAGGAAGAGGAGAGGCAAGGTGGGTGAAGACCCCCTTTCTGAGGTCTCAGTGAGGACCCCTAGAACAAATCTCTTTTGAAAGTGGAATATTCTGGGTCAGCATTTGAAGAGAATGATTGGTTATGTTCTTTGTTATACATCTCTGTGTGTGCGTGCATTTCCTATATGCATGATGAAGACGGGACCTTAAAGAAGATAATCTTAGCACCCAACAATATTTATTTTTATTTTATAGATCCCCAAATTATTTTACATAACTATATAGAAATGCTTCTAAAATCCCACTATAGTGCAATTATATCTGTATTTACAAATGTGATTTTATATTTGCCATTTCTACTTAACATACTAATGGATTTTTCCATATAATTATATCTAATGGCTGCCTAATATACCTAATACAACTTACAGACTCTAAGCATTTTACTAATGTTGAACACGGAGCCCACTTTACTGTAAGTTGGTACAAGAACATAAGGACCTACAGTAACATAGCTATGGCAGCAGAGGTCCAGTTTTGTCAGGTTTTGTTTACCAGAGCTTTAATAATGTGAAACTTTCACTCTGGACTGGGGTGTGTGTGTGTGTGTGTGTGTGTGTGTGTGTGTGTGTGCGCGCACGCGCGTGCTAATAATCCTTATTAAAATAAAGTTTTAAAGAATTATTTTAAACTTGAAACATTTGGACAACTTTTTTGACATTTCCTACCTGGTATGAAAGTCAACACAAGGTGACTTGTGTCTTAATTACAGTTATCTCACTGTCCACTGAGGGCTGCTGCCTGTGGGCATCTGCCCAAGGAAGACAGCCAGAGGCTGGTCTATGAAGACCCACTCTGCTAAGCTCACTCCCTAAATCTATCATTGCAGCACACAGCTTTAGGAATCCCTTTCCTCCATTTTTCACTGTCAGAAATGGATTACTTTAAAAGAAACCAAACCCTCAGCTCCTGTTATCATTGTTTGTCAGGCAAAGTAATTGGAGAGAGTACGTGCTGGGTCTCCTGAAAATGCAGGAGGAGCTGAGGAGGCAGGCAAAGGAGAGAGTACACGTAGCCTTGCTATAGACTGACGAGCAGCTCCTTTCCTCCAATGGCTTCACTTTTTAAACACTTTTTTGATGAATTATCCCACAGGAGATCACCATGTCTGTTCCCTTGCCTTGAAGCAGAACCAGGTCTGTAAATCTGTGCCCCAATTCTTATCTTAAAAAAATCTTCCAAAGAGGTAGGCGCTCTCTTAGATATCTGCTTTCACATTTAACACTTCCAGAAAGATCTTCTCAGTTTTAATTGGCTCTTGCCACACTTGCCTGTCTTTCTTTCTCATTGGACTAAGGGGTCTTCAGAAAGTCATTCCTTATCAACTTAAGTGGACTCCCCTAATTAATGAGGTCACCACTGAGATCCCTCATTTCAAGAGATTCTGGTTCATCTATTTTAAGAGTCTGAATCTGAAACTACACAGCTGGATAGGAGATTTAGACCCAGACACCCAGGTCTGCATGGCTTTTAGCCCACTTGGACATGCAAAGGTGAGGCAATATTACCAAGCTCATTGGTAGCTGTTCTAAGATGCAAAAGAGAGACTTAGCGCATCACATTGCCTACAATTTGCTCATAAACACAGACTCAGAAAGGTTGAAATATTTGGGACATAAAAGAGTCCAAACAAATACAGGCTTTAATCTGAGGTTTGTTTTATTTCTTGTTTTTGAAATCTAATTTTAAGTAGGAAGGCTGAGGCAGACACACAGAAGAGGATGTCAGCAACAGTTTCTATTTGGGTCCAGATGAGTCCTCAATTTCCACAGGCTCAGGATATGTTTAAATAACTTCTATCTTAAACTGAGTTCCTTGGGAGATTTTAGCTTACCATATAGGAAATCTTTGGGGATATCAGAACTTGCATTTCAGAAGAACCATTTCTGTTCTCAGTGCTGAAGGCAAGAGCCTGGAAATGAGGCACACTGAAGCATTTCTTAGCAAACAAGCACGGATGCATGTGCGGAGTAGAGGAGGCGGGTCATCCCATCAGGGCACTGAGAGAATTAGTTGCAAGCTCTCTGTGGTCTGCTCTCAGCCTCCACTTCCTTCTTTTGCCCTAGCACTCTAACTAATGGCTGACTGGGCAAGCGGCTCTGGGCTCTACTTAGAAGACATCACATAGCATCTCAGGCATTATTTGCCAGTGGAGATTACACAGGATGGATCTGTTTCTGCTCCCAGTTACTTCAGTTCTAGCCCAGGGCACTGAATTCATTACAAGGTGAACAAGAGGATCTGAGAGAAGCTTAGATCCTTGTGTCAAAGGACTGGGTTTTTCCAGGCATGACTTATAGAACACATCCTGATACACACTGACTTCAGACTCAAATTGGAACCCCCCAAAGAGCAGTTCTTACCTAAATAAGCCTTGTAGAAACTCGGCTATGTCCCATCCTTATTTGTTCCTTGGTTGATTGTGTTTTATAGGGACAGAAGCCACTTGCGAAATAAATCTCCCTTTCCTCCACCACATTAAATGATAAGAATGATAAAGATATAGGATTTAAACAGCACATGTGTTACTTGAATAGGTAACTTCTGAGCCTGAAGCTTCATCAGGAAAGCCCCCTCAATTGTTAAAAGAGAAAGGCCGAGAGGTCTGAAAACCTTGGGAATAAAAATTTTCAACTCTCCAGGAAGCAAACTGGATGCTTCAGAGAAAGCTACTGACAGTGAGTCTTTAGTCAATGATAACCCTGACCTAGGGTGGATAGCTCCAGAGCTGACAGTCTCCTGAACACCTAGCTAGAGGAGTAACAGGGCCAGAGCTGAGTGAGTCTCAGAAATTCTTCAAGGTCTCAAATATAATGGAACTAACATAGTAGCCAATCAGAACTGTACTAATGTCACTGCTTTGCCCCTACCAATCATATTAGAGGTTACCTAACCCTTTTGAAAATTTCCCCCAGCCATGCATAAAAGCAGGCTCATGAGTCCCTTGAATCATTGCAATTTCGATGAATGGTTGTCCTCTGCATGCTTGTTGCTTCTGCAGAATAAACACTCTTTGCCTCTGCATACTATTTGAGTCTGGGGTCTTCCTTCAGTGATTCTTGGACCCTAACAAGGCTATCATATTTTGTGTTTACATGGTGTGTGTTTGTGTTTGTGTAGAGGTTAGAGCTGTTTCCCTCAGTTACTCTTCACCTTAGTTTTTGATCAAGTCAAATCGACAGGCTGGCCAATGAGGTCCAGTGATCTGCCTACCTCTGTCCCCCCAGTGCTGCAGTTACAGATACTCACCACCATGCATGGCTTTTTATATGATACTAGGGGTTGGAACTAAAGTCTTCATGTGCATGGTAGGCACTTTACTGAGTCATGCTCCCAGACTTGTTACCGTATTTGAAAGCCTAATGTTTTCCAAAAACTAATTACCAGTGCTTTTATACTTTCCATAAACTATTCATGGACAACCAAAATTAAGGATTTAATGCAGTTCCTGATACAAAGACTGTTTTTTAGATTAAATAATAGTGAATGTAGACTCTGGAATAAAGCAAACACCTATGTCTCTGACCATTCTTTGTAGGTTTTCAGACAAGCCTATTAGTTCCTGTGAGACTCAGTTTCCTCCCTTATAAATTAAATATCTATAGCACTGTGAGGGTTCATCAAGGTAATGGATTTAATTATTTCTGATTTAAGTGTATTAATTGTCTTCCTGACAAAAGGGATTGATCAACAAACACAACGACAAAATTAAAGTGTTGAGGAGGAAACACAGCCAGCTGGTAGAAGAAGCAGGGCCTGAGGATATGTTGTGGTGTCAGGACCGAGGTCTCTACAAGTCACCCAAGAGAAAGACTGCTGTAAGAGGTAACTGGTAACAACAACTAACACAAGGCTGGAAAGTCAGAACTAGAAACGATAACTAATCTTTCTTTAATGAATGTCACTTCTTTAAATATTTCATTACTGCTAAAACTCAGACCTGGCAAGAAGTGTTTAGAGATTCAGATGAAATCTCACATCAGTGAGGATTTCTAATGCAGGAATGTGACAATATATTCTTCAAAACATGGACTGGTTTTTGTTTGAAGAAAGGACGACTGATGGTACACAATTGACTGTCACATGGCTTTGCAAGATGTGTAGTGCAGGGTTTTTCTATCCACCCTCCTGACATGCCTTGGATCTTTCATAAAAGGTAAAGTTTTAAAACAGTAATCTAAGGGAGTGGTTAGTACCCGGTTTCAAATTGCTGTCCTTTCTACTATTTCAAATTGCAGTCCTTTTTAACTGGAGCTACTCATTTCTGGCAGCTTTATTGATCTGTAGAAATTATTATTTTTATAATGACAAATATAGAACAAGTCTGCAGAGCTCAATATCTTAACTCTGCTGGATAATGTTAATAGGGTAGCTTTTATTGCACTGTGAAGCAAAGGCTCAAAACTCCAAGCATAGCGAATATTTAGTTTTATAGCATCTTTCAGACACACCTCACAGAGAATGTGACAACATACATAGAAGACCCGCAAAGGTTCAAACCAGAGAAAAATTCCAGCATTGAGCAGAGGAATGAACACAAAGTGCTACCCATAATAAAGATGCAATTTACCATTGATACTTGCGTGGAGAGGGAAATAATTTTTTTCCAAGTGAGCAATACTGAGTATGCCAACTACACTTCTGGGCAGGCCCCATACTCAGGAGAAAATGGCCAACACAAAATGGCCTTTTTTAGGGGTTTGTTTCAGTTTTTTATTTTTTGTCTTACTGTTTGTTTTAATTTTTATTTGTTTTGTTTTATTTTTAGTTTATATTTTGAAAGGATGTTGAGTGCATAGGGAGATGGGAAGAGTTTTGGGATAAGGGAAAGAATATGATCAAAATAAAGTGTACAAAACCCATTTTTTTTAAAAGCCAGGCACAATGTGTATGCCTTTTGTGGAAGATTAAAGAAGAACATTTCCCATAGGCTCATATATTTGAAAGCTTAGTCACCAGGGAGTGGGGCTGTTTGAAAGGATTAGAAGGACGAGGAAGTGTGGATTGTTGGATGAAGTGTGTCAGTGGGGGTGGGCTTCGAAGTTTCAAACGCCCATGCCAGGCCCATGCCCTCTCTCTTTCTGCCTAAGGATCAGGATGTAACTCTCAGTTACTGCTCCAGTGCCATGGATGCTGCCATGGTTCTTGCCATGATGATAATGGACTAAACCTCAGACTGTGAGCAAGCCCCAGTTAAATGATTTCTTTATAAGAGTTGCCTTGGTCATGATGTCTCTTCACAGCAATAGAACAGGGATTAAGACAGCTTTAATCTCAACAGCTGGGAGGCAGAGACAGTTAGATCTCTGTAGTCCAGCCTGGCCCATATAGTGAGTTCCAGTTCAGCTAGGGCTACACAGTGATACCTTGTCTTGAGAACAAAAAAACAAAAAAAAACAAAAAAAAAATAGGGAAATATTCATTTTCTTTGAATAAAAAATAGTTTTAAAAGGAGTTTCTCCCATGTTGGCAAATGTGACATTAGTCTTTGCTTCTTGAAGTATACTTGGCAGGTGGGATGTTCAGTGCAAAGGTCATCATACATGTTATAAGGGTTGTGAAAAAGAGGTGCAGTCAGTTCTCCTTCTAAGGACATGCTTGTGTAGTAGACTACAGGGGTTGGGAATAGCAGGCATGCAGGATGCTAACCTTTTGTGGGATCTGTCACATTTATCTGTTGAGAAGGAGTGACTTAGACAGAAGAGAGTTTCAAGTGTCAAGAGTCCTGTGATGTGGAAGTGCTACAGAGACAGGCAGCTATGGCTCCTCTTCTGTCTCTCATGGTAGTGACCTTGGAGCTGGGTGAATGGGAATGAGGAAAATAAATGACTGGCTATGTGCAGATTGTGGACGTATGGAGAAACTGAGACACTGCCCGAGCACTGGTCCTGTGACTTCTTTCACAGCTAGAAGCTAATTTACATAATGTACTAACGAGTGCCTTCCAATCCAGGCTGATTGCAGCCCTCTCACTAGCATCTGCTTCTCCACATGTGATTCATCTCTGCATTTCAGCTTCTTGGTCATTAAGGTAGGCATAATCGTCATGTCTATGCCATAGTAGTGGTATCAAGAGTCAGTGATAGAACACAACACTTGTACAGTGCAACTCTCATGACACTCTGAAAGGTGACTTTAAGGTTCCTTTAAAGCCATATTAATCACTGGGCCAGGCTTTTCAGATAACAAAATATCAGAAGCACTGTTTATCAAAAGGAAACCAAATGGCCTTAGTATGTAAAATTAGAATCAGGCAATCCTGATTTCCCTGTCTTCATCATTTTTAGTGCACATAAAGCATCAGTAAGGTACTGCTTGGAACATCAGTGATCTTAACGAGAACCGTGTGTCTCTCCCTGCACAGGTTGTAAGTGAAGCACAGATAACTACGCTACACAAGGCAGGCTACGCAGGCTGGTTTTGTGTGTCAACTTGACCAGAGCTAGAGTCATCAGAAGAAGGAGCCTCAGTTGAGGAAATGCCTCCATGAAATCCATCTCTAAGGCAATTTCTCTTTTAGTGATCAATGGGGAAGGACCAAGCCCATGGTGGGTGGTGCTATCTCTGGGCTGGTGGTCCTAAGTTCTATAAAAAAGCAGACTGAGCAAGCCAGTAAGCAGCACCTTCCATGGCCTCTACATTAGCTCCTGCCTCCAGGATCCTGCCCTGCCTTCCTCCAGTGAGACCCTAATAAAGGCAGCAGCCCTTTCAAAGGCTGCTTTCTACACTCCTCTTTGTGACACTGGTGATCTAAAAATAAGTTCAAATAAAAATGTAAAAGTCCAAACTCTTCCTCAGTTTTAATATTCTAATCTCTATATTTATTTTTGGCACTAAGATATAATTAAACAAGTGTTTTTAACACTGTATTGGTTCAGTGCTAAACTAAAACATACATCCACATCCTATTTTTAAACATAGCAGAAAGTAGAAATTTCATCGAACACTTTGTGAGACTATTGGTTCATTTATATATATATAACAGATCAAACTAAAGGACACTTGGTTACCAGTAGCATCATCCATAGTTTATACTGCGTACAGCCTAACACGTGAGAAATCTTGACCAGAGGTAGGTTTGAATTTTCTTTTCTGACTAGAATTGTAGGTGAGGCCTTCCATTTCACCAACGAACATTATCTCTATGCAGTAGCTGAGCCAGGACCCCAAATTTGTTCCTGGATATGCTCCCTATTCCATTATGAAAGGTGAATGGATGTTCATAGTGCTTCCAGGAGGATGTCGACAGCTGGGTCTGATCACAGGGTGAGGAAAGAAATCTTTCTCTCCAAGAAGCAACGGCCCAGGAAGCATTTTAGGGCAGTAGTCAGGTGGTTTGCTTAGGAAGGGGTTTGCTGCGCTTGTTTCCCTACTGCCCAAGGCTCTGCAATGTGTGAGGCGTGACAGCTCCCGAGGCCCCAAAGCAAGATATCTCGGGGATACCTGGCTGCTCTGCTCCCGCCACTTTCCAGCATCTTGGGGGCTGGTGTGAGGAGGAAGATGATGGTATGTCATTTGTGATTGGGAGGCATTTAAACAGAGAGTAAGGGAGGAGGGAAAGAAGAGAGAAGAGGGAGAGGAGGGAGAAAGGAGAGAGAGGAGGGAGCAGGGAGATGATATAGGACTGCCAAGAAGACACAAGGGCTGGATGCTGTTTTTGAGGAAGCTGTTGGCCAAGACTTCTTGTCAGCTATATGGAAAAGTTCAGTGGTCATTCTACTTCCCCTTTGGCTAACTACAATCTGGCAAGAGTGAACAGGGATGGTAAATCATATAGAGATTGCCACTGGCTCCACAGTGAGAGCAAAAGTATCCAATGGACTTCTAGGTGGCTCTGGAAGTTATGGGTTGTTTTCACTTGCAAGAAACAAACAGCTATTTCATGGCCTATTTTTTATTGTAGGTATTTAATATTAGACATCCCTGTGTTGAAAAAGTAACTTATGTGTACCTAGTCTATTTTTCACTTTTCAATGTAGAAATGAGGTTTAGAAATTTGAGTGATTTGGAATTGGAGTTGTGTACTCATTTGATAGGTGACACACTTCTGCCTGAGAGCAACACACTGAGATGTGCGGGTCAATCTAGGTGTAGAGATAAAAACAGGTATATGAGGCACCCCTTTATGTTGCAGCATTGTGTACCTCTGCGTGTCAGATGACAAGGATGAAAGCTGTGAGATGCTGAGTGTGGTCCAGGAGAGATGGGTACTGCCAAAGCTGAGGATGCGGATGGGGTGGGCACTGACTGGGAGGTAAAGAAAAACACGGAATGTGAGTGGACCCTATGCAACAGACTTTATAATCTGCTCATATCTAGAGTTACCTGCAGCTCAGTCATCTCAGGTTTCAAAAAACTATGATATATATGAGATATACACATACTATGATATATATGAGATATACACATACACACATATATATCACATCCATACAGTGCTCTACTCCAATTAAATTCTCTCCATTGCAACTCTGTGTCCTCTTTATTCTTTATAACTCACCTAGTCTATGCTGGGGTATGCACATAAGTGGGCAGCTATCACTGGGAAATGGTTAACTGACCAGGGGACAATTCCATGAAGAAAACTGATTCTCTCTCCAGCAGCCATCAATGCACCAATAGATCTATGCTAGGGTTGGGCCCTGATGAGCCTTCTCCATCCATGCTACAATGTTGACTGTCTTGATCTGGTGTAGGCAGCCATCACCATAGGTTCGGGAGTGCAATGGTCCCAGCATGTCTAGAAGACAACATTTTGCTGCAGTCCTCTCCTAACCCTGCCCTACCCCCATGCACTTCACACTGTTCCTAAGACTTGCAGGGGTGGGTGAGGTCCATGTTCCATTTGGGAGTGAACCCTTGACAGTCACTTCCTCTCTATACGCTGGCTAGTTGTGAGTGTTACCTTCTGGCCATTTCAGTAAGAAGCTTCTTCCATGAGAGGTGAGAGCTGCACTAAGGTTAAGGATGAGTATCCAGAAGGCATTTTGACATTATGTCCCTTTCTCAAATTAACACGTGGAGGCTTTCCTCTAGAGTATGCAGTGCTTGCCATTTACAAATTCTTGATGCTATAAAGTCCAGAAAAGGCCACCACATGAAGGTAAGTAGCCAAACGGACTAGTTCTGATATTTAGAATAATCTCCTAACTTAAAAACATTAGGAGAATTTAATTCTGCAATTCTTACCTAAAGGAAGTTGGGCTTGTGGAAATGACTGTATCCAAGCCTTGAGTTCTTACTAGCTGGGCACGTGATGTAAACCTGAGTTTGTAATCTATACAAGGAGAATCCTAGTCCTGACTCAATGCTAAGAGTTCTGGGAGCCAGGAACATGGTCTTGGAAGCCAGTGCCCTAGTCTTGAGAGAGGAGAACATCTGAAGTATCTCTAAACTTTTAAGAGAGTATCTAGAGGGACATCTACAGCTCAAATTCTCAAATGAATTTCCAGATGAACTGCTGCATGCTTTGTGTTTGGAGTACTAGTAGCTGAGGATTTTAATAGCCATCTTAATATATAATTCATAAAATTTGCATAATTTAATAATAAACTTAACCCACATAGTCCAATATATCTACAGAATTATATAACTACCATTATCAATCTTAGAATAGTTTCATCACTGGA
The DNA here is from genome assembly GCA_028551405.1 of Uromys caudimaculatus. NCBI lineage: Eukaryota > Metazoa > Chordata > Mammalia > Rodentia > Muridae > Uromys > Uromys caudimaculatus. Next base: position 75,411,583 of record CM052707.1, on the reverse strand, counting down.
GCAAGAAAGCCATAGTCATAACCTGCCTTTATCTAATTCACAGCAAGCTCTTCCTCTCCCCAGCCGTCAGGATACTCTGTGTCCTATCGCGGCTCACCAGTATTATTACGTCTCTCAGTGCTGCATATCTCCTCATGGCTGAAGAATCTTCCATCTTGAGGTAGGTCCTCTCTTTATCAGCTCACCGGCTGATAAACATTTAGGTTGTTTCTGCTTTGGTCTGTTGTCAGAAGGCTGTTAAGAACTCTCGTGGGATAGTGTATGCACACATTTCCTTCTTTTTCTTAGGTGTATACATAGGAGCATGCTAGGCCATATTGTAGCTCTACTTATGATTCTTGAGGAAATGTAAGTTTGTTGTCTAAAGTGTTACATCCTGTCTATTGGAACAGACACAGTTCCTAATTTCTCTGCATCCTCCTCAGCATTGTCACTACCTGGGTCAAAAACATTGATAGCACTGTGATGTGCCATCTTCCATTCCACCTGCTGAGCCTTCCCCAGAGTTGGCCTTTATGGAAATATTAATATACCGCAAGATTCGTGCTTGTGACATCTCGGTGCATTGTCCTCTCATGAGGACATCCACAGTATCTCTCGAGCTGCTGGACCGGGCTCACTGTCTTCTCAGAGGAATCATGTGAGTCCAGTGGGAACAGCTACGCTTTTTCAGTTGGCAAGAAAACGGGGGCTCTGATGGGTATTTGCAACACCCCAAACAACTAATACACATTGTTTAACTGGCACCAAATATTGTTGGAGAGCTTTATGTAACTCGTCTAGAATGTCACTTTCCCCACGGATATTAACTTAAATAATAAGAGTAAATGCTCCCCCCAAGAAGTGGTATCATCGTTGGATTCATGTAGTCGAGACTAGAGCTTGAATCTGCCCCATGGCTCTGTCTCACTGTTGATTAATGACTGCCTCGGTGGAGTAGGACTATTTCATTTACCATATTCCCAGGAATTGACACAATCCTTGTCCTATAAAGGGGGAAAACCAATTTTACATTGAACAGGCAAAAGTACAAAATTACCTAGCAGTATTTTTTTTTTAATTTTATTTATTTAATATATGAGCGCTCTGCTGCTTATATATTCACCTGCCTGAAGAGGGCATCAGATTCCCCCTATAGATGTTTGTGAGCCACCATGTGGTTGCTGGGAACTGAACTCAGGACCTCTGGAAGAGAGGCCAATGCTTTGAACCACCAAGCCATCTCTCCAGCCCTACTTAGCAGTATTTTAAGGCTCTTGTTCACAGGCGGGGATGTGTCTCTGTTCCCCTCTCTCTAATTACATGAGGCTTGACTGCTCAGCGAGTCTTCCTCTTTCCATGGAGTGCAATGAGTACAACCCAATTGCTGACATTTCCTGTGGTTGTGAAGTAACAGATTGTAACAGATTCAAGATTTCACAATACAAACATTTGGCCTGCCCAAAGGTGGGTGGGAGGAAGACAGAAGGTAAAAACATTTAATTTGAAGACTCACAAACAGGATAATAACAAAAAATGGTGCCAAAACATATGACGAGCTTATCAGAAAAGTTTACATTTTGAAAGATTCAAATATGTACAAGATAGAACAAGACATTCTCCTGCTTTGCTTCCCACTCAAAAAACGAAAAACACCAAACCCTCATGGCGTCCGACCCAGATGAGCAAGAGTGTACTAGTGTATCCTGTTTCCCCCTTGTTCCTTCCCGTTTGATTTGTTCCTGCTTCAGCTCCCAGTGCTCAGGTTCTGCTCTGCCAACCTGCCCTCCCCACCGCTCTGCTCAATTTTACTTGAAGTTCAACTAACAAACTCTCACTTCTTTTATTCTTTGGATAAAAAGAAGGAGAAAAAACCTAACACCTACACTCATTTCTATTTTAAAAAGAAATTTGATTTCCTTGGCACAACATGTATCAAAATTTATGAGAAATTCATGAAATTCAGGGAGAATTTGCCCCACAATAAGCCTTTTGAGAGACCACAGAGCACTGCTAATGTTCAGAACATTTTGGTCAGAATCAGAATGCGTGCCTCAAAAGAACACCCACCTGCTGTTTTCCACAGTAGCTAAAACTCTCCTGCCTAGCTCCCTCACCAATCCACTATCACTGTTGGAGTCTACAAGGTTTAGGGCCAAGTTGATGGAACAGAAAGACAACGACAAGCCATGGTTGAGCAGGAGGGGCAGAATACTGTTCTTTACATAGAGAAAGATCTTAAGAGATGGGGGCTGTCACCCCAAAGTCTGTAGGGCTTTACTGCAATCATGGTCACTGGGATAGCTGGACATTCGCCCTTATCGTTAGCATGGCTGATGATATATGTTTGTAAAAGGAAAAAAAATCCTTATTACATTACTATATGCTTAAGCTTATTGTATGTTTTGCAGAATAAGCAGGCACAGAAAATACCTTGCTGCAGGTGCTAAGGGCAAGTGGGTTCTGGAGCCTGGGTCTAAATCATTGCCAGGGTGTTTATTTTCTGTGTAGTCCAGGATAAATTCTGTTTTTCAATATATGAAATGATGATACAAAGAGTAAACCCAGGGGTGGCTCAGGGACTATATAAGATGAGAGATAAGAAGCAGGATGTTCACTGGAATCGGGGGGGGGGGGCTGCATATTTTATGTCTAGTCTAAGTTCTCAGAGCTTACCCTTTTTAGTCTAATTTTATCAGTTCAATATTTAAGGGACAGACTGTCATTAAGTTACTTATTCCAATCTTACTCCTCAAGATACCAGTTCAAGTTTGCATTCTTAATTGGCCCTGCCCTTGCTGATCTCTTTTACTTAGGAATTGTTCTTGGTTTCTCTCTGTTTATTCAAATTCTACTCAGTTAAAGCCGTTGTTACATTTATTGTGTCTATGTGTGGGCATACACATAATGCCTAGGTGGGACTGTCACAGTGTCTATGTGGAGATCAGAGAACAGCCTTCAGAGGTGGCTCTCCAGAGAGCTGGCTCTCCAGAGAGCCGGCTCTCCAGAGAGTTGGCTCTCCAGAGAGGTGGCTCTCCAGGGGGGCTGGGTATGCTAGTTCATACCTTTGATCCTAGCACTTAAGAAGCAGAGGCAGACAGATCTCCATGAGTATGAGACCAGCCTGAACTATACCAATAGTTGGAGGACAGCAAGGGTTACATAGTGAAACCCTGTTTCAAAAATAAAACAACAAAAAACCAAAACACAAAACAAACAAAAACTTGGTTCTTTCCTTCTACCATGTAGGTCCTGGGAATTGAACTCAGATCCACAGTGAGGCAATGAATGGCACTAGGAAATGGGCAGCTCTCTCACCCATTTAGCTTTAAGGACTAACCAGCTCAAGCTCTCTGGAGCCTCCTCGTCCCCCATTTCTCATCGGAATGGAGCATTTGGTTATAAATCTTATTAGTTCTTTGTGCAGTTTCTTTAGTCGTTATTTCACATTAGAAAAAGTTATCACATTGACCGACCATTTTCTATGTGCATTAACCATCTCTGTTTATATATTTTGTTTTCTTGCATTCTCATGTAATAAATATTCAATGTATGTTTGGGATGAATGAAAGGAATGTATTTATTTAAAATTTTTTTATGGAAAGTAAATCCCTTCTGCTTTCCTTGTATTAATACACATTTATGCACACAAAAATGATTAATTTGTGTTAATCTTAAGGTTTTAGATTTTGGATGGAAGTCATGCTGATTATCTATGAAACAGTACCTTTATGATATAGTAAAAATGATCCTGTTAATGAGATTTTGCTATCTTGTTTAGATTTACAATACATTATAATATCTAAAGGGTTATCCTATCAATATACACAGTAATTCCTATACGCCATATCACCACACATGCCTTAATCGACAGCAGACTATGAAAGCAAAGTGGCCTATTGCTACAGGTTTAAAAAAGTGAGCCAAAGTTGATAGTTTGCATTAAAATGTAATTTATAGCTACATTTTAAGGCTAAGAAGATCAAAAGAGACAATTTGAAAAAGACCAAGGCGAAACAGCATGTGGTTTTGAGAAACACATGTGAATTTTGCTTCTAGTATTACTGTGTGGACCTGGACAAGTTACTGAATCATTCTGTGGTCACTGGTCTTCTTACCCCACGTTATGAGGACTATTGTTTGTGTGCGAGCACATGTGAGCGTGCCGATGCCTGCACATCAGAAGGTCAGAGCAGGACACAGGTGTCTCTGGAGAGCTAGGACTTTGTGTGATTAGACCCGTGACGAAGGTGATGGGAGAGTGGCAGTGGACACCTGTTAGATAGCATTTGACAATATCTAGTGCCCTCTTCAAGGTTAGCTCTTTCTTTAAATTTAGAGTCCAGTCTATGGTACTCTTATGGAGAATCCTCAATTAAATTATTAAACTTTTAAGAGCACAATTGTATGAGCTTTGAAATTTATCTGTGTCTAAAATTGTTACGTGTATTTATCTCAATATATATGTATTTATATATGTATGCATATCAATATATGATATTCTTAACCACACTATGAAGCTGACAGTATTTGTTATGCATATGTTAAAATACAATTAGTGATTGAAATTCTGGTCAAAGACACATCATAAAATATCAAGTTGTAGGGTAAAATGAAGTAGATATATTCCGAGTCCCATAGAATGACACATAGATACTGAAAATCATGATCTAATATGCTACAAAATACTTCCATACTGCTAAGTGGGATCTATTTCACCATATATTTGTTCAACAGCAATTTTTCTAGGCATAATACACTTGGATTTGGGTCATATTATTTGAATCCTCATTGGAACATATTCTCATGTTCCTCTGATTTTCATTTTCATCTTTTGAGCAGAGACTTAATTGTTGTTTAATGTACTCTGTACCATTAAAACTGAGTTAAAGCTAACCTACGTGGTTCTACGTGACTCACAGAGACAGGACAAAGATGAGGTCCATGGGAAGGAAAGGACAGTGAGCAAGACACTACAAAAAACCAGCGGGAGAAAACTGTTGTTTGTGCAACTGTCATCTAGGAGTCTCAGCAGCCATCTTCCCATGTGTCTGTCCGGCCCCCACCTTTGTCAGTGTGAAGGGGTAAGACTGCTCCTGTCTGGAAGCACGTTGTCTATGGTTTCCTGAAAGGCTGTGTATGTAAGTGAATGTTTTCAGGGCATTTCCTAAATGTGACAGTCTGTGAGTGATGGACAAGGTTACTGTTCACATGCCACTTAGAGCTGTGTGCAGTCTGCACACTTGTTTGTTGGTATGTGTTGGGGGAAGATGTCTCTGACAGCTTGAATTGCCATCAAATTCCTAAATGTGCTCAGGAAACATCAATTGTTTGATGCTCTTTGTCCATAAAGATGCTGTAAGAAATAACTTTAACTCATTTCAGAGAAAGTAATTGACCACTGGAAGCCAAAAAATCTGCCATTTGATTGAAAATGTATTCTCAAAATGCTTTTCTGTGAAGTAAATGTTTTTCTAATTAGGCTTAAAAATGTGAAATTTTCTTGCAAAATTGATTTCCCATTAAAGACCTAAAGTAGTTTCTCTTCCCTTCTGCCTGGGTACTAATTAAATTATGTCCCAACTTGTTTTAATTCAGCAATCAATTTTTTCCCCATTTGCACTGGATCACAGAGCCTCCTTTAAAAAGCACTCTAACAAACTCACACAAAGAGAGGTGATAGACTGACTTTCTACTGGAGAGAAAGCAGCACCAGGCCTGAAAGCTTGCAGCCCACCCAGGCAAATGTGCAAGTGAAGCAAAAAATGTGCAAATGAAGAAAAATGTGCATGTGTCTTCTACTGCTATGTATTCCTTGTACCATTTTAGAGATGAGAAGAAAAATAAGGAAGAAAACGTAAGGGGTGACAATGTATTGTTGTCTCTGACACTGGATGCAGGGATGAGACAAATTCTAAACTAACTTTATAAAAACAAACATTCGAGGGACCGAGGTAGGCGGGCCTAGAAACCCCCCTGGATCCCAAAAGCGGGCGGCTGTGGCAGGAAACTTCTGCC